>OZ038503.1:93295414-93512914 GCA_964036315.1 Acanthosepion esculentum | reverse complement strand
TGTTACGGCTCGTGGCTATTCAGAAAATTGTCTTAAAGATTGATAGTGAAATCGACCCAATATTTTTATATGCTGCCTATACGAGGCCTATATCTGGCATAAAAGGAGTCGACCAAGGCATATTGTATAGAATTTTTTAAAAATTGTTTGTTGTTTTTGTGGGCTGATTCTTCTAAGAGCGTTTCTTGAAAGACCTTTAACTTGAAAAAATGATCTCACCATCAAGGGTTCAATACGATTAATAGGACGCTACCCTTTAAGCATGTTATAAACATATAATGTAGACACAGGAATCAACACTGAATGGTTACAATTCAATTCAATATAAAGACCAATGCATATATATATATATATATATATATATATATATATATATATATATATATATATATATATATTTTAGAATTGGACATTGTCCGACAATTTATTTAAAGACATTTATATTATGTTTAACGTTCTTTTTATAGATACAAGTATTTTAATACTGTTTATTATAAAACAGAGCATTTGCTTAAAATACTTGTATCTATAAAAAGAACGTTAAACATAATATAAATGTCTTTAAATATATATATATATATATATATATATATATATAGTACGCATCCATCATCAGTTTCGATACATGACTGACAAGATTGTAAGGCAACCTACTGATGAGCATATATCAGTCAGTTATGTGCCATGATACATGACTGACGAGGCAGATTTTTTCCCGCAGTAGGTTGCTATTTCTTTCTGCGGATAACCTCACAATTAATACAAAAGCGATGTTTGAAAGAATTCCATCACGTAGCTGTGTGCCTCTCTCTCTCTCTCTCTCTTTCTCTCTCTCTATCTCTCTATCTATCTATCTAACCGTATTCTCTCTTTCTTTCTTTCTAACCCGGGCTGTCCTTTTATTTACCCATAGCTGGAGGGAGAAAAAGAGGATTCATACCTTTCCCAAGGGTATTAGCACGTAAGTGAGTGTAATGGTTTCCACTGGAATTCGAACTCGTCTCTCTGATTCCTCAATCCGTGCCGCTATCCATTACTCCACAGTGCCTGGATGCACCCACAGAAAGTCGATTTTTATTTTATTTTTACTAAAACAAGTGAATAATAAACTGTTAGATGGAGTGGGACTGTGCGTCTCTTTATCCGAGGCAGGGGCTTCTGGGGTTTGAGATCCTGCAGTTCGGAGCTTCCCTCTTGCCAACGACCATCCATTCCCGCTTTCCCTCTTCATGACCGCGCAAGCGGCTGACAAAGTCTTTTCTGGAAATGGGGGCCGCACATCGGACAGAACCGGGGGTTTTACAACACCGGTCCCAGTCGTTGGCATGCCTATTATAGGCGTGACCGAAATAATAAACTTGACCAGAGAGCATGAGAACTTCTTCTTTGGGCAGGAAAAGGAGAGGTGATCAGTCTCCACATTCCCAAAAAATTGGTGTACGGCCGTTAATAATGACCGGCATTTACTGGCTTTCTATATCCAGGTTGTTGGGGACTGAGATAAAGGGTTTTACGATCTAACATTATGTCAAAGCTCTATCCCCAGTTCAAGTCGTCAGAGGTAGCACTTAGTATCTGACCGTACGGTACATGATAGGCGACCAAGTGCTTTCCTAAGATCTAAGGAGGAACCTCCTATACTGATAATTTATTCCTTCGCCTGCCCTCATATTCCGTGCGGATTATGAGGTCTTTGGCTACAAGATCTCGAATGGAGGCGTCCTCACAGTCGGCTGGCATGTGTTGTTACAGTTTTGGGGTACTTTTGTGTACTAGTGAGAAAACCAAAATGAGCTGACTCATTTTATAGTTCAACAATAGAAGAGTTAACCAATCAGAAAGGTCAAAATATTCAATACGACGTGTATAAAGGCAGTCATGTTTTTTTTCTCCGACTATTCACTGCCAACCTCTGATATCGAAGACTGAAGAATTACTGAACAGCTGCTGCTAGTGGTATTGGCGTTGTTTCATTGAACAGATTACGTACTGTCAACATGGGTAACAGTACGTCCCACATGAGTTAAATTTTATCATGATTACCCTTTGGGGTTTAACATCCAGAGGCATCAAATATTTTATCTCGATGTCTTTTGTGGAACGAGAAATTTAGGGCAAACGCTTACCAACTAAAAAGACAAACAATTCTTTTTCAACCCTCTGTAATTCCCGAGGTCTACCAAAGCGATCTTCTTTGATAAGATATTCGTAACTCTTGGCTCTTTCCGGGAACTCCGTAATGTTGATTATACACTTTGGGGTGGGAAACTTCCAGCAAGAGGGCGAATCCTCCGGCCTCTAGATTATCTTTGTTGTTGTCGATGTCGTTGTTCTTGTCGTTTTCATTCTGTGTTGTCATATTTGCGGGTGGTGTATTTTTTCCGGTTTCGGAAGTTTGGCCATTTGCAGTCACCATACTGTGTTCATTTTTTCTTTTTGTCACCAGTGGTAATATCTTACTGTTTTTACTTCTTTTTCGGCGTTTGTTGTTGTTTTTTTTGTTTTTTCGAACCAAAGAGATTCATTTCAACTGTCCGCAATTTGTCGGCCTTTTTAAAAGACTGTTCTCTTTGTTAGTGTTTTGTGTTTTTGTTTTTGTTTTTTGTGCAGGTAATACAAGGAAATTTAAAAAAAATAAACAATTGACAAAAAAAAGAAACAATAAAGAACAAATTAAAACAAAAATTAAAGTATATAAAAGTGGGGTGGAAAATAAAATAAAATAAAAACTAGTTTAATGTAGAAACAGTAATAAAACGGAAGACGAAAAACTGGTTTTACCAGCAGACGAAGGAAATTGCAAAAAAGATTTAACGACTAAAATTAAAAGACATTTACAACAAACACACGAACAATATAACAACGCTAGCGGGTATGTCTGTGGGAGGGGGCTTTAAAATTAAACAAATATAAATAACAAAATCAATGAAAAATATTTAAAAAAACAAGGTAGAGTGAAAGAAATTAAATTAAACGCACGTGTTGCAAAAAGAAAAAGGTTCGCCTATTAAGAAAACTGAATGGCCAAACCAAACCGAAACATAAAAATAAATTTGACAGTCTAGCGTAAAACAAAAAATTAACTGGCAAATAAAATTTAAACCTTAGGCTTTAAAGATGGGCGTTTTAAGAATAAAGAAAGAAAAACTTACAACAAAATTAAAAGCAATAAAATAAAAAATTAATTACAAACACTGGCGCTAGATCAGAAAAATAAAAATAAAATAAAATTAGCTTATTGCCGGAGGAGAGTGAAAAACATCTGAAATGAAAAATAAAATACAAAAATCGCAACAGATTTAAAAAAATAATTTTTTTAAAGCTTTTCACTCTAAGCAAGGCTGGAAGCCACTAGCACGCAAGGGGTTACAGAAGGTTTGGAGGAAGAGCAGATAGGAGTGGTAAAGGAAAGGATGTGGAGGAAGATAGTGGATCCATCAAGGCAAGGGGTTTACAGAAGATTTGGAGCGAGAGCAGATAGGAATGAAAGGGGAAAGTATGTGGAGAAGGGAAGTGGATAGATCAAGGCAACTGGAGATGTCGATTGACGTTACACTTAAATAGTTGGAGATTATATTTGTCAGGGAAACAGTAATAGGGAAGGGAGTTCCACAGGCGAGAGGTGCGAGACATGAAGCTATTGGAGTAGAAGAGACGTCTACATCTAACAGTTTCAACGGTGAAGGGGTGGGAACGGGATGCCAGCCTCGTAGGACGTTTAAATTCATGAGGCCTGGGAACCAGGGAAAGCAGCTCATCGGAGCAATTACCGTGAAAATATTTGTAAGAAAGACAGAGCGAGGCAACGTCGCGTCTGTGAGAGAGCGACTGCAGACGAGATGACAGATCAGGGTCAATTACATTGCATATCCGTCTCTGGATCTTATCAAGAACCCTGAGGCAAACAGCAGGGGCTCCAGACCATATATGGCAGCAATACTCCATGCAAGGACGAATATAATCAATGTAAAATAAATGTAACCCAAATAATTTAATATTTTAGTCGTCCTTGAAAAAATGAATGTGAAACCAGTGGTACAATTAATTTTTTCGCGACTGAAACAGTCAGACACAAAGTTAAAAGGCAATAACCAGGCCATGTTTTTTTGACTCGACTAATTATATATCCTGGACAGTGGTGCATTATGGGTAGGTCTTCTATCGTATTATTCTAACGGTTATTTGGGTGGGCGTCAACGGTTATATTTATAGGGTCTGTTGAGTGGAAATAATTGTGGATACGGATGCAGTTTTAAGGCTGTTTTATAGTGTATTTTGTTAACTGTTTTATTCATTATTTATTATTGATGATTTTATTATTTGTTGTTGGTGGTTATTATTACGTTAACTTGTGCTAAAGCGTGAGTTCGGGGTTTGTTAATTTGTTTAATATTTACTTAATTTATTTGCTTATTTATTGATTTGAATTAATTTATTTTAATTATTGCTTTTCATTTATTTATGTTTCTGATTTTTAAATAACATAGTCTAAAATTTATTTTTCATTATTCGGACTGTCATTCCTATCTTCATTGCAATATTCACAACGTTTCGGTCATTGTACACTCCGGTTTTCTACGGGTGATTGGAATTTTGAACCGAACCCTTTATGTCGTCCACCGGAGTAGATTGGTCTAGTTCCACGTGCCATATTTCTCCCAGATATCTCAGTTATTTCCCTTTAACTCTCCAAGTTTTGCTTCATCACTGCTGTAGCCTGGTATTGAATTTTGGGGTCTGGTCACTGGATCTAACCAACGTCTTTATCTGCTGGACCATGTATGCTTGAGGACATCTGTGTATGAATTTCTGGGACTTATAAACCTAATGTCTCAGCAACCATTTTATTTATTTTATTCATTGCTTTTTCTGGAGCACTCCTTATTACTAGTTCCCATATTGTATTCATTTCTATGCTTGGTTGGCTCAGAAGATTTTTGTGGCATAGCATGTGTACTGATTCATTAAGTCTTCGTATTTTCCAGGGGGCGATGAGCTTCCTTTTCCCTATATCTGCATTTTGAGATGACTTCTGATCCCTTATTTAGTAATTTGTGTTGATCTGGGTACGGTACTTATAGATATTTCTTTCATCCGACAAATTTTACAGTTGTTGGATTGATTGTCGTAGGCAGAAATTGTTTTCCTTATTTTCCATAATTTAGATCTGATTTGGTTTTGAATTTTTCCCAGATATGTTTAGAAAGCATTGTTCTGTTCGCGGATTTACTATTTGTAAAGGTTGTTTTGTGCGCGTAGTTCCTTTGTTTCCATGGTCCTTCAGTTAGTCCTATGTATATTTTGTCTTTCAAAATATTACATTAAAATATATACGAAAACATGTGTCGTATTACTTATAAATATTACTGAAAGATATCTTCTAGAAACTAAGCAAAGAATTCTTCTTTTATGTGCCGTGTCCCTTCAGGACGTAGGCGATCATGGCCCTCCTCATCTTTCTGTTTCTTGTAGCTTTTAATAAGTTTTGCCTTTTTGTTATTTGTCCCAAACCCTGTTCTCCTATCCATTTCCTGCGTTGCTTTCCTTTGTCCCCCTTTCCTTCAATCCGTCCTGTGAGTATCTGATTTTCCAACCCCTCCTTCCTCATTACGTGTCCCAGAAATTTCAATTGCCTCTTCTTGTTGTTAAGTATATGTTTCCTTTTTGTTTTCATTCTCGCCAAAACCTCTTCGTTGTTCACATGTTCAGCCCTTGGTATTCTCAGCATCCTTCTGTGGAACCAGATTTCTGTTGCTTCTTAGTAAGAAAGAGGAATAGGAGTGTTGAGCTGCTGTGCTACATTTTTCCTCCTATTTGGCAATGAATGTTAGAAAAATGGGCAGAACATGTGAACAACGTGGACGGCTTGAGGAAAATATGAGCAACAAGGCAGATTATACATCAAATCAGAAAGTGACAACTAGGAAGCATAACGAGAAAAGGTGACCTAGAGATTTTGACACACTAAAGGCATACTGAGAGAAATAAAATGTATCCTACTTAACGAGTTTGTCTGAATGGATTACAGAAGAAGGAAAATGGTGAAAAATAAAGGGTAAAATATTATTTAGAGCTACAAAGGTCAGGACGTTGTAGAGAGTCATAATGGCTTACATGCAGAAAGGAGTCAGTAAATGAAGGAAGACGAACACAGATAGGTTTTGGTCTCCTGGTAGAAATTGTTTTTGATTAATCTGCTTTGAAAAATGTAATTTATCAACGTCGAAATATCTGATCTGCTTTGAAAAATATTAATTATCTGTTTTGAAACTTTTATTTATCTCATTTGAAAAATATGATTTACCTACTTTGAAAAAACCTGATTTATCGCTTTTGAGAAATCTGATTTGTTAATTAAACAAATCAGAAAAAAATCTCAGTTATCTGCTTGGCAAAAGCTGACATGGCACTAATGTTTTTGAAATCAAGTACTAGTAATTATTATTATTATTATTATTATTATTATTATTATTATTATTATTATTATTTCCTTTGATATCTGGCGTTTACACATTTCTTTCCGGTTCCCGCCCAGGGACCTAAGGTTAGAAATAGTATCATGACACCTTTCACTGCAAAAAAAATATTTACATAGATAAAGCCCTTCGTAAAGTGTGGGCTGTACTTGTCAGAACAATTTTTTGTATCTCTTTGAGGAATCCCTTCAATTAGTCTACTGGAATATTTTCCAACCAATCCTAGGGCTCCAACTACAACAGGGATTGTTGATGTTCCCATGTGACACATTTTGTATTTTGACAGCTTTTCGAATATCTTCAAAGATACGTTGCAGTCTGCAGGGACTGCCATATCAATAAGGAGGCACTTATTTTTGTTTGTGGTCTTTAATAACAATGTCTGGGCGGTTGGCTTTGATTGTTCTGTCAGTGTGTATTGTGTAGTCCCATAGAATTGTAACGGGTCCTATCTCCGTAACCGGGTCTGGGTGGTGTTCATACCAGTTTCTTTCAGTTTCCTTCCCGTAGACGTTGCAAATATTCCAGTGCAGATATTGGCCCACTCTGTCATGCCGGGTTTTATATTCAGTGGGTGCCAATATCGTGCAACCTGATACAAGATGATCAATCATTATTATTATTATCATTATTATTATTATTATTATTATTATTATTATTATTATTATTATTATTATTATTATTATTTCTTTTGATTTCTGGTGTATAATCATTTCTTACCGGGTCCTAACCAGAAAGCTAAGGTCAGAAATGGTTTAATGACATTTTCCACAGATAAAAAAAAACAACAAAAAAACTACGATCACACACATTTTACATAGATAAAACTCTTTGATAATGATGTCTGGGTGATAAGCTTCGATTGTTCTGTTGGTGTGTATTATAAGTCCCAAAAACTGTTATAGATACTTTTTCTATAACTGTTTTCACCGCCCGCATATATACTAAATTTTAAAAAAAGAATGTAAAAATTGTTTAGTAAAAGTTTGTTACTGGTTCATAAACTAACTTTATGATGGAGTAAAAAATACCAATGGAAGGTAACAGGTTGACGCTGACTTATGTGACGGCAGCTGCTACTATTGTATTAAAGCGCAAACGAACCAAACTTGAGCACCGAAAACTATATATATATATATACAATATAACCCGGATATAAGAGAGTTGTCGGCACCGGAGAATAAGTCTCTTATATCCGGGTTCTCTTATATCGGGGTTTCTCTTATATCCGGGTTTGGTCTATTTTGTTTTATTAACACAAGCTCTAATTTGGGACCAGAGAAAATCTCTATTGTATCCGGGTTTCTCTTATATACGGGTTACACTGTGTATATATATATATATATATATATATATATATATATATATATATATATATGTATATATATATATATATATATATATATATATATGTGTGCGTGTGTGTGTGTGTGTGTGTGCAGGTATGCAGAAAAATAGGAAAGAACACGTTAGGTAAATAAACCGGAGTTCCTTCTTATTTTTGCTTTTATTTTTAAAAAGAACTCTTATGTAGCGAAGGAATCATATTTTTTTTTAAATATTATAATATATATATATATATTTCGTATCATGGTGGAGGTTAATTTTATGGATACGGTTAGCGTTGCAGGTGTTGACAAAAATTAAACAATTTTTGTTCATAATTATAAAATTAAAAATAATAATCATTAATAGCAACCAATAAAAATTCAGGGAATATTTTTTTGTTCTTGATCTTGACTAATCCCCGAAAAAAATTTATTTCGTCTGAAGAATTATCTGAATGTTAATGATCATTGTCAAAACTAGAGAAAATACGCAAAATATTCGTTGTTTACAAGGATATTTATATCTTATCTAGGAATTTGATCCAAATATTCCCATAAAGCCTCCTATTTTTTATTTTATTTTGTGTATACAGTTTCTTGGCATATCTTCTTTGGATATTTTTTTTCAGGTAGCATATGTTGAAATAACGTTTTAATACTCAAAATTCTATATTGCCCACCAAAATTTCCAATCGCTCACCATTTTCTTTTCAGTTGTCTATCGCCCACCCAACAGTTGAAATCGCCCTCTGGTGGGCGATATCCCCCAGGCTGGTAAAGTCTGTGCTGGTGTAACGTTTTAAGGCAAAGTATTTGCAAAATTGTACGAAGTTTACATAACATTATGAAATCGTTTGTGCCGCATCATTTTTTTAGCTGGGTTAACGGCAGGTGTGGGTCTTGAGCGACTTCTAATTTTAATTACAAACCGCCCAGCACCTTATGGATCAAGTTTACGTAAACATATATGTCCTGTACGCGGAATGTTTATTGATTACATGAGGGATTTTTTCTTCGCATTTGGCTTTTCAAGCTAATCAGACCCTTTAATTAAATGAAACACTAGCGCAATGACGAATTTATAAGGTAAATGAAAACAAAGAATACACTTTTATCTAAAATCAGAAAGAGATTACTTGCATTATTTACATTATTCAGACTGTTATCCTCAACTTCATTGCCATATTCACAACGTTTCGGCCGTTGTACGCTCCGGCGTTCTTCGGGTGATTGAAATTTCGAACTAGATTGTTCTAGTTCCACGTGCCATGCCTCTTCCGGGTGTATCAGTTATTTCCCTTTAAATGAAGTCTCCAAGTTTTGGTTCACCACTGCTGTGGCCTGGTAAAGAACTCACAACTGTTTGGGTCTAGTCACTGGATCTAACCAACGTCTTTATCCACTGGACCAGAGATATATAAAATGCCTACGACAAATAATGAGGAAGTTTAGCTTGGCGAATTCGAAACGCACAGGGTATAATTAAGGCACTACATCCGCGTCCTGGGTATGACGATAAACTACATCCGCGTCCTGGGTATGACAATAAACTACATCCGCGTCCTGGGTATGACGATAAACTACATCCGCGTCCTGGGTATGACGATAAACTACATCCGCGTCCTGGGTATGACGATAAACTACGTCCAACCAAAAGGCCGTCGATCCGATCAATCGGCTGGTCATGTCATGCCCCATCACATCTAACCCATCCCAAAACAACTACAACTTACAATTAACTTTCCCTCCCAAACCCTACACTAAATATACTAACACCTTACCCCTAAAATGTGATGGGAAACAATGATGTTGCCAGCTAACACGTTTTTGAAACAATGATGTTGCCAGGGATACATTTTTTTTAAACAATGATGTTGCCAGCTATACGTTTTTGAAACAATGATGTTGCCAGCTGTAAGTTTTTGAAACAATGATGTTACCAGCTGTACGTTTTTGAAACAATGATGTTGTCAGCTGTACGTTTTTAAAACATTGATGTTGCCAGGGATACATTTTTTTGAAACAATGATGTTTCCAGCTATACGTTTTTGAAACAATGATGTTGCCAACTATACGTTTTTGAAACAATGATGTTGCCAGGGATACATTTTTTTTAAACAATGATGTTGCCAGCTATACGTTTTTGAAACAATGATGTTGCCAGCTGTAAGTTTTTGAAACAATGATGTTACCAGCTGTACGTTTTTGAAACAATGATGTTGTCAGCTGTACGTTTTTAAAACATTGATGTTGCCAGGGATACATTTTTTTGAAACAATGATGTTTCCAGCTATACGTTTTTGAAACAATGATGTTGCCAACTATACGTTTTTGAAACAATGATGTTGCCAACTATACGTTTTTGAAAATACTGGATCTGGCATTAAATAACCCATAGTGGTTGATATGCCATAAAACCCCAAACAAACAAACAAACAAATAATTAAGGCAAGAGAGGCAGAAGGTACCAATAAGTCACCTACCTAATGAGCTTGTGTAAATGCGTGCCAGAAGGGGGACTATGAGGTGACAAATACTGTTAAAGCGATAAAGGATAGAAGGGTGGTGAGAGCCATGACCGGTCATCTCCTGAAGTGGCAGCAGAAGGATTCTATTGTTTATATTATTATTTCCCAATCTGGCTTAATGTCAGAAATAACTGTTATTTTTAATGGACTCCAAGGGATGAGAAGTTTTCTCTGTTCTCCAGGACTCTGTACAGTATTCTAACGGGCATGTTCAGCTCTGTCGCCCTGATTCTTCCACGTCTCTTACTGAAATCTAGTTCCCATTGCATTTTTCCATCGGTGCCGGGACTGTCATTTCTGAGCACAAAGGCAAAGTCGTGATATTTATCTCACATTTCAGTTTCTATTAGCTTCACTCCGTGGTCTACGGCAAGAGCAAAATCCAATACCTGATACGATATTATCTTCTTATTTACAAATAGTAAGTCCAATAGTTCAGAGAACGTAAACCTGGCAGCTGCTCTCGAACTGGGGAAAGGAGTGTCTTGTAAATTTTAACACCTCCAAAGCGAAACTTTTAATCAGTATAGAGAACATCGTTTACCTTCAGTCAGCATGACTGATGCTAATCTCCAAGAGAACACATTGTGCCTTTTTGGTTTTAAGTTTACCACTCAAATGAAGTGGAACGATTATATTGAATCAACATCTCAATCTGCTTAGAATGAAACTAGGCTCACTGTGTCAGGGTAAACAATTTTTATCGCCAGAATCTACACTCTTGTGCAAATTAATTGAAACAACCGCTTTAGTTTCCTTTCTTTCACCATTCGGTCAGTTTTAGACCCACTGTCACGGGTGTAATCAAATTCTATTTCTTCCTCAGATTAGGTCATTTGCAGTGTTGTACAGTATTATGAATCTATTTTCGGGGTGTATGATAAAATTTGTTTCGCCTTGAAAAATGTTGCGTCAACCCTGATTGCATCAGATTTTTATCACGCCTAGACACCATTGTCTCGATTGGCGATTAATTGTCCTACAGCCATTGTCTCCCAGGGACGTTACTCCAAGGA
The DNA here is from genome assembly GCA_964036315.1 of Acanthosepion esculentum. Taxonomy (NCBI): domain Eukaryota; kingdom Metazoa; phylum Mollusca; class Cephalopoda; order Sepiida; family Sepiidae; genus Acanthosepion; species Acanthosepion esculentum. The sequence continues at coordinate 93,501,566 of OZ038503.1, read as the reverse complement.
AACGTACGACAATTGTAACACCGTACAAACACACCGGCAAGCCGTACCAGTGAACAAATCAAAGTACTATAGACTGGCACGGAAGCTCTCCTGATTTAAATCCAGTCGAGAATCTGTGGTCAATCTGCAAGGAACGACTTTGTGGAATGGACAGATGAAGTACTAACATGTACACTGGGTCATCTTTCATTGGAAAAATATAAAATAAAGTAAATAATGGAATTATTCGAGTTGCTTCAATTAATTTGCACAAAGGTATATCTTGCACATTTATAAGACTACCATTCGTCTATGCATAAAAATTGCTACCATTTCTGGTCTACTTTGGCGCTTCTTCTATATATCTAGGGATCCTTGACAAAATCCAAAGAATGATCTGCAATGTTATTGGTCCTGACCTGGCATCCTAGTTTCAGTTAATTTCTTACTACCGTAATATAGCTTCACTTTACCATTTTCTATAAGTACTTTCATTGTAATTGTTCTGATGGTCCTGAGGTTTGGTTGCTGGACTTCACCCATTTAAGGAAATTACTAAATCAAAGAGAATTAACAACTCACAAGTCTAATTTACCATTCCCAGAATTGTGCGATGGAATATTAAATGCCATCAACTTCGGTGAGGACGGAAATCTAAACGTTTTTATCGGTAAGCTTGATTCAGTTTAACTGTGTTCCAAACTGTGCCTTCAATGTTGTTGCCATATCTGGTTTGTTGCTCCTGCTGTATGTCTACAGATTCTTGATAGGATCAATAGCTGCATCTACTGCAAGGAAAGTTGGGTCACTGTGTCGTGCCAGAAGTTTTTTTCTCTCACCAGAGTCCAATTTGTACATTTACAAATCTACCATTCGTCCGTGTATCGAATACTTTTGCCATATCTGGTTTGTTGCTCTGTTGTATGTCTAGCGAATCTTGACCGAATCAATAGCTGCATCTACTGCAAGGAACGTTGGGTCACTGTGTCGTGTCAGGAGTTTATTTTTCCACATCAGAATCCATCTTGTACATTTACAAATCTACCATTTGTCTGTGCATCGGATACTGTTGCCATATCTGGTCCGGTGTTCCTGATGTATATCTCGAGTTTCTTGACAAAATCCAAAGTAGGATCTGTAATGTAATCGATCCTGATTTGTAATTTCACTTTCAGTTACTTTCTTATGACTATAATATAGTTTCACTTTACCATTTTCTATAAGTTCTTTCATTGTAATTGTACGGATGATCCTGAGATTTGGTTCCTGGACATTTAAGTAAATTACTAAATTGGTAGCAAGCGCTCATAATTTTACTGCTGAAATTGCTAGATGCAACCGTAAATTCTATGGCAATAGTTTCTTCTCCCTAATTTCTTGCTTGTGGAAGTCTCTATCAACCGCTTGCATTCCTGTAACGATCTTCTAAGTCTTAAATGCAACATCAATTATGATCTTTCTCCTTAAATGGAGTGATTATATTGAATCAAATGCTAGTTCAATTGCCAGACAATTTCCCCTCGTCGGAATCCATCTTGCACATTTATAAATCTTCTATTCGTCCGTACATTGGATATTGTTGCATTTTCTGGTCTGGTACTCCTGCTTTATGTTTCGAGATTCTCAGCAAACTCCAAAGAATGGTCTGTAATGTTGTCGGCCCTGACATGGCATCTCGACATCAGTCACTTTCTCACCGAAGTGACATGGCTTCCCTCTGTCTTTTCTATAAATATGTTCATGGCAATTGTTCTAATAAGTTCTTCTCCTTGGAAGCTCGACCGCAAGAATGTATGCGTGACAACTAGGGTTCATTGTTTTGCTGTTGATTTAGCTATATGTAACCATAAGTTCTATTCTAATACGAACGTCTACTTGAAGGGACGATGGATCACAGGGCCGAGTTTAAAATGGGAATCTCACGCCTATACTGGAGCAGAGGCAAATATATTGCACCCGTTTTCGGCACAAGGGCCACCTCGGTCGTCAGATATTAACCCTGGTCTTCTCCGAAGAAGAGTTACTGACTGTAGAGACGATCACCTGAGGCTAAGCTTCATTATCCAGCAAAGCCAAGAGGCGGATGGAATTTTTCATACATACTTACTAAACTCAGAGGAGTTTGATACAAGGCCCGGAGTAGGGAGTGCCCAAACAGCATCGAACGCAAAACAATAACAATGATTAGCCAGACTAGCCCGCTAAACATTAATAAGCTTCGTTGATGCTGGCATTAAATAATGAAAAAATATGTTTTGAAGTTATAAATTAAAATCGTATTACTGTAAACAAGTAGAGTTATCGGCCCCTGATGAAAAATCAGTATTAATATATTTTTTACAAATAAAATTATAAATAGATTGAATGGTGTAATTTAATTAAATGTAAGCCATTATAAATATTATTCTGAAATGAATAGTTTTGTGTAAATAATAGTTTGTCTTTGTATTATTTAAATAGTAGATATTAATATAGGGTCATATGCTAATTAGACAGATCATACATCTGTATGTCCTCAATTAGAACGGCAACCAACCTGTCACCCCAAGAAAAGGCAGCTTTGCGCAGGTGCGGTACCGTAGCCGATGAGGACTTTCCGAGGCGCGGTTATTGCTAGTTGAAAACTATTACCAATACCCCGCGACGGCACCCCTTTTTTGTGGGTGCTAATCGCAATTTTTTCACACCTCCGCGGAGGTGGCAAATACAATCCAAAAATAGACTACGTGTTTTTTCGACTAATCGATGTTAATGTAAAACGACTAGATTGATGCATCTAATCAGATTGTGTAAATAATAATTTAGTCTTGTATTTTTTTATCTAATATCATTTTTTACTATTTTTAAAGTTATCTCTGACATATTTTGTCGAGATTTATAAATTCTACGTTTCGTTCAAGTTCACAGAACGATCGATAAAATTTGAATTGTTTGGAAAAAATATTTTGACAAAAACACTACAGTCGCGTAGCTAGGAGGGTGTGGTTCGCCCCGGGCGCCTCTTTTGGTCTGTGGTGCGTTTTCAGAAAAGTATAATAGCATAATTTTCGCAAAAACAACAGCGATAAGGACGAAGATAGGTTTCAAAGGAAGTCAATTTGTCTTTGTTATGGCTGGCTCAAAGCCAACGAGCAAGCAATAAAAAAATTGTCTCCAAAACGTGCTGGTGCTGAAAAACCCCACTTACACGATATGAGCAAAAGGTGTGAAAAATTTTGAACGTTTTTAAAGAGGTTGATGTGGGGTTAGATTAAGTGAATCTACAGTTTTTTTTTTCACACCTAAGTGAGAAGTCCAGGTCTTTGGTTTTTCATGTCTGTAAAAAAAAAAAGGAAAACAAATAAGTGGACGAATTTTTTTGTTTTTTTTAATGTTATCATAGGTCTAGCATTAATACGGATATAAAATTGTTACTTTTCATAAATTATAAAATAGATAAATAAATTGAAATAATTCCAATGATTTAAGGATATCACATGCATTCCAGTTTTTTTTCCTGAAATTTAAAAGAAAGTTGAAATTAATATATATTTTAAGTGCAGAAATTTTATTTTAAAAAAATGTGAATTTTTTCAGTTTTCATGGTAGTAAAACAATGCAATGTTTTATTTTTTGTTTAAATAACTGAAGTTTTATTAAGCAGAATAGACTAAGAATTAAAATTATGATAACATTTATTTCAGTTTTTAATGTGAAATTAATTTTGTCCGGCTTATAATTCTTAGTTTACTGCTTTGATAATAATAAATTCAACTACGTAAAACAAAATAATTATAAAAGTCATTGCATTTTTTACAGTGTTAAAAGAACTAACCGTGTTTCTGTTAACGTGCCATTTATTTTATGACTCTTCACTTGATAGAACTGAAATAAATATTTTTAAAAAACCGGATAAATTATGAATTAAAAGTACAATGTTTTTTAATTTGTTTTTCTTTTTAAATAAAACAAAGGATATAAACAAAAACAAGTTATCTTTCTTTTAAGGTCGTAAAAAGTTTTAAAAGTTTTCCCAATTTAGAAAAAAGAAGTAACGTCTTCGTTTTTTTTTACATTTTCCCTGTTTTATTTTTTAAACAAATAAATAAACACAATTGTACTTTTATTTCATAAATTATGAGTGAGGAGTTATGAATACCACGTTAAAAGAAACACAGACAAAACTGGCAGCATACGGGCATTAGATTCTGAGAAATAGACAAACATTGATGGATGTACGTATAGTACCGTCCTTGGCTATATACAGTGTAACCCGGATATAAGAGAGTTGTCGGGGCCGGAGAAGAAGTATCTTATATCCGAGTTTCTCTTATATCCGGGTTTCTCTTATATCCGGGTTTGGTCATTTATATATACATTAACACAGGCTTTAATTTGGGACCAGATAAAATCTCTCTTCTATCCGGGTTTCTCTTATATCCGGGTTATACTGTATATATATATATATATATATATATATATATATATATATATATTCAAATAAGAGATGGATTAAAAATCCACGATTCGTAGTATTTACTTTTTTAAAAAGTGCTCAACAAAAAGCAGAGCAAAATGTTATTGTAATATTTTATTATAATAGTTTATAATAAAAAAGCATTTTTCATCGATACACAAAAGCTTTCATGTTTCAATAATATCATTGTACTTCTTCATGCGATTGTACATAACTTGTGATAAAAATTATTTATTAGGGAAATTTAAAACCAAATCGTTACCTCATTTCGGAAGTTAAAGATTGGGGTATAATGCCAGAAATAAAAATATAATTGTGGGTATGTCTCGATTAACCAATTAAAAGTCAAATCTACGCTAAAATTGAAAATTAAGTACAGCGATAAACTGACCCTTGGACATGTCATTCTAAAATCGTGGAAAACATGGCAGCGACAAATGTATTATGGATGTAGCCAAAATGATGTTCCGATTTGTTGAAGTAGACATAAAGCTATCAAAAACAAATTAATTATTTTTTAATTCAGGAAGGTTCTCAAAAGGGCCAATTTATATAATTGAAAATGTGGAAAAACTATATACGATGTTAAAAATACAGAATTGACTGCAAATCACAGCGTTATTTAGGTTAAATAAATTATATAATTAAAATAGTCAAATTGGGTGGACCATTATATACTAATAATATAATGGCTATGAAATGTTAATACGTAATTATTTATGAAAATTATTTTACCTATATTTTAAGGTAAAAGGTAGACAATGCCGACATAACACCGTTAATTCATTTCTTTGGTTTAACAGAGCTTTTTTGTTAGCAAACTTTATAATATGGATTTTTTCTTGTGAGCGCAAGAAACAAAGATTGTGTAAAGATTCATAAGTTCTAGGTTGTTTTTAATATTTTCCATTTTAGCGTAGTAGTTTTGTTAACTTCTTTTAAGTACCAAAATGTTTAGAAAGAGACGTCCTATTACGGTATCTATTGTTGTTGAAAAATAATACATGTTGATACCACCCAGTTTTAAAGGAATACTTAGACAACGCGTTTCGTTCTCTGACGGACCTTATCAAGGCCATGATATTTACCTTACCTCCCCGCGAGGCAGGATGCAGCACATGGCCTTTTTTTAATGTGGGGCAAAACCCAGCCGGTAGGCTCGGTCAAAAATTCCCCGTAGACTCCAATTAAAACGTGATTGGACGTGTGTCTACCACCCCAGACGAGACTCTGCCCTTCGGCATAGCCTCGTCTGGGTTCCTCTCTGCCCGAAGCCAAAGTGTTCAACCAGTACAGCTGGAGACGAATCTTCTAACTAATTGCCGAAGCAAGCCCTTATCAACGCAGGGTTAGGGTTAGGGTTTATTACGCTGCCCGTGTTTATATACACAGACGCGATGACGTCATTCTTTCATCAAGACAAAAAATTTTAAAAAGTTGACAAGAAAAAAGAAAGAAATGCGCGGGTTGAAGAAAGAAGAATGAAAACAAATTTAACAGAATTAAAAAAAGGAAGAAATACAGAAATGTGAACAAAATATAAATGTGAAAAAAAGAGAAGTGTGAAAACAAAAAAGAGATTCTTGAAAAATTATCTTTGACTGGACTCACAAGGTGGCAGTACTTTATTCACGACAACAGCAGACTAGTGCCACTATTTACATTATAAATATGGCGACAAAGATGAGGACAATAGTCCGAATAATGTAAATAGTGTACATAATACCTCATCTCAGAAATATAGACAGATAGAGCAGACTACTGCCATTGCTAGGTAAGGTTAATTTAGGTATGAAGGGTATTGGAAGTATCCAGAACTTATATTATCCTATTCTTCAGTTGGTCCATTCTGTAGAGACGGTACTCTTCGACTGAACTTCATTATCCAACAAAGCCAGTAGACATACTTACCAAACTCAGAGGAGTTTGATACAAGGGCAGAAGTATGGAGTGCCCAGACAGGATCGAACTCAAAACAATAACAATTATTAACCAGACTAGCTCGCTAAACATTAATCAGCTTCGGTAAATGATGAAAGAATAAGTTTTAAAGTTATAAATTAAAATCGTATTATTGAAAACAAGTAGAGTTATCTGCCCCTGCTAAAAATCAGTATTTAACATAATTTTTACAAATAAAATTATAAATTGATTGAATGGTGTAATTTAATTAAACGCAATCCATTATAAATATTATTCTGAAATGATTAGTATTGTGTAAATAATAGTTTGTCTTTGTATTATTTAAATAGTAGATTTTAATATATGGTCATATGCTAATTAACCAGATCATATATTTGTATGTCCTCAATTAGAACGGGAACCAACCTGTCACCCAAAGAAAAGGCAGCTTTGCGCAGGTGCGGTACCGTAGCCGATGAGGACTTTCCGAGGCGCGGTTATTGCTAGTTGAAAACTATTACCAATACCCCGCGACGGCACCCCTTTCTTGTGGGTGCTAATCGCAATTTTTTCGCACCTCCACGGAGGTGGCAATACAATCTAAAAACAGACTATCTACGACCAATCGCCATAACGAGTTGGTTATTGACCTCGAGTTAAGACAAGACTCTGCCGTCTTGTTCATTACACATTAATTGTTTTTATAATGTTTATTGGAAATCGACTAAGTGTTGCAGATAAAAAGATTGTCTAAATAATAATTTACGTCTTGTATCTTTTAAGTACTACCATTTTTTATTATTGATGAAGTTATCACAAACATATTTTATCGAGATATACCAGTTCTCATATTTAATTTCAGACCAACTGATAAAGTTTGAATAAGCTAATTTGTTTTGAAAATTATGAATTAATTATGAACTATGAATTAAAAGTACAATTTTTTAAAAATAAAACAAACGGTATATAAACAAAAGCGTCTTATCTTTCCTTTAATATCTTAAAAAAGTTTTCCCGATTTAGAAAAAAACACAGTTCTTTTTTTTTTACATATCCCCAATTGTACTTTTATTCCATAATTTATCAGTGGTGAGTTATAAATAACACTTATCATAAAGGAATTAGATTCTAAGAAATGAATAAGAATATTAAGAATTGATGGGTGTACCAATATTTTCGTCGTTAACTATATATGTATGTACATATATATATGTATATATATATCCAAATAAGTGAAAGAACAGGTGGAGTAACAACCCGTGGTTCGTAGTATTTATGTTTTTAAAATGTGCTCAATACAACGTAAAGCAAATTATAATGGATTATAGTAAAAACATTTTACATCGCCAACCAAAAGCTTTCCTATTTTCAATATATGATTGTACTTCCTCAGACAATGGTAGATACTTGTGATAAAAATATTATTAGTCAAATTAAAAACCAAATCGTTACCTATTTTCAGTAGTTAATGGTGGGGATACAAGGACAGGAAGAAATATAAAATTGTGGGTGTCTCCATTAACCACTATTTAACCGGTTTTTTGAAGTCGACATAAAGTTATCAGAAACATTTTATTAAAAATATTTTTAAATTCAAGAAGTTTCTTAAAGGGGCGAATTTATATAATTAAAAATGTTGGACATCTATATACGATGTTAATAATGCAGAATAGGCAGGAAACAAGGCATTATTAAAGTTGAATAAATCAAATAAATAAAATACCCGTATTGGGTGGACCATTATATACAAATAATATAAAATTTTAATATTAATTATTCATGAAAATTATTTTAACTCTATTTAAGGTAAAAGATAGACAATGCCGGCATAACACCGTTAATTCATTTCTTTGGTTTAACGGAGATTTTTTGTGAACAAACTTTATAATATGTATTTTTTCTTGTAAAAACAAGAAACATAGATCATGTAAAGATGTATAAGTTTAAAATATTGAGAAAGAGACGTCCTATTACGGTATCCATTGTTGTTGAAAAATAATACATATTGATACCACCCAGTTTTAAAGGAAATACTTACGCAACGCGTTTATTTCTCTGACGGACCTAATCAAGGTTATGTAGGATTTATTATGGGGAATCTTTTGTTGTTTGCTAATTCCTTCAGAGCTTTTATATAACTGCGAGGACAAGAGGTTTGATTTTTTTGTAAGTGTGGCTGTAATTAGGCCTTGGATGTAACCTTTGGCGACACTCGAGTCGTCGTCGTATTGGTGATGCTACTTAATTTTGAAATCAGCAAAATTCTTCGTTTCCTGTAGGATCTTGCCATAGTTCTTCTCTTCTCCTATTTGATACGAAGTATTTTAAATGATTGCATATCGACTGGTTGATACAAACTTCCTCTATCATATATATATATATATATATATATATATATATTAATATTCTATTTGTACCTTAATGTATTAGATATAATTTATTTAAGTAAATGCAGATTTAAAAAAAAAAAAGCAATATTAATTAAATTTACCGACCTGAATGTTCCAGAAATTTCGTAGAGAACACGCGTTTTCCAAAAGGAACCACAACTCTTGTTAATACTGTGCATTTAAAAACATAATATTTACTTAAATAAATTATATCTGTTAAAATAACGGATTAACAGAAAATATATTTAATAATTGTCGGACTTAATCCATTTCATAATACATAATGGACTCTCCCGTCGGTTTCGACGTATGAGGATCTGACAACTTAATTGATTCAGTTATGAAATTTTGTGTGATAATCTTAAGTGTCCTTTAATACCCGCTAGTGATTTATAAAGGAGTCCGCTTATGGAGCAAGAGTAAAGTTTGTGAGATGAGATCACTGTTAGATTGGCTGACATTTTAGATCTTGCTCTCGCTTCTTGAAGACGATTCAGACAAGCTGATTAAAAACTGCTGAGTCCACCAAAACACGTTGATCTCCATTCTACCCGGTCTAAGGCTTAGCGATAGAGTGTGTTATGAGGTATATTGACAGCTGACAAGTTGCTCTTCAGCTTGTCTTTGTATCTTAACCATGGGCGTCCTACGTTCCTGTAGCCCAGCTCTAACTGGCTGCAAAATTGGGATCTTGGATATCCTGTCATTTAGACGTTCTTACGACGTGACCCGCCCACCGTTACTGAGAATGTATGAGAAAAGTCTCGATTCCTCCAATATTACACTATTAAAGGCCATATATATATATATATATATATATATATATATATATATATATATATATATATATATATATATATATATATATACTATATACTATCCAGCCAGACTTAATCATAAATTTAACAATATACATAGTATTAATATATAACCCTACAAATCAAAACCCACCCACATTTCTCACCCACACAAGACAGACATGTTTACTGAGGTGTTGAGGCCTGACACTTATACACACACCCACACGAATATACACACTTACACACATCATACTCACTCACATCCTAAGAACCAAATAACACACACACTTAACAGACAACACATTCTCTTTTCAGGAACCAATAAAACTGTCAAAATGATTAAGGAAATTTAAAGAAGCATGAATCCATCCAGCTCTTATCTCAAATAACAACTTAAAAGAAACTGTTTGACCAACACAAAGACTGAACAAAATTCACGTTAAAAAAATAAAAAAAATAAAAAAACAAATGAAAACTACAGACAAAAGTTAATTTCATTAAACACTAAAGCCGATAGGCGGGTAGAATTTTTTTTATACATACTAAACTTAGAAAAGTTTGATACAAGGCCGGAAGTATGGAGTGCCCATACAAGATCGAGCTCACAACATTAGGAATGATTTGACAGAATAGCCCGCGAAACATTAATCATCGTCGTGAATGCTGGCGTTAAATGATGAAAGAATAAGTTTTAATGTTGTAAATTAACATCACATTACTGAAAAAAAAATACACTTATCTGCCCCTATAATTCCATATATTCCAGGTATTCACATACGTACCCAGAATGCCAAAATGTGTATCTACTACATATCTAAAAATAAACTTTACCTTTAGCAATTAGAGTTATCTGCCCCTGCTGATAATCAGCATTTAATAATTTTTTTACAAATAAAAGCATAAATTGATTGAATGGTGTAATTTAATTAATTGAAAGTCATTATAAATAGGATTCTGCAATGATTATATTTGGGTAAATAATTATGTTTCTTTTTATTATTTAAATAATAGATATTAATGCCTGGTCATATGCTAATTAACCAGATCGTATATCTGTATGTCCTCAATGAGAGCGGCAACCAACCTGTCACCCAAAAGAAAGGCAGCTTTGCGCAGGTGCGGTACCGTAGCCGATGAGGACTTTCCGAGGCGCGGTTATTGCTAGTTGAAAACTATTACCAATACCCCGCGACGGCACCCCTTTCTTGTGGGTGCTAATCGCAATTTTTTCACACCTCCACGGAGGTGAAAAATACAATCCAAAAATAGACTATGTGCTTTTACGACCATTCGACATAACATGTTGCTTATTGGCCTCAAGACACAGTCGTCTTGTTCAGACTATAATCCTCTTCGACAAGTCGATACGACGAGTTGCTTATTGACGTTGAGTTAAGACACTACGGTCTTGTTCATTACAGGTTTAAATTAATATTTATGTAACGTTTAATGTAAATGCCCTGAATGATGAAAATTAATTATAAACACATTGTGTAAATAATAATTTATTTTGTATTATTTAAGTACTAAGATTTTTAGTAACTCGCTAACGCACTATTTAATATTGATGTATTTATCGCTAACATTTTTCTCGAGATTTGCATCTACATTTCGTAAGAAAATTCCATAAAATTTGAATACGCAGTTTAATAATTTCTTTAATTTTATATAGAACAGCATTTTTAAAGAATTATTTTAAAACCGTATGATTCTTAGGCTTTGCAAGATACAATTGACTAACGGAAGTAAAATAATTTTATAGGTAAATCGATTAATGACCTCAGAACAAATACCATAATTGTTGTATTTATCGCTAACATTTTTTTCGAAATTTACATTTCGTAAAAAATTCCATAAAATTTGAATAAGCTGTTTTCTTTAGACAAATACTTTGACAAAGACCCTTATTCGCAGTTTAATAATTTCTTTAATTTTATATACCGTAACAGTATTTTTCAAGATTTTTTTTTTCTTTTTTAATAGCGAAGGATAAATTCTCAGGATTTCTTACTCTTGAGACTGCCAGATACAACAGACCATTCGTAATTATTTCTTTTCGGAGCCAAATTCCAACTTTTTGAAACGTTTGACCTTGTGATTTTTTAAATACTTATTGCAAACTTGATTTTTGGATATAAAAATTTAAAGAAAATATATGCGAAAAAGGATATTGGCATTTTATAATATAAGTATTTCTATAGTGGGAGAGTTTACCGAAAAAGAATTATTGTACTAATCCGTGCACTTCAGTAAAACCAAATGCATTTTTTATCCGTTTACCAATTTGCACTTCTCTCAAAAATTTGGTTTCGATCAGTCAATGTGTGGCTGTTTTAGAGGGCATGACAGGCGGACTAACGGAAGTAAAAGAATTTTATAGGTAAATCGATTAATGACCTCAGAACAAATACCATAAATTCAATGCCGAAAATTTACTTTTACGCAGGAGGGTTAACGTAGCTGATGAGGAATTACAGAGGCACGGTTATTGTTAGTTTAAAACTATTAAGAAAACATTGAGAAGGCGTCTCTTTTAGTTGGTGCTGATCGCAATTTTTGCACACCTCTGAGAAAGTGAAGAAAAGGGTCAATCTAAAAATAGATTTATCAAGTTTCTACGACCGTTTGGCACAATGGTTTACACATTGTTACCGCGTTACGGTTTGGTTCTAACTTTGAAAATCACTGCCACATATGCTGCTCCTGTTACATATTTAGAGATTCTTGATAAAGTCCATAAACGAATCAGCGATATTACTGGTCTTGATCTGGTGTATGTTTTTTTGTTTGTAAGGAGTCGTCTAAGTATCTGAAATAAGACGATTTCTAGAAATTCGAAAATTCCGCTGTGAGGAAATCTCATCGCTAAGCCAAAGTTTTGTCTATAGAAGTGGTTACCGAAAGTGAAGAAATATTGTCTAGTGATTATCTGGCATGGAGTAGGGAAAATAAGTAATTTTATTTCTGTTTTTGTTGAGTGACTGACTCCAGGTCAGGACCGGTAATATTACTGATTCGTATTTTGGATTTTATCAAGAATCTCTAAATATATAGCAGGAGCACCATATGTGGCAGCAATTTACAAATATAGATTTGAACCAAACCTTGAATTATGGAGGACACTCAGGTAAGGCGGGAACAATGTATTAACCGTTGTGTCAAACTGTCGTAGAAACTGAATAAATCTATTTTTGGATTGACCATTTTCTTCACCTTGACAGGTGTGCAAAAACTGCGACCAACTAAAAATGGACGGCGTCGCGGGGTTTTGAACTAACAATAACTGTGCCTCTGTATTTCCTCATCAGCTATGTTACCATTCCTGGGCAAAGGTAAATTTTCAGCGTCGACAGGATGGTACTTGTTCTAACTGATGTCATAGAGATATATGACGTATCCTAATAAAAATGCTGTATTGATTTTGCATAACATTTATTTGTAAGAAATCCGAAGAATTTATCCTTCGCTATGAAAATAAATTTCTTTAAAAATAGTGTTTACCATGAATCCCATAAAATTATTATTGAAAGCGCGAAGTAGGTAGATTTCCAAAGAAATCAATATTTATCGATTTGTCTGCGAAATTGAAAGAAACGTTTGAAAATCTCGACAAAATATGTTAGCGATAACTTCAACAATAGTAATAAATGGTAGTACTTAAATAATACAAGAATAAATTATTATCTACACAATCTGTTTATGATTTACATCATTCTGTCGATATACAATTAAAAGATATATAAACATTAAACCTGTAACGAACAAGTTCAAGAACCTACTCGGTAGGTCAATTGGTCGTAGAAAAACGGTATTTAATTGACCCCCACTGAGTCAGGTTGTGACACAGTCAGTTTTTAACGTGGGACTATTAGTGTTTTCACTCGGGCCGTTGGTCACAGCTTGTTCAAGGTGGACAGAGTCGGTCATACCTGTGATACTACCAGCGCAGGGACGGATCCCTGTGTACGGTAAGTGAGATTTACTTGACCCACTACTGAGTCAAGTTGTGACACAAACTCAGTTTTTAACGTAGGGAACCTGAGTGTTTTCACTCTGGACGCTGGTCTTAGCTAGACATGACTTGTCATAGCTGGTCCAGGTAAGGATCCGAATGTGTATACACCTCAAGAGAATAATTTACACATCGATTAGTCATAAAAATACTTAGTCTGTTTTTAGATTGTATTTGCCACCTCCGTGGAGGTGTGAAAAAATTGCGATTAGCACCCACAAAAAAGGGGTGCCGTCGCGGGGTATTGGTAATAGTTTTCAACTAGCAATAACCGCGCCTCGGAAAGTCCTCATCGGCTACGGTACCGCACCTGCGCAAAGCTGCCTTTTCTTGGGGTGACAGGTTGGTTGCCGTTCTAATTGAGGATATACAGATGTATGATCAGCCTAATTAGCATATGACCAGGCATTAATATATATTATTTAAATAATACAAAGTTAAATTATTATTTAAACAAAATTACTCATTTCAGTATACTATTTATAATGATTTGCAATTAATTAAATTACACGATTCCATAAATTCATACTTTTATTTGTAAAAATATATATTGAATACTGATTTTCAGCAGGGGAAGATAACTCTAAAGCTTTGCACTAATATGATGTTAATTTACAACATTAAAATTTATTCTTTCATCATTTACCGCCAGCATTCGCGAAGCTGCTTCATGTTTAGCGTGTTAGTCTGGCTAATACTTGTTATTGTTGTGAGATCGACCCTGTCCGGGTACTCCATATTTTGGCCTTGTATCAAACTCCTCTATGTTTAATGAGCATGTATGAAAAATTTAATCCGCCTCTCGGATTTGCTGGATAATGAAGCTCAGTCTCAGGGGACCGTCTCTACAGAATGGGCCAACTGAAGAATAGTGTAAAATATATGGTCAGGATGCTTCTAAAACACTTCACATCTAAATTAAACTTTCCTAGCAATGTCAGTAGTTTGCTATTGTCATAAATAAATGACTTTCACCTGGCGCGTCCAGTCAAATATAATTTTTCTAGAATCTACGTTTTTTCACCTTTCTCTTTTTTTCACGATTTTCCATTTTTCACATTCCTCTTTTCTTTCACATTTCTCTTTTTTTATTTTTATTTCTTTTTTAGATTGTGTTTTCATTCTTCTTTCTTCAACACATGCATTTTCTTTCTTTTTCTTCTTGTCAACGTTTTCTTCAGCTGATCATGTGAGCAACGAAGAAGTTTTACAGAAACCATCAACTCAGTAAAAGAAACACGTGCTCAACTCTTATGGACAGACAGATGGGCTTCCACCTGACTTAGAATCTGGCCAAAGACAAATTGTTTTGTTAACATTTAGACAGATGGGCTTCCACCTGACTTAGAATCTGGCCAAAGACAAATTGTTTTGGAAGACTGCTATCTCTCATACGTGAAATATGACCTGCCCACCTGAGTTGGATTTTCATTCGGATGGTTTTAATACCTGTCGTATATTTTCTGTACTCTGCGACCTTCCTCAGATTTCGAATCTTGTTCCGAGAATCCATGCGCATTTTGTTTTATACATCCCCACATTGGACTAGTGCAATTTAGGGATTGACGTACTCAAAACACGCGCTGACTCCGAGACTACAGAAGTGCATTCATCTAATCCAGTGATTCCCAACCACTGTGCCGCGGCACATTAGTGTGCCGCGGAATGATTACTGGTGTGCCGCGAAGAGATAATACCTAGAAGCCATTTAATTTCATTTTGTTTCATAAAGACATTCAATTTCTTAATCATGATGACACCGCTCAATTCAAAATCGCCGGATTTCTGGAATCTAAATGTTTCGCGCATACTAATTAGTAAGCGTTATTATGGTTTATATTAGTCATGGGACGATTAATCGGAATATCAGGAGTTTTTCAAAGTATCGGGAGTCGGCATCGGAGCTGAATAATTCAGACCCGATTTCGATACCAAAGCGATTCCTAAATATACAGGTTGTAAGACAAAAAGTTGTAACACAGAACAGTACTATGTGAGGTTTTACGTAATGCTCCTAACTCCCAAACATTTTTTTTTTGCCTTTCCCTAACCATTTTGAATCTTTTCAATTTCAGGTTAAGCGAACTTTATGCAGTAGCAGTATAGATTATCTTCCAATTGAATGTATTCTAACTCTTGTTAGTGGTATGAACTGTGAAAAAAATTTGAAAGAATGATCATTTGCAGTTTTAAAATTCAGAATTGAACTGATTGCTTGATCGTATAAAACCTCTCTAATACTTTGTTACCTAGCATATTGTAAAGTCTTAATAACAAAAAGATTAACATTTTAATCAATTTTCAACTTATGTCTTAATTAAATATATGTCAATATCTGGGCATAGTAATACATTTAAGTAATAGTGGTTAGGAATCGGAATCGTTAAAAATTTAGGTATTGCTTTATCACCAGTTTATATCGTTTATATATCTCCTTCACAATATTTACAGATTCTTTGTAGATATTTTTATTAAATATTTAGGCGTTGTAAATTAAAGTTTTAGTAAGACAAACAAAAAACAAATTAAATATAATAAAAATTCTTTTAGATTTATTTTTTTTCAATTTTAGATTCAGTTTACCCTTAAATATAGACAAGTTTCTGAAAAGAAAAGGCGATGGTGACAAGAATAATTCTACAACGTCATTTTAAAAAAGCAAAAGTTCACCGGTGGTATAGTGATGATTACTTGAAATTTGGATTTCACTGGACTGGAGATACACAGATTCCTTCTCCGCTATGTGTTGTTTGCGGCCAAACGCTGTCTAATGAAGCAATGGTTCCAAGTAAAAGGAAAGATCATCTTACTAATAATCCTCCTAGCCTTCAAACTGAAAATGTCGATTATTTTTAAAGGTTATTAGAATCAAATGCAAGGCAAAGTCAACTATTTAAAAAAAAAGTAACCGTGTCTGAAAAAGCTCAATTAGCTTCATATGAGGTGGCCGAAGTTATTGCTCTTAAATCGAAGTCTCATGTTCTTGCAGAATCCTTCCAGCATGCAAAAAAATGGTGAAAATTATGCTTGGTGATAAAGCCGAACAAGAAATTAGCAGGATCCCTCTTTCAAACAATACAATTCAGCGAAGGATTCTTGACTTGTCTGATAATATTGAGGAAAGTGTAATATCCAAATTTCAAAATAGTCTGTTTGCTCTCCAAATTGATGAATCCACTGACAACAGTAATCATGCACAGTTAATTGCATTTATACGTGTCATCGATGAAGATGCCATAATTAATCAATTTCTATGCTGCAATCAGTTACCCACGACTACAAAAGGTCAAGATATTTTTGATACATTCACAATATGCCTCGAAAAACATGGCTTATCCTGGGATTTATGTGTGGCAATATGTACCGCGAGAGCACCATCAATGGTTGGTTCTGTAAAAGGTTTCGCATCTTTAGTAGAAAAACAGAATCCTTACATCGTGCGAACTCATTGTTTTTTACACAGAGAGGTATTAGTTTCAAAGATAGCACAAAATGAACTAAAAGAGGTGATGAATCAAGTGATTGAAATGGTAAATTTCATAAAAACTCGGCCTTTGAAGTCCAGAATTTTTGAGTTGCTGTGCAAGGATATGAATTCTCATTATGTTCGTTTACTATTGCCCACAGAATTAAGATGGTTATCCAATGGAAACGTGCTATCTCTCGTAATTGAGCTTCAGAAATAACTTCTTCTTTTTTTTTTTAAATGAAAAACTTGATAGATTTTGTAAATACATTAAAACTGAATTGTGGATGTCTCAAATAGAGTACTTAAATGAGAGATTTAGACATCTCAATAGTCTGGACAGCAATATGCAAGGCGGAAATGAAAATATTCTTACGGCAACAGATAAAGTAGTTGTTTTAAGAAAAAAGTTGCAATATGGAAGAAAAGAATGAAGGTAGACGATTTGGATATATTTCCCTTAGTTCGCAAAACCTGCGTTACCGAGATGATTCCCATTATTAGTGAGCATTTGACATGTTTAGAAAATAAAATTGAAGAATATTTTCCCTCAATCAGCATTGAAGAATTTGATTGGATTCGCAATCCGTTCCTAGATTTATCAGTCATCAACCACCTTTTCAATTTTGAGTAATGCGAAGAGGAAGAATTAGCTAGCCTTTCCAGTTATCGTGGTCTCAAATTGAAGTACGCACAACTGCCATTGGACGACTTTTGGATTTCTCTTATGGAAGAGTATCCAACTCTACGTAAAAAATCCATCAAAATCTTACTGCAATTCTCAACTTCGTACCTATGTGAACTGGGATTTTCTTACCTAAACAACATTAAAAATAAAAACCGTGAAGGACTTTAAAAAATATTGAAGAAGAGTTAAGAGTGTGTCTCTCTCACATTCGCCCAAATATTGCAGCAGTAGTCAAGAAGCACCAGGCACAACTGTCCCACTGACATTCACCATTATTATTTGATACCCGATATTGAATACAGGATATGTTGATTTATGGGAATAAAAATTCTTCTTATATAATATTCTTTGTTTTTTATTATTTTATTGCAAAAAGGCTTTATGAGTGGAAAATATTTTTTTTTTATGGGTATACCGATAAAATTTAAAGAACTCAATAGTGTGCCGCCATGTAAGAAAGGTTGGGAACCACTGATCTAATGTCACGAAATATCCTTTACTTTCACCTGGCGCGTCCCGTCAAATATAATTTTTCTAGAATCTACGTTTTTTTCACCGTTCTCTTTTTTTCACGTTTTTCCATTTTTCACATTCCTCTTTTCTTTCACATTTCTCTTTTTTATTTTTCTTTCTTTTTTAAATTGTGTTTTCATTCTTCTGTCTTCAACACATGGATTTTCTTTCTTTTTCTTCTTGTCAACTTTTTCTTCAGCTGATCATGTGAGCCACGAAGAAGTTTTACAGAAACCATCAACTCAGTAAAAGAAACACGTGCTCAAGTCTTATGGACAGGGATGTGTCTCCCGAAATCTGCAGATGTCTTGCTAACATTTAGACAGATGGCCTTCCACCTGACTTGACTCTTAGAATCTGGCCAAAGACAAATTGTTTTGGAAGACTGCTATCTCTCTTACGTGAAGTTTGACCTGCCCACCCGAGTTGGATTTTCATTCGGATGGTTTTCATACCTGTCATATATTTTCTTTACTCTGCGACCTTCCTCAGATTTCGAATCTTGTTCCGAGAATCCATGTGTATTTTGTTTCATACATCCCCACATTGGACTAGTGCACTTTAGGGATTGACCTACTCAAAACACGCGCTGAATCCGAGACCACAGAAGTGCATTAATCTAATCTCAGGAAATATCCTATTTATTTGGTCCATTTTGATAACTGTCTATCATGTGGTACTTGTATCTACACTTGTTCTACTGATCGTTTAATAAAATGTTCTTTCAGCGTTATTATTATTCAAAACTGCAACGAATAGATGTCTGGAAAATACATGTCGAAATATATGCAAGGAGTGAAGAATAAAAAAAACTCTCTCTGATTTAAACTATAAGGGTCCATGAAATTGATGGTGTATGTAAAACTTCCTCGTTGCTCAGTCCATTAGATTCTCAGAATAGAAAAAAAAAACAAAAGGAAAGATTTGACAAAACAAAAAATAAATGCACGTGTTGAAGAAAGAAGAAGGAAAACAAATAAATCAGGATAAAAAAGAAAGAAAAAGAAAAAAAATTAGAAATGTAAAAAAAAGAGAAATGTGAAATAAAAGAGAAATATGGAAAAAAAATGTGACAAAATAGAGAAATGTGAAAAAATGAGAAATGTGAAATAAGAGAAATATCAAAAAAAGAGAAATGTGAAAAAAGAGAAATTAAAATAAAAAGAGAATTATGAAAAAAAGGAGAAATGTAAAAATAGTAGAATTATAAAAAAGATGACATGTAAAAAAGGAGAAATGTGACAAAAGATAAATGTGAAAAAAGAGATATGTGAAAAAAAAGAGAAATGTAAAAAAAGAGAAATGTGAAAAACCTGAAATTTGACTAAAAAGAGGAATGTGAAAAGATAAATATGGAAAAAAAGAAATGTGACAAAATAGTGAAATGTGAAAAAAGAGAAATTAAAATAAAAAGAGAATTATGAAAAAAAGAGAAATGTGAAAGCAGAGAAATGTGAAAAACGCGAATTGTGAAAAAAGGAGAAATGTAAAAATAGTAGAAATGTGAAAAAGTAGGACATGTGAAAAAAAGGAGAAATTTGAAAAAAGAGAAATGTGAAAAAAAAGAAATATAAAAAAAAACAAATGTGGAAAAAAGAATAATGTGAAAAAATGAGAAATATAAAAATAAATAGAAACTTGAAAAAGGAGAAATATGATAAAAATAAAAATAAATAGTAATGTGAAAAATAGAAAAAATATGAAAAAAACATTGATTCTCGATAAATTATCTTTGAGTGGACGCGCCAATTGACAGTATTGTTTTTATGACTATAACGGACTATTGTTATTGCTACGTAAGTTTAATTTACATGAGAAGGATATTAGAAGTATGCAGAACATATATTATCCTATTCTTCAGTTAGCCCATTTTATTGTTTACCATGTGGTAACTGTTTCTACACTTGGCTTACTGATAACATAATAAAATGTACGCTGATTGTTGAAAACTTAATTATTATTCAACGCTATTTCCTATTTATTATGCAGGCTTCATTCTATAAATGGTTGATAAGCTTCAAAAAGAAAAGGTAAGTCGGTGCCAACTAACAAAATATTGTGGCTTTTATTCTGATTTTTCTTTCCAGGTGTATCGTTCTGAAGTTCTTGTGTATTCTACATTCAGTTGTTGTGACATAAGACTCTTTAACAACTCCCGAAGACGGAATGGTTATAAATTTTCATGGCGAACGCAAAATTAGTCTTATTTATCTTCGACTCTTATGAGGAAGTAACGTACGAGAAAAAGATAATTTACTTTTTGCTGACAAACCTGTCGAGTGATACGCGTTCGGGTTTAACTACAGTATCGTGCAAGCCGCTGTGTTTCCCGTAAGCACTAAAATACAGGCGAAGCTTTTGACTACAGATAAGGTAAATTTGAGATGCCTATACAGGAAAGATGGACGCTCCAGAAGTGAGTGAGCAAGCTGGAAAAGAAGAAGCAAAGAATTAAGAAATAGAAGAAGAGTTGGAAAAAAAGACTTAATCAAGCCTGACCCAAAATTTATAATCATAAACCACTGACAGTTGTCTGTGAAAGATTAAGGAATAAAAGAAATGGCAGTTGAAGTGAAAACGACAAAAGAGATATATGAACCAAAGAAAGTGTTATGGTCCAAGTTCCTAGTACCACGGTGATGGTCCAAGGTAGAACCAATGAAGAATAACTCGAACACAGGTATGGAATAACACAGATATATTACAAACAGAAATATGTACAGAGAAATAGAAGTATTAGTAATGACTATCAGATTTGGTTAGAGTGAACTATGTTGTCTCGACAAGTATCACTATTCTAGTGTCTTACAGTAATCGTCTGACTGCGACTCTGTCTCTGACTGACTGAACCTGCGCTTCCTCTTCAGGAGCAGTATTTATCATGTCCGGAATAGTCCATTATTATTATGGGTATCTTCTATGCGAGGATGTCTGTCCCTGTACTATGTAAACCATATTACCGATCCTTTTGTCAATTGTTCCTTGATCCCTGTAAGATGTATTATTATTATATGCTTTAAAAAAACTTTTTCTCCTGGGAGGAATTTTCTTTTTAGTGCGTAGGGCTGTGTTACTTGTTTCATTTTTCTTGGTAGCAATTTATCAAATGCTGATCTGATTTTACTAGCGAACATCACCTCTGCGGGTGTTAATGCCGATGGCGTAGCATTATTTGGCGTAATTCGATATACCTGAAGAAATTGCTGTAATGCATTCTCCGTAGGCACATCATAAGCTTTTGATAACGCTCTTTTGAGTGTATCATCAAATCTCTCCGCTTATCCATTTGATCTTGGGTGATAAGGCGGGGATTTTATATGTTTTACTTGATAAATTTCGCAAAACTCTTGGAAGACTGCTGATCTGAATTGCGTTCCATTATCTGTGACTAGGCAATCCACTACTCCAAACCGAGCAAATAGTTCATGGAGGCAATTTATGGTCGTTTCTGAAGTAGGATTTTTGCAACGAAACACCTTTGGCCAGTTACTATAATTATTAACTATGATCAAATAGTAAAAACCCGTCAATTGGTCCTGCATAATCTGCGTGTATTCTTGACCACGGACGATCAGTCTCTGGCCATGTCTTATGGGTGATTGGCGGTGCTTATGCTGCTAAGTTACAACCCTTGCATATTTCCACCATCTGAGTAATATTCTAGTCCATATTTTTCCAATATACATAACTTCGTATTAGAGATTTCATTCTATTTTTTCCAGGATGGCCTCTGTGGAAATCCTTTAGGATTCGCTTTTGTAGTGTTTTGAGAATTACAACCCTTTAGTTGTAAAGTAGCACATTATCACATAGAGAAAAGCTGTCCGAAATTTGCTTATATTCTTCTGCTATTTTTACTTTTGTTTCATTTATGAATTCGTCATTTTTGGCTCCATTTGTTACGTCTTGTAGTGTGACTGGGAGGTTTCTTACTGTACAACACAGCACTGTCCTGATATCTTCTTCATTTCTTAGGGCTGCGATTACCGTATATTCCAATGGCTCTGTCTTTGTTGGTATAAGTCTCGACAGACCATTCGAACGCCCGATTTTTCTCGTTGGTAAATACGCCAATCTGAAATTGTAGTTCAGAAGAATTGTTCCCCATCTTAGTAACCTATTTGCAGTGTAATCCGGTAGACTTTTTTCGAACCAAAAATTGTTATAACGGTTTGTGATCCCTCTGTAGAGTAAAACATCTACCATAGATATACCTATGAAAACTTGTGACTGCGAAGATAATTTCCATAGCACCTTTCTCTATTTGTGAGTAATTTTTCTCTGCTCGTAGTTGGGTTCGAGAAGCATGTGCGATGGGTTTTATTGTCCCATCTGGCATTTTATGCAATATACACGCGCCGATTCGATAGGCGCTTGCATCACTTGCTACATTTTTTTCTAGTTTAAGTTCGTAGTGTGCCAAAAATAAATCCGATGTTAACGTCTTAATTATTTTTTTCAAATGCTTGCTGGCATTAATCTGTCCACTGCCAAACTTTTTCTTTCTTTAGCAGCTCGTTTAGTGGTGCGCGAAGTTTATGCATTTGAGGAAATAATTCCTGGTAGTAACTCACTAAGCCTAGAAAACTTTGTAATTCTGTTATGTTCTTAGGAACTGGCATTTTTTTTTTATTGCTGTTGACCTTTCAGGGTCTGGTCGTCTTCCTTCTTGATCTATGATATGGTCAAGGTATTTAATTTCCTTCATGAAAAAATTGCATATGTTTTCTTTTACCTTGAATCCATAGCTTTGTATTCTCTTAAACACCTCTTGTACATGTTCCCAATGTTGTTCAACACTTTCGCTATTAATCAATACGTCATCCAGGTATGCAATCGTGTACTCTAGTCCGGCAAGCATCGTATCCTTTGTCTGTTGGAATATGGCAGGCGCGACCTTAATCCCAAATGGCAATCTTTGGTATCTGTACAATCCTTTGTGTGTGTTTATGCACAGTAGTTTTGAACTTTCCTCATCGACTGGAATTTGCAAGTACGCTTCACTTAAATCAATTTTTGAAAAAAGATTTTCCGCCATTTAATTTAGTGAATACTTCTTCTGGACAGGGTAGAGGATAGTGTTTGTCCTTTATTACTGCGTTCAAACCTGTAGAAAAATCAGCGCCAACTCGAATTTCTCCTGATTTCTTTTTGACGTAGACCGTCGGTGGGGCCCATTTGCTGTATTCTACTTTTTCTCAATATGTCAGTGTTTTCAAATCTAGCCAATTCTTGCTCATTTTTTTCTATTGACGCAAACGGTACGCTCCTTTTTTTTCTTGAAGATCGGTTGAACGTTTTATTTTATTTCGATATTTGCTGCCATTTTCTTACATCTTCCTAGACCTTCTGAAAATACTTCGGGGAAACTCGTTTTTAGTTTCTCTTTTAATTTGTCTGCCTCGGTTGGTAAACTTTTTACATTTTGGCAGTACGTACATATTGGTAGATCCCACAGTTCGAATTTTTGCATCCAGTCCGTTCCGAATAGGTTTTCTGTATTTCTTAACACGTACATTTTTAACTTTTTCGTCATTCCATTAAATGTTACATTTGTAATTAGTTCACCCTCAAATTTTATCTTTCTCCCCTAGCAATTTTATCCATTTTTAACATGGCAGGATTGTTCAGTTTTCTCCATGGTTGTACGTTTATAATAGTTAAGTCTGAGCCAGAATCCTACTGTAGTCTGACTTTTCTGTTTTGCATTTCTACTTCTACGTTTTTTCTTATGTTAGTCTCATCCGCTTGGTCAGTCCTCGTTATTCTTATTCTGCTTTTGCTTTCTCTTCTAGTCCAACAATGAGAACTTTTATGGCCTATTTTTTTAAATGATAGACAAGTTTTAAAACGGTATGGACAGTCTTTAAAACAATGCCAAGTCCCACAGCGATAGCATGGACTGGGTGATAGTTTTTTCTGATATTGACTTTTAGAATTAGAAAATTTTGTTTTAACTGTTTTTGAGGGGGACAATTGGTTTGGTTTGTTTCTGAGGAGGGAGCTTTGTCTTCGTACTTTATGTATGTCCGCGATGCCAGCTTCTTTTTGCCTTTTGAAAAGTTCTGTTAACAGTTTTATGGCTTCTTTGAAAGTTAACTCATTTGTTTTCCTTGGAGGAATATAATCTACGAATTTGGTATATTCGCATGTGCCTAATTTTCTTAGTAATAGATGTACTTTACGTGCGTCTGACGAATCTTTGCAGTCAAATTCATACAGATCTTCATACCTTCGGAAGTAATTTGCAGAAGTTTTTATCTTCGTCGTGTGCGTACGTGAAATCTTCGATAGTTCTCCAAATAGCGTCTTGTGAGAGAACTGTTTCGTTCTCGGAATGTTGCTCTTTATTTGACATTACACGCAGCAATAATTCTTGTAATTCCAGATGTTTGTGTTCGTTTTATTTTTGTCCCTGCTGTTGAAATTGGATTTTGATAAGTTCCACAATGGTTGACTTAAAATCTTCCATGTTGACGTAATTTTGTGTACGTATTTTACTTTAGTGTAACCTGATATTCTGAAACCTATTTACGTAAAAAAAAATTTCCTTTGTAGCCAGTAAAATTGATATCCAAAAAGAAAATGCTTTTTTTTTTTGAGTTTACTCGTCGACCACTGTTATTTGCGACGGATAGCAAAAAAGGTATGTCCTTCGCGTAGAGAGTTCGTTTTTCTTTTGGGTTACCTCGTCGCCACTTGTTATGGTCCAAGTTCGTTTTACCACGGTAAAGGTCCAATGTAGAACCAATGAAGAATATCTCGAACACAGATATGGAATAACACGGATATATTACAAACAGAAATATGTACGAAGTATTAGTAATGACTATCAGATTTGGTTAGAGTGAACTATGTTGTCTCGACAAGTATCACTATTCCAATGTCTTACAGTAATCGTCTGACTGCGACTCTGTCTCTGACTGACTGAACCTGCCCTTCCTCTTCAGGAGCAGTATTTATGATGTCCGGAATAGTCCATTATTATTATGGGTAAGATCCCATAGCAGTAAGAAAGAAAGAAAGAAAGAAAGAAAGAAAGAAAGAAAGAAAGAAAGAAAGAAAGACATAAAGTAAGAAATATATATACGCGACAATGAAAGAAAGAAAGAACGAAAAGAAATAAATATACGAGAAAGAAAGAAGGAAAGAAAGAAAGAAAGAGAGAAAGGAAATATATGTATGCGACAAAGAAAGAAAGAACGAAAAGAAATATATGTACGAGATAGGGAAAGAACGACAGAAAAAAAGAAAGAAAGATATATATGTATGCGACAAAGAAAGAACGAAGAGAACTATATATAGTCGATAAAGAAAGAAAGATCGAAAGAAAGAATATATATATATATATATATATATATATATATAAAGAAAGAAAGAACGAACGAAAGAAATGAAAAGAAATATATGTAGGCGATAAAGAAAGACATAAAGAAAGGAAAGATTTATATATATGAGACAAAGAAAGGAAGCAAGAAAAAAAGAATGAATGAACGAAAGAATGTGTTGCAAAGGATGATGAAAATATAAAAGACAAATTAAGGAAACCTAAAAACAGAAATAATTTAAAAATAATGTGTTTGCAGAAAAGAGAAAGAGAAAAAGAATGAAAAAAAAAGAAAATAGGAAGATAGAAAAAAGAAGGAAACATGAAATGGAAAAAAAGAAAAGAAAAAAGTAAAGTTAAAAGGAAAAAAAATACTGAAAGAGAGGAAAAAGGGAGAGAAAAGGAAAAAAAGAAAATGAGAAAAAGAAATAAAACCAAAAAAACAAAAACAGAGCGATCTAACAGAATAGATGTCTGGCAATGATAAGGGTCGAAATATATGCAAGGGGTGATTAATAAAAGAAAATTCAATTGTCTCTTTCCGATTTTAACTATATTTGATGATGGGCTCTGTAAAACTTACTCGTTGCTCACGTGCTCTGTCCATGGCATTCTCGACATAGGAAAAATAAGGAAAAAGTGGACAGAAGGAAAAAATACAGATTCAAGAAAAAAATGAAAACAAATGTAACAGAATTAAAACAAAAATGAAAAAGAAAGAGAAGCCTAAAAATAGAAATTTAAAAAAAAATTAGATTCTCCAAAGATTATCTTTGACTGTCGACGCCATTATGATAATACCAGACTACTGGAACTGCTAGGTAAGCTTAAACTATTTGAGAAGAATATGAAAAGTATCCGTAACATATACTATCTTATTCATTTTGATTAGTGTCTACCATGTGGTACGTGTATTTATACTTGGTCTACTGATCACATGATAAAATATGCGCTGATTGTTTCAATATGTACGCGACAAAGAAAGAACGAAAAGAAATATATGTACTCGATAAAGAAAGAATATGTACGCGACAAAGAAAGAGCGAAAAGAAATATATCTACTCGATAAAGAAAGAATTCTCTTTTTTTCATAATTCTCTTTTTATTTTAATTTCTCTTTTTTCACATTTCTATTTTTTCATATTTCTCTTTTTTCACATTTCTCAATTTTTCACATTTTTTATTTTGTCACATTTCTTTTTTTTTCATAGTTCTCTTTTTCACGTTTCTCTTTTTTCACATTTCTCTTTTTCACATTTCTCTTGTTTTGAAATTTCTGCTTTTTACGCATGTCAATCTTTTTTACAATTCAAGTATTTTAACATTTCTCCTTTTTTCACAATTCGCGTTTTTCCCATTTCTCTGCTTTCATATTTCTCTTTTTTTCATAATTCTCTTTTTGTTTTAATTTTTCTTTTTGTCACATTTCACATTTTTTTACATTTCTCTATTTTGTCACATTTCTTTTTTTTCCATATTTCTCTTTTATTTCACATTTCGCTTTTTTTTACATTTCTCATTATTTTAATTTTTCTTTCTTTTTTAAATCTGCTTTATTTGTTTTCCTTCTTCTTTCATCAACACGTGCATTTATTTTTTGTCTTGTCAATTTTGTCCTTTTGTTTTTTTCTATTCTGAGAATCTAATGGACTGAGCAACGAGGAAATTTAACAAACACCATCAATTTCATGGTCCCTTATATTTAAAATCAGAAAGTGTTTTCTTTTATTCTTCACTCCTTGCATATATTTCGACCTGTATTTTTCCAGGCATCTATTCGTTGTAGTTTGGAATAATAATAACGCTGAAAGAATATTTTATTAAACAATCAGCAGAACAAGTGTAGATACAAGTACTACATGATAGACAGATATCAAAATGGACCAAATAAATAGGATATTTCGTGAGATTAGATTAACGCACTTCTGTGGTCTCGGATTCAGCGCGTGTTTTGAGTAGGTCAATCCCTAAAGTGCACTAGTCCAATGTGGGGATGTATGAAACAAAATGCGCATGGATTCTCGGAACAAGATTCAAAATCTGAGGAAGGTCACAGAGTACATAAAATATATGACAGGTATTAAAACCATCCGAATGAAAATCCAACTCAGGTGGGCAGGTAATATTTCACGTATGAGAGATGGCAGTCTTCCAAAACAATTTGTCTTTGGCCAGATTCTAAGAGTCAAGTCAGGTGGAAGGCCATCTGTCTAAATGTTAACAAAACACCTGCAGGTTTCGGGAGACAAATGCCTGTCCATAAGAGTTCAGCACGTGTTTATTTTACTGAGTTGATGGTTTCTGTAAAACTTCTTCGTTGCTCACATGATCAGCTGAAGGAAAAGTTGACAAGAAGAAAAAGAAAGAAAACGCATGTGTTGAAGAAAGAAGAATGAAAATACAATTTAAAAAATAAAAATAAAAAAGAGAAATGTGAAAGAAAAGAGGAATGTGAAAAATGGAAAAACGTTAAAAAAAGAGAAAGGTGAAAAAAACGAAGATTCTAGAAAAATTATATTTGACTGAATGCGCCAGGTGACAGTAATTTATTTATGACAATAGCAAACTACTGACATTGCTAGGAAAGTTAAATTTAGATGTGAAGTGTTTTAGAAGCATCCTGACCATATATTTTACACTATTCTTCAGTTGGCCCATTCTGTAGAGAGCTTCATTATCCAGCAAATCCGATAGGCGGATTAAATTTTTCATACATGCTCGTTAAACATGGAGGAGTTTAATACATGGCCAAAATATGGAGTACCCGGACAGGGCCAAACTCACAGCTATAAGAAGGATTGGCCAGACTAACACGACCAAACATTAATCAGAGTCGCGAATGCTGGCGTTAAATAATGAAAGAATAAATTTTAATGTTGTAAATTAACATCATATTAGTGCAAAGCTTTAGAGTTATCTTCCCCTGCTGAAAATCAGTATTCAATATATATTTTTACAAATAAAAGTAAAAATTTATGGAATCGTATAATTTAATTAATTGCAAATCATTATAAATATTATTCTGAAATGATTATTATTATGTAAATAATAGTTTGTCTTTGTATTATTTAAATAGTAGATTTTAATATATGGTCATATGCTAATTAACCAGATCATACATCTGTATGTACTCAATTAGAACGGCAACCAACCTGTCACCCAAAGAAAAGGCAGCTTTGCGCAGGTGCGGTACCGTAGCCGATGAGGACTTTCCGAGGCGCGGTTATTGCTAGTTGAAAACTATTACCAATACCCCGCGACGGCACCCCTTTCTTGTGGGTGCTAATCGCAATTTTTTCACACCTCCACGGAGGTGAAAAATACAATCCAAAAATAGACTTCTACGGCCACTCGGCATAACGAGTTGGTTATTGGCCTCGAGTTAAGACAAGACTCTGCCGTCTTGTTCATTACACATTAATTGCTTTTATAATGTTTATTGGAAATCGACTAAGTGTTGCAGATAAAAAGATTGTCTAAATAATAATTTAGTCTTGTATCTTTTAAGTACTACCTTTTTTATTATTGTTGAAGTTATCACAAACATATTTTATCGAGATATACCAGTTCTTATATTTAATTTCAGACCAACTGATAAAGTTTGAATAAGCTAATTTGTTTGGAAAATTATGAACTATGAATTAAAATTACAATTTTTTTAAAATAAAACAAACGGTATATAAACAAAAGCGTGTTATCTTAAAAAAGTTTTCCCGATTTAGAAAAAAACACAGTTCTTTTTTTTTTACATATCCCCAATTGTACTTTTATTCCATAATTTATCAGTGGTGAGTTATAAATAACACTTATCAGAAAGGAATTAGATTCTAAGAAATGAATAAGAATATTAAGAATTGATGGGTGTACCAATATTTTCGTCGTTAACTATATATGTATGTACATATATATATATGTATATATATATGTACATATATGTGTGTATATATATATCCAAATAAGTGAAAGAACAGGTGGAGTAAAAACCCGTGGTTCGTAGTATTTATGTTTTTAAAATGTGCTTAATACAGCGTAAAGCAAAATATTATTATAATAAAAACATTTTACATCGCCAAACAAAAGCTCTCCTATTTTCAATATATGATTGTACTTCCTCAGACAATGGTAGATACTTGTGATAAAAATATTATTAGTCAAATTAAAAACCAAATCGTTACCTATTTTCGGAAGTTAATGGTAGGGATACAAGGACAGGAAGAAATATAAAATTGTGGGTGTCTCCATTAACCACTTTTTAACCGATTTTTTTAAGGCGACATAAAGTTATCAGAAACATTTTATTAAAAATATTTTTAAATTCAAGAAGTTTCTTAAAGGGGCGAATTTATATAATTACAAATGTTCGACATCTATATACGATGTTAATAATGCAGAATAGGCAGCAAAACAATGCATTATTAAGGTTGAATAAATCAAATAAATAAAATACCCGTATTGGGTGGACCATTATATACAAATAATATAAAATTTTAATACTAATTATTTATGAAAATTATTTTAACTCTATTTAATGAAAAAGATAGACAATGCCGGCATAACACCGTTAATTCATTTCTTTGGTTTAACGGAGCTTTTTTGTGAACAAACTTTATATGTATTTTTTCTTGTAAAAACAGGAACCATAGATCATGTAAAGATGTACAAGTTTAAAATATTGAGAAAGAGACGTCCTATTACGGTATCCATTGTTGTTGAAAAATAATACATATTGATACCACCCAGTTTTAAAGGACATACTTCGACAACGCGTTTAGTTCTCTGACGGACCTAATCAAGGTTATGTAGGATTTATTATGGGGAATTTTTTGTTGTTTGCTAATTCCTTCAGAGCTTTTATATAACTGCGAGGACAAGAGGTTTGATTTTTTTGTAAGTGTGGCTGTAATTAGGCCTTGGATGTAACCTTTGGCGACACCCGAGTCGTCGTCGTATTGGTGATGCTATTTAATTTTGAAATCAGCAAAATTCTTCGTTTCTCTAGGATCTTGCCATAGTTCTTCTCTTTTCGTATTTGATACGAAGTATTTTAAATGATTGTATATCGACTGGTTGATACAAACATCCTCTATTATATATATATATATATATATATATATATATATATATATATATATATATATATATATATATATTAATAGTCTGTTTGTACCTTAATTTATTAGATACAATTTATTTAAGTAATTGCTGATTTTTAAAAAAAAATAAACAATATTAATTAAATTTACCGACCTGAATGTTCCAGAAATTTCGTAGAGAACACACGTTTTCCAAAAGGAACCATACCGCTTGTTAATACTGTGCATTTAAAAAACATAATATTTACTTAAATTATATCTGTTAAAATAACGGATTAACAGAAAATATATTTAACGACGTGACCAGCACATCGTTACTGAGACTGTATGAGAAAAGTCTCGATTCCTCCAATATTACACTATTAAAGCCCATATATATATATATATATATATATATATATATATATATATATATATATATATATATATATATATACTATGTACTATCCAGCCAGGCTTAACCATAAATTTAACAATATAGATAGTATTAATATATAACCCTACAAATCAAAACCCACCCACATAAGACAGACATGTTTACTGAGGTGTTGAGTCCTCACACTTATACACACACACACATGAATATACACACTTACACACATCATACTCACTCACATCCTAAGAACCAAATAACACACTCACACTTACCAGAGACACATTCTCTTTTCAGGAACCAATAAAACTGTCAAAATAACTAAGGGAATTTAAAGCAGCATGAATCCATCCAGCTCTTATCTCAAATAACAACTTAAACGAAACTGTTTGACCAACACAAAGACTGAACAAAATTCACTTTAAAAAAATAAAAAAACAAATGAAAACTACAGACAAAAGTTAATTTCATTAAACACTAAATCCGATAGGCGGATAGCATTTTTTTTATACCTACTAAACGTAGAGGAGTTTGATACAAGGCCAGATGTATGGAGTGCCCATACAAGATCGAACTCACAACATTAGAAATGATTTGACAGAATAGCCCGCGAAACATTAAGCAGCGTCGTGAATGCTGGCGTTAAATGATGAAAGAATAAGTTTTAATGTTGTAAATGAACATCACATTACTGCAAACAATTACAGTTATCTGCCCCTATAATTCCATACATTCCAGGTATTCACATATGTACCCAGAATGCCAAAATGCGTATCTACAACACATCTAAAAATATGTTACCTTTAGCAATTAGAGTTATCTGCCCCTGTTAATAATCAGCATTTAAGATATTTTTTACAAATAAAAGCATAAATTGATTGAATGGTGTAATTTAATTAATTGAAAGTCATTATAAATAGGATTCTGAAATGATTAATTTTGGGTAAATAATAATTTATCTTTGTATTAATTAAATAATAGATATTAATGCCTGGTCATATGCTAATTAGACAGATCATATATCTGTATATCCTCAATGAGAACGGCAACCAACCTGTCACCCCAAGAAAAGGCAGCTTTGCGCAGGTGCGGTACCGTAGCCGATGAGGACTTTCCGAGGCGCGGTTATTGCTAGTTGAAAACTATTACCAATACCCCGCGACGGATTTATTATGGGGAATTTTTTGTTGTTTGCTAATTCCTTCAGAGCTTTTATATAACTGCGAGGACAAGAGGTTTGATTTTTTTGTAAGTGTGGCTGTAATTAGGCCTTGGATGTAACCTTTGGCGACACTCGAGTCGTCGTCGTATTCGTGATGCTATTTAATTTTGAAATCAGCAAAATTCTTCGTTTCCTGTAGGATCTTGCCATAGTTCTTCTGTTCGCCTATTTTATACGAAGTATTTTAAATGATTGTATATCGATTGGTTGATACAAACTTCCTCTATTATATACATAATATGTTTGTACATTAGTTTATTAGATATAATTTATTTAAGTAAATGCTCCTTTTTTTAAATAAGCAATATTAATTAAATTTACCGACCTGAATGTTCCAGAAATTTCGTAGAGAACACGCGTTTTCTAAAAGGAACCGCACCTCTTGTTAATACTGTCCATTTAAAAAACATAATATTTACTTAAATAAATTATATCTGTTAAAATAACGGATTAACAGAAAATATATTTAATAATTGTCGGACTTAATCCATTTCATAATACATAATGGACTCTCCCGTCGGTTTCGACGTATGAGGATCTGACAACTTAATTGATTCAGTTATGAAATATTGTGTGATAATCTTAAGTGTCCCTTAATACTCGCTAGTGATTTATAAAGGAGTCCGCATATGGAGCAAGAGTAAAGATTGTGAGATAAGATCACTGTTAGATTGGCTGACCTTTTAGATCTTGCTCTCGCTTCTTGAATACGATTCAGGCAAGCTGATTGAAAACTGCTGAATCCGCCAAAACACGTTGATGTCCATTCTACCCGCTCCAAGGCTTAACGCTCGAGTGCGTTATGTGGTATACTGACAGCTGACAAATTGCTCTTCAGCTTGTCTTTGTATCTTAGCCAAGAGCGTCCTACATTCCTGTAGCTCTGATCTAACTGGCTGTAAAAATTGGGATCTTGGGTATCCTGTCATCATACGTTCTCACGACGTGACCAGCCCACCGTTACTGAGATTGTATGAGAAATGTCTCGATTCTCCAATATTACACTATTAAAGCCCATATATATATATATAAATATATATATATATATATATATATATATATATATATATATATATATATATATATATATATATAGATAGATAGATAGATAGATAGATAGATAGATAGATAGATAGATCGATCGATATATATACAATATTATGTACTATCCAGCTAGGCTTAACCATAAATTTAACAATATAGATAGTATTAATATATAACCCTACAAATCAAAACCCACCCACATTTCTCACCCCACACAAGACAGACATGCTTACGCAGGTGTTGAGGCCTCACATTTATACACATACCCACACAAATATACACACTTACACACATCATACTCACTCACACACTAAGAAACAAATAACACACACACTTAACAGAGACACATCCTCTTTCCAAGAACCAATAATTCTATCAAAATGACAAAGGAAATTCAGAGCAGCATGAATCCATCCAGCTCTTATCTTAAATAACAACTTAAACGAAACTGTTTGACCAACACAAAGACTGACCAAATTTCATGTTAAAAAAATAAAAAAACAAATACAAACTACAGATAAAAGTTCATTTTCTGCATCAAGACATTTATTTCTGTAGTTCACTGCTAATAGTAAGCAGAAAATTATTTTTCTCCTGGTGATGGCCATGTTTTCCGACCTAATCTAGTCGAGGAATCTAACTGAAATAATAATAAAAAGGAAGGAATATTAATATACAACCAAGTGTGTCTGAAGACTTTAATTTTTTAATAATTTTTATTGTTCAGTATATATATATATATATATATATATATATATATATATATATATATATATATATATATATATATATGTATGAATAAAAAGAAATAAGACAAAAACAATTCTTAGCCGACGCGATTAGTTCTCTTACGGACTTTATCAAGGCAATGTAGGATTTATTATGTGCATGTGTTTATATACACAAATTCGTTGTCGTCGTCGTGGCGAAGTATTTTTAATGATGAAATCCGTGATGTCTTTTTTCGGCAATCTGCTGGTAATTTTCGTCTTCTAGTTGTGTGTCTTTGAGTTTGAGTTCGGACAGGTTTGTTATTAGGTCTTTTCTGCCGACCTTAGTCCGTTTGCTTTTGAGAATCAACACATTTAGTTTGAAGCATAGAAATGAATACAATATGGGAACCAGTAATAAGGATTGCCAGAGAAAAGAGATAATAACAACGAAAAGTGCAATATGAGCTCTGGTAAAAATAATGCAATGATAACAGAAAATATTGCAATATGAGCTCTGGTAAAAAATGATTGCTGAAGACATTAGTTTTATAATACCCAGAAGTTCATAGACAGATGTCCTCAAGGACACATGGCACAGTGGTTAAAGGCGTTAGTTAGATCCAGTGACAGGACCAAAGTGTCTGAGTTCAATACCTGGTGAAGGCAGTGGAGAATTTGTAAGGGGAATGACTGGAACTAGAACAGTCTACCCCAGTGACCACCTGAAGAAGGGTGTTGTAATAAATATGGCGACAAAGATGAGGACAATAGTCCGAATAATGTAAATACTCTACATAATACATCATCTCAGAATTATAGACAGATACAAAATACGGATTTGCTCATTATTATCGAAGATGGCTGAATTTCTAATTACAGTTCAATCGTGTTTGTGCAGAGCACTTCCTGCTATGTAACTTCTTTTTCTTTCAGTTCTTCTGTTGATGATTTCAAGAAGTCTTATGCATAAAGAGGGGTAGCATGATGTGAAGTTTTGGCGAATTTGTTATGTGTATGTGTATATATATATATATATATATGTATGTATGTTGGAGTATCTCGTCGCGGACGACAAGTGAGGGCTCAATACAATAAACATGTACACAACTTTTATGGACACGCATGTGTCTTCCGACGCCTATAGGTCTCTTGGTAACATTTAGGCAGATGTCCTGACAACTGATTTCATTGTTAGAAGCTGGCAAATGAGTGAATTTTGTTTTGAAAGTCTGCTATCGCTCATGCGAGATGTCCTTCCCACCCGAGTTGGATTTTCATACGGATGGCTCAATACCCGCCATATATAGCTGTCCAGTTGCTGTACTCTGCGGCCTTCCTCAGATTTCGAATCTTGTCCCGAGAATCCATGCGCATTTTGTTTCATACATCCCCACACTGAACTGGTGCGCTTTAGTGAGTGACCTACTCAAATCACGCAATGAATCCGAGACCACACAACTGCATTAAGCTAATCTCACGAAATATCCTATTTATTTGGTCCATTTTGATAACTGTCTACCATGTGGTAGCTGTATCGACACTTGTTCTACTGATCGTTGAAGAAAATGTACCTTGATTCTTTTAACTTTATTATTATTCAAAACTGCCACGAAGAGATGTCTGGAAAAATACAGATCGAAATATATGCAAGGGATGAAGAAGAAAAAAAAACTCTTTCTGAAGTTAACTATAAGGGTCCATGAAATTGATGGTGTTTGTAAAACATCCTCGTTGCTCACATGTCCATCCTTTTTTTTTTTCTTTTTTTTAAGATTTTCAACCCAGGCAAGGCTGAAAGCCACTAGCACGCAAGGGGTTACAGAGGATTTGGAGCAAGAGCAAATAGGTGTGATAGAGGAAAGGATGTGGAGAAGGATGGTAGATAGATCAATGCAACTGGATATGTCGATTGACGTTACATTTGGATAGTTTGAGATTATAGCTATCAGGGAAACAGGAATAGGGAAGGGAGTTCCACAGGCGTGAGGTGCGAGATATGAAGCTATTGGGTTAAAAGAGACGTCTACATTTAACAGTTTCAACAGTGAAAGGTTGGGAACGGGATGCCAGCCTCGTATGACGCTTGAATTCATGGAGCCTGGGAACCAGCGATAGCAGCCCATCGGAGCAATTACCATGGAAGTATTTGTAAAAGAGACAAAGAGAGGCGACAGCGTGTCTGTGAGAGAGAGACTGCAGACGGGAAGCCAGATCAGGGCCAATTATATTGCATACCCGTCTCTGGATCTTATCAAGAACCCCGAGGCAAACAGAAGGGGCTCCAGACCATATATGGCAGCAATAGTTTCTCAGTATAGAAAAAAAGAAGAAAAAAGTTGACAAGAAGAAAAAGAAAGAAATGCAAAGGTTGAAAAAGGAAGAATGAAAACAAATATAACAGAATTAAAAAAGAAAAAAAAGAGAAAAAGAAATGTGAAAAAAATTGAAACGTCAAAAAAAATGAGAAAAAATAGATTGTCGAAAAATGATCTTTGACTGGACGCGGCAAGTGACAGTTTTTATTTATAACAATAGTAGACTATTGGCATTGCTAGGAAAGTTTAATTTAGATGTGAAGTGTATTTTTATTTATTGTATCTTAAAATACATTTAGGGCACAAGGCCCAAAAAGCTCATCCGATTCACGACCCATTCACTGATTACAGTTTTTCACATTCACCATAAAAACTAGTCCGTCACCAATCAATCCTTCATACACCCGAATACCGCATCCTCTCAAGGGGTACCTACGAAACGCGCCCCATGCCATTAAAATTTAATAATAATAAACAAACTAAGCATCAACACAAAGTCAAACTAAACATAACGGATATTACTAGGGTCCGTCTAAACCGCAAAAAGAGAGGACGCTGTATTCAGCCCATTGGACAAAATCAAGAAGTTCTCTCGCTAAGAGAGTGGGAAAAGAGGAAGATTATATACGGGCATGGGAAATATAAAAGTTGACCCAGTTGACATGAATATGTGGGGGGGACAAACTGGGGAGGTTGGGAGTCTCGACTTGGATCATAACCAAAGATGCAGCCGGGAGAGGGCCAGGAACAAGACTTACTAACACTTATTAACTAGGTACACAAAGTTGTCTGACCTTGAAGGGTATTAGAAGTATTAAGAACTTATATTATCCTATTTTTAACTTGTCCCATTCTGTAGAGACGGGTCACTCTGAGCGAATTTCATTAAACACTAAATCCGATAGGCGGATAGCATTTTTTTATACCTACTAAACGTAGAGGAGTTTGATACAAGGCCAGATGTATGGAGTGCCCATACAAGATCGAACTCACAACATTAGAAATGATTTGACAGAATAGCCCGCGAAACATTAAGCAGCGTCGTGAATGCTGGCGTTAAATGATGAAAGAATGAGTTTTAATGTTGTAAATTAACATCACGTCATTGCAAACAGTTACAGTTATCTGCCCCCATACATTCCATATATTCCGTATATTCACATATGTACCCAGAATGCCAAAATGTGTATCTACAACACATCTAAAAATATTTTACGTTTAGCAATTAGAGTTATCTGCCCCTGTTAATAATCAGCATTTAAGATATTTTTTACAAATAAAAACATAAATTGATTGAATGGTGTAATTCAATTAATTGAAAGTCATTATAAATAGTTTTCTGCAATGATTAATTTTGGGTAAATAATAATTTATCTTTGTATTATTTAAATAATAGATATTAATGCCTGGTAATATGCTAATTACCCAGATCATACATCTGTATGCCCTCAATTAGAACGGCAACCAACCTGTCACCCAAAAGAAAGGCAGCTTTGCGCAGGTGCGGTACCGTAGCCGATGAGGACTTTCCGAGGCGCGGTTATTGCTAGTTGAAAACTATTACCAATACCCCGCGACGGCACCCCTTTCTTGTGGGTGCTAATCGCAATTTTTTCACACCTCCACGGAGGTGGCAAATGCAATCCAAAAATAGATGTGTTTTTATGAATAATCGTTGTGTAAATTCTTCTCTTGGGGATATACACATTCCTGACACAGAGCTCCATCCCTGTTCTCATGGTATCACGGCTACTACTAGCTAAGACCAGCGGCCAGACTAAAAACACTCGGTTTCCCACGTTAAAAACTTAGGTTGTCTCACAACTTGACTGAGTGGTGGCTCAAGTAAATCTCGCTTACCGTTCACAGGGATCCGCCCCGGCGCTGGTAGTATCACAGCTATGACCAAATCTGTCCACCTTGAACAAGCTGTGACCGGCGGCCCGAGTGTCAAATACACGGAGGTGTCAAATACAATCTGAAAACAGACTATAATCCATTCGATAAGACGAGTTGCTTATTGACGTTGAGTTAAGACACTACGGTCTTGTTCATTACAGGTTTAAATTAATATTTATGTAACGTTTAATGTAAATGCCCTGAATGATGAAAATTAATTATAAACACATTGTGTAAATAATAAATTATTTTGTATTATTTAAGTACTAAGATTTTTAGTAACTAGCTAACGCACTATTTAATATTGTTGTATTTATCGCTAACATTTTTGTTGAGATTTGCATCTACATTTCGTAAGAAAATTCCATAAAATTTGAATACGCAGTTTAATAATTTCTTTAATTTTATAGACAAGATAGAACTGACTATGCGTAATTATTTCTTTTTGGAGCCAAATTCCAACTTTTTGAAGCGTTTGGCCTTGTGATTTTTTTATACTTATTGCAAACTGGATTCTTGAAGAAAATATATGCGAAAAAGCAATATGGCATTTTATAAAATAAGTATTTTTATGTTAATCATTAAATTGTTGAGATTTTTTAAATAGTGGTAGTGTTTTCCGAAAAAAAATTATTGTACTAAGCGGTGCAATTCAGTAAAACCAAATGTATTTTTTATCCGTTTACATATTTGCACTTCTTTCAAAAATTTGGTTTCGACCAGTCAATGTATGGCTGTTTTAGAGGGCGTGACAGGTGGACTAACCGAAGTAAAATAATTTTATAGGTAAATCGATTAATGAGCACAGAACAAATACCATAATTTCGATGCCGAAAATTGAACTTTAAGCAGGCGGGTTAACTTAGCTGATGAGGAATTATAACGGCACGGTGATTGTTAGTTTAAAACTATTAAGAAAACATTGAGAAGGCGTCTCTTTTAGTTGGTGCTGATCGCAATTTTTGCACAACTTTGAGAAAGTGAAGAAAAAGGTCAATCTAAAAATAGATTTATCCTGTTTCTACGACCGTTTGGCACAATGGTTTCCACATTGTTCCCGCGTTACGGTTTCGTTCTAACTTTAAAAAATGCTGCCATATATTCTGCTCGTGTTATATATGTAGAGATTCTTGATAGAGTCCAAAAACGAATCAGCAATATTACTGGTCTTGATCTGGTGTAAGTTTTTTGTTTGTAAGGCGTCGTCTATGTATCTGAAATAAGACGATTTCTAGAAATTCGAAAATTCCGCTGAGAGGAAATCTCATCGCTAAGCCAAAGTTTTGTCTATAGAAGTGGTTACCGAAAGTGAAGAAATATTGTCTAGTGATTATCTGGCATGGAGTAGGGAAAATAAGTAATTTTATTTCTGTTTTTGTTGAGTGACTGACTCCAGGTCAGGACCGGTAATATTACTGATTCTTATTTTGGATTTTATCAAGAATCTCTAAATATATACCAGGAATGTGGCGCAATTTACAAATATAGATTTGAACCAAACCTTGAATTATGGAGGACACTCAGGTAAGGCGGGAACAATGTATTAACCGTTGTGTCAAACTGTCGTAGAAAATGAATAAATCTATTTATGGATTGATCATTTTCTTCACCTTGACAGGTGTGCAAAAACTGCGACCAACTAAAAATGGACGGCGTCGCGGGGTTTTGAACTAACAATAACTGTGCCTCTGTAATTCCTCGTCAGCTATGTTACCATTCCTGGGCAAATGTAAATTTTCAGCGTCGACAGGATGGTACTTGTTCTAACTGATGTCATAGAGATATATGACGTATCCTAATAAAAATGCTGTATTGTTTTTTGCATAACATTTATTTGTAAGAAATCCGAAGAATTTATCCTTCGCTATGAAAATAAATTTCTTTAAAAATAGTGTTTACCATGAATCCCATAAAATTATTATTGAAAGCGCGAAGTAGGTAGATTTCCAAAGAAATCAATATTTATCGATTTGTCTGCGAAATTGAAAGAAACGTTTGAAAATCTCGACAAAATATGTTAGCGATAACTTCAACAATAGTAATAAATGGTAGTACTTAAATAATACAAGAATAAATAATTATTTACACAATCTGATTATGATTTACATCATCCTATCGATTTACATTAAAAGATATATAAACATTAAACCTGTAACGAACAAGTTCAAGAACCTACTCGTTAGGTCGAAGAAAAACGGTATTTAATTGACCCCCGCTGAGTCATAGATTGTTCAAGGTGGACAGAGTCGGTCATACCTGTGAACGGTAAGTGAGATTTACTTAACCCACTACTGAGTCAAGTTGTGACGTTTTTTAACATGGGGACCCGAGTGTTTTAACTCTGGACGCTGGTCTTAGCTAGACATGACTTGTCACAGCTGGTCCAGGTAAGGATGCGAATGTGTATACACCTCAGCAGAAGATTTTACACATCGATTAATCGTAAAAACACGTAGTCTATTTTTGGATTGTATTTTTCACCTCCGTGGAGGTGTGAAAAAATTGCGATTAGCACCCACAAGAAAGGGGTGCCGTCGCGGGGTATTGGTAATAGTTTTCAACTAGCAATAACCGCGCCTCGGAAAGTCCTCATCGGCTACGGTACCGCACCTGCGCAAAGCTGCCTTTTCTTGGGGTGACAGGTTGGTTGCCGCTCTCATTGAGGACATACAGATGTATGATCTGGTTAATTAGCATATGACCATATATTAAAATCTACTATTTAAATAATACAAAGACAAACTATTATTTACATAATAATAATCATTTCAGAATAATATTTATAATGATTTGCAATTAATTAAATTATACGATTCCATAAATTTTTACTTTTATTTGTAAAAATATATATTGAATACTGATTTTCAGCAGGGGAAGATAACTCTAAAGCTTTGCACTAATATGATGTTAATTTACAACATTAAAATTTATTCTTTCATTATTTAACGCCAGCATTCGCGAATCTGATTCATGTTTAGCGTGTTAGTCTGGCTAATCCTTCTTATTCTTCTGATATTGGCCCTGTCTCCATATTTTGGCCTTGTATCAAACTCCTCTATGTTTAGCGAGCATGTATAAAAAATTTAATGCGCCTATCGGATTTGCTGGATAATGAAGCTCAGTCTCAGGGGACCGTCTCTACAGAATGTGCCAACTGAAGATTAGTGTAAAATATATGGTCAGGATGCTTCTAAAACACTTCACATCTAAATTAAACTTTCCTAGCAATGTCAATAATTTGCTATTGTCATAAATAAATTACTGTCACCTGGCGCGTCCAGTCAAATATAATTTTTCTAGAATCTACGTTTTTTTCACCTTTCTCTTTTTTTCACGTTTTTCCATTTTTCACATTCCTCTTTTCTTTCACATTTCTCTTTTTTTATTTTTCTTTCTTTTTTAAATTGTGTTTTCATTCTTCTTTCTTCAACACATGCATTTTCCTTCTTTTTCTTCTTGTCAACTTTTCCTTCAGCTGATCATGTGAGCAACGAAGAAGTTTTACAGAAACCATCAACTCACTAAAATAAACACGTGCTGAACTCTTATGGACAGTCATGTGTCTCCCGATACCTGCAGGTGTCTTGTTAACATTTAGACAGATGGCCTTCCACCTGACTTGACTCTTAGAATCTGGCCAAAGACAAATTGTTTTGGAAGACTGCCATCTCTCATACGTGAAATATGACCTGCCCACCTGAGTTGGATTTTCATTCAGATGGTTTTAATACTTGTAATATATTTTCTGTACACTGCGACCTTCCTCAGATTTCGAATCTTATTCCGTGAACCCATGCGCATTTTGTTTTATACATCCCCACATTGGACTAGTGCACTTTAGGGATTGACCTACTCAAAACACGCGCAGAATCCGAGACCACAGAAGTGCGTTAATCTAATCTCACGAAATATCCTATTTATTTGGGCCATTTTGATAACTGTCTATCATGTGGTACTTGTATCTACACTTGTTCTGCTGATCGTTTAATAAAATGTTCTTTCAGCGTTATTATTATTCAAGACTGGAACGAATAGATGTCTGGAAAAAACAGGTTGAAATATATGCAAGGAGTGAAGAATAAAAAAAAACTCTTTCTGATTTGAAATATAAGGGTCCATGAAATTGATGGTGTTTTTAAAACTTCCTCGTTGATCAGACCATTAAATTCTGAGAATAGAAAAAAAAACAAAAGGAAAAATTTGACAAGACGAAAAATAAATGCACGCGCTGACTAAAGAAGAAGGAAACAAATAAAGCAGGATTGAAATGAAAGAAAAAGAAAAAAAATGAAAAATGTAAAAAAAAGAGAAATATAGAAAAAAAAGAAATGTGACAAAATAGAGAACTGTGAAAAAATGTGAAATGTGAAAAAAAGAGAAATTAAAATAAAAAGAGAATTATGAAAAAAAGAGAAATGTGAAAGCAGAGAAATGGGAAAAAACGCGAATTGTGAAAAAGGAGAAATGTTAAAATAGTTGAATTGTAAAAAAGATTGACATGTGTAAAAAGGAGAAATTTGAAATAAAGAGAAATGTGAAAAATGAGAAACGTGAAAAAGAGAAATATGGAAAAAAAGAAATAAGGAAAAAAAGAAATATGACAAAATAAAAAATGTGAAAAACTGAGAAATGTGAATAATTGAGAAATGTGAAAAAAGAGAAATATCAAAAAATAGAAATGTGAAAAATGAGAAATTAAAATAAAAAGAGAATTATGAAAAAAAGAGAATTCCCTCTTTATCGAGTAGATATATTTCTTTTCGTTCTTTCTTTGTCGCGTACATATTCTTTCTTTATCGAGTACATATATTTCTTTTCGTTCTTTCTTTGTCGCGTACATATTGAAACAATCAGCGCATATTTTATCATGTG
Source organism: Acanthosepion esculentum (assembly GCA_964036315.1). NCBI lineage: Eukaryota > Metazoa > Mollusca > Cephalopoda > Sepiida > Sepiidae > Acanthosepion > Acanthosepion esculentum. Next base: position 93,458,502 of record OZ038503.1, on the reverse strand, counting down.
ATCAGTAGACCAAGTATAAATACAGGTACCACATGGTAGACACTAATCAAAATGGTCCAATCGATGAATAAGATAGTATATGTTATGGATACTTTTCATATTCTTCTCAAATAGATTAAGCTTACTTAGCAGTTCCAGTAGTCTGGTATTATCATAAAAAAAACATCGCCTCACGGCGTCTACAGTGAAAGATAATCTTTGGAGAATCTAATTTTTTAAAATTTATTTTTTTATGTTTCTCTGTCTTTTTCATTTTTGTTTTAATTCTTTTACATTTGTTTTCCTTTTTTCTTGAATCCGTATAATTCTTTTTCTTCTGTCCACTTTTTCCTTTATGTCAAGAATGCCATGAACAGAGCACGTGAGCAACGAGGAAGTTTTACAGAGCCCATCATCAAATATAGTTAAAATCGGAAAGAAACAATTGAATTTTCTTTTATTAATCACTCCTTGCGTATATTTCGACCCTTATCTTTGCCAGACATCTATTCTGTTAGATCTCTGGGGTTTTTTAGGTTTTGGTTTTAATTTTTTTTCTCATTTCCTTTTCTCTCCCTTTTTCCTCTCTTTCTCTATTTTTTCTCCTTTTACCTTTACTTTTTTTCCATTTCATGTTTCCTTCTTTTTTCTATCTTCCTATTTTATTTTTTTTTATTTTTTTTCTCTTTCTCTTTTCTGGAAATATTTTATTTTTACATTATTTCTGTTTTTTGGTCTCCTTAATTTTTCTTTTAGATTTTCATCATCCTTTACAACACATGCGTTCGTTCATTCATTGTTTTTTTCTTGCTTCCTTTCTTTGTCTCATATATATAAATCTGTCCTTTCTTTGTGTCTTTCTTTATCGCCTACATATATTTGTTTTCATTTCTTTCGTTCGTTCGTTCGTTCTTTTTCTCTCTCTCTCTCTCTCTCTCTCATATATATATATATATATATATATATATATATATATATATATATATTCTTTCGATCTTTCTTTCTTTATTGAGTACATATATTTTTTTCGTTCTTTCTTTGTCGCATATATATATTTCCTTTTTCTATATCTTTCTTTCTTTCTTTTTTCTGTCGTTCTTTCTCTATCTCGTACATTTATTTCTTTTCGTTCTTTATTTCATTTGTCGCGTACACATATTTCTTTCTTTCTTTCTCTCTTTTCTTTCTGTCTTTCTTTCTTTCTTTATGTTATGAGAACTTACCCATAATATTAAGTGGCTATTCCGGACATCATAAATACTGCTCCTCATGAGGAAGGGCAGGTTCAGTCAGTCAGAGACAGAGTCGCAGTCAGACGATTACTGTAAGACATTGGAATAGTGATACTTGTCGAGACAACATAGTTCACTCTAACCAAATCTGATAGTCATTTCTAATACTTCTACTTCTTTGTACATATTTCTGTTTGTAATATATATGTGTTATTCCATACCTGTGTTCGAGATATTCTTCATTGGTTCTACCTTAGACCATCACTGTGGTACAAGGAATTTGGACCATAACAAGTGGCGACGAGGTAACCCAAAGGAAAAACAAACTCTCTACGCGGAGGACATACTTTTTTGCTATCCGTCGCAAATAACAGTGGTCGACGAGTAAACTCTAAAAAAATAAGTTCTACGTGGAGATTTCTAAAAAAAAACAAACAAAAAAAGAACAATTTTCTTTTTGGATATCAATTTTACTGGCAACAAAGAAAAAAAAAATTTTTTTGCGTGCACAGGTTTCACACTAAAGTAAAATACGTACACAAAATTACGTCAACATGGAAGATTTTAAGTCAACCATTGTGGAACTTATCAAAATCCAATTTCAACAGCAGGGACAAAAAAAAACGAACACAAACATCTGGAATTACAAGAATTATTGCTGCTTGTATTGTCAAATAAAGAGCAACATTCCGAGAACGAAACAGTTCTCTCACAAGATGCTATTTGGAGAACTATCGAAGATTTCACGTATGCACACGACGAAGATAAAAACTTCTGCAAATTACTTCCGAAGGTATGAAGATCTATATGAATTTGACTGCAAAGATTCGTCAGACGCACGTAAAGTACATCTATTACTAAAAAAATTAGGCACATGCGAATATACCAAATTCGTAGATTATATTCCTCCAAGGAAAACAAATGAGTTAACTTTCAAAGAAGCCATAAAACTGTTAACAGAACTTTTCAAAAGGCAAAATGAAGCTGGCATCGCGGACATACATAAAGTACGAAGACAAAGCTCCCTCCTCAGAAACAAACCAAACCAATCTTCTCCCTCAAAAACAGTTAAAACAAAATTTTCTAATTCTAAAAGTCAATATCAGAAAAAAAACTACTACCCAGTCCATGCTATCGCTGTGGGACTTGGCATTGTTTTAAAGACTGTCCATACCGTTTTAAAACTTGTCTATCATTTAAAAAAATAGGCCATAAAATTTCTCATTGTTGGACTAGAAGAGAAAGCAAAAGCAGAATAAGAATAACGAGGACTGACCAAGCGGATGAGACTAACATAAGAAAATACGTAGAAGTAGAAATGCAAAACAGAAAAGTCAGACTACAGTAGGATTCTGGCTCAGACTTAACTATTTTAAACGTACAAACATGGAGAAAACTGAAAAAAACCTGCCATGTTAAAAACGGATAAAATTGCTAGATCAGTTACGGGGAGAAAGATAAAATTTGAGGGTGAAGTAATGACAAATGTAAGATTTAATGGAATGACGAATAAGTTAAAAATGTACGTGTTAAGAAATACAGAAAACCTATTCGGAACGGATTGGATGCAAAAATAAGTACGTACTGCCAAAATGTAAAAAGCTTACGAATCGAGGCAGACAAATTAAAAGAGAAACTAAAAACGAGTTTCCCCGAAGTATTTTCAGCAGGTCTAGGAAGATGTAAGAAAATGGCAGCAAATATCGAAATAAAATAAAACGTTCAACCTATCTTCAAGAAAAAAAAGGAGCGTACCGTTTGCGTCAACAGAAAAAATTGAGCAAGAATTGGCTAGACTTGGATATACTGGCATATTGAGAAAAGTAGAATACAGCAAATGGGCCCCACCGACGGTCTACGTCAAAAAGAAATCAGGAGAAATTCGAGTTTGCGCTGATTTTTCTACAGGTTTGAACGCAGCAATAAAGGACTACCACTATCCTCTACCCAGTCCAGAAGAAGTATTCACTAAATTAAATGGCAGAATTTTTTTTCAAAAATTGATTTAAGTAAAGCGTACTTGCAAATTCCAGTCGATGAGGAAGTTCAAAACTACTGTGCATAAACACACACAAATGATTGTACAGATACCAAAGATTGCCATTTGGGATTAAGGTCGCGCCTGCCATATTCCAACAGACAAATTCTTGCCGGACTAGAGTACACGATTGCATACCTGGATGACGTATTGATTAATAGCGAAAGTGTTGAACAACATTGGGAACATGTACAAAAGGTGTTTAAGAGAATACAAAGCTATTGATTCAAGGTAAAAGAAAACAAATGCAATTTTTTCATGAAGGAAATTAAATACCTTGACCATATCATAGATCAAGAAGGAAGATGACCAGACCCTGAAAGGTCAACAGCAATAACAAAAAATGCCAGTTCCTTAGAACATAACAGAATTACAAAATTTTCTAGGCTTAGTGAGTTACTACCAGGAATTCATACTTCACATGCATAAACTTCGCGCACTACTGAACGAGCTGCTAAAGAAAGAAAAAGTTTGGCAGTGGACAGATTAATGCCAGGAAACATTGGAAAAGATAATTAAGACGTTAATATCGGATTTATTTTTGGCACACTATGATCCTAAACTAGAAATAATTGTAGCAATTGACGCAAGCGCCTATGTAATCCGCGCGTGTATATTGCATAAAATGCCAGATGGGACAATAAAAACCATCGCACATGCTTCTCGAATACTTCTACCAGCAGAGAAAAATTACTCACAAATAGAGAAAGATGCTATGGAAATTATCTTCGCAGTCACAAGGTTTCATAGGTATATCTATGGTAGATATGTTACTCTACAGACGGATCACAAACCGTTACTAACAATTTTTGGTTCGAAAAAAGGTCTACCGGATTACACTGCAAAAAGTTTACTAAGATGGGGAACAATTCTTCTGAACTACAATTTCAGATTGGCGTATTTACCAACGAGAAAAATCGGGCGTTCGGATGGTCTGTCGAGACTTATACCAACAAAGACAGAGCCATTGGAATATACGGTAATCGCAGCCCTAAGAAATGAAGAAGATATCAGGACAGTACTATGTTGTACATTATGAAACCTCCCCGTCACACTACAAGACATAACAAATGAAGCCAAAAATGACGAATTCATAAATGAAACAAAAGTAGAAATAGCAGAAGAAGATAAGCAAATTTCGGACAGCTTATCTCTAAGCGATAATGTGCTACTTTACAACTAATGGGTTGTAATTCCCAAAACACTACAAAAACGAATCCTAAAGGATTTCCACAGGGGACATCCTGGAAAAAATAGAATGAAATCGCTAATGCGAAGCTATGTATATTGGAAAAATATGGACTAGAATATTACTCAGATGGTGGAAATGTGCAAGGGTTGTAACTTAGCAGGCAAAGTACCGCCAATCACCAATAAGCCATGGCCAGAGACTGATCGTCCGTGGTCAAGAATACACGCAGATTATGCAGGACCAATTGACGGGTTTTTACTATTTGATCATAGTTAATAATTATAGTAACTGGCCAAAGGTGTTTCGTTGCAAAAATCCTACTTCAGAAACGACCATAAATTGCCTCCCCGAACTATTCGCTCGGTTTGGAGTAGTGGATTGCCTAGTCACAGATAATGGAACGCAATTCACATCAACAGATTTCCAAGAGTTTTGTGAAATTTATTAAGTAAAACATATAAAATCCCCGCCTTATCACCCAAGATCAAATGGGCAAGTGGAGAGATTTGTTGATACACTCAAAAGAGCGTTATCAAAAGCCTATGATGTGCCTACGGAAAAACCATTACAGCAATTTCTTCAGGTATATCGAATTACGCCAAATAATGCTACGCCATCGGCATTAACACCCGCAGAGGTGATGTTCGCTAGTAAAATCAGATCAGCATTTGATAAATTGCTACCAAGAAAAATGAAACAAGTAACACAGCCCTACGCACCAAAAAGAAAATTCCTCCCAGGAGAAAAAGTTTTTTAAAGCATATAATAATAATACATCTTACATGGATCAAAGAAAATTCCTCCCAGGAGAAAAAAAATTTTTTAAAGTGTATAAAAATAATACATCTTACTGGGAGCAAGGAACAATTGACAAAAGAATCGGTTTACATACTACAGGGACAAAAATTCTCGCATAGAAGATACGTAAACCAAATAAAGAAGAGACCGTTACAGGATGCTAACGGTCCACCTCAAGAAGAGGTGATGGACACAATTTTCGATCTATTTGATTTTAAAAAAAGAACGCAAACAATGCCAGAACCAAGAATATCGCCCAGAAAAAGAAAGTTCACAGAACCTTTGGATATAGATCCAAAGAAAAAAAAAATATTAAAAGTCCCTACTACCCAAAAGCTTCGGAAGGTAGGTGTTATGGGAAATTACCCATAATAATAATGGACTATTCCGGATATCATAGATGAAGGGCAGGTTCAGTCAGTCAGAGACAGAGTCGCAGTCAGTCGATTACTGTAAGACACTAGAATAGTGATACTTGTCGAGACAACATAGTTCACTCTAACCAAATCTGATAGTCATTACTAATACTTCTATTTCTTTGTACATATTTCTGTTTGTAATATATCTGTGTTATTCCATACCTGTGTTCGAGTTATTCTTCATTGGTTCTACCTTGGACCATCACCGTGGTACAAGGAACTTGGACCATAACGCTTTATTTGGTTCATATATCTCTTTTGTCGTTTTCACCTCAACTGCCATTTCTTTTATTCCTTAATCTTTCACAGACAACTATCAGTGGTTTATGCTTATAAATTTGGGGTCAGGCTTGATTAAGTCTTTTTTTCCAACTCTTTTTCTATTTCTCAATTCTTTGCTTCTTCTTTTCCAGCTTGCTCACTCACTTCTGGAGCGTCCATCCTTCCTGTAGAAACATCTCAAATTTACCTTATCTTTAGTCAAAAGGTTCGCCTGTATTTTAGTGCTTACGGGAAACACAGCGGCTTGCACGATACTGTAGTTAAACCCGAACGCGTATCACTAGACAGGTTTGTGAGTAAAAAGTAAATTATCTTTTTCTCGTACGTTACTTCGTCATGAGAGTCGAAGACAAATAAGACTAATTTTGCGTTCGCCAGGAAAATTTATAACCATTCTGTCTTCGAGAGGTTTTAAAGAGTCTTATGTCACATCAACTGAATGTGGAATACACAAGAACTTCAGAACGGAAAGAAAAATCAGAATAAAAGCCACAATGTTTTGTTAGTTGGCACTGACTTACCTTTTCTTTTTGAAGCTTATCAACCATTTATAGAATGAAGTCTGCATAATAAATAGGAAATAGCGTTGAATAATAATTAAGTTTTCAACAATCAGCGTACATTTTATTATGTTATCAGTAAGCCAAGTGTAGAAACAGGTACCACATGGTAAACAATAAAATGGGCTAACTGAAGAATAGGATAATATAAGTTCTGGATACTTCTAATATCCTTCTCGTCTAAATTAAACTTACGTAGCAATAACAATAGACCGTTATAGTCATAAAAACAATACTGTCAATTGGCGCGTCCACTCAAAGATAGTTTATCGAGAATCAATGTTTTTTTTCATATTTTTTCTATTTTTCACATTACTATTTATTTCACATTTCTATTTTTATCATATTTCTCCTTTTTCAAGTTTCTATTTATTTTTATGTTTCTCATTTTTTTCACATTATTCTTTTTTCCACATTTGTTTTTTTTTATATTTCTTTTTTTTCACATTTCTCTTTTTTCAAATTTCTCCTTTTTTTCACATGTCCTACTTTTTCACATTTCTACTATTTTCACATATCTCTTTTTTTCATAATTCTGTTTTAATTTTAATTTCTCTTTTTTTACGTTTCCCTATTTTGTCACATTTCTTTTTTTACATATTTCTCTTTTATTTCACATTACTCTTTTTTGTCAAATTTCAAGTTTTTACACATTTCTCTTTTTTTCACATTTCTCTTTTTTTCACATTTCTCCTTTTTGCACATGTCCATCTTTTTTACAATTCTACTATTTTTACATGTCAGCTTTTTTCACAATTCTCGTTTTTTCCCATTTCTCTGCTTTCACGTTTCTCTTTCTTTCATAATTCTCTTTTTATTTTAATTTCTTTTTTTCACATTTCTCTTTTTTTGATATTTCTCGTATTTCACATTTCACATTTTTTCACAGTTCTCTATTTTGTCACATTTCTTTTTTTCCATATTTCTCTTTTATTTCACATTTCTTTTTTTTTTACATTTCTCATTTTTTTTAAAAAATTTTTCTTTTTTAATCCTGCTTTATTTGTTTTCCTTCTTCTTTCTTCAACACGTGCATTTATTTTTTGACTTCTCAAATTTTTCCTTTTGTTTTTCTATTCTAAGAATCTAATGGACTGAGGAACGAGGAAGTTTTACACACACCATCAATTTCACGGACCCTCATATTTAAAATCAGAAAGTTCTTTTTTATTCTTCACTCCTTGCATATATTTCGACCTGTATTTTTCCAGACATCTGTTCGTTGCGGTTTTGAATAATAATAACGCTGAAAGAATATTTTATTAAACGATCAGCAGAACAAGTGTAGATACAAGTACCACATGATAGACAGTTATCAAAATGGACCAAATAAATAGGATATTTCGTGAGATTAGATTAATGCACTTCTGTGGTCTCGGATTTAGCGCGTGTTTTGAGTAGGTCAATCCCTAAAGTGCACTAGTCCAATGTGGGGATGTATAAAACAAAATGCGCATGGGTTCTCGGAACAAGATTCGAAATCTGAGGAAGGTCGCAGTGTACAGAAAATATATTACAAGTATTAAAACCATCCGAATGAAAATCCAACTCAGGTGGGCAGGTCATATTTCACGTATGAGAGATAGCAGTCTTCCAAAACAATTTGTCTTTGGCCAGATTCTAAGAGTCAAGTCAGGTGGAAGGTCATCTGTCTAAATGTTAACAAGAGACCTGCAGGTTTCGGGAGACACATGCCTGTCCATAAGAGTTGAGCACGTGTTTATTTTACTGAGTTGATGGTTTCTGTAAAACTTCTTCGTTGTTCACATGATCAGCTGAAGAAAATTTGACAAGAAGAAGAAAGAAAATTCATGTTTTTTTTTTGTTTGTTTTTTTAAGCGTATCACCCCAAGCAAGGCTGGAGGCCACTATCACGCAAGGGGTTATAGAAGGGTTGGAGGAAGAGCAGATAGGAGTGGTAAAGGAGAGGATGTGGAGGAAGAGAAAGACAGTGGGTCGATCAAGGCAAGGGGGTTACAGAAGATTTGGAGCGAGAGCAGATAGGAATGAAAGGTGAGAGGGTGTGGAGAAGGGAAGTGGATAGATCAGAGCAACTGGAGATGTCGATTGACGCCACACTTAAACCGTTGGAGATTGTATTTGTCAGGGAAACAGTAATAGGGAAGGGAGTTCCATAGGCGAGATGTGCGAGACATGAAGCTATTGGAGTAGAAGAGACGTCTACATCTAACAGTTTCAACGGTGAAGGGGTTGGAACGGGATGCCAGCCTCGTAGACCTGGGAACCAGTGAAAGCAGCTCATCAGAGCAATTACTGTGAAAGTATTTGTAAAAGAGACAGAGCAAGGCAACAGCGTATCTGTGAGAGAGCGACTGCAGACGAGATGACAGATCAGGGCCAATTACATTGCATATTCATCTCTGGATCTTATCAAGAACCCTGAGGCAAACAGCAGGGGCCCCAGACCATATATGGCAGCAGTACTCGATGCAAGGGGGAATGGTCGATTTATAGACTTGGAGGATCGATTCCGGGGAGAAAAATTTCCTGACTCGGCACAGGGAACCAACTTTCCTTGCGGTAGATGATGCAACTGACTCGATGTATTTGTTCCATCTCAGATCAGCGGACAGCGTGAGACCGAGCAGCCGCAGAGAGGAGCTCTCGAGAAGTTGGTCTTCAGACATTTTAATGGGATGCAGGGATGGATCCCTGTGGTGGTTAATAGAGAGCAGTTTTGTTTTAGAGGCGTTAAAGTTAACCATCCATTTCTCGCCCCAGTTCACAACCGATTGGAGGTCCTTTTCAATTTGAGCTGCCAGGTTAACTTTGTCAGAATCACTAGATTTGTATTTGAGGCAGGAGTAAATTGTGGTGTCGTCAGCGTAGAAGCTGACTTGGGAGTCTATGGCGTCAGGAAGTCGTTTATAAATATGAGGAACAGAGTAGGGCCTAGGATGGAGCCTTGAGGAACACCTGCGGTAGTGGGATAGGAGCTATAGATGAATCCACTGAGAACAACCTCCAAATCCCGGTTTGACAGGAATGATTGTATTAGGTCAAACAATCGACCTGTGATACCATAACCCTGGAGCTTGCGAAGAAGGCCGGCATGCTAAACTCTATCGAATACTTTGGAGATGTCAAGGGCCACGGCACGAGCTACACCGTTATTATGGATAGCTTGGTAGACAAATTCAGTGATGGCCGTAAGCACATCGGCAGTAGATCGGGCAAAGCGGAAACCATACTGCTTGTCTGAGAGCAGATCGTGGGATATCAGATGATTAATCACTTCGGTGTTGATAATGGCCTCGAAGACTTTGCCGAAGAGGGGTAGGAGACTGATAGAACGGTAATTGGAAGAGTCGGAGGGGTCACCAGAGTTCTTAAAGACAGGAACAATGGTTGAGGACTTCCAGCAGTCAGGAAAACAGGACTCCTTGAGGCAGCGGTTTTATAATTTAGAGAGGGCAGGCGCCAGTTCAGGTGCGCATTTCTTCAGGACAATGGCTGGTATCCCGTCACCACCAGTAGCCTTGTGGTGATCTAAGTTAGAAATAATGCCCAATACCGACGACGGGGTTATGTGCAATCCGTCCAAGAGGGCCTCAGTTCTGGGAGGGAAATCGGGCAAGGGTACCCCGGAAGAGTCTAGCGTAGAATTGGAAGAAAACTTCCGAGCGAAGCATTCGGCCTTGTCGGCAGAGGTGGTAAGGACCTCAAACTGATTGAACAGGGGATGAATGGAGGGTTTGTTATTGTACAGAACGCTCTTGCAGAGGCGCCAATAATCTTTGGAGCCAAATTTGCGGGATGCAATACGTTCCTTCATCCGAGCAGCAAATAGTGACTTGGCATCGTCGAGGATACGCTTACACTCGTTACGGGCAGAGGTAAATAGACGTCTATTGGAGTCGGACATATCACTACGAAAACGGTAGAAGAAGTGGTTCCTATGGGCAATGGCGGATGAGCAAGCGGCTGTGAACCAGGGGGGAGCGCGGTTTGACCTTGAATTTCCTGGAGGGGATGAAAGCTTCGATTCCAGCTTTAATCCAGGAAGAGAACTCTGAAGCACAATCTTGAATGGGGAGCTTAAATACAGTATCCCCGGGGACATCGCGGAGGAAGTCACGAAACGAGTCCCAGTCAGCCCGTTGGTATCAAAATGTGGTTCTGGTGGTAGGAGGCTCCTTGCAGGGGGTGGGGCTGAAGGAGATGCTAACAGACACTACAGCATGATCGGAGTTACCGATCGGACAAAGCTGCGTGGCACTACAAGACTCAGTGATGGAGGTAAAACACAGGTCGAGGAGTGAGGCCTTGCAGTCATGTTTGTAGGTAAAACGCGTGGGGATATCGATTATCTGAGTGAGGGATTGAGAGACTGAAAAGTTGAGAGTATGAATGCCTGCGAGGTCGGTAGTAGCGTTCTCAAGCCATTGGTTGTGATGGGCGTTAAAATCGCCAAACACAAATATGTGAGCGTACGGATGGACAGGGAGGGCCCTATCTATGCTGTCAGAAATGACATCGAGTATCCCACAGTCCTGAGAGGATGGAGAGCGGTAGAGGAAGAAAAGATAGCTTACAGCATTGAGAAGAGATAGCCGGAGACACAAGTACGAATGATCCGACGATTCGAGAGAGCACTCTCTAGCCAGAGGGAGATGGTCCTTGACGTAGACACCCAGGCCATGCATGTGGGTTAGAGAGTCTTTTCTGAGGAGAGGAAGGTATCCAGGGATCGAGAGATCAGAGGAAGGGATAGAGGAGTCAATATTTGTCTCACACAGGGCCAGTATATCCGGGCACTTAGCAATGAGGAAAGACTCAACGCTGCAGAAGTTGGTTCTAATGCCACGGATGTTGGAGAAGGAGATATTTAAAGGTTTGGGTGATTTTTGGAAGGCTGGTTTAGGTTTATATTTCTGGTTTTTGTAATTCATGTGGGTAATTGGTGTTGGAAAAAGAGAAGGCCTGAGTTAAAGGAATCCGACGGTTATCACCCATGACGCGGGCAGAGAGGGGGTTTGGCACAGCCTGAATCATAATGTGGCCTCAGGGTTTCCCACCGGAGATGACTGCAGGGACACCTATCCATGTGCGACATGGCACTACAGACACCCCGATATTATGCAACTGTTGATCAGAGCAGCCGCTCAAGACGCTACGCAAGAGTTAGGGCTCCTAACTACCAGTCGGAAACAGAAACCAGGGAACTGTCAACCATGTACCCTCAGAATGAACAGGCAATGCCACAGACTGCACGCATCACGGGAGAAACACAGCGGCACCAGTACAGAGGCCAGAGAGAGAGAGAGAGAGATCCGGGAACCCCTTCCTAAACACGAAACAAGGTTTGGGCCTCTAATCGTGTCCAATAGAGGGGGGAGGAGTGTAGACCGGGCGGTAGGAAAGCCTACCTGATCCTATTACATATAACATATACAACGACGACAAAACAAAACAATAGAGGAGGATGTAGTTGGGATAGTCGCAGGGCTTACACTAGTTGAGAGTACTGGGGCATAGGAATGACATACTATTGTGAATGTGTACAAAACTAAGTTTTAACTTAGTATAAGTCCCATTGACCTATATTTTTAAAAAAAATGTAATATTACGAGTTAGGTTAGAATAGTTAGTTCTAAAATAAGATATATTAGGGGGGCCAATAGTGCCGGTTAACAAAAAGCAAAAAAACAAAAATACGAATTAAAAAAAGAATTAAAATAAATTTTTTTAAATAAATTTAAAAAATTACATATACATACGCAAGGAACAGGGAATCAAATATGGGGAGGGTTTATACTTAAACGGACAGAGAAAATGCTCGTTTCACGACGATAATCTCTACAAAACAACGTCGAGAATTAAAGGCTTACCTATCTCATGCCAAGCAACAAGTTATAATGAACGCAGTGCGGGGGGGGGGGTAAGGCGGCGACCCTTTCACCCCAACCGTGGGCCTGGCTGGCATGCTACTAGTGGAGAATATTCAAATCGACACAATGAAGAAACGGTCAGAATTCCGTGTCGAATTAATAATTCATCCAAGCAGGCAGAGAATAGGCCAACACTGAATTGGAAGTTACAGACGAAGTACGAGCAAATTCTCAAACATTGTCCATTCTTTACGCTCAAAAACGAGGTTTCAGAATCGGATAAAATGAAATATTACCAGTTACGTTAGAATAGTTAGTTCTAAAATAAGATATGTTAGGGGGGCCAATAGTGCCGGTTAACAAAAAGCAAAAAATAAAAAATACGAATAAAAAAAAAAAAGAATTAAAATAAATGTTGAAGAAATAAGAATGAAAACACAATTTAAAAAAGAAATAAAAATAAAAAAAGAGAAATGTGAAAGAAAAGAGGAATGTGAAAAATGGAAAAAACGTGAAAAAAAGAGAAAGGTGAAAAAAACGTAGATTCTAGAAAAATTATATTTGACTGGACGCGCCAGGTGACAGTAATTTATTTATGACAATAGCAAACTACTGACATTACTAGGAAAGGTTAATTTAGATGTGAAGTGTTTTAGAAGCATCCCGATCATATATTTTACACTAATCTTCAGTTGGCGCATTCTGTAGAGACGGTCCCCTGAGACTGAGCTTCATTATCCAGCAAATCCGAGAGGCGCATTAAATTTTTCATACATGCTCGCTAAACATAGAGGAGTTTGATACAAGGCCAAAATATGGAGACAGGGCCAATATCACAACAATAACAAGTATTAGCCAGACTAACACGCTAAACATGAATCAGCTTCGCGAATGCTGGCGTTAAATGATGAAAGAATAAATATTAATGTTGTAAATTAACATCATATTAGTGCAAAGCTTTAGAGTTATCTGCCCCTGCTGAAAATCAGTTTTAAATATATATTTTTACAAATAAAAGTATAAATTTATGGAATCGTGTAATTTAATTAATTGCAAATCATTATAAATAGTATTCTGAAATGAGTAATTTTGTGTAAGTAATAATTTATCTTTGTATTAATTAAATAATAGATATTAATGCCTGGTCATATGCTAATTAGACAGATCATATATCTGTATGTCCTCAATTAGAACGGCAACCAACCTGTCACCCAAAGAAAAGGCAGCTTTGCGCAGGTGCGGTACCGTAGCCGATGAGGACTTTCCGAGGCGCGGTTATTGCTAGTTGAAAACTATTACCAATACCCCGCGACGGCACCCCTTTCTTGTGGGTGCTAATCGCAATTTTTTCACACCTCCACGGAGGTGGCAAATACAATCTAAAAATAGACTATGTGTTTTTACGACTAATCGATGTGGATGTGTAAATTCTTCTCTTGAGAACGCATACGGATCCTTACCTGGCGCAGAGCTCCGTCCCTGTGCTGGTGATATCACGGCTACTATTAGATTGGACTAGCCATGAAAAGTCTTGTGTACCTCAGACCAACGGCTATGTTAAAAACTAATCTTGACTCAGTGGTGGGTCAAGTAAATCTCGTTTACCGTTTAGAAGAGATCCGTCCCTGCGCTGGTAGTATCACAGCTATGACCGGCTCTGTCCAGCTTGAGCAAGCCATGACCAGCGTTAAAAACTGACTTTATACCGTTTTTCTACGACCAATCGACATAACGAGTATGTTTTTGAACTTGTTCGTTACAGGTTTAATGTTTATATATCATTTTATTGTAAATCGACAGAATGATGTAAATCAGATTGTGTAAATAATAATTTATTCTTGTATTATTTAAGTACTAACATTTATTACTATTGTTGAAGTTATCGCTGTAGAGATTTTCAAACGTTTCGTTCAATTTCGCTGACAAATCGATAAAATTTTATTTGTTTGGAAATCTACCTACTTCGCGCTTTTAATAATAATTTTATAGGATTCTTGGTAAACACTATTTTTAAAGAAATATTTTTTCATCGCGAAGGATAAATTCTTCGGATATCTTACAAATAAATGTTATGCAAAAAACAATACAGCATTTTTATTAGGATATGTCATATATCTCTATGACATCAGTTAGAACAAGTACCATCCTGTCGAAGCTGAAAATCTACCTTTGCCCAGGAATGGTAACATAGCTGACGAGGAAATACAGAGGCACAGTTATTGTTAATTCAAAACCCCGCGACGACGTCCATTTTTAGTTGGTCGCAGTTTTGCACACTTGTCAAGGTGAAGAAAATGATCAATCCAGAAATAGATTTATTCAGTTTCTACGACGGTTTGACACAACGGTTAATACATTGTTCCCGCCTTACCTGAGTGTCCTCCATAATTCAAGGTTTGGTTCAAATCTATATTTGTAAATTGCTGCCACATATGGTGCTCATGCTATATATTTAGAGATTCTTGATAAAATCCAAAATACGAATATTACCGGTCCTGACCTGGAGTCAGTCACTCAACAAAAACAGAAATAAAATTACTTATATTCCCCACTACATGCCTCTCGGCGGAATTCTTTATTTTCGATTTCCTAGAAAATGGTCCTTTCAAAAAACATTCTACCATGAAAATCGTCTTATTTCAGATAGGCGACTCCTTACAAACAAAACACATACACCACGTCAGGACCAGTAATATCGCTGATTCGTTTATGGACTTTATCAAGAATCTCTAAATATGTAACAGTAGCAGCATATGTGGCAGCAATTTTCAAAGTTAGAACCAAATTGTGCCAAACGATCGTAGAAACTGGATAAATCTATTTTTAGATTGACCTTTCTTTTCACTTTCTCAGAGGTGAGCACCAACTAAAAGAGACGCCTTCGCAAGCTTTTCTTAATAGTTTTAAACTAACAATCACCGTGCCTCTGTAATTCCTCATCAGCTACGTTAACCTTCCTGCGTAAAGGTAAATTTTCAGCATCGAAATTATGGTATTTGTTCTGAGGTCATTAATCGATTTACATATAAACTTCTTTTACTTCCGTTAGTCAGTTGTATCTTGCAGTCTCAAGAGTAAGAAATCCTAAGAATTTATCATACGGTTTTAAAATAATTCTTTAAAAATGCTGTTTTCTATTAAGGTCTATAAAATTAAAGAAATTATTGAACTGCTTATTCAAATTTTATGGAATTTTCTTACGAAATGTAGATGCAAATCTCGAGAAAAATGTTAGCGATAAATACATCAATATTAAATAGTGCGTTAGCGAGTTACTAAAAATCTTAGTACTTAAATAATACAAAATAAATTATTATTTACACAATGTGTTTATAATTAATTTTCATCATTCAGGGCATTTACATTAAACGTTACATAAATATTAATTTAAACCTGTAATGAACAAGACCGTAGTGTCTTAACTCAACGTCAATAACCAACTCGTCGTATCGACTTGTCGAAGAGGGTTATAGTCTGAACAAGACGACTGTGTCTTGAGGTCAATAGCCAACACGTTATGACGATTGGTCGTAGAAGTACATAGTCTGTTTTTAGATTGTATTTGCCACCTCCGTGGAGGTGTGAAAAAATTGCGATTAGCACCCACAAGAAAGGGGTGCCGTCGCGGGGTATTGGTAATAGTTTTCAACTAGCAATAACCGCGCCTCGGAAAATCCTCATCGGCTACGGTACCGCACCTGCGCAAAGCTGCCTTTCTTTTGGGTGACAGGTTGGTTGCCGCTCTCATTGAGGACATACAGATAAAACGATCTGGTTAATTAGCATATGACCAGGCATTAATATCTATTATTTAAATAATAAAAAGAAACATTATTATTTACCCAAAAATAATCATTGCAGAATCCTATTTATAATGACTTTCAATTAATTAAATTACACCATTCAATAAATTTATGCTTTTATTTTAAAAAAATTATTAAATGCTGATTATCAGCAGGGGCAGATAACTCTAATTGCTAAACGTAACATATTTTTAGATGTGTTGTAGATACGCATTTTGGCATTCTGGGTACATATGTGAATACCTGGAATGTATGGAATTATAGGGGCAGATAACTGTAATTGTTTGCAGTAATGTGATGTTAATTTACAACATTAAAACTTATTCTTTCATCATTTAACGCCAGCATTCACGACGCTGCTTAATGTTTCGCGGGCTATTCTGTCAAATCATTTCTAATGTTGTGAGTTCGATCTTGTATGGGCACTCCATACATCTGGCCTTGTATCAAACTCCGCTACGTTTAGTAGGTATAAAAAAATGCTATCCTCCTATCGGATTGAGTGTTTAATGAAATTCGCTCAGAGTGGCCCGTCTCTACAGAATGGGCCAAGTTAAAAATAGGATAATGTAAGTCCTTAATACTTCTAATACCCTTCACATCTAGGTCAGACAACTTTGTGTACCTAGTTAATAAGTGTTAGTAAGTCTTGTTCCTGGCCTTCTCCCGGCTGCATCTTTGGTTATGATCCAAGTCGAGATTCCCAACCTCCCAATTTGTTTCCCCCCACATATTCATGTCAACTGGGTCAGCTTTTATATTTCCCATGCCCGTATATAATCTTCCCCTTTTCCCACTCTCTTAGCGAGAGAGCTTCTTGATTTTGTCCAATGGGCAGAATACAGCGGCCTCTCTTTTTGCGGTTTAGACGGACCCTAGTAATATCCGTTATGTTTAGTTTGACTTTGTGTTGATGCTTAGTTTGTTTATTATTAGTAAATATTTATGGCATGGGGCGCCTTTTGTAGGTACCCCTTGAGATGATGCGGTATTCGGTGTATGAAGGATTGATTGGTGACGGACTAGTTTTTATGATGAATGTGAAAAACTGTAATCAGTGAATGGGTCGTGAATCGGATGAGCTTTTTGGGCCTTGTGCCCTAAATGTATTTTAAGATACAATAAATAAAAATACACTTCACATCTAAATTAAACTTTCCTAGCAATGCCAATAGTCTGCTATTGTTATAAATAAAAACTGTCACGCGTCCAGTCAAAGATCATTTTTCGACAATCTATTTTTTCTCATTTTCTTTGACGTTTCAATTTTTTTCTCTTTTTTCTTTTTTAATTCTGTTATATTTGTTTTCATTCTTCCTTTTTCAACCATTGCATTTCTTTCTTTTTCTTCTTGTCAACTTTGTTTTTCTTTTTTTCTATACTGAGAAACTATTGCTGCCATATATGGTCTGGAGCCCCTTCTGTTTGCCTCGGGGTTCTTGATAAGATCCAGAGACGGCTATGCAATATAATTGGCCCTGATCTGGCTTCTCGTCTGCAGTCTCTCTCTCACAGACACGCTGTCGCCTCTCTTTGTCTCTTTTACAAATACTTCCATGGTAATTGCTCCGATGAGCTGCTATCGCTGGTTCCCAGGCTCCATGAATTCAAGCGTCATACGAAACTGGCATCCCGTTCCCAACCTTTCACTGTTGAAACTGTTAAATGTAGACGTCTCTTTTAACCCAATAGCTTCATATCTCGCACCTCACGCCTGTGGAACTCCCTTCCCTATTCCTGTTTCCCTGATAGCTATAATGTACAACTATTCAAATGTAACGTCAATCGACATCTGCAGTTCCATTGATCTATCTACCATCCTTCTCCACATCCTTTCCTCTATCACTCCTATCTGCTCTTGCTCCAAATCCACTCTAACCCCTTGCGTGCTAGTGGCTTTCAGCCTTGCCTGGGGTGAAAATCTTAAAAAAAAAAAAAGGATGGACATGTGAGCAACGAGGATGTTTTACAAACACCATCAATTTCATGGACCCTTATAGTTAAAATCAGAAAGAGTTTTTTTTTTATTCTTCATCCCTTTCATATATTTCGATCGGTATTTTTCCAGACATCTCTTCGTGGCAGTTTTCAAAATAATAATAAAGTTGAAAGAATCAAGGTACATTTTCTTCAACGATCAGCAGAACAAGTGTCGATACAGGCACCACATGGTAGACAGTTATCAAAATGGACCAAATAAATAGGATATTTCGTGAGATTAACTTAATGCAGTTTTGTGCTCTCGGATTCATCGCGTGATTTGAGTAGGTCACTCACTAAAGTGCACCAGTTCAGAGTGGGGATGTATGAAACAAAATGCGCATGGATTCTCGGGACAAGATTCGAAATCTGAGGAAGGCCGCAGAGTACAGCAACTGGACAGCTATATATGGCGGGTATTGAGCCATCCGTATGAAAATCCAACTCGGGTGGGAAGGACATCTCGCATGAGCGATAGCAGACTTTCAAAACAAAATTCACTCATTTGCCAGCTTCTAACAATGAAATCAGTTGTCAGGACATCTGCCTAAATGTTACCAAGAGACCTATAGGCGTCGGAAGACACATGCGTGTCCATAAAAGTTGTGTACATGTTTATTGTATTGAGCCCTCACTTGTCGTCCGCGACGAGATACTCCAACATATATATATATATGTATATATATATATATATATATATATATATATATATATATATATATATATATATATACACATACACATAACAAATTCGCCAAAACTTCACATCATGCTACCCCTCTTTATGCATAAGACTTCTTGAAATCATCAACAGAAGAACTGAAAGAAAAAGAAGTTACATAGCAGGAAGTGCTCTGCACAAACACGATTGAACTGTAATTAGAAATTCAGCCATCTTCGATAATAATGAGCAAATCCGTATTTTGTATCTGTCTATAATTCTGAGATGATGTATGTATTTACATTATTCGGACTATTGTCCTCATCTTTGTCGCCATATTTATTACAACACCCTTCTTCAGGTGGTCACTGGGGTAGACTGTTCTAGTCCCACGTGCCATATCTAATGGATGCCAGTCATTCCCCCCTACAAATTCTCCACTGCCTTAACCAGGTATTGAACTCAGACACTTTGGGTCCTGTCACTGGATCTAACTAACGCCTTTAACCACTGTGCCATGTGTCCTTGACGACATCTATCTATGAACGTCTGGGTATTATAAAACTAATGTCTTTAGCAACCGTTTTTTACCAGAGTTCATATTGCAATATTTTCTGTTATCATTATATTATTTTTACCAGAGCTCATATTGCACTTTTCGTTGTTATTATCTCCTTATTACTGGTTCCCATATTGTATTCATTTCTATGCTTCAAACTAAATGTGTTGATTCTCAAAAGCAAACGGACTAAGGTCGACAGAAAAGACCTAATAACAAACCTGTCCGAACTCAAAGACACACAACTAGAAGACGAAAATTGCCAGCAGATTGCCGAAAAAAGACATCACGGATTTCATCATTAAAAATACTTCGCCACGACGACGACAACGACGTCGACTCGGATGTCGTCAAAGGATACATCCAAGGCATAATCACAGCTACACGTTAAAAAAGAAAAGAATCACACCTCTCTTCCTCGCAGATATATAAAACCTATGAAGGAATTAGCAAACAACAAAAACATCCCCATATCTCATTCCGATAATGACAGGGAAATTTAATCATAGACTAACACATCTACCAACAGAAAATGAGAGACCTCCTCGACGACGACAACATCTATGAAAAACTAAACGAAAACAAAATCACGAAAGAGACTCAAAAAATCATAAGCAGCGACATCAGAAAATTATTAAAAAATAAAGACACCTCTTGACTAAAATTCATTGATTACCATCAAAAAACAACCACACTCTACGGACAAAACCAATCAAACCGGACATACCAATGAGACCTATTATATCACAGATGGCAGCAACCCATGGAAACTAACCAGCACACTAAACAAAATATTAAACCTATTATCGACATAATTAATCCTCCTTACATAAAAGAAATTACGATAGCATTCTAAACAAATTAAAAATCTGTTGTGGATTCCGGGATGAAATCCGGTATCAAATAATAACAAACGCAAAGAATGAATATAGGAAAATAAATGCATTTATGTAATAATACAAACTGGTAATACAGGTTAGTAGTTCCAGGAATGCAGGGTTAGTAGACAAATATATAGATAGTCTTTGGTATCGACGTATCGCTGTATGACTTCTTACTGAGTCTACGGTCTCGTTACTGTAACTCTTGCACTACCCTCCTCTATGACTACTCGACCGACCCAACGTTCTACTACTACTACTACGACTTGACTGTTTGAACTCAAACTCAAAGACACACAACTAGAAGACGAAAATTGCCAGCAGATGTTTGGTTATTCACTGGTAGTAGTATATGCATACTTTGGGTGAGTCCATTTGTGTAAAAAGTGTTTTTCATGTCTATAATTTTGTTGAGGGGTCTCTCCTCAACAAAATCATAGACATCAAAAACAAATATATGGCTAGTTTAGACACAAAAACTCTATACACAAACTACCCTATAGAAAAATGTTCAAATATACTAAAAATACACGTAACAAAAAAAGAAATAATATTAACTATTTTCCCCACACATGAAATCATAAAAATATGCCAGCTAATAACCAGAAAATGTTTTTTCACGTTCGGTATCCACTTCTATAAACAAAACGTTGGCATAGCGATGGGATCGCCTCTCAGTGACATTCTCGCTTGTTTATTTTCAAATCTCTGGAAAATGACACTTTAAAAAAATCTACCACCAATCTCTTCGTATTTCATTTACATAGAAGACTCCCTACTAATATATACACACAAAAAAAAACTATTTTAACAGATCTTGTCAACCAACTTAACAGCGTTGAACCTATAATAGACTTTACCTTTGAACCTGAAGCCAACTACACGCTTCCCTTCTTGGATATCATGTTACACAGAAACAATAGCGAAAACCACTTTGGCGTCGAAAGATAAGCTACCAAAAAATCAACCTGGTCAACTTCTACTAGAACCACTCCTATAAAATTAAATCTTGTATAATTATATGTTTTTAAGTGCATTAAGATTTTGCAGCCCGTATACCTACACAAAGATGAAACACACAGAAATCATTCTAAAACATCTTAGTATATTTCCATCAGTTCATTCACAACTCAATGGGAAAGGCAAAAACATTACACGACAGCAACAAAAATACATTATTCACAATAATAAATTAAACAAAATTTATAGATAACATTATGTACCAATTCCATAACATCCACTATCCAGAAGAACGTAACCCATTAAACATCCAAATATTCACAACCACTTCAAAATCATTATGAATATAAACAGACCTGCAAATGTGTATAACAATAATAATTCAAAAGTAGGCATATATAAAATAAATTTTCAAAATTGTTCCTCACAATAGATTGGGAAAACATTCAAGTATTAAAAACATACTATCTATGAACAAAAAAAGGACCTCATAAATAACAATTTAACAAACGCAGCAGACGTAGACAGAAATAAATTCGACCACAATTTTGATCTAAAAAGATGGCACATTCATCAACAGAGAAAATAATTTACTCAGAAGGAAAAACCTTGAGAGTGCCGCCATCGAATATTATGAAAATACAGTGTAACCCGGATATAAGAGAGTTGTCGGGACCGGAGAAGAAGTCCGGGTTTCTTTTATATCCGGGTTACACTGTACCAATCAACGCCTTGGTTTTCTTTTTCCCAATCTTACCTTTCCTGAAAAAGATACTACTTTTGCAAGCCAACCTACACAAGGACAGTAAACATGTTGAAAATTCAAAAGAAAACGGTTAAATCCATCCTTTCAGCCATTGAAGACGTACGGCACAAACGTCCATCAAATACCACAATAATCTAATCCAAACAATATTCATTAGGAAAAAAATATTGAATAAAATTATTGAATAGTATTTGGTCCCTTTTCTTTTCACTTGATTTTGAATTTAAAAAAAACATTGTGCCCTCCATGTGCTTTGATTGAATTTTCAGCCACCTGCTGAATATTCATGAACCTCCTCAAGTGTATAAGCATTGATAAACAAATGACATCCACGAATTTCCACATGCACATAATAAATCCTACATTGCCTTGATAAAGTCCGTAAGAGAACTAATCGCGTCGGCTAAGAATTGTTTTTGTCTTATTTCTTTTTATTCATATATATATATATATATATATATATATATATATATATATATATATATATATATATATATATATTGAACAATAAAAAATATTAAAAAATTAAAGTCTTCAGACACACTTGGTTGTATATTAATATTCCTTCCTTTTTATTATTATTTCAGTTAGATTCCTCGACTAGATTAGGTCGGCCAACATGGCCATCACCAGGAGAAAAATAATTTTCTGCTTACTATTAACAGTGAACTATAGAAATAAATGTCTTGATGCAGAAAATGAACTTTTATCTGTAGTTTTTATTTGTTTTTTTATTTTTTTAACATGAAATTTGGTCAGTCTTTGTGTTGGTCAAACAGTTTCGTTTAAGTTGTTATTTAAGATAAGAGCTGGATGGATTCATGCTGCTCTGAATTTCCTTGGTCATTTTGATAGAATTATTGGTTCTTGGAAAGAGGATGTGTCTCTATTAAGTGTGTGTGTTATTTGTTTCTTAGTGTGTGAGTGACTATGATGTGTGTAAGTGTGTATATTTGTGTGGGTGTGTGTATAAATGTGAGGCCTCAACACCTGCGTAAGCATGTCTGTCTTGTGTGGGTGAGAAATGTGGGTGGGTTTTGATTTGTAGGGTTATATATTAATACTATCTATATTGTTAAATTTATGGTTAAGCCTAGCTGGATAGTACATAATATATATATATATATATATATATATATATATATATATATATATATATATATATATATATATGGGCTTTAATAGTGTAATATTGGAAAATCGAGACTTTTCTCATACAATCTCAGTAACGGTGGGCTGGTCACGTCGTGAGAACGTATGATGACAGGATACCCAAAATCACAATTTTTACAGCCAGTTACATCAGAGCTACAGGAATGTAGGACGCTCATGGCTAAGATACAAAGACAAGCTGAAGAGCAATTTGTCAGCTGTCAATATACCACATAACGCACGTTAAGCCTTGGAGCGGGTAAAATGGAGATCAACGTGTTTTGGCGGACTCAGCAGTTTTCAATCAGCTTGCCTGAATCGTATTCAAGAAGCGAGAGCAAGATCTAAAAGGTCAGCCAATCTAACAGTCATCTCTTCTGACAATCTTTACTCTTGCTCCATATGCGGACTCCTTTATAAATCACTAGCGGGTATTAAAGGACACTTCAGATTATCAAACAAAATTTCATAACTGAATCAATTAAGTTGCCAGATCCTCATACGTCGAAACCGACGGGGAAGTCCATTATGTATTATGAAATGGATTAAGTCCGACAATTCTTAAATATATTTTCTGTTAGTTCGTTATTTTAACATATATAATTTATTTAAGTAAATATTATGTTTTTTAAATGGACAGTATTAACAAGAGTTGTCGTTCCTTTTGGAAAACGCGTGTTCTCTACGAAATTTCTGGAACATACAGGTCGGTAAATTTAATTAATATTGCTTATTTTTTTTTAAAAATCGGCATTTACTTAAATAAATTATATCTAATAAATTAAGGTACAAATAGAATATTAATATATATATATATGTATATAAATATATATATATATATATATATATATATATATATATATATATATATATATATATATATAATAGAGGAAGTTTGTATCAACCAATCGATATACAGTCATTTAAAATACTTCGTATAAAATAGGCGAACAGAAGAACAATGCCAATATCCTACAGGAAACGAAGAATTTTGCTGATTTCAAAATTAAATAGCATCACCAATACGACGACGACTCGGGTGTCGCCAAAGGTTACATCCAAGGCCTAATTACAGCCACACTTACAAAAAAATCACCCCTCTTGTCCTCGCAGTTATATAAAAGCTCTGAAGGAATTAGCACACAACAAAAAATTCCCCATAATAAATCCGACATATCCTTGATAAGGTCAGTCAGAGAAATAAACGCGTTGTTTAAGTATTTCTTTTAAAAGTGGATGGTATCAATATGTATTATTTTTCAACAACAATGGATACCGTAATAGGACGTCTCTTTCTAAATATTTTAAACTTATAAATCTTTACATGATCTATGTTTCCTGTTTTTACAAGAAAAAATACATATAAAGTTTGTTCACAAAAAATCTCCGTTAAACCAAAGAAATGAATTAACGGTGTTATGCCGGCTTTGTCTATCTTTTACCTTAAATATAGTTAAAATAATTTTCATAAATAATTAGTATTAAAATTTTATAGCCATTATATTATTTGTATATAATGGTCCACCCAATACGGGTATTTTATTTATTTGATTTATTCAACCTGAATAATGGCTTGTTTTGCTGCCTATTCTGCATTATTAACATCGTATATAGATGTTCCACATTTTTAATTATTTAAATTCGCCCCTTTAAGAAACTTCTTGAATTTAAAAATATTTTAATAAAATGTTTCTGATAACTTTATGTCGACTTAAAAAAATCGGTTAAAAAGTGGTTAATGGAGACACCCACAATTTTATATTTCTTCCTGTCCTTGTATCCCCACCATTAACTTCCGAAAATAGGTAACGATTTGGTTTTTAATTTGACTAATAATATTTTTATCACAAGTATCTACCATTGTCTGAGGAAGAACAATCATAGTATTGAAAATAGGAAAGCTTTTGTTTGGCGATGTAAAATGTTTTTACTATAATCCATTATAATGAAATATTATAATAATATTTTGCTTTACGTTGTATTAAGCACATTTTAAAAACATAAATACTACGAACCATGGGTTTTTACACCACCTGTTCTTTCAATTATATATATATATATATATATATATATATATATATATATATATATATATATATATATATATATATATGTATATACATATATATATATACATATATATCTTGTATTATGCAAATTAATTATAAACACATTGTGTAAATAATAATTTATTTTGTATTATTTAAGTTCTAACAATTTCAGTAACTCGCTAACGCAGTATTTAATATGGTTGTATTTATCGCTAACATTATTGTCGAGATTTGAATCTACATTTCGTAAAAAATTCCATAAAATTTGAATAAGCTGTTTTGTTTGGAAAAAATTCTTTGAAAATGACCCTAATTCGCAGTTTAATAATTTCTTTAATTTTATAAACCTTAACAGTATTTTTCAAGAATTCTTTTTCTTTTTTAATAGCGAAAGATAAATTCTCAGAATTTCTTACCCTTGAGACTGCAAGATACAACTGACCATGCGTAATTATTTCTTTTTGGAGCCAAATTCCAACGTTTGGCCTTCTGATTTTTTTAATACTTATTGCAAACTGGATTCTTGGATATAAAAACTTAAAGAAAATATATGCGAAAAAGCAATATGGCATTTTATGAAATAAGTATTTTTATTTTAATCATTAAATTATCGTTTTTTTTTTAATATTGGGAGTGATTTCCGAAAATAATGTATTGTACTAAGCGGTGCAATTCAGTAAAATCAAATGTATTTTTTATCCGTTTACATATCTGCACTTCTTTCAAAAATTTGGTTTCGATCAGTCAATGTATGGCTGTTTTAGAGGGCGTGACAGTGGGCCTAACGGAAGTAAAAGAATTTTATAGGTAAATCGATTAATGACCTCAGAACAAATACTATAAATTCAATGCCGAAAATTTACTTTTACGCAGGAGGGTTAACGTAGCTGATGAGGAATTACAGAGGCACGGTGATTGTTAGTTTAAAACTATTAAGAAAACATTGAGAAGGCGTCTCTTTTAGTTGGTGTTGATCGCAATTTTTGCACACCTCAGAGAAAGTGAAGAAAAATGTCAATCTAAAAATAGATTTATCCAGTTTCTACGACCGTTTGGCACAATGGTTTACACATTGTTCCCACGTTACGGTTTGGTTCTAACTTTGAAAATTGCTGCCACATATGCTGCTCCTGTTACATATTTAGAGATTCTTGATAAAGTCCAAAAACGAATCAGCGATATTACTGGTCTTGATCTGGTGTATGTTTTTTGTTTGTAAGGAGTCGTCTATGTATCTGAAATAAGACGATTTCTAGAAATTCGAAAATTCCGCTGTGAGGAAATCTCATCGCTAAGCCAAAGTTTTGTCTATAGAAGTGGTTACCGAAAGTGAAGAAATACTGTCTAGTGATTAGCTGGCATGGAGTAGGGAAAATAAGTAATTTTATTTCTGTTTTTGTTGAGTGACTGACTCCAGGTCAGGACCGGTAATATTACTGATTCGTATTTTGGATTTTATCAAGAGTCTCTAAATATATATCATATACACCATATGTGGCAGCAATTTAAAAATATAGATTTGAACCAAACCTTGAATTATGGAGGACACTCAGGTAAGGCGGGAACAATGTATTAATCGTTGTGTCAAACTGTCGTAGAAGCTGAATAAATCTATTTTTGGATTAATCATTTTCTTCACCTTGACAGGTGTGCAAAAACTGCGACCAACTAAAATTGGACGCCGTCGCGGGGTTTTGAACTAACAATAACTGTGCCTCTGTAATTCCTCATCAGCTATGTTACCAAGATTTATTTTGTAAGAATACAAAATTGTGGCACAAGGCCGAAGAAGGGGAGGCTTTGAGGCTGGTCATCACTAACTATCTTATACCTAGCTTATCAGATTCACGACCTTTTCATACATCACAATTTCTACATTCACCAAAAGAACTCGTCCGTCAACATTCGATCCACCATACACCAAAATACCGCTTCCTCACAAGGGGGATCTACAAAACGCGCCCCAAGCCGTGACTATTTTGATGATAATTACTTTCTGTGGTGAAAAAATGAGAGGGAAGGGAGATGAACCCAGTAATCAACTAAAATATTAACGTAATTCAAATAAACATAACAGATGTTAGTAGGGCCCGTCCAACCCTCAAAACAGAGAGGTCGCTGTATTCTGCCGTTCAAGAAACTCTCTCGCTAAGGGAATGGGAAAGGAGAAAATATAAACGGACATGGGAAATTTGAAAGCTGACCCAGTCGAGATGAAAAAGTGGTGTTAACAAAATGGGGAGTTTGGGAATCTCGACTTGGATCATAACTAAAGAGAAAGCCGGGAACAGACCAGGAACAACATTTACTCACATTAACTAGGTACACTAAAGCTTGTCTAACCTAACCAAGGGGAGGGATCCACAGGAAACCACCCCGATGTGACATAGGTTGACCTAGAAGGGAAAATCATGGCTAGCCCCGTTCAAATGAACCAAGCTCGCCTCAGTCACCCACTTTTCGCTGAAGACTGTCGAATGCAGACGTTTTCTATCAGTTCTAAACTTCATCTTGAGCTGATGCTCAAAGATTCGGATTAGATCCTGTCGCGTCGTCCAAATCACCATTCGGGCCGTGGCTAGCAGCGTCAGAAACAGCATTCGTTTCATCCCGGAATACCGGGGCGACACATTGTCACAGGCGTATGCTCGATCAATGGGCACAAGCTTTTCGGGAGCGAGACGAGACGTCAACTCGCCGACATGGTCCCATAAGGGGCGGACCCGGGAGCAATGGTAGAAGGCGTGCGAATCAGTTTCTTTTAGACCAAGGCCACACCGTTCACAATCTGGTAAATTCGCCAAGCCCCATATGAAAGCCTTGTCATTGAGAGGCAACCGATTCCGACCCAATCGCCAGGTAAGCGAAAACTCAGGGTTACTGAGGTAATCCGCCGTTGGCGCCCAAGCGAAACTCATCCTCCGACAAGCAGAGCGTATCACGTAGGGGATCCTTCGCGACCCACCCCACTAACAAATGATAGAAGACCTTCCTAGGCCGTGAAAGTTTACTGGACCGGGGAAAAGCCAACAAGGCCGACCGACACTCGCAAAGGAAATCCGATTGATCCCGGGGATTACGATGGCGCTCAACCCGCGAGATGGGGGGAACTGATAGTAAGGAAAGGGAACGCGTCTCTGACAATCCCCTCCATAATCGAATCGTCTCCTGTCAACGCGCGGCGTAGGAAAGCCAACCTCGCGGCACGTTTGTGGCTCTCTAAGTGTGGCATTCCCAGACCCCATGACACGGACTTTGTACACAGACACCTCTGTCGACCCGATTCCCGCATCTCCTCCATAAAATAAACGATAGCGAGCGCTCGAGCGGCTTTCTGCGGTCTTTACAGAGAGGAAGTATGGACAATCGATAAAGAACAAGAGGGAAAATGTATGTAACACACACCCCCACCCTGCCCTTCACGGACAAACTCCGTCGACGCTAAGTCTGACCGGCAGCGTCGACCTTTGCTCGTACTTCAGACCATTTTTTCTCCAGCTGGAAGTCCGGTCCAAACCACACTCCAAGAATGCGGACAGGACCGTCCGTCCAACTGAAGGGCTCCGGAAGGTCGGCCCCCTTCCAGGCACCTAACCGCAAGCCGGATGACTTATCGCGGTTAATCTTGGCCTCTGCCACTTTCTCGTACCGGTCAAACGACCTCTGTACCGCCTCCATGTCGCTGCGGGACGACACGAAAGCAGATACGTTATCGGCGTACGCAGAGACCCTGGCTCGAGCCCTTCCAGGAACGGCGATTCAGCCGGCGAAGGAGAGGCTCCAACGCCAAAGCATAAAGTAAAGGCGACAGTGGACAACCCTGACGAACCGAACTTGACAGAACAAAAGCGATTGATAGCTTCCCGTTCACCTGTATCACAGCACTGGGGGAGCGATACACGAGGCTAATCCAGCGGCAGAAGTACATTTTCGGCGTCGACAGGATGCCACTTCTTCTAACTGATGTCATAAAGATATATGACGTATCCTAATAAAAATGCTGTATTGTTTTTTGCATAACATTTATTTGTAAGAAATCCGAAGAATTTATTCTTCGCTATGAAAAAAAAATTATTTAAAAATAATGTTTACCAAGAATCCCATAAAATTATTATTAAAAGCGCGAAGTAGGTAGATTTCCAAAGAAATAAAATTTTATCGATTTGTCTGCGAAATTGAACGAAACGTTTGAAAATCTCGACAAAATATGTTAGCGATAACTTGAACAATAGTAATAAATGGTAGTACTTAAATAATACAATAATAAATTATTATTTACACAATCCGATTATGATTTGCATCATTCTATCGATTTACATTAAAAGATATATAAACATTAAACCTGTAACGAACAAGTTCAAAAACCTACTCGCTATGTCGATGGGTCATAGAAACACGGTATATACTTGACCCCCAACTGAGCCAGGTTGTGACACAAAGTCAGTTCTTAACGCTGGTCATAGCTTAGTCAAGCTAGACAGAGTCGGTCATAGCTGTGATACTACCAGCGCAGGCACGACTCCCTGTGAACGGTAAGTCAGATTTACTTAACCCACCACTCAGTTGTGAAATAAAATCAGTTTTTAACGTGGGGACCCGAGCGTTTTCACTCTGGCCGGTGGTCTGAGCTATTCATGACTTGTCAAACTGGTCCAAGCTCGTAGTAGCCGTGATACCACTAGAACAGGGACGAATCGCTGTGACAGATAATGATCCAAATGTGTATACACCTCAAGAGAAGATTTTACACATCGATTAGTCGTAAAAACACGTAGTCTATTTTTGTATAGTATTTGTCACCTTCGTAGAGATGTGAAAAAATTGCGATTAACACCCACAAGAAAGGGGTGCCGTTGCGGGTCATTGGTAATACTTTTCAACTAGCAATAACCGCGCCTCGGAAAGTCCTCATCGGCTACGGTACCGCACCTGCGCAAAGCTTAATTATTTTTTCCAATGTTTCCTGGCATTAATCTCTCCGCTGCGAAACTTTTCTTTCTTTAGCAGCTCGTTTAGTGGTGCGCGAAGTTTATGCATTTGAGGAATGAATTCCTGGTAGTAACTCACTAAGCCTAGAAAACTTTGTAGTTCTGTAATGTTCATAGGAACTGGCAATTTTTGTTATTGCTGTTGACCTTTCAGGGTCTGGTCGTCTACCTTCTTGATATGGCCAAGGTATTTAATTTCCTTCATGAAAACATCGCATTTGTTTTCTTTTACCTTGAATCCATAGCTTTTTATTCTCTTAAACACCTCTTGTACATGTTCCCAATGTTGTTCAACACTTTCGCTATTAATCAATACGTCACCCAGGTATGCAATCGTGTACTCTAATCTGCCAAGCATCGTATCCATTGTCTGTTGGAATATAGCCGGCGCGACCTTAATCCCAAATGGCAATCTTTGGTATCTGTACAATCCTTTGTGCGTGTTTATGCACAGTAGTTTTGAACTTTCCTCATCGACTGGAATTTGCAAGTACGCTTCACTTAAATCAATTTTTGAAAAAAGATTTTCCGCCATTTAATTTAGTGAATACTTCTTCTGGACAGGGTAGAGGATAGTGTTTGTCCTTTATTACTGCGTTCAAACCTGTAGAAAAATCAGCGCAAACTCGAATTTCTCCTGATTTCTTTTTGACGTAGACCGTCGGTGGGGCCCATTTGCTGTATTCTACTTTTCTCAATATGACGGTGTATTCAAGTCTAGCCAATTCTTGCTCAATTCTTTCTTTGACGCAAACGATACGCTCCTTTTTTTTCTTGATGATAGGTTGAACGTTTTATTTTATTTCGATATTTGCTGCCATTTTCTTACATCTTCCTTGACCCGCTGAAAATACTTCGGGGAAACTGGTTTTTAGTCTCTCTTTTAATTTGTCTGCCTCTGTTGGTAAGCTTTTTACATTTTGGCAGTACGTACTTATTGGTAGATCCCACAGTTCGAATTTTTGCATCCAGTCCGTTCCGAATAGGTTTTCTGTATTTCTTAAGACGTGCATTTTTAACTTATTCGTCATTCCATTAAATCTTACATTTGTCATTACTTCACCCTCAAATTTTATCTTTCTCCCCGTAACTGATCTAGCAATTTTATCCGTTTTTAACATGGCAGGTTTTTTCAGTTTTCTCCATGTTTGTACGTTTATAATAGTTAAGTGTGAGCCAGAATCCTACGGTAGTCTGACTTTTCTGTTTTGTATTTAAACTTGTACGTATTTTCTTATGTTAGTCTCATCCGCTTGGTCAGTCCTGGTTATTCTTATTCTGCTTTTGCTTTCTCTATTAGTCCAACAAGGAGAACTTTTATGGCCTATATTTTTAAATGATAGACAAGTTTTAAAACGGTATGGACAGTCTTTAAAACAATGCCAAGTCCCACAGCGATAGCATGGACTGGGTGGTAGTTTTTTCTGATATTGACTTTTAGAATTAGAAATTTTTGTTTTAACTGTTTTTGAGGGGGACAATTGGTTTGTTTTGTTTCTGAGGAGGGAGCTTTGTCTTTGTACTTTATGTATGTGTGCGATGCCAGCTTCTTTTTGCCTTTTGAAAAGTTCTGTTAACAGTTTTATGCTTTTTTTTTGTTGCTGCTGTTGAAATTGGATTTTGATAAGTTCCACAATGGTGGACTTAAAATCTTCCATGTTGACGTAATTTTGTGTATGTATTTTACTTTAGTGTGAAACCTGTGTACACAAAAAAATATTTTTTCTTTGTTGCTAGTAAAATTGATATCCAAAAAGAAAATTGTTTTTTTTTGTTTTTTGTTTTTTTTGAAATCTCCACGTAGAACTTATTTTTTTAGAGTTTACTCGTCGACCACTTGTTATGTGCGACGGATAGCAAAAAAGTATGTCCTCCGCGTAGAGAGTTTGTTTTTCCTTTGGGTTACCTCGTCGCCACTTGTTATGGTCCAAGTTCCTTGTACCACGGAGATGGTCCAATGTAGAACCAATGAAGAATATCTCGAACACAGGTATGGAATAACACACATATATTACAAACAGAAATATGTACAAAGAAGTAGAAGTATTAGAAATGATTATCAGATTTGGTTAGAGTGAACTATGTTGTCTCGACAAGTATCACTATTCCAATGTCTTACAGTAATCGTCTGACTGCGACTCTGTCTCTGACTGACTGAACCTGCCCTTCCTCTTGAGGAGCAGTATTTATGATGTCCGGAATAGCCACTTAATATTATGGGTAAGTTCTCATAACATAAAGAAAGAAAGACAGAAAGAAAAGAGAGAAAGAAAGAAATATATGTACGCGACAATGAAAGAAAGAAAGAACAAAAAATAAATATATGTACGAGATAGAGAAAGAACGACAGAAAAAAGAAAGAAAGAAAGATAGAGAAAAAGGAAATATAGGTATGCGACAAAGAAAGAACGAAATAAATATATGTACTCGATAAAGAAAGAAAGATCGAAAGAAAGAATATATATATATATATATATATATATATATATATATATATATATATATATATATATATATATGAGAGAAAGAAAGAAAGAACGAACGAAAGAAATGACAACAAATATATGTAGGCGATAAAGAAAGACATAAAGAAAGGAAAGATTTATATATATGAGACAAAGAAAGGAAGCAAGAAAAAAAGAATGAATGAACGAAAGAATGTGTTGTAAAGGATGATGAAAATATAAAAGAAAAATTAAGGAGACCAAAAAACAGAAATAATGTAAAAATAAAGTGTTTCCAGGAAAGAGAAAGAGAAAAAAGAAGAGAAAAAAAATAAAATAGGAAGATAGAAAAAAGAAGGAAACATGAAATGGAAAAAAAGAAAAAAAAAGAAAAAAGTAAAGGTAAAAGGAAAAGGAAAATAGAGAAAGAGAGGAAAAAGGGAGAGAAAAGGAAAAAAAAAAGAAAATGAGAAAAAGAAATGAAAGCAACACCTAAAAAAAAGACAGAGATCTAACAGAATAGATGTCTGTCAAAGATAAGAGTCGAAATATATGCAAGGAGTGATTAATAAAAGAAAATTCAATTGCTTCGTTCCGATTTTAACTATATTTGATGATGGGCTCTGTAAAACTTCCTCGTTGCTCACGTGCCCTGTTCATGGCATTCTCGACATAGGAAAAGTAAAGGAAAAAGTGGACAGAAGAAAAAGAATTATACAGATTCAAGAAAAAATGAAAACAAATGTAAAAGAATTAAAACAAAAATGAAAAAGAAAGAGACGCCTAAAAAGAGAAATTTAAAAAAAATTATATTCTCCAAAAATTATCTTTGACTGTCGACGCCATGAGACGATAATTTGTATGATAATACCAGACTACTGGAACTGCTAGGTAAGCTTAAACTATTTGAGAAGAATATGAAAAGTATCCGTAACATATGCTATCTTATTCATCAATTGGACCATTTTGATTAGTGACTACCATGTGGTACCTGTATTTATACTTGGTCTACTGATCACATGATAAAATATTCGCTGATTGTTTCAATATGTACGCGACAAAGAAAGAACGAAAATAAATATATGTACTCGATAAAGGAAGAATACGGACGCGACAAAGAAAGAACGAAAAGAAATATAAGTACTCGATAAAGAAAGAATACGGACGCGACAAAGAAAGAACGAAAAGAAATATATGTACTCGATAAAGAGAGAATTCTCTTTTTTTCATAATTCTCTTTTTATTTTAATTTCTCTTTTTTCACATTTCTATTTTTTGATATTTTTCTTTTTTCACATTTCTCAATTTTTCACATTTCTGATTTTTTCACATTTTTTATTTTGTCACATTTCATTTTTTCCATATTTCTCTTTTTCACATTTCTCTTTTTTCTCAAATTAACAGTTTTTTCACGTTTCTCTTTTTTCACATTTCTCTTTTTTTCAAATTTCTCCTTTTTACACATGTCAATGTTTTTTACAATTCAACTATTTTAACATTTCTCCTTTTTTCACAATTCGCGTTTTCCCATTTCTCTGCTTTCACATTTCTCTATTTTTCATAATTCTCTTTTTGTTTTAATTTCACTTTTTTTCACATTTCATATTTTTTCACAGTTCTCTTTTTTGTCACATTTGTTTTTTTCCATATTCTTCTTTATTTCACATTTCTCTTTTTTTACATTTCTCATTTTTTCTTTTTCTTTCTTTTTTAATTCTGCTTTATTTGTTTTCCTTCTTCTTTCTTCAACACGTGCATTTATTTTTTGTCTTGTCAAATATTTCCTTTTGTTTTTTTTTCTATTCTGAGAATCTAATGGAATGAGCACCGACAAAGTTTTACAAAATCAAACTCAGGTGGGCAGGTCAAATTTCACGTATGAGAGATAGCAGTCTCCCAAAACAATTTGTCCTTGGCCAGATTCTAAGAGTCAAGTCAGGTGGAAGGCCATCTGTCTAAATGTTAACAAGACACCTGCAGGTTTCGGGAGACACATGCCTGTCCATAAGAGTTGAGCACGTGTTTATTTTACTGAGTTGATGGTTTCTGTAAAACTTCTTCGTTGCTCACATGATCAGCTGAAGGAAAAGTTGACAAGAAGAAAAAGAAAGAAAATGCATGTGTTGAAGAAAGAAGAATAAAAACACAATTTAAAAAAGAAAGAAAAAAGAGAAATGTGAAAGAAAAGACGAAAGTGAAAACAGGAAAAACGTGAAAAAAAGAGAAAGGTGAAAAAAACGTAGATTCTAGAAAAATTTTATTTGACTGGACGCGCCAGGTGACAGTAATTTTTTTATGACAATAGCAAACTACTGACATTGCTAGGAAAGTTTAATTTAGATGTGAAGTGTATTAGAAGCATACTGATCTTATATTTTACACTATTCTTCAGTTGGCCCATTCTGTAGAGACGGTCCCCTGAGACTGAGCTTCATTATCCAGCAAATCCGAGGGGCGGATTAAATTTTTCATACATGCTCACTAAACATAGAGGAGTTTGATACAAGGCCAAAATATGGAGTACCCGGACAGGGCCAATATCAGAACAATAAGAAGGATTAGCCAGACTAACACGCTAATCATTAATCAGCTTCGCGAATGCTGGCGTTAAATGATGAAAGAATAAATATTAATGTTGTAAATTAACATTATATTAGTGCAAAGCTTTAGATTTATCTGCCCCTGCTGAAAATCAGTATTCAATATATATTTTTACAAATAAAAGTATAAATTTATGGAATCGTGTAATTTAATTAATTGCAAATCATTATAAATAGTATTCTGAAATGAGTAATTTTGTGTAAGTAATAATTTATCTTTGTATTAATTAAATAATAGACATTAATGCCTGGTCATATGCTAATTAGACAGATCATATATTTGTATGACCTCAATTAGAACGACAACCAACCTGTCACCCCAAGAAAAGGCAGCTTTGCGCAGGTGCGGTACCGTAGCCGATGAGGACTTTCCGAGGCGCGGTTATTGCTAGTTGAAAACTATTACCAATACCCCGCGACGGCACCCCTTTCTTGTGGGTGCTAATCGCAATTTTTTCACACCTCCGCGGAGGTGGCAAATACAATCCAAAAATAGACTACGTGTTTTTTCGACTAATCGATGTGTAAAATCTTCTGTTGAGGTGTATACACATTCGGATCCATACCTGGACCAACTATGACAAACTAAGACCAGCGGCCAGAGTAAAAGCACTCGGGTCCCCACGTTAAAAACTGAGATTGTGTCACAACTTGACTCAGTCGTGGGTCAAGTAAATCTCACTTACCGTTCACAGGGATTCGTCCCTGCGCTGACCGGCTCTGTCCAACTTGAGCAAGCTATGACCAACAGCCCGAGTGAAAACACTCATGTCCCCACGTTAAAAACTGGCTGTGTCACAACCTGACACAGTGGGGAGATATATACCGTGTTTCTACGGCCAATCGTCCTAATGAGTATGTTTTTAAACTTGTTCGTTACAGGTTTAATGTTTTTATATCTTTTAATTGTATATCGACAGAATGATGTAAATCATAAACAGATTGTGTAGATAATAATTTATTCTTGTATTATTTAAGTACTACCATTTATTACTATTGTTGAAGTTATCGCTAACATATTTTGTCGAGATTTTCAAACGTTTCTTTCAATTTCGCAGACAAATCGATAAAAATATTTTTCTTTGGAAATCTACCTACTTCGCGCTTTTAATAATAATTTTATGGGATACATGGTAAACACTATTTTTAAAGAAATTTCTTTTCATGGCGAAGGATAAATTATTCGGATTTCTTACAAATAAATGTTATGCAAAAAACAATACAGCATTTTTATTAGGATACGTCATATATCTCTATGACATCAGTTAGAACAAGTACCATCCTGTCGACACCGAAAATTTACCTTTGCCCAGGAATGGTAACAGAGCTGACGAGGAAATACAGAGACACAGTTATTGTTAGTTCAAAACCCCGCGACGCCGTCCATTTTTAGTTGGTCGCAGTTTTTGCACACCTGTCAAGGTGAAGAAAATGATCAATCCAAAAATAGATTTATTTAGTTTCTACGACAGTTTGACACAACGGTTAATACATTATTCCGCGTTACCTGAGAGTCCTCCATAATTCAAGGTTTGGTTCAAATCTATATTTGTAAATTGCTGCCACATATGGTGCTCATGCTATATATTTAGAGATTCTTGATAAAATCCAAAATACGAATATTACCGGTCCTGACCTGGAGTCAGTCACTCAACAAAAACAGAAATAAAATTACTTATTTTCCCCACTACATTCCTGCTAATCACTAGACAATATTTCTTCACTTTCGGTAACCACTTCTATAGACAAAACTTTGGCTTAGCGATGAGATTTTCTCTAAGCGGAATTCTCTATTTTCGAATTTCTAGAAAATGGTCCTTTCAAAAAAAATTCTACCATGAGAATCGTCTTATTTCAGATAGACGACTCCTTACAAACAAAAAACATACACCAGATCAAGACCAGTAATATTGCTGATTCGTTTTTGGACTTTATCAAGAATCTCTAAATATGTAACAGGAGTAGCATATGTGGCAGCAATTTTCAAAGTTAGAACCAAACCGTAACGCGGGAACAATGTGTAAACCATTGTGCCAAACGATCGTAGAAACTGGATAAATCTATTTTTAGATTGACCCTTTTCTTCACTTTCTCAGAGGTGTGCAAAAATTGCGATCAGCACCAACTAAAAGAGACGCCTTCTCAATGTTTTCTTAATAGTTTTAAACTAACAATCACCGTGCCTCTGTAATTCCTCATCAGCTATTTTAACCCTCCTGCTTAAAGGTAAATTTTCGGCATCGAAATTATGGTATTTGTTCCGAGGTCATTAATCGATTTACCTATAAAATTCTTTTACTTCCGTTAGTCCGCCTGTCACGCCCTCTAAAACAGCCATACATTGACTGATCGAAACCAAATTTTTGAGAGAAGTGCAAATTGGTAAACGGATAAAAATGCATTTGGTTTTACTGAAGTGCACGGCTTGGTACAATAATTCTTTTTCGGAAAACACTCCCACTATAAAAATACTTATTTTATAAAATGCCAATTTTCTTTTTTCGCATATATTTTCTTTACATTTTTATATCCAAGAATCCAGTTTGCAATAAGTATTTAAAAAATCACATGGCCAAACGTTTCAAAAAGTTGGAATTTCGCTCCAAAAAGAAACAATTACGAATGGTCAGTTGTATCTTGCAGTCTGAAGAGTAAGAAATCCTGACAATTTATCCTTCGCTAATAAAAAAGAAAACAAAATTCTTGAAAAATACTGTTAAGGTATATAAAATTTTAAAAATTATTAAACTGCGAAACTTTGTCAAAGTCTTTTTCCAAACAAAACAGCTTATTCAAATTTTATGGAATTTTTTACGAAATGTAAATTTCGAAAAAAATGTTAAATACAATATATTAAATAGTGCGTTAGCGAGTTACTAAAGATGTTAGTACTTAAATAATACAAAATAAATTATTATTTACACAATGTGTTTATAATTAATTTTCATCATTCAGGACATTTACGTAAAACGTTACATAAATATTAATTTAAACCTGTAATGAACAAGACCGTAGTGTCTTAACTCAACGTCAATAGACAACTCGTATTATCGAATGGATTTAGTCTGTTTTCAGACTGTAGAGTCATAACTCGAGGTCAATAGCCAACACGTTATGGCGATTGGTCGTAGAAGCACATTTTTGGATTGTATTTTTCACCTCCGTGGAGGTGTGAAAAAATTGCGATTAGCACCCACAAGAAAGGGGTGCCGTCGCGGGGTATTGGTAATAGTTTTCAACTAGCAATAACCGCGCCTCGGAAAGTCCTCATCGGCTACGGTACCGCACCTGCGCAAAGCTGCCTTTTCTTGGGGTGACAGGTTGGTTGCCGCTCTCATTGAGGACAAACAGATATTGGTTAATCTGGTTAATTAGCATATGACCAGGCATTAATATCTATTATTTAAATAATAAAAAGAAACATTATTATTTACCCAAAAATAATCATTGCAGAATCCTATTTATAATGACTTTCAATTAATTAAATTACGTCATTCAATAAATTTATGCTTTTATTTGTAAAAAATTTATTAAATGCTGATTATCAGCAGGGGCAGATAACTCTAATTACCAAATCTAAAGTTTATTTTTAGATATGTAGTAGATACACATTTTGACATTCTGGGTACGTTTGAATATAATTTTTTTCACTTACTCTTTCATCATTTAACGCCAGCATTCACGACGATGATTAATGTTTCGCGGATTATTCTGTCAAATGTTGTGAGTTCGATCTTGTATGGCCATTCCATACTTCTGGCCTTGTATCAAACTCCTCTAAGTTTAGTATATATAAAAAAAATTCTATCCGCCTATCGGCTTTAGTGTTTAATGAAATGAACTTTTGTCTGTAGTTTTCATTTGTTTTTTTATTTTTTTATTTTTTTAACGTGAATTTTGGTCAGTCTTTGTGTTGGTCAAACAGTCTCTTTTAAGTTGTTATTTGAGATAAGAGCTGGCACATTCATCAACAGAGAAAATAATTTACTCAGAAGGAAAAACCTTGAGAGTGCCGCCATCGAATATTATGAAAATACCGTGTAACCCGGATATAAGAGAGTTGTCGGGACCGGAGAAGAAGTCCGGGTTTCTTTTATATCCGGGTTTGGTCTATTATATATACATTAACACAGGCTCTAATTTGGGACCAGATAAATTTTCTCTTATATCCGGGTTTCTCTTATATCCGGGTCTCGTATATCCGGGTTACACTGTACCAATCAACGCCTTGGTTTTCTTTTTCCCAATCTTTTTATTATTATTTCAGTTAGATTCCTCGACTAGATTAGATCGGCCAACATGGCCATCACCAGGAGAAAAATAATTTTCTGCTTGCTGGTAGCACTGAACTACAGAAATGAATGTCTTGATGGAGAAAATGAACTTCTGTCTGTAGTTTTCAGTCGTTGTTTTATTTTTTTAACATGAATTTTGGTCAGACCTTTTGTTGGTCAAACAGTTTCTTTTAAGTTATTATTTGAGATAAGAGCTGGATGGATTCATGCTGCTCTGAATTCCCTTGGTCATTTTGACACTTTTATTGGTTCCTGGAAAGGAGATGTGGTCTCTGTTAAGTGTGTGTATGTTATTTGGTTCTTAGGGAGTGAGTGAGTATGATGTGTGTAAGTGTGTATATTTGTGTGTGTGTGTGTGTGTGTATAAGTGTGAAGCCTCAACACCTCCGTAAGCATGACTGTCTTGTGTGGGTGAGAAATATGGGTGGGTTTTGATTTGTAGGGTTATATATTAGTACTATCTATATTGTTAAATTTATGGTTAAGCCTGGTAGTACATAGTATGGTATATATATATATATATATATATATATATATATATATATATATATATATATATATATATATATACAGCTTTTAATAGTATAATATTGGAGGAATCGAGACTTTTCTAATACAGTCTCATTAACGGTGGGCTGGTCACGTCGTGAGAACGTTTGATGACAGGATACCCAAGATCCCAATTTTACAGCCAGTTAGATCAGGTTGACAGGAATGTAGACGTCCATGGCTAAGATACAAAGACAAGCTGAAGAGCAACTTGTCAGCTGTCAATATACCACATAACACAATCGAGCGCTAAGCCTTGGAGCGGGTAGAATGGAGATCAACGTGCTTTGGTGGACAGCTTGCCTGAATCGTCTTCAAGAAGCGAGAGCAAGATCTAAAAGGTCAGCCAATCTAACAGTGAACTCATCTCACAATCTTTACTCTTGCTCCATATGCAGCCTCCTTTATAAATCACTAGCGGGTATTAAGGGACACTTAAGATTATCACACAAAATTTCATAACTGAATCAATTAAGTTGTCAGATCCTCATACGTTGAAACCGACGGGAGAGTCCATTATGTATTATGAAAAGGATTACGTCCGACAATTATTAAATATATTTTCTGTTAGTTCGTTATTTTAACAGATATAATTTATTTAAGTAAATATTATGTTTTTTAAATGGACAGTATTAACAAGAAGTGAGGTTCCTTTTGGAAAACGCGTGTTCTATGCGAAATTTCTGGAACATTCAGGCCGGTAAATTTAATTAATATTGTTTATTTCTTTTAAAAAATCGGAATTTAGTTAAATAAATTATATCTAATAAATTAAGTTTCAAACAGAATATATATATATATATATATATATATATATATATATATATATATATATATATATATATATATATATAATAAAGGATGTTTGTATCAACCAATCGATATACAATCATTTAAAATACTTCGTATCAAATAGGAGAAGAGAAGAACTATGGCAAGATCCTACAGAATTGAAGAATTTTGCTGATTTCAAAATTAAATAGCATCACGAATACGACGACGACTCGAGTGTCGCCAAAGGTTACATCCAAGAGATAATTACAGCCACACTTACAAAAAAATCAAACCTCTTGTCCTCGCAGTTATATAAAAACTCTGAAGGAATTAGCAAACAACAAAAAATTCCCCATAATAAATCCTACATAACCTTGATAAGGTCCGTCAGAGAAATAAACGCGTTGCGTAAGTATTTCCTTTAAAACTGGGTGGTATCAATATGTATTATTTTTCAACAATAATGGATACCGTAATAGGACGTCCTTTCTAAATATTTTAAACTGATACATCTTTACATGATCTATGTTTCCTGTTTTTACAAGAAAAAATACATATTATAAAGTTTGTTCACAAAAAATCTCCGTTAAACCAAAGAAATGAATTAACGGTGTTATGCCGGCATTGTCTATCTTTTTCATTAAATAGAGTTAAAATAATTTTCATAAATAATTAGTATTAAAATTTTATATTATTTGTATATAATGGTCCACCCAATACGGGTATTTTATTTATTTGATTTATTCAACCTGAATAATGGCTTGTTTCCTGCCTATTCTGCATTATTAACATCGTATATAGATGTTCCACATTTGTAATTATATAAATTCGCCCCTTTAAGAAACTTCTTGAATTTAAAAATATTTTTAATAAAATGTTTCTGATAACTTTATGTCGACTTCAAAAAATCGGTTTAAAAGTGGTTAATGGAGATACCCAAAATTTTATATTTCTTCTTGTCCTGGTATCCCCACCATTAACTTCCGAAAATAGGTAACGATTTGGTTTTCAATTTGACTAATAATATTTTTATCACAAGTATCTACCATTGTCTGAGGAAGAACAATCATAGTATTGAAAATAGGAGAGCTTTTGTTTGGCGATGTAAAATGTTTTTATTATAATCCATTATAATAAAATATTATAATAATATTTTGCTTTACGTTGTATTAAGCACATTTTAAAAACATAAATACTACGAACCATGGGTTTTTACACCACCTGTTCTTTCAATTATATATATATATATATATATATATATATATATATATATATATATATATATATATATATACAGATATATATACATATATATATATACATATATATCTTGTATTATGCAAATTAATTATAAACACATTGTGTAAATAATAATTTATTTTGTATTATTTAAGTACTAACAATTTCAGTAACTCGCTAACGCACTATTTAATATGGTTGTATTTATCGCTAACATTATTGTCGAGATTTGCATCTACATTTCGTAAAAAAATTCCATAAAATTTGAATAAGCTGTTTTGTTTGGAAAAATTCTTTGAGAATGACCCTAATTTGCAGTTTAATAATTTCTTTAATTTTATAAACCTTAACAGTATTTTTCAAGAATTTTTTTCTTTTTTAATAGCGAAGGATACATTCTCAGGATTTCTTACTCTTGAGACTGCAAGATACAACTGACCATGCGTAATTATTTCTTTTTGGAGCCAAATTCCAACGTTTGGCCTTCTGATTTTTTTAATACTTATTGCGAACTGGATTCTAGGATATGAAAACTTAAAGAAAATATATGCGAAAAAGCAGTATGGCATTTTATGAAATAAGTATTTTTATTTTAATCATTAAATTATCTTTTTTTTTTTAAATATTGGGAGTGATTTCCGAAAATAATTTATTTTACTAAGCGGTGCAATTCAGTAAAACCAAATGTATTTTTTATCCGTTTACATATTTGCACTTCTTTCAAAAATATGGTTTCGATCAGTCAATGTATGGCTGTTTTAGAAGGCGTGACAGGCGGACTAACGGAAGTAAAAGAATTTTATAGGTAAATAGATTAATGACCTCAGAACAAATACCATAAATTCGATGTCGGGCGGGTTAACGTAGCTGATGAGGAATTATAAAGGCACGGTTATTGTTAGTTTAAAGCTATTAAGAAAAGCTTGCGAAGGCGTCTCTTTTAGTTGGTGCTGATCGCAATTTTTGCACACCTCTGAGAAAGTGAAGAAAAATGTCAATCTAAAAATAAATTTATCCTTTTTCTACGACCATTTGGCACAATGGTTTACACATTGTTCCCACGTTACGGTTTGGTTCTAACTTTGAAAATCACTGCCACATATGCTGCTCCTGTTACATATTTAGAGATTCTTGATAAAGTCCATAAACGAGTCAGCGATATTACTGGTCTTGATCTGGTGTATGTTTTTTGTTTGTAAGGAGTCGTCTATGTATCCGAAATAAGACGATTTCTAGAAATTCGAAAATTCCGCTGAGAGGCAGTCTCATTGCTAAGCCAAAGTTTTGTCTATAGAAGTGGTTACCGAAAGTGAAGAAATATTGTCTAGTGATTAGCAGGAATGTAGTGGGGAAAATAAGTAATTTTATTTCTGTTTTTGTTGAGTGACTGACTCCAGGTCAGGACCGGTAATATTACTGATTCGTATTTTGCATTTTATCAAGTCTCTAAATATATATCATATACACCATATGTGGCAGCAATTTACAAATATAGATTTGAATCAAACCTTGAATTATGGAGGACACTCAGGTAAGGCGGGAACAATGTATTAACCGTTGTGTCAAACTGTCGTAGAAACTGAATAAATCTATTTTTGGATTAATCATTTTCGTCACCTTGACAGGTGTGCAAAAACTGCGACCAACTAAAAATGGACGCCGTCGCGGGGTTTTGAACTGTGCCTCTGTAATTACTCATCAGCTATGTTACCAAGATTTATTTTGTAAGAATACAAAATTGTGACACAAGGCCGAAGAAGGGGAGGCTTTGAGGCTGGTCATCACTAACTATCTTATACCTAGCTTATCAGATTCACGACCTTTTCATACATCACAATTTCTACATTCACCAAAAGAACTCGTCCGTCAACATTCGATCCACCATACACCAAAATACCGCTTCCTCACAAGGGGGATCTACAAAACGCGCCCCAAGCCGTGACTATTTTGATGATAATTACTTTCTGTGGTGAAAAAATGAGAGGGAAGGGAGATGAACGCAATAATCAACTAAAATATTAACGTAATTCAAATAAACATAACAGATGTTAGTAGGGCCCGTCCAACCCTCAAAACAGAGAGGCCGCTGTATTCTGCCCGTTGGACAAAATCTAGAAGCCCTCTCGCTAAGGGAGTGGGAAAGGAGAAAATATAAACGGACATAGGAAATTTGAAAGGTGGCCCAGTCGAGATGAAAAAGTGGTGTTAACAAAATGGGGAGGTTGGGAATCTCGGCTTGGATCATAACAAAAGAGAAAGCCGGGAACAGGCCAGGAACAACATTTACTCACATTAACTAGGTACACTAAAGCTTGTCTAACCTAACCAAGGGGAGTGCTCCACATGAAACCACCCCGATGTGACATAGGTTGACCTAGAAGATAAAATCAAGAATAGCCTTGTTCAAATGAACCAAGCTCGCCTCAGTCACCCACCTTTCGCTGAAGACTGTCGAATTCAAACGTTTCCTATCAGTTCTAAACTTCATCTTGAGCTGATGCTCAAAGAATCGGATTAGATCCTGATGAGAAAGACGGATGCCTCGCAAGACTTCCTCCTGTCGCGTCGTCCA
Organism: Acanthosepion esculentum; assembly: GCA_964036315.1. Taxonomy (NCBI): domain Eukaryota; kingdom Metazoa; phylum Mollusca; class Cephalopoda; order Sepiida; family Sepiidae; genus Acanthosepion; species Acanthosepion esculentum. The sequence goes on along the minus strand of OZ038503.1, from coordinate 93,413,876 downwards.
AATCACCATTCGGGCCGTGGCTAGCAGCGTCAGAAACAGCATTCTTTTCACCCCGGAATACGGGGGCGACACATTGTCACAGGCGTATGCGCGATCAATGGGCACAAGCTTTTCGGGAGCGAGACGAGACGTCAACTCGCCGATATGGTCCCATAAGGGGCGGACCCGGGAGCAATGGTAGAAGGCGTGCGAATCAGTTTCTTTTAGACCAAGGCCACACCGTTCACAATCTGGTAAATCCGCCAACCCCCATATGAAAGCTTTGTCATTGAGAGGCAGCCGATTCCGACCCAATCGCGAGGTAAGTGAAAACTCAGGGTTACTGAGGTAATCTGCCGCTAGCGCCCAAGACCAGTAAGAGCGAAACTCACCCTCCGACAAGCGTATCACGTAGGGTATCCTTCGCGACCCACCCCACTAACAAATGTTAGAAGACCTTCCTAGGCCGTGAAAGTTCACTGGACCGGGGAACAGCCAACAAGCCCGAAGGTCGCGAAGGAAATCCGATTGATCCCAGGGATTACGATGGCGCTCAACCCGCGAGATGGGGGGAACTGATAGTAAGGAAAGGGAACGCGTCCCTGACAATCCCCTCCATAATCGAATAGTCTCCTGTCAACGCCAAAGCATAAAGTAGAGGCGACAGTGGACAACCCTGACGAACCGAACTAGACAGAACAAAAGCGATCGACAGCTTCCCGTTCTCACCTGTATCACAGCACTGGGGGAGCGATACACGAGGCTAATCCAGCGGCAGAAGTCAATTTTCGGCGTCGACAGGATGGTACTTGTTCTAACTGATGTCATAGAGATATATGACGTATCCTAATAAAAATGCTGTATTGTTTTTTGCATAACATTTATTTGTAAGAAATCCGAAGAATTTATCCTTCGCTATGAATTAAAATTTCTTTAAAAATAGTGTTTACCGTGAATCCCATAAAATTATTATTAAAAGCGCGAAGTAGGTAGATTTCCAAAGAAATCAATATTTATCGATTTGTCTGCGAAATTGAAAGAAACGTTTGAAAATCTCGACAAAATATGTTAGCGATAACTTGAACAATAGTAATAAATGGTAGTACTTAAATAATACAATAATAAATTATTATTTACACAATCTGTTTATGATTTACATCATTCTGTCGATTTACAATTAACAGATAAATAAACATTAAACCTGTAAAGTACAAAAACCTGCTCTCTATGTCGACGGGTCGTAGAAACACGGTATATACTGGACCCCCCACTGAGTCAGGTTGTGACACAAAGTCAGTTCGTAACGCTCGTCATAGGTTGGTCAATCTGGACAGAGTCGGTCATATTTGTGATACTACCACCGCAGGGACAGAATTGTGACAGAAACTCAGTTTTTAACGTGGGGACCCGAGCGTTTTCACTCTGGCCGCTGGTCTTAGCAAGTCATGACTTGTCATAGCTGGTCCAAGCTCGTAGTAGACGAGATACCACTAGAACAGGGGCGAATCACTGTGACACGTAAGGATCCGAATGTGTATACACCTCAACAGAAGATTTTACACATCGATTAGTCGAAAAAACACGTAGTATATTTTTAGATTGTATTTGCCACCTCCGTGGAGGTGTGAAAAAATTGCGATTAGCACCACAAGAAAGGGGTGCCGTCGCGGGGTATTGGTAATAGTTTTCAACTAGCAATAACCGCGCCTCGGAAAGTCCTCATCGGCTACGGTACCGCACCTGCGCAAAGCTGCCTTTCTTTTGGGTGACAGGTTGGGTGCCGTTCTAATTGAGGACAAACAGATATATGATCTGTCTAATTAGCATATGACCAGGCATTAATATCTTTAATTTATTTAATACAAAGATAAATTATTATTTAAACAAATTACTCATTTCAGAATACTATTTATAATGATTTGCAATTAATTAAATTACACGATTCCATAAATTTATACTTTTATTTGTAAAAATATATATTGAATACTGATTTTCAGCAGGGGCAGATAACTCTAAAGCTTTGCACTAATATGATGTTAATTTACAACATTAAAATATATTCTTTCATCATTTAACGCCAGCATTCGCGAATCTGATTCATGTTTAGCGTGTTAGTCTGGCTAATACTTGTTATTGTTGTGAGATCGACCCTGTCCGGGTACTCCATATTTTGGCCTTGTATCAAACTCCTCTCTGTTTAGTGAGCATGTATGAAAAATTTAAACCGCCTCTCGGATTTTTTGGATAATGATTCCCAGTCTCAAGGGACCGTCTCTACAGAATGGGCCAACTGAAGAATAGTGTAAAATATATGGTCAGGATGCTTCTAAAACACTTCACATCTAAATTAAACTTTCCTAGCAATGTCAGTAGTTTGCAATTGTCATAAATAAATGACTTTCACCTGGCGCGTCCAGTCAAATATAAATTTTCTAGAATCTACGTTTTTTCACCTTTCTCTTTTTTTCATGTTTTTCCTTTTTCACATTCCTCTTTTCTTTCACATTTCTCTTTTTTTATTTTTATTTTTTAAATTGTGTTTTCATTCTTCTGTCTTCAACACATGCATTTTCTTTCTTTTTGTTCTTGTCAACTTTTTCTTCAGCTGATCATGTAAGCAACGAAGAAGTTTTACAGAAACCATCAACTCAGTAAAATAAACACGTGCTCAACTCTTTTGGACAGGCATGTGTCTCCCGAAATCTGCAGGTGTCTTGCTAACATTTAGACAGATGAACTTCCACCTGACTTGACTCTTAGAAACTGGCCAAAGGCAAATTGTTTTGGAAGACAGCTATCTCTCATACGTGAAATTTGACCTGCCGCCCTGAGTTGGATTTTCATACGGATGGTTTTAATACCCGTCATATATTTGCTGTACTCTGCGACCTTCCTCAGATTTCGAATCTTGTTCCGAGAATCCATGCGCATTTTGTTTTATACATCCCCACATTGGACTAGTGCACTTTAGGGACTGACCTACTCAAAACACGCGCTGAATCCGAAACCACAAAAGTGCATTAATCTAATATCACGAAATATCCTATTTATTTGGTCCATTTTGATAACTGTCTATCATGTGGTACTTGTATCTACACTTGTTCTGCTGATCGTTTAATAAAATGTTCTTTCAGCGTTATTATTATTCAAAATTGCAACGAACAGATGTCTGGAAAAATACAGGTCAAACTATATGAAAGGAGTGAAGAATAAAAAAACTCTTTCTGATTTAAACTATAAGTGTCCATGAAACTGATGTTGTTTGTAAAACTTCCTCGTTCCTCAGACCATTAGGTTCTAAGAATAAAAAAAAATAAAAGGAAAAATTTGACAAGACAAAAAATAAATGCACGTGTTGAAGAAAGAAGAAGGAAAACAAATAAAGCAGGATTAAAAAAGAAAAAATGAGAAATGTAAAAAAAGACAAATGTGAAATAAAAGAAGAATATGGATAAAAAGAAATGTGACAAAATAGTGAAATGTGAAAAAATGTGAAATGTGAAAAAAAGAGAAATGTGAAAAAACTTGAAATTTGACAAAAAAGAGAAAGGTGAAAAAGAGAAATATGGATAAAAAGAAATGTGACAAAATAGAGAAATGTGAACAAATGAGAAATGTGAATAATTGAGAAATGTGAAAAAAGAGAAATTAAAATAAAAAGAGAATTATGAAAAAAAGAGATTTTTTTCTTTGTCGAGTACATATTCTTTCTTTATCGAGTACATATATTTCTTTTCCTTCTTTGTCGCTTAGATATTCTTTCTTTATCGAGTACATATATTCCTTTTCGTTCTGTCTTTATCGAGTACATGTATTTCTTTCGTTATTTCCTTGTCGCGTACATATTCTTTCTTTATCGAGTACATATATTTCTTTTCGTTCTTTCTTTATCGCGTACATATTTTTTCTTTATCGAGTACATATATTTCCTTTCGTTCTATTTTATTGAAACAATCAGCGCATAATTTATCATGTGATCAGTAGACCAAGTATAAATAGAGGTACCACATGGTAGACACTAATCAAAATGGTCCAATCGATGAATAAGATAGTATATGTTATGGATAATTTTCATATTCTTCTCATATAGATTAAGCTTACCTAGCAGTTCCTGTAGTCTGGTATTATCATAAAAAACATCGCCCCACGGCGTGGACAGTCAAAGATAATTTTTGGAGAATCTAATTTTTTTTAAATTTCCCTTTTTAAGCGTCTCTTTCTTTTTCATATTTGTTTTAATTCTGTTACATTTGCTTTCATTTTTTTCTTGAATCTGTATATATTTTTTTTCTGTCCACTTTTTCCTTTATGTCGAGAATGCCATGGACAGAGCACGTGAGCAACGAGGAAGTTCTACAGAGCCTATCATCAAATATAGTTAAAATCGGAAAGTGACAATTGAGCTTTCTTTTATTAATCAACCCTTGCATATATTTCGACCCTTATCTTTGCCAGATTTCTAATCTGTTAGATCTCTGGGGTTTTTTAGGTTTTGGTTTTAATTTTTTTTTCTCATTTTCTTTTTTCCCTTTTCTCTCCCCTTTTCCTCTCTTTCTCTATTTTCCTTTTCCTTTTACCTTTACTTTTTTCTTTTCTTTTTTTCTTTTTTTCCATTTCATGATTCCTTCTTTTTTCTATCTTCCTATTTTCATTTTTTTTCTCTTCTTTTTTCTCTTTCTCTTTCCTGGAAACACTTTATTTTTACATTATTTCTGTTTTTAGGTCTCCTTAATTTTTCTTTTAGATTTTCATCATCCTTTACAACACATTCATTCGTTCATTCATTCTTTTTTTCTTGCTTCCTTTCTTTGTCTCATATATATAAATCTTTCCTTTCTTTATGTCTTTCTTTATCGCCTACATATATTTGTTTTCATTTCTTTCGTTCGTTCTTTCTTTCTTTCTCCCATATATATATATATATATATATATATATATATATATATATATATATATATATATATATATATATATATATATATATATATATATATATATATATATATATTCTTTCTTTCGATCTTTCTTTCTTTATCGAGTACATATATTTCTTTCGTTCTTTCTTTCTTTGTCGCATACATATATATCCTTTCATTCTTTTTGAGTAATGTTTCGATGTTTCGATTCCGTCACGCGAAATGCAACCTTTCCTTTTAATGATATTGATGACATTGCCGCATGTCTCAAACGATGCCAAATTTACATAAAAATCATTTATTTGATATTTCTTGTTTGAAGTGCTGTTAATGTCTATTTTACAATCAGAAGAAAACTGATGTGTCAGTCATAAAACTAATATAACGGATGTATACATTTTATATAACGATTTTCGAGAAAAGGGCAGGTCACTCGCGATAGATCAGTTGGGAGAGCGGAGGACTGTAGAGTAATGCGTGATTGCTGTCATCCTTAGGTCGATGGTTCGATTCCGTCTCGCGAGATGCAACCTTTCCTTTTAATGAGATTGACGACATTGCCGCATGTCTCAAACGATGCCAAATTTACCTAAAAATCATTTATTTGATATTTCTTGTTTGAAGTGCTGTTAATGTCTATTTTACAATCAGAAGAAAACTTATGTGTCCGTCATAAAACTAATATAACGAATGTATAATTTTTATATAACAATTTTCGAATCGGGATGGCAGGTCACTCGCGATAGCTCAGTTGGGAGGGCGGAGGACGGTAGAAGAATGCGTAATTGCTGTCATCCTTAGGTGGATGGTTCGATTCCGTCTCGCGAGATGCAACTTATCCTTTTAATGACATTGCCGCATGTCTCTAACGAGGCCAAATTTACGTAAAAATCATTTATTTGATATTTCTTGTTTGAAATGCTGTTAATGTCTATTTAACAATCAGAAGAAAACATATGTGTCAGACCTAAAACTAATATAACGAATGTATACTTTTTATATAACGATTTTCGTGGAGAACCGGCAGGTCACTCGCGATAGCTCAGTTGGGAGCGCGGAGGACTGTAGAATAATGCGTAATTGCTGTCATCCTTAGGTCGATGGTTCGATTCCGTCTCGCGAGATGCAACCTTGCTTTTTACTGAGATTGATGACATTGCCGCATGTCTCAAACGATGCCAACTTTATGTAAAAATCATTTATTTGATATTTCTTGTTTGAAGTACTGTTAATGTCTATTTTACAATCAGAAGAAAACTTATTGTGTTAGTCATAAAACTAATATAAGTAATGTATTCTTTTTATATAACGATTTTCGTGGCGAACCGGCAGGTCACTCGCGATAGCTCAGTTGGGAGAGCGGTGGACTATAGAAGAATGCGTATTTGCTGTCATCCTTAGGTCGATGGTTCAATTCCGTCTCGCGAGAGGCAACCTTGCTTTTTACTGAGATTGATGACATTGCCGCATCTCTCAAACGATGCCAACTTTATGTAAAAATCATTTATTTGATATTTCTTGTTTGAAGTGCTGTTAATGTCTATTTTACAATCAGAAGAAAACTTATTGTGTTAGTCATAAAACTAATATAACTAATGTATTCTTTTTATATAACGATTTTCGTGGAGAACTGGCAGGTCACTCGCGATAGCTCAGTTGGGAGAGCGGAGGACTGTAGAAGAATGCGTAATTGCTGTCATCCTTAGGTCGATGGTTCGGTTCCGTCTCGCGAGATGCAACCTTGCTTTTTACTGAGATTGATGACATTGCCGCATCTCTCAAACGATGCCAAATTTATGTAAAAATCATTTATTTGATATTTCTTGTTTGAAGTGCCGTTAATGTCTATTTTACAATCAGAACAAAACTTATTGTGTTAGTCATAAAACTAATATAACTAATGTATTCTTTTTATATAACGATTTTCGTGGAGAACCGGCAGGTCACTCGCGATAGCTCAGTTGGGAGAGCGGAGGACTGTAGAAAAATGCGTAATTGCTGTCATCCTTATGTCGATGGTTCGGTTCCGTCTCGCGAGATGCAACCTTGCTTTTTACTGAGATTGATGACATTGCCGCATCTCTCAAACGATGCCAAATTTATATAAAAATCATTTATTTGATATTTCTTGTTTGAAGTGCTGTTAATGTCTATCTTACAATCAGAAGAAAATTTATTGTGTTAGTCATAAAACTAATATAACTAATGTATTCTTTTTATATAACGATTTTCGTGGAGAACCGGCGGGTCACTCGCGATAGCTCAGTTGGGAGAGCGGAGGACTGTAGAAGAATGCGTGATTGCTGTCATCCTTATGTCGATGGTTCGGTTCCGTCTCGCGAGATGCAACCTTGCTTTTTACTGAGATTGATGACATTGCCGCATGTCTCAAACGATGCCAAATTTATGTAAAAATCCTTTATTTGATATTTCTTGTTTGAAGTGCCGTTAATGTCTATTTTACAATCAGAAGAAAACTTATTGTGTTAGGCATAAAACTAATATAACTAATGTATTCTTTTTATATAACGATTTTCGTGGAGAACCGGCAGGTCACTCGCGATAGCTCAGTTGGGAGAGCGGAGGACTGTAGAAGAATGCGTAATTGCTGTCATCCTTATGTCGATGGATCGATTCCGTCTCGCGAGATGCAATCATTTCTTTTGATGACATTGCCGCATGTCTCTAACGATGCCAAATTTACGTAACAATCATTTACCTGATATTTCTTGTTTGAAGTGCTGTTAATGTCTATTTTACAATAAGAAGAAAACATTTGTGTCTGTCATAAAACTAATATAACGAATGTATACTTTTTATATAACGATTTTAGAGACGAACCGGCAAGTCACTCGCGATAGCTTCGTTGGGAGAGCGGAGGACTGTTGAAGAATGAATAATTGCTGTCATCCTTAGGTCGATGGTTCGATTCCGTCTCGCGAGATGCAACTTTTCCTTTTAATGAGATTGATGACATTTCCGCATGTCTCAAACGATGCCAAATTCCCGTAAAAATTTTCTATTTGATATTTCTTGTTTGAAGTGCCGTTAATGTCTATTTTACAATCAGAAGAAAACTTATTGTGTTAGTCATAAAACTAATATAACTAATGTATTCTTTTTATATAACGATTTTCTTGGAGAAACGGGCAGGTCACTCGCGATAGCTCAGTTGGGGGAGCGGAGGACTGTAGGAGAGTGCGTAATTGCTGTCATCTTTATGACGATGGTTCGATTCCGTCTCGTGAGATGCAACCTTTCGTTTAATGATATTGATGACATTGCCGCATGTCTCAAACGATGCCAAATTTACGCAAAAATCATGTATTTGATATTTCTTGTTTGAAGTGCTATTAATGTCTATTTTACAATCAGAAGAAAACTTATGTGTCCGTCATAAAACTAATATAACGAATGTATACTGTTTATATCACGATTTTATAGATGTACCGGCAAGACACTCGCGATAGCTCAGTTGGGAGAGCGGAGGACTGTAGGAAAATGCGTAATTGCTGTCATCCTTAGGTCGATGGTTCGATTCCGGGTCGCGAGATGCAACATTCACTTTTAATGATATTGATGACATTGCCGCATGTCTCAAACGATGCCAAATTTAGGTAAAAATCATTTATTTGATATTTCTTGTTTGAAGTGCTGTTAATGTCTATTTTACAATCAGAAGAAAACTTATTGTGTTAGTCATAAAACTAATATAACTAATGTATTCTTTTTATATAACGATTTTCGTGGAGAACCGGCAGGTCACTCGCGATAGCTCAGTTGGGAGAGCGGAGGACAGTAGAAGAATGCGTAATTGCTGTCATCCTTATGTCGATGGTTCGGTTCCGTCTCGCGAGATGCAACCTTGCTTTTTACTGAGATTGATGACATTGCCGCATGTCTCAAACGATGCCAAATTTATGTAAAAATCATTTATTTGATATTTCTTGTTTGAAGTGCTGTTAATGTCTATTTTACAATCAGAAGAAAACTTATTGTGTTAGTCATAAAACTAATATAACTAATGTATTCTTTTTATATCACGATTTTATAGATGTACCGGCAAGACACTCGCGATAGCTCAGTTGGGAGAGCGGAGGACTGTAGGAAAATGCGTAATTGCTGTCATCCTTAGGTCGATGGTTCGATTCCGGGTCGCGAGATGCAACATTCACTTTTAATGATATTGATGACATTGCCGCATGTCTCAAACGATGCCAAATTTAGGTAAAAATCATTTATTTGATATTTCTTGTTTGAAGTGCTGTTAATGTCTATTTTACAATCAGAAGAAAACTTATTGTGTTAGTCATAAAACTAATATAACGAATGTATACTGTTTATATCACGATTTTATAGATGTACCGGCAAGACACTCGCGATAGCTCAGTTGGGAGAGCGGAGGACTGTAGGAAAATGCGTAATTGCTGTCATCCTTAGGTCGATGGTTCGATTCCGGGTCGCGAGATGCAACATTCACTTTTAATGATATTGATGACATTGCCGCATGTCTCAAACGATGCCAAATTTAGGTAAAAATCATTTATTTGATATTTCTTGTTTGAAGTGCTGTTAATGTCTATTTTACAATCAGAAGAAAACTTATTGTGTTAGTCATAAAACTAATATAACTAATGTATTCTTTTTATATAACGATTTTCGTGGAGAACCGGCAGGTCACTCGCGATAGCTCAGTTGGGAGAGCGGAGGACAGTAGAAGAATGCGTAATTGCTGTCATCCTTATGTCGATGGTTCGGTTCCGTCTCGCGAGATGCAACCTTGCTTTTTACTGAGATTGATGACATTGCCGCATGTCTCAAACGATGCCAAATTTATGTAAAAATCATTTATTTGATATTTCTTGTTTGAAGTGCTGTTAATGTCTATTTTACAATCAGAAGAAAACTTATTGTGTTAGTCATAAAACTAATATAACTAATGTATTCTTTTTATATAACGATTTTCGTGGAGAACCGGCAGGTCACGCGCGATAGCTCAGTTGGGAGAGCGGCGGACTGTAGGAGAATGCGTAGTTGCTGTCATCTTTATGTCGATGGTTCGATTCCGTCTCGTGAGATGCAACCTTTCCCTTTAATGACATTGGCGCATGTTTCAAACGATGCCAAATTTACGCAAAAATCATGTATTTGATATATCTTGTTTCAAGTGCTGTTAATGTCTATTTTACAATCAGAAGAAAACTTATGTGTCCGTCATATAACTAATATAACGAATGTATACTTTTTATATCACGATTTTATAGATGCACCGGCAAGTCGCTCGCGATAGCTCAGTTGGTAGAGCGGAGGACTGTAGAAGAATGCGTAATTGCTGTCATCCTTAGGTCGATGGTTCGATTCCGTCTCGCGAGATGTAATCTTTTCTTTTGATGACATTGCCGCATGTCTCTAACGATGCCAAATTACGTAACAATCATTTATCTGATATTTCTTGTTTGAAGTGCTGGTAATGTCTATTTTAACGATTTTAGAGACAAACCGCCGAGTCACTCGCGATAGCTCCGTTGGGAGAGCGGAGGACTGTTGAAGAATGAATAATTGCAGTCATCGATGGTTCGATTTCCTCTCGCGAGATGCAACCTTTCTTTTTAATGAGATTGATGACATTGCCGCATGTCTCAAACTATGCCAAATTTATTTTATATTTATTTTTCTTTTAGATTTTCATCATCCTTTACAACACATTCATTCGTTCATTCATTCTTTTTTTCTTGCTTCCTTTCTTTGTCTCATATATATAAATCTTTCCTTTCTTTATGTCTTTCTTTATCGCCTACATATATTTGTTTTCATTTCTTTCGTTCGTTCTTTCTTTCTTTCTCCCATATATATATATATATATATATATATATATATATATATTCTTTCTTTCGATCTTTCTTTCTTTATCGAGTACATATATTTCTTTCGTTCTTTCTTTCTTTGTCGCATACATATATATCCTTTCATTCTTTTTGAGTAATGTTTCGATGTTTCGATTCCGTCACGCGAAATGCAACCTTTCCTTTTAATGATATTGATGACATTGCCGCATGTCTCAAACGATGCCAAATTTACATAAAAATCATTTATTTGATATTTCTTGTTTGAAGTGCAGTTAATGTCTATTTTACAATCAGAAGAAAACTTATTGTGTTATTTATAAAACTAATAAAACTAATGTATTATTTTTATATAACGATATATATATATATATATATATATATATATATATATATATATATATATATTAATATTCTGTTTGTATCTTAATTTATTAGATACAATTTATTTAAGTAAATGCCGATTTAAAAAAAAAATAAACAATATTAATTAAATTTACCGACCTGAATGTTCCAGAAATTTCGTAGAGAACACGCGTTTTCCAAAAGGAACCACACCTCTTGTTAATACTGTGCATTTGTAAAAACATAATATTTACTTAAATTATATCTGTTAAAATAACGGATTAACAGAAAATATATTTAACGAAGTGACCAGCCCACCGTTACTGAGACTGTATGAGAAAAGTCTCGATTCCTCCAATATTACACGATTAAAGCCCATATATATATATATATATATATATATATATATATATATATATATATATATATACCATACTATGTACTATCCAGCCAGGCTTAACCATAAATTTAACAATATAGATAGTATTAATATATAACCCTACAAATCAAAACCAACCCACATAAGACAGACATGTTTACTGAGGTGTTGAGGCCTCACACTTATACACACACCCACACGAATATACACACTTACACACATCATACTCACTCACACCCTAAGAACCAAATAACACACACACACTTAACAGAGACACATTCTCTTTTCCGGAACCAATAAAACTGTCAAAATGACTAAGGGAATTTAAAGCAGCATGAATCCATCCAGCTCTTATCTCAAATAACAACTTAAACGAAACTGTTTGACCAACACAAAGACTGAACACAATTCACGTTAAAAAAATAAATAAAACAAATGAAAACTACAGACAAAAGTACATTTCATTAAACACTAAAGCCGATAGGCGGATAGAATCTTTTTATACATACTAAACTTAGAGGAATTTGATACAAGCCAGAAGTATGGAGTGCCCATACATGATGGAACTCACAGCATTTGACAGAATAGCCCGCGAAACCTTAAGCAGCGTCGTGAATGCTGGCGTTAAATGATGAAAAAATGAGTTTTTATGTTGTAAATTAACATCACATTACTGCAAACAATTAGTTATCTGCCCCTATAATTCCATACATTCCAGGTATTCACATACGTACCCAGAATGCCAAAATATGTATCTACTACATATCTAAAAATAAACTTTACCTTTAGCAATTAGAGTTATCTACCCCTGTTGATAATAAGCATTTAATATATTTTTTTACAAATAAAAGCATAAATTGATTGAATGGTGTAATTTAATTAATTGAAAGTCATTATAAATAGGATTCTGCAATGATTAATTTTGGGTAAATAATAATGTTTCTTTGTATTAATTAAATAATAGATATTAATGCCTGGTCATATGCTAATTACCCAGATCATATATTTTTATGTACTCAATTAGAACGGCAACCAACCTGTCACCAAAGAAAAGGCAGCTTTGCGCAGGTGCGGTACCGTAGCCGATGAGGACTTTCCTGGCTGGAGGTGGTTGTCATCATTTTTTGCTTTGAAAGACAAGCTTGAAGCGAACGTACGAACAGCCGTATTGACCAAAGTCCTGTTAAGTTTCTGTTTTTGATATTTTATTTGCTAAAACTTTGCCCTTTTTATTTTCTGGTTATCTGTATTTATACATTCTTTTCTCTTTTGTTTATTCTCCTTCTTGCATTTTCCCCCCTCACTGATTTTGTTTGCATTATTCTGTTTATTTTTCGTATTATTTGTTTGAGTTATCTTTTGTTGTCCACGTTTTTCTTTCCGGTTATTTTTATTTCTAGTCATTATTTAACGTTTAAAACAACAACAACAAAAAAAGTGTGAGAAAAGAAACTATATCATATGTCGACCGTGGTGGACTTTGTTCGCCATCATGGTTGACAAAAACAGCGACACTCCAGCTACACCGGTAACTACCGGTGTCGCCTGAAAAAACGGCCTGGAGCCAAAATAGGCCGCCAAAAAAGGATGGCATTTTTTATGCCAATCAAAGACAAAAATATGAGGGAAGCTTCAATGGGAATGAATTCCTAACTATAAAGGAAGCTTTTGAAGAGGTTAACATTCGGACTATTTCCCTACTTACCTCTGATGTCAAGTCACATAGACTGATTGGAGTGGGCAGGGAAAGTATGGAGGAGGCCCTGAAAACCCTAAACATACGTCCAAAGTTGCTCGCAAGAAGGACGAATGCATTATGGGATATTCTTCTCCAGACAGAAGAACAGGCCAAACGGCTGGCCGGATGTGTATTAAACACCAAAACCCTAAGGCTTCAAACGGAATATTTGGGAACCCGGCGAACCAGAGTTACCATTCATGGGGTGCCAATAGACATCCCGGAAGACCGAATGGGGGCCTTCTTCTCCATATATGGAAAAGTAAATGAAGTTAAGGCCATAAGCGGTAAAACCGGAATTGAGACAGGGGATATGGAAGTACAGATCACCCTGAATAGAGAAGGCTTCAGAGAAATCCCCAACATCTTGATCTGCCGTAATAGACAAATGTTGGTGGTGGTAGAAGGAAGAAAACCATGTTGTTGGCTATGTGGAGACGTGGGCCACATGGCGAAGGTGTGCCCTGCTAAAAAGAAAGAGCAAGTTCCACCTAGTCTAGCAATTACAGTAACTACTGCAACAACAACAGACAATAAAACTGAGGAGATTCCGAAACCGGGTGGAGAATGGACGGAAGTAACCAGAGGAAGGAAGTCCTCAAGTGCTCCATCTCCACCCCACAAGGAGATTCTCCCAAAAAAGCAGTTGGAAGTGGAAGTTAAAAAACATCCGAAAGAAGGCCAAAACAAGCGGCCCGAAGAACAACCAAAACTGCAACAAGAACAGCAGCCTCAACAGCAGAAGCAACATGAACAACAACCTCAACAGCAACGCCAACAGAAGCAACGAGAACAGCAGCGGTCTCAGCATAAACCTGAGCTCAAACACCGGAAGCAGCAAGGGCATCCACAAATGGAGCAGCAACAGGAAGCACCAGTGGAGGTAGAGAGTATGCCTCCACCACGAGCTTCCTCTTTGAAAAGAAGTAGGGAGGAAGACTCCGAAGAGCAGGAAAAGAATACCTCTGACCGTAGCAGGGCGGAGTGTAGCATGGATAGAACCAGGCGGCACTCCTTCCCTGCATCGCCAATAAGACATACTGTTTCCCCCCGAGATAGGAGTCTCCCTTCCTCCCCTACACGTACTCCATCCCCCTCTCCCTCTATTTCTTCCCCCAGTTCTGTAAGCACGCCACCCCATACATCCACTTCTTCCCCTCCCCACCCTTCAAGGGAGAAGAAAAAGAAGAAAAAGAAACTTTTTGAAGGTCCCGAAACAATCTGTCATGTAGACAAAGAAGTCTACAAGAACGGACTCACCAAACAGAGAAAAGCCCTTTCGGGGCTCCTTTTCAAAATGAACGAGGTTGACGGGAAGTCAACAGAAGACCCTCGCAACTTTCCAAAGGCGCCAGGGGTGATAACCTGCGTAAGGGATACGGGGTCTTACTTGCGAGTGTGGAGTCATCTGTTCGAGGCAAAAGAGGCCTTCCCGAACATCAGAATGCTCGAAATGGATGACCACAGTATAAGGAAATTGCGACAGTTTTGTGCAGGGAGGGTCCCCGTTTTGATCCATCCCTCATTGTATAGAACTATCAAATTAATATAACCCATGGACGTTGGCGGTATTGCCCTGGATGGACGCATTACGTCAGAGTTGGGAGTAGGGAGCCTGGGGCAATCCGTCGGGGTCCTGTCCAGCTCAGATTTCCGCCCCGTATGTGAGTAGGTTTTTGCCTTAACTCTTTTTTTATATTTGCAGGCCTAGAAAATGGAAATGAAGATAGCCAGTCTGAATGTGAAGGGCTTGAGAGATCGGGGTAAGGCTGCCCGCCTGCTTCGGGATCTCTTGTCCTTCGGTGTGAATGTTGCCGCGATCGAAGAGACCCACTTTGTTTGCACTTCCGATGCGTGTGTGCTGGAGGATGACTTTGTCGTCTATTCAGCATATGGGAACCGGTCGGCCAGAGGAGTTTCTTTGTTAGTCAAACGTACTCTTGATGCGAAGGTGGACCTTGTGCATACCGATGCCGAGGGCAGGTTAATTGTGGCCGATATTGCCGTGAAAAGTGGTTCGTTTCGGGTCGTTGCGGTTTATGCGCCCAACGACCGGGAGGAGCGGTGTTCCTTTTTTCGGCGGTTAGGGCCGTTCCTAGTCGATTCTTCGCGCCTAGTTCTAATGGGGGACTGGAATGCCATCCTGGACCCCAAGTTAGACAGCGGGTGGGGCGCTAGCGGGAGAAGGGGCGATCGTAGCCTGGTCGATCTGATTGGCGATTATGGTCTCGTCGATAGATACCGGGTCGATCATCCCAGTGGGAAAATGTGGACGTGGGCGCTTAACTGGCCGTCTGACAAGGTAGTTAGCTACCTTGACAGAATGTTAGTTCGTAGAGCCGACATAGACTTGTTAGATTGTCCCACGTTCCACTGGGTAGGCTACACGGATCACAAACTCGTTTGGGCCCGTGTGGTGTTAGAACATAGGCCTAGAATGGCTGGTTACTGGAAGTTCAATCTGTCTTTACTAGACAGGCGGGACTTCCAGGAGCAGCTAATTAGATTAGTGCAGCGGGAGCTAGTGGGGGCGGTTATCGGGAATAGTTGGTGGGGAAAACTTAAGGATAGAATTAGGTCTTTCACCACTGATTTCAGCAAACGGCTCGCTCTAGATAGAGCTGAAAAGGTGAAGACGCTTAAGGCTAATTTTTCCCGGGCGGAGGCTGGGGGGGATCCCATAGAGATAGCCCTAGCTAGGGAGGCCCTGCAGCGTTCGAATAGCGAGCGCTACATGGGTCAGGTAATTAGACATAAGTTAAGTAAGATGTCTTCTGAAGCCGTGAACCTGGGCGCAGATCTGCGTCGGGAAGAAGTCCGTCGAGGTGGTGATCGTTTCATTCGTCAAGTCGAAACCCCGGAGGGGCGTACTCTGCGGTCGACTGACGACATGTGCGAGGCGTTTCGGCGGCATTTCGAGAGCCGTTTTACTAAGGAGCCGGGTCTCCGTGAGGAGGAGTTTCGCAGCTATTTGGCTGACTTTCCTCGGCTTGCGCCGACTGAAGCAGCTAGCTGCGAGGGAGAGATCACGGAGGGCGAAGTCTTCGAGGCCTTGAAGAAGGTCGGCAGAGGCAAGTCGCCCGGTCTGGATGGTTTGCCTTATGAATTGTACTTGAGGCTGTCGCACATCTTTGTTGCGATTTTGACAGCAGTGTTCAACAACTGGTTTCGGTCGGGGTCCATCCCCAACCGCATTACTAGGGGTGTGATCACTCTGTTGAAAAAGGGCAAGGGTGTTGGGGGGGGGGAAACTAGATGATTATAGGCCCATAACTCTGCTAAACACAGAGTTAAAGATTATGGCCAAGATCCTGCAGGAGCGTTTGCAGTCAGTTGCCGAGTCTCTGTTGGGACCCGAGAAGACTTGTTCTGTGAGGGGCCGAACAATTCAGAGCAGCCTGCATTTGATCGGCACGATCCTAGAGGGAGTAAAAGACGACGAAGAAGCCGCGCTGATCAATTTGGATCAGTCCAAGGCATTTGATAGGGTCGACCATCGCTACCTTGCTACTGTCCTGCAGGCCGCCGGATTCGCACCCGACTTCTGCCGCTGGATTAGCCTCCTGTATCGCTCCCCCAGTGCTGTGGTACAGGTGAATGGAAAGTTGTCGAGCGCTTTTGTTCTGTCGAGGTCGGTTCGCCAGGGTTGTCCGCTGTCGCCTCTCCTTTATGCTTTGGCGTTGGAGCCTCTCCTGCGCCGGCTGAAGGACGAGACGTGCAGTCCGGCCCTACGCGGGATCGCCGTTCCTGGAGGGTCTCGAGCCAGGGTTTCCGCGTACGCCGATGACGTATCTGCTTTCGTGTCGTCCCGAAGCGACATTTAGGCGGTACAGAAGGCGCTTGATCGGTACGAGAAGGTTACAGGGGCCAAGATAAACCGCGACAAGTCGTCCGGCTTGCGGTTAGGTGCCTGGAAGGGGCGCGATCTTCCGGGCCGCTTCGGTTGGACGGACGGTCCTGTCCGCATTCTTGGAGTGTGGTTTGGACCCGACCTCCAGCTGAAGAAAAACTGGTCTGAAGTACTAACAAAGGTCGTTTCTGCCGGTAAAACTTGGAATCGACGGAGGTTGTCCGTAAAGGGCAGGGCGGATGTGTGTGTTACGCGACACGAATGCAGGAAGTCTTGCGTGGCAATAGCCTTTCGCATCAGGATCTGATCCGATTCTTTGAGCATCAGCTCCGGATGAAGATTAGAACTGATAGAAAACGATTGCATTCGACAGTCTTCAGCGAAAGGTGGGTAAAAGAGGCAAGCTTGGTTCGTTTGAACGGGGTTAGCCTTGATTTTCTTTTCTAGGTCAACAATTCTTGTGGTGAATGTGTCAATTGTAATGTATGAATGGGTCGCGAATCTGATTAGCTAGGTATAGGATAGTTAGTTAAGACCAGCCTTTACCCCTCCCCCTTTTCGGCCTTGTGCCACAATTTGTACATTTTTGTATGAATAAATAATGAGGACTTTCCGAGGCGCGGTTATTGCTAGTTGAAAACTATTACCAATACCCCGCGACGGCACCCCTTTCTTGTGGGTGCTAATCGCAATTTTTTCACATCTCCACGGAGGTGGCAAATACAATCCAAAAATAGTCTACGTGTTTTTATGACTAATCGATGTGTAAATTCTTCTCTTGAGGGGTATGCACATTCGGATCCTTACCTGACACAGAGCTCCGTCCCTGTGCTAGCACGGCTACTACTAGCTTGGACCAGCTATGACAAGTCATGACTAGCTAAGAGCAGCGGCCAAACTGAAAACACTCGGGTCCCCACGTTAAAATGCGCTCAATACAATGTAAAAAATACTACGAACCATGAGTTTTTACTCCACCTTTTCTTTCACTTATTTGGGTATATATATACACACATATATGTACATATATATATATACATATATATATGTACATACATATATAGTTAACGACGAAAATATTGGTACACCAATTAATTCTTAATATTCTTATTTATTTCTAATTCCTTTATGATAAGTGTTATTTATAACTCACCACTGATAAATTATGGAATAAATGTACAATTGGGGATATGTATAAAAAAAAAATGATTTTTCTAAATCGGGATAACTTTTTTAAGATATTAAAGGAAAGATAAGACGCTTTTGTTTATATACCGTTTGTTTTATTTTTAAAAAATTGTACTTTTAATTCATAATTTTCCAAACAAATTAGCATATTCAAACTTTATCAGTTGGTCTGAAATTAAATATAAGAACTGGTATATTTCGATAAAATATGTTTGTGATAACTTCAACAATAATAAAAAATGGCAGTACTTAAAAGATACAAGACTAAATTATTATTTAGACAATTTTTTTATCTGCAACACTTAGTGGATTTCCAATAAACATTATAAAAACAATTAATGCGTAATGAACGAGACTGCAGAGTCTTGTCTTGACTCGAGGACAATAGCCAACTCGTTATGTCTATTGGTCGTAAAAGTATATAGTCTATTTTTATATTGTATTGCCACCTCCGTGGAGGTGTGAAAAAATTGCGATTAGCACCCACAAGAAAGGGGTGCCGTCGCGGGGTATTGGTAATAGTTTTCAACTAGCAATAACCGCGCCTCGGAAAGTCCTCATCGGCTACGGTACCGCACCTGCGCAAAGCTGCCTTTTCTTTGGGTGACAGGTTGGTTGTCGTTCTAATTGAGGACATACAGATATATGATCTGGTTAATTAGCATATGACCATATATTAAAATCTACTATTTAAATAATACAAAGACAAACTATTATTTACACAATACTAATCATTTCAGAATAATATTTATAATGGTTTGCATTTAATTAAATTACACCATTCAATCAATTTATAATTTTATTTGTAAAAATTATGTTAAATACTGATTTTCATCAGGGGCAGATAACTCTACTTGTTTACAGTAATACGATTTTAATTTATAACTTTAAAACTTATTCTTTCATCATTTACCGAAGCTGATTAATGTTTAGCGAGCTAGTCTGGTTAATAATTGTTATTGCTTTGAGTTCGATCCTGTCTGGGCACTCCATACTTCTGCCCTTGTATCAAACTCCTCTGAGTTTGGTAAGTATGTCTACTGGCTTTGTTGGATAATGAAGTTCAGTCGAAGAGTACCGTCTCTACAGAATGGACCAACTGAAGAAAAGGATAATATATGTTCTGGATACTTCCAATACCCTTCATATCTAAATTAGCCTTACCTAGCAATGGCAGTAGTCTGCTCTATCTGTCTATATTTCTGAGATGAGGTATTATGTACACTATTTACATTATTCGGACTATTGTCCTCATCTTTGTCGCCATATTTATAATGTAAATAGTGGCAGTAGTCTGCTGTTGTCATGAATAAAGTACTGCCACCTTGTGAGTCCAGTCAAAGATCATTTTTCAAGAATCTCTTTTTTGTTTTCACATTTCTCTTTTTTTCACATTTATATTTTGTTCACATTTCTGTATTTCTTCCTTTTTTTAATTCTGTTAAATTTGTTTTCATTCTTCTTTCTTCAACCCGCGCATTTCTTTCTTTTTTCTTGTCAACTTTTTAAATTTTTTTGTCTTGATGAAAGAATGACGTCATCGCGTCTGTGTATATAAACACGGGCAGCGTAATAAACCCTAACCCTAACCCTGCGTTGATAAGGGCTTGATTCGGCAATTAGTTAGGAGATTCGTCTCCAGCTGTGCTGGTTGAACACTTTGCCTTCGGGCAGAGAGGAACCCAGTCGAGGCTATGCCGAAGGGCAGAGTCTCGTCTGAGGTGGTAGACACACGTCCAATCACGTTTTAATTGGAGTCTACGGGGAATTTTTGACCGAGCCTACGGGCTGGGTTTTGCCCCGCATTAAAAAAAAGGCCTTGTGCTGCATCCTGCCTCGCGGGGAGGTAAGGTAAATATCATGGCCTTGATAAGGTCCGTCAGAGAACTAAACGCGTTGTCTAAGTATTCCTTTAAAACTGGGTGGTATCAACATGTATTATTTTTCAACAACAATAGATACCGTAATAGGACGTCTCTTTCTAAACATTTTGGTACTTAAAAGAAGTTAACAAAACTACTACGCTAAAATGGAAAATATTAAAAACAACCTAGAACTTATGAATCTTTACACAATCTTTGTTTCTTGCGCTCACAAGAAAAAATCCATATTATAAAGTTTGCTAACAAAAAAGCTCTGTTAAACCAAAGAAATGAATTAATGGTGTTATGTCGGCATTGTCTACCTTTTACCTTAAAATATAGGTAAAATAATTTTCATAAATAATTACGTATTAGCATTTTATAGCCGTTATATTATTAGTATATAATGGTCCACCCAATTTGACTCTTTTAATTATATAATTTATTCAACCTAAATAACGCCGTGATTTGCAGTCAATTCTGTATTTTTAACATCGTATATAGTTTTTCCACATTTTTAATTATATAAATTGGCCCTTTTGAGAACCTTCCTGAATTAAAAAATAATTAATTTGTTTTTGATAGCTTTATGTCTACTTCAACAAATCGGAACATCATTTTGGCTACATCCATAATACATTTGTCGCTGCCATGTTTTCCACGATTTTAGAATGACATGTCCAAGGGTCAGTTTATCGCTGTACTTAATTTTCAATTTTAGCGTAGATTTGACTTTTAATTGGTTAATCGAGACATACCCACAATTATATTTTTTATTTCTGACCTTATACCCCAATCTTTAACTTCCGAAATGAGGTAACGATTTGGTTTTAAATTTCCCTAATAAATAATTTTTATCACAAGTTATGTACAATCGCCTGAAGAAGTACAATGATATTATTGAAACATGAAAGCTTTTGTGTATCGATGAAAAATGCTTTTTTATTATAAACTATTATAATAAAATATTACAATAACATTTTGCTCTGCTTTTTGTTGAGCACTTTTTAAAAAAGTAAATACTACGAATCGTGGATTTTTAATCCATCTCTTATTTGAATATATATATATATATATATATATATATATATATATATATATACAGTGTAACCCGGATATAAGAGAAACCCGGATAGAAGAGAGATTTTATCTGGTCCCAAATTAGAGCCTGTGTTAATGTATATATAAAAGACCAAACCCGGATATAAGAGAAACCCGGATATAAGATACTTCTTCTCCGGCCCCGACAACTCTCTTATATCCGGGTTACACTGTATATAGCCAAGGACGATACTATACGTACATCCATCAATGTTTGTCTATTTCTCAGAATCTAATGCCCGTATGCGGCCAGTTTTGTCCGTGTTTCTTTTAACGTGGTATTCATAACTCCTCACTCATAATTTATGAAATAAAAGTACAATTGTGTTTATTTATTTGTTTAAAAAATAAAACAGGGAAAATGTAAAAAAAACGAAGACGTTACTTCTTTTTTCTAAATTGGGAAAACTTTTAAAACTTTTTACGACCTTAAAAGAAAGATAACTTGTTTTTGTTTATATCCTTTGTTTTATTTAAAAAGAAAAACAAATTAAAAAACATTGTACTTTTAATTCATAATTTATCAGGTTTTTTTAAATATTTATTTCAGTTCTAACAAGTGAAGAGTCATAAAATAAAAGGCACGTTAACAGAAACACGGTTAGTTCTTCTTTTAACACTGTAAAAAATGCAATGACTTTTTAAATTATTTTGTTTTACGTAGTTGAATTCATTATTATCAAAGCAGTAAACTAAGAATTATAAGTCGGACAAAATTAATTTCACATTTAAAAACTGAAATAAATGTTATCATAATTTTACTTCTTCGTCTATTTTGCTTAATAAAACTTCAGTTATTTAAACAAAAAATAAAACATTGCATTGTTTTACTACCGTGAAAACTTGTAAACTGAAGAAAATGACCATTTTTTTTTTAAATAAAATTTCTGCACTTAAAATATATATTAATTTCAACTTTCTCTTAAATTTCCGGAAAAAAAAACTGGAATGCATGTGATATCCTTAAATTATTGGAATTATTTCAATTTATTTATCTATCTATTTTATAATTTATGAAAAGTAACAATTTTATATCCGTATTAATGATAACATAAAAAAAACAAAAAAATTCGTCCACTTATTTGTTTCATTTTTTTACAGACATGAAAAACCAAAGACCTGGACTTCTCACATAGGTGTGAAAAAAAACTGTAGATTCACGTAATCTAATCCCACATCAACCTCTTTAAAAACGTTCAAAATTTTTCACACCGTTTGCTCATGTCGTGTAAGTGGGGTTTTTCACCACCAGTATGTTTTGGAGACAATTCTTTTTATTGCTCGATGGCTTTGAGCCAGCCATAACAAAGACAAATTGACTTCCTTTGAAACCTATCTTCGTCCTTATCGCTGTTGATTTTGCAAAAATTATGCTATTAAACTTTTTTGAAAACGCACCACAGACTAAAAGTGTCGCCCGAGGCGAACCACCCCCTCCTAGCTACGCGACTGTAGTGTTTTTGTCAAAATATTTTTTCCAAACAAATCAGCTTATTCAAATTTTATCGATCGTTTTGTGAACTTGAACGAAACGTAGAATTTAGAAATCTCGACAAAATATGTCAGCGATAACTTCAACAATAGTAAAAAATGATATTAGATAAAAAATACAAGACTAAATTATTATTTACACAATCTGATTAGATGCATCAATCTAGTCGTTTTACATTAAACATTATATAAATATTAAACCTGTAATGAACAAGACCGTAGTGTCTTAACTCAAGGTCAATAGCCAACACGTCTTATCGAAGAGGATTATAGTCTTTTTTCAGACTGCAGTGTCTTAACTCGAGGTCAATAAGCAACACGTTATGTCATTCGTCGTTAGAAGCACATAGTCTGTTTTTAGATTGCATTTGCCACCTCCGTGGAGGTGTGAAAAAATTGCGATTAGCACCACAAGAAAGGGGTGCCGTCGCGGGGTATTGGTAATAGTTTTCAACTAGCAATAACCGCGCCTCGGAAAGTCCTCATCGGCTACGGTACCGCACCTGCGCAAAGCTGACTTTTCTTTGGGTGACAGGTTGGTTGCCGTTCTAATTGAGGACATACAGATGTATGATCTGTCTAATTAGCATATGACCCTATATTAATATCTACTATTTAAATAATACAAAGACAAACTATTATTTACACAAAACTATTAATTTCAGAATAATATTTATAATGGCTTACATTTAATTAAATTACACCATTCAATCAATTTATAATTTTATTTG
Organism: Acanthosepion esculentum; assembly: GCA_964036315.1. Classification (NCBI taxonomy): domain Eukaryota; kingdom Metazoa; phylum Mollusca; class Cephalopoda; order Sepiida; family Sepiidae; genus Acanthosepion; species Acanthosepion esculentum. Next base: position 93,390,453 of record OZ038503.1, on the reverse strand, counting down.
TAAAAAATATATTAATACTGATTTTTCATCAGGGGCAGATAACTCTACTTGTTTACAGTAATACGATTTGAATTTATAACTTCAAAACATACTCTTTCATTATTTCATGCCAGCATCAACGAAGCTGATTAATGTTTAGCGGGCTAGTCTGGTTAATCATTGTTATTGTTTTGCGTTCGATCCTGTTTGGGCACTCCATACTCCGGGCCTTGTATCAAACTCCTCTGAGTTTAGTAAGTATGTATGAAAAATTCCATCCGCCTCTTGGCTTTGCTGGATAATGAAGCTTAGCCTCAATATTTAATGTACAAAGGTACAAATGTGGCACAAGGCCAAAAGTGGGGGTTGGGAAAGGGAGGTCATCAATTGTCTTAACTTTAAACTTAGCTAGTCACGAGCACTGACCCAAACATACAATACAATATTCCTTCCACCAAAACGCCACATTCATACTTACCTTTCATGCTACATCCACCAAAATACCTCATTGTCTCAATGAAAATCCTAAATAACCCCATATGTACAATATAGTATGTGGGGGGCGGGAGTAAAAATTTAAAAATAAAATAATCCCCAATGAATAAATACAATATGACTAGAAATATGTACATGAAACTAAACAAAATTATGTTAGTAATAAGAAAACCCCACAAATCCTAAATGTGACAGTAAAATCAATTAACTGGGCGAAAACGACACGGGACTTTGACAATATAAGATAAACGTTTATCCATCCCAACCACTCACACAAACACGCACTGATTCAGACTCAAACGTACGAAAAAGATCACACACTCGAAAGCGAAAGGCGTCCCGTATCCACCAGAGAATTGAAATCACTGAGCACCTAAAGAGGGGAGGGATGGGGAGTTAAACTAAAGGAAAAGAAAAGGGGGACAGAAAAAAAAGGGGGGGCAATGAGCAAACACACCCTAGCTAAGTTTACATAAATGCAATAAACTAAAAAGATTACACACAAAAACCTACTCTAGCCTACAGCATGGATGGGTTGCCCAAGTTCAACCCAGATAAACAATATCCTGATGCCTAACCGGCATCAAAATGCCACTCAAGGTCAGCCCCTCTCACTCGACACAAACGCGCAAGACTCACCCACTTTCGCCAAATTCAGATGATGTGAGCCGCCGCCTTTCCGTCCTAATCTTGACTTTAAGCTGATGCCTAAAGAACAAGATCAGTTCGGAAGAAACAAACTTCTCGCCACCATGGAATTCCTTCTGACGCGTCGTCCAAATCACGACTCTCATAACGCCTAGTAAGCAACAGAACACATAATGTTCAGCCTTCGACATCTGCGGCACCACATTGCTACAAACAGAAACGGCATCCAGGACAAAGGACTTTCTACACAGCACGCGGACCATGAGGCCTTCAACAAACTTGCACAACGGCACTACCACCGTGCACTGAAAGAAGGCGTGACCAATGGTCTCGACTTCCCCAACACAGCGGCGGCAGTTTGGAGAATTCTCCAAGCCCGCTGAACAAAGTCTTTTGCCGACCCAGAGGGCTCTACGAATCACCCGCCAGGTGAGTGATGCCTCATCGTTAGTGAGGCATTTCAACCCAGGCGCCCAAGGCCATATTGAGCGGGCTTGCTGCTTCGTAAGACCGAGCTCGCCAATCAAACCATCTTGAACGGACACCCGAACTAGCACTTGATACAATGCCCTACGAGACAACGCCTGGACGTTGGAGAGGCCTTCCGACGCCCGTAAGAGGCATTTCAGAGCGCGACGACATTCGTGATAGAAGGAGCTTTCGGCTCGGGGTCTACGGCGGGCCTCCCCCTCGCACGAGTGCACACTTCTCAGGGACGGGAAATTTTTCCGGGCGTCTTCCTTCCAGAACGCTCCCACCTCATCCGATTCACGACACAATCGGTCTAGGAAAGCAATGCGAAGCATATGTTGACGAATCTCAATGCTTGGCATACCCAGGCCGCCCTCAGCGGTATGAAGGCAACAGATCTCCCGAGATACCATAGCGGCCTTGCCTCTCCACAAGAAAGAGAACAAGAGCCTTACTAATAAAATTAGTGGGGTAAACGGAAGTGGAAGTACAGAGAGTCGGTACACGAGAATTGGATATATGTGTGAAACACATACTTCCGCCCTTCCCTTCAGGGAAAGCCTCCTCCGAGACCACAGATTAACCGCGATCTCGGCCTTCCCTCGTACCTCCGACCAATTCATTTCCAACTGGAGATCCGGACCGAACCAGACGAATGAAGCTTAGCCTCAGGTGATCGTCTCTACAGTCAGTAACTCTTCTTCGGAGAAGACCAGGGTTAATATCTGACGGCTGAGGTGGCCCTTGTGTCGAAAACGGGTGCAATATATTTGCCTCTGCTCCAGTATAGGCGTGAGATTCCCATTTGAAACTCGGCCCTGTGATCCATCGTCCCTTCAAGTAGACGTTCGTATTAGAATAGAACTTATGGTTACATATAGCTAAATCAACAGCAAAACAATGAGCCCTAGTTGTCACGCATACATTCTTGCGGTCGAGGTTCCAAGGAGAAGAACTTATTAGAACAATTGCCATGAACATATTTATAGAAAAGACAGAGGGAAGCCATGTCACTTCGGTGAGAAAGTGACTGATGTCGAGATGCCATGTCAGGGCCGACAACATTACAGACCATTCTTTGGAGTTTGCCGAGAATCTCGAAACATACAGCAGGAGTACCAGACCAGATAATGAAACAGTATCCAATGTACGGACGAATAGAAGATTTATAAATGTGCAAGATGGATTCCGACGAGGGGAAATTGTCTGGCAATAGAACTAGCATTTGATTCGATATAATCACTCCATTTAAGGAGAAAGATCATAATTGATGTTGCATTTAAGACTTAGAAGATCGTTACAGGAATGCAAGCGGTTGATAGAGACTTCCACAAGCAAGAAATTAGGGAGAAGAAACTATTGCCATAGAATTTACGGTTGCATCTAGCAATTTCAGCAGTAAAATTATGAGCTCTTGTTACCAATTTAGTAATTTACTTAAATGTCCAGGAACCAAATCTCAGGATCATCCGTACAATTACAATGAAAGAACTTATAGAAAATGGTAAAGTGAAACTATATTATAGTAATAAGAAAGTAACTGAAAGTAAAATGCCAAGTCAGGATCGATTACATTACAGATCCTACTTTGGATTTTGTCAAGAAACTCGAGATGTACATCAGGAACACCGGACCAGATATGGCAACAGTATCCGATGCACGGACAAATGGTAGATTTGTAAATGTACAAGATGGATTCTGATGTGGAAAAATAAACTCCTGACACGGCACAGTGACCCAACTTTCCTTGCAGTAGATGCAGCTATTGATCCTATCAAGAATCTGCAGACATACAGCAGGAGCAACAAACCAGATATGGCAACAACATTGAAGGCACAGTTTGGAACGCAGTTAAACTGAATCAAGCTTACCGATAAAAACGTATAGATTTCTGTCCTCACCGAAGTTGATGGCATTTAATATTCCATCGCACAATTCTGGGAATGGTAAATTAGACTTGTGAGTTGTTAATTCTCTTTGATTTAGTAATTTCCTTAAATGGGTGAAGTCCAGGAACCAAAGCTCAGGACCATCAGAACAATTACAATGAAAGTACTTATAGAAAATGGTAAAGTGAAGCTATACTACGGTAGTAAGAAAGTAACTGAAACTGAAATGCCAGGTCAGGACCAATAACATTGCAGATCATTCTTTGGATTTTATCAAGGATCCCTAGATATACAGAAGAAGCGCCAAAGTAGACCAGACATGGTAGCTATTTTTTATGCATAGACGAATGGTAGTCTTATAAATGTGCAAGATAGACTTTTGTACAAATTAATTGAAGCAACTCGAATAATTCCATTATTTACTTTATTTCATATTTTCCCAATGAAACATGACCCAGTGTACATGTTAGTACTTCGTCTGTCCATTCCACAAAGTCGTTCCTTGCAGATTGACCACAGATTCTCGACTGGATTTAAATCAGGAGAGCTTCCGTGCCAGTCTATAGTACTTTGATTTGTTCACTGGTACGGCTTGCCAATGTGTTTGTGCGGTGTTACAATTTTAATATGATTCCTTGGAGTAACGTCCCTGGCAGTAATGCCCCTGTGTATGCAACAGAAATCAAAATAAATAATAATAATAATAATAATAATAATAATAATAATAATAATGATTGATCATCTTGTATCAGGTTGCACGATATTGGTACCCACTAAATATAAAACCCGGCATGACAGAGTGGGCCAATATCTGCACTGGAATATTTGCAACTTCTATTGGAAGGAAACTGAAAGAAACTGGTATGAACACCACCCAGACCCGGTTACCGAGATAGGACCTGTTACAATTCTCTGGGACTACACAATACACACTGACAGAACAATCAAAGCCAACCGCCCAGACATTGTTATTAAAGACCACAAACAAAAAAGTGCCTCCCTATTGATATGGCAGTCCCTACAGACTGCAATGTATCTTTGAAAATATTCAAAAAGCTGTCAAAATACAAGGACTTTGAAATAGAAATTTCAAAAATGTGGCACATGGGAACATCAACAACCCCTGTTGTAGTTGGAGCCCTTGGACTGGTTGGAAAAGATTCCAGTAGGCTGATTGAAGGGATTCCTGGAAGTCCATGTCTCAAAGAGATACAAAAAATTGTTCTGACAAGTACAGCCCACACTTTACGAAGGGCTTTATCTATGTAATAATTTTTTTTTTTTTTTTGCAGTGAAAGGTGTCATGATACCATTTCTAACCTTAGGTCCATGGGCGGGACCTGGAAAGAAATGTGTAAACGCCAGATATCAAAGGAAATAATAATAATAATAATAATAATAATAATAATAATAATAATAATAATAATAATAATAATTACTCGTAGTTGATTTCAAAAACATTAGTGTCATGTCAGCTTTTGCCAAGCAGATAATTGAGATTTTTTTTAATTAAACAAATCAGATTTCTCAAAAGCGATATATCAGGTTTTTTCAAAGTAGGTAAATCATATTTTTCAAATGAGATAAGTAAAAGTTTCAAATCAGATAATTAATATTTTTCAAAGCAGATCAGATATTTCGACGTTGATAAATTACATTTTTCAAAGCAGATGAATCAAAAACAATTTCTACCAGGAGACCAAAACCTATCTGTGTTCGTCTTCCTTCATTTACTGACTCCTTTCTGCATGTAAGCGATTATGGCTCTCTACAACGTCCTGACCTTTGTAGCTCTAAATAATATTTTACCCTTTATTTTTCACCATTTTCCTTCTTCTGTAATCCATTCAGACAAACTCGTTAAGTAGGATACATTTTATTTCTCTCAGTATGCCTTTAGTGTGTCAAAATCTCTAGGTCACCTTTTCTCGTTATGCTTCCTAGTTCTCACTTTCTGATTTGATGTATAATCTGCCTTGTTGCTCATATTTTCCACGTTGTTCACATGTTCTGCCCATTTTTCTAACATTCATTGCTAAATAGGAGGAAAAATGTAGCACACCAGCTCAACACTCTTATTCCTCTTTCTTACTAAGAAGCAACAGAAATCTGGTTCCACAGAAGGATGCTGAGAATACCAAGGGCTGAACATGTGAACAACGAAGAGGTTTTGGCGAGAATGAAAACAAAAAGGAAACATATACTTAACAACAAGAAGAGGCAATTGAAATTTCTGGGACACGTAATGAGGAAGGAGGGCTTGGAAAATCAGATACACACAGGACGGATTGAAAGAAAGAGGGACAAAGGAAAGCTACGCAAAAATGGATGGGAGAACAGGGTTTGGGAGAAATAACAAAAAGGCAAAACTACAAAGAAACAGAAAGATGAGGAGGGCCATGATCTCCTACGTCCTGAAGGGACACGGCACATAAAAGAAGAATTCTTTGCTTAGTTTCTAGAATATATCTTTCAGTAATATTTATAAATAATTCGACACATTTTTTTCGTATATATTTTAATGTAATATTTTGAAAGACAAAATATACATAGGACTAACTGAAGGACCATGGAAACAAAGGAACTACGCACACAAAACAACCTTTACAAATAGTAAATCCGCGAACAGTTGGATAACTGACAACTGACATACATTAAACATGGCACGTGGAACTAGAACAATCTACCCCAGTGAGCGAAATAAAAGGTTTAGTTCGACATTCCAACCACCTGAAGAGGGCCGGAGCGTACAACGGCCCAAACGTTGTAATAAATATGGTGACAAAGATGAGAATAGTCCGAATAACGTAAATAATGTAAACCACTGATAGCTGTCCGTTGAAAAAGAAGAAAAGAAATAGCAGTTTAGGTGAAAAGGACAATATATATATATATATATATATATATATATATATATATATATCAAAGAAAGAAAAAAGAAAGAAAGAAAATAAATATATGTACGCAACAATGAAAGGAAGGTAGAAAGAAAATAAATACCGTATATACTCGTTTATCATACCACTTTTGAAGATCTTATTTTGAAGCTATTTTTAATTAATATTTATTTAATATAGGTACTGCTTAAACAGAGAGGTCCATTCCTAAAATCTTATGAAATTTTTTAAAAATTCTATAATAAAATATATTTCCCAGAAAATTTCATTTGAAAGTAAGAATTATAACCTCCCATTATTTATTTATTTTCTGCAATAATTCTAATATATATACATATGTGTGTGTGTGTGAGTGTGTGTGTGTGTGTGTGATGCGACTTTTGAAGACCTAATTTTGAAGTTAATTTTAAGAGGGTCGCATAATATACGACATATAAAATTAGCGTATGTACTGTTGATCCTTGCTACGCCCTTGACCAATCTTTATATCCATTTACTGTAGTCATAATGTGCAACTGTATTTAAAATAAACATTATTTTGATTCAAGTGATTTTTTTTTACTTAACTGTATCCAATAATAATACATGGAATAGTCACATATTAGTATCGTATTATCAAATAAAAATGTACTGAATATTCATCTTTTCCATTTTTTAACGTTTATAAGATGTTTAGCTGTTTCTCTATCGGTTGTTTATGGCAGTACGTGTTTACGCAGCGTGTATAGTGTTATTAATGATACTTTCATCATGTTCTTTTACTTTTTAAAATGATTTAACTAGAAGATGGTATAAAGAGAGAGAGAGGAAAAGAGCGATTGAAATTTGGTCTGTCAAAAAAAAGGAACTCGCATGATACATGAGATGCAATGATAAAAACATTATTATAAATGAAAATTTGGGTGTCGATGCGTGAGAACGGGCATTATGCGAGCATATATATTCTCCAAGCGTAGCACAAGGCCGAAAGTATGGGGCACCCAGTGAGGATCGAACTCACTAGTCAATCGTAATTGTTCTAGCGAGACAAGCTTGCTATCCATTACACCATGTTGGAGTTCCCGCAGTACGCGAGTATATACGTTGTGTATACGCGACAAAGAAAGATATCTATTGATACGCGTTCGGGTTTAACTACAGCATCGTCCAAACCGAAGTGTTTTCAGCAAATACAGAAGTTTATGACTACGCATATGATGACTTTGAAATATTTCTACATCAAGGATGGATAAAAGCTTTAGAAGTGAGTGAGAATTATGTAAAAAAGCAGCCAAGAAAAAAAAAGCAGCCAAATTGAGAGGTCTCAGTTTGAGTTGTTAGGTAATCTTAATGCACTGGAAAAGAATATTAGAAATATCCAGAATATATACTGGTAAGTAACCGTCTAAGTAGGAAAAGAATTCAGTAGACATACACGGTGGAGTAATGGATAGTGGCTCGGAGTGAGGAATTAGAGATCCGAGTTCGAATTCTGGTCAAATCGATTGCATTCACTTACGTGCTAATACCCTTGTGTAAGGTATGGGTCCTCTTCTTTCCCCACCAGGACCTTTCGTGTTCATATGTCAGCTTTTTTAAGATTTATGTGTCTTTACCAAATATATTGTGAAGAACATTTTTGGCAATTTATTTTACATATGCCTGCTTCTGAATTATTATTGTTAAGGGTGTTTTGAAGAAACCCGGTGGTGTAATGGATAGCGGCTCGGATTGGGGAAACAGAGAGCCGAGTTCGAATTCTAGTCGATTCCATGTGATAAGGCCCTTGGAAAAAAAAAATAACAGCAAAAAAGATTTTGTTGGCATTAAATAACCCATGGAGGTTGATAAGCCGTAAAACAAACCAAACCAAACCAAAAATGTAGCTATTTACGAAGTGTTTTAACAGAGGGTAAAAGATACGACACCAAAATCCGAATGGAATAGCGAAAGGCGCCTCCCATAAAAAAATACTCTGCAAAAATTAAGAAACAGGACATTTTTCTTAGAAACAAAGAAAAGCGCACTGATTTTTTATGCAATATGCATCCTTTTGTATGTAATTGAATTCTAGACAATCTCATCCCAGACGAAGTAGAGAATTCTAGCAATAGAAATGTATGTCTTTGTTTCTAAGATGAGGTATTTTACCTATTTACACTATTTACATTGTTCGGTCTGTTGTCCACATTTTCGTTGCCATATTCACGACGTTCCGGCCGTTGTATGCTCCGGCCTTCTCCATGATCTGTTTATATTCCTGAGATGAGGCATTGTAATTTACACTATTTACATTGTTCGGACTGTTGTCCGTATCTTCGTTGCTATATTCACAACGTTTCAGCCGTTGTACGCACCAGCCTTCTTCAGGTGATTGGAATTTCAGGTGGTTCGAATTTCGAACTGAACTCATTATTTCGTTCACCGGGATAGATTGTTCTAGTTCTTTGTTTTCATGCCTCTTCCGGATGTCGCAGTATAAGTTATCTCCCTTTAAATCAACTTTCTTTTATTTTTTCTTCAATGACATGGCCCCGTAGATAAATGCATTGATTGAATCCAATGAGTTGATCCAAAGAGTCGTGAGTTCAGTTCCTGGCTACAGCTTAGGTGAACAAAAGCACCTGGAGAGTTGAGTTAAAGGGAAATAACAAGGACACCAGGAAGAGGCATGGAATATGGAACTAGAACAATTGTAAATAGAAGTGTTGTTCTATAGAGAATTGCTGAGACTCACGGGATAGAACGTGTGAGCAACGACGAGATTTTAGAGAAAATGGAAACAAAAAGGAAACATATATTTAACACCAGTAAGAAACATTTCCAGGGCACATAATGAGGAAAGAGGGCTTGGAAAGTTTCACACTCGCAGGACATACTGAACGCAAGAGTGACAGCGGAAAGCAATGTATGACCTACCTAACGAGCTTGTGTAAATGGTTGGTATAACAGGGATTAGGGGAGACAGTAAAAACACAAAATTTAGTAAGGCCTACGAAGAATAGGAAATTATGGAGAGCCATGATCGTCGCCGACCTGACATGGAAAAAGTAGAAGGGAACTATTCTAATATTCTTAAAAACCTAGTAGCGTGAAAACCCTGCTCAATGAAAGAATAAAATTAAATAACAATAATAATTAGAAAGGCCCATGAAAACGTCACGTTTTTCTTATTTTAATATTCTGATGGATCTTAATTCTTAAGTTAATGATTAAATAGGCTTATGATGAGTTTGTATAATAATAGAAATTCCGTAGAATTTCCGTAGAAATTCCATCATCACATCGTGATATATTTTAGCTTAACAACTTTAACAAAATATTGCAATAACAATCATGAATAGGAATGTTGGTGGTTAAGAAGTAAGGGGGTAATCAAAAAATCTGAAATTGGCAAATTTTTCCATTTCACTGAAACAGACGTTAATCACTTACGTCTCTGTTTGTTTCTTTCTTTCTTTCATTCATTCATTCATTCATTCATTCTTTCTTTCTTTCTTTCTTTCATTGAAAACAAGTAGCGTCTCTGATATATTTTTTCCGTCTTTCCGCGCGATTAAAACGGAACAGTCCATTATTTATGAGGTATTGGCAGGAATCGTTAAACACGTCCATCTTCCTTTTTTTCTTTATTTCTTTTCTTTTATTTAATTTCTTTACTTCATTTCTTTACTTACTATTTTACTTATTTATTTATTTCATTTATTTGCTTAATTATTTAATCAATTTCTCATTAAAACCAAATAGCGTCTCTGATGTGTCTTTTCCGTCTTTCCACGCCATCAAAACTGAATAGTTCATTATTTATGAGGTAGTGGCAAGCGACTTTAAATACTTCTATCTTTCCTTTTTTCTTTCTTTCAGTCATTTTTTACTGAAACCAAGTAGCGTCTCTGATATATCTTTACCGCCTTTCCACGCGATCAAAACAGAATAGTCTTTTATTTATAAGATATTGACAGGAGACGTTACGCACGTCTATTTTCATTCCTTTCTTTCTTTCTTTCTTTCTTTCTTTCTTTCTTTCTTTTTTTCCACTGAAAACAAGTAGCAACTGTGGTGTGTCTTTTCCGTCATTCCGCGCAATCTAAACGGAATAGTCCATTATTTATGATATATGGCAGGGTGTAATCTACGTACGTGCTAAGTAAGGGAAGTACAATAATAATAATAATAATAATAATAATAATAATAATAATAATAGTGATAAAATGTTTTGTAACGTCCAAAAAATGGTAACATAATGCTGACGATAGTAAAATGATAGTTGTCGATTAAATATAAAAGAAGAAGCTAAAACGCGAGAAAGACTTCCGGTCACAACACATTGAAACACCTGTTCCGTACGATCACCGAAGTTGAGCAACGTTGAGCCTGATCAGTACCTAGATGGGTGACTGCTTGGGAATGCCAGGTGCTCTAAACTTGGATGTGTGAGAGATGCAATGGATAAAGTATCGGAAATTGTTAATCGGAGAGCCGAGTTCCAATACCCGTTGGGCTCGTTATATTCACTTACACACAAATCCGCTTTGAAAAGGCATGAATCCACACCTTTTCCCTACCCCAGCTATTGGTTAATCAGTAAGACTTGTATCACTAAGCCATTATTATCTTTCCCCTCCAAAAACAAATCTTCCAACCTAAAAGTATTTTCAGGCTTTAAATAACCTGCAAAGGGTTGATGAGCCGTAAAAAATGAATAAATCTATAAAACACGAGAGGATGTTATTCCTTTTCTACGACCATCAGATGCGATGTGGCAATTGTGAGTTAACTATGAAAGGATGAGGTTTCGTTTCTTTCACTAACTGGTAAGCTGACGGAACAAGAAATATACAAAATTAAGCAACGTCTGATGTGTTCAGTACCTGCATGGGTTGCCGTTTAGGAATATCAAGTGCTGAAAGCTTGGATGTGCGGGTGGTGTAATGGATAATGGCTCGGAATTGAAAATCGGAGAGCCGAGTTCAAATACCAGTCGGGTTCCTTATATCCACTTCTGCGCAAATACCCTTGGTAAAGGTATGAGTCTAACTCTTCTCTACCCGGCTGTGGCTTAATTTGTAGGATCTATATCAGTAAATCGTTATTATGTAAAAATAAATCTTACAATTTCTGGCTTTAAAGAATCTGAAAAGAGGTTGATAAGCCGTAAAAATGCAAATCAGTCATTGAGATGAGGAAGTGGGGCAGCGTTCTATGTTGGGATTAATTTTATGTAATGTTTCTACTTGAAAAGCATCCCCAAAATGATAAAATGGAATATTCTCTCGGTTGTTCGTAGTCAAAATGCTTTTTTTTTCGTTAAAAAAAAGAAAAGAAATTAATAAATGACAGGAAATGTTGATTATTTGTATATGTTTTTGTTTTTTTAAATAATATAAAACAAAATCAATGACCTCCTGGGTAAGACCTTTTATCAGCATGTTTTGAGGATCGTGGATACATATAAAAAATGCTGGTGTTCCCAAGTCCACCCTGACCCGGGGTGGTAGCACCTGTTAGGGTCCCAGCTATGAGCAAATAGTTAACCGCGAAACTGAGGTAAAAAGCATTATAAAAGTGTAAAAATAGGTTTTAATACGAGAAATATTTTGTAAAAAATTATTACCAGATATAAATTTTTGAAAAAAAAAAAAAAAAACTATTACCAGCAATACGTTTTTGAAAAAAAAAAACAAAAAAAACAATTACCATCTATACATTTTTGAGGAAAAATATTAACAGAAATAGATTTTTGACAAAACAAAAATATTACCAGAAAAAAAAAAGTTGTTGGCATTAAATGACCCATTGAGGTTGATATGCCGTAAACCAAACCAAACCAAACCAAACTTTCCCAGTGACATCATCGCGTAAGTAAATCTAAAGTGGAATTCGAACTCGGTACACCGACTCCTCAATTCGAGCCGCAATCCATTATTCCACCGTGCCTGTCTGAAGCTAGAGTGTTAATAACGCGCTCAAGATATTCGAATCAATAGAGTAAGCATATGTGTTTAATATGCGCGACAAATGCTTCCCAGAGTAAGCGACTGAAATAGAAAGAAACTGACTTTTACATTCTCTCTTTGACCGACGCTTCCCGAAGACATAAATCTAAACTGATGGTAAGTTAACGGGGTTATGGAAGGTTGTCTAAGACATTTTCAGTTGAGAGTAAAGGATTGTGTTCCCTTTTCTATTTCCATCTTTCCGCTTGTGACCATTTACGTATTATTATATTTCTTTAATCATTGCCCACTGGCACTGAAGAATCACAAAGACCTGTGTACCAATTAAGTGAAACCACGTCACCTGAGGACTACCAACAGCGGCAACAATTAAAATGGATAGCACATATAACCCGAAGAGAAAATAATCGCAGGAGATGTTAACATTCCACACCACTTCAAATAGAAGAATTGAAAGAAATTCCCCATCAATACTGGAAAGAACGATATAAGCTACCAGACATGCAAAAGCTGCATTACTTAAAAATGTGTTTCAACAGAGATATTTAATAAATTCCAACCGAAAACAGTACACAGTGTTCGGTCAATGAGTGCCAAAAGTTTCCTTGCAGGGAAACGGCTTATATTACCATGACTATCTATCTATCTATCTATCTATCTCAATTTCTTCATATCTATCTATCTATCTATCTATCTATCTATCTATCTATCTCAATTTCTTCATATCTATCTACCTATCTATCTATCTCAATTTCTTCATATCTATCTATCTATCTATCTATCTATCTATCTCAATTTCTTCATATCTATCTATCTATCTATCTATCTATCTATCTCAATTTCTTCATATTTATCTATCTATCTCAATTTCTTCATATCTATCTATCTATCTATCTATCTCAATTTCTTCATATCTATCTATCTATCTATCTATCTCAATTTCTTCATATCTATCTATCTATCTATCTATCTCAATTTCTTCACATCTATCTATCTATCTATCTATCTATCTCAATTTCTTCATATCTATCTATCTATCTATCTATCTCAATTTCTTCATATCTATCTATCTATCTATCAATCTATCTATCTCAATTTCTTCATATCTATCTATCTATCAATCTATCTATCTCAATTTCTTCATATCTATCTATCTATCTCAATTTCTTCATATCTATCTATCTATCTATCTATCTCAATTTCTTCATATCTATCTATCTATCTATCTATCTCAATTTCTTCATATCTATCTATCTATCTATCTATCTATCTATCTATCTCAATTTCTTCATATCTATCTATCTATCTCAATTTCTTCATATCTATCTATCTATCTATCTATCTCAATTTCTTCATATCTATCTATCTATCTATCTATCTCAATTTCTTCACATCTATCTATCTATCTATCTATCTCAATTTCTTCATATCTATCTATCTATCTATCTATCTCAATTTCTTCATATCTATCTATCTATCAATCTATCTATCTCAATTTCTTCATATCTATCTATCTATCAATCTATCTATCTCAATTTCTTCATATCTATCTATCTATCTATCTATCTATCTCAATTTCTTCATATCTATCTATCTATCTCAATTTCTTCATATCTATCTATCTATCTATCTCAATTTCTTCATATCTATCTATCTATCTATCTATCTCAATTTCTTCATATCTATCTATCTATCTCAATTTCTTCATATCTATCTATCTATCTATCTATCTATCTCAATTTCTTCATATCTATCTATCTATCTATCTCAATTTCTTCATATCTATCTATCTATCTATGTATCTATATATCTGTCTATCTGTGTTCATCTGAATGATGTAGTATATATATACATCTATTTATATTTGTTCATTATCACAAACTATCTCTCTCTCTCTCTCTCTTTAAACATTTGGACATTTTATATCTTAGTTATGGAGGTGACGGATTTGAGTCAGAGCATTAATAATTATTAAGATTTGGCTTAAATTGCGATAACGCCTATCAATAAAATCGAATGGAACATTTTTCCGGCACTAATTTTACAGTAGGTACGCAAAAAAGAATCTTTAACAGATTCGTCAGTCACCGAAATCACCAGTAAGATTACAAATAAAATAAAGGCAGCTATTTGAGGACAAATATATTTTTTAAATTAATCAAAAATTAAAATGTATATCTTAAGAAAAATTGCAACAAATATACTTGAGCAGAAAGGAATAATAATAATAATAATAATAATAATAATAATAATAATAATAATAATAATAATAGAGTAATTCCCACACAAATCTCGGAAAGAGATTAGCTCCGAAAAATTCATATGACAAAGTTCAATAAGCGCATTGTGCAAATATACAACGCTGCACTGGACCAACGGACACACCACTGCGAAACATCACAGAAGGTAACAATAGCATATACGCAACAACTTTAGCAGCTAATGGGAATCTTGGGGTCAAAACAATGAAAAGTTTAAACAAACAGACAAAAAGAGCCATCTTGGAAGGCAAAAATTATGCGAGAAATAAAGGAAATCAAACGTAAGATTTCGATATCAGACGAGATCGCAAGAAACCCAAATGTCTCAACACGTAAAATGCAGATCATGCGGAAATATAAAATTAAGTCATTAAATGAAATTCCAGCAATGAAGGAAATGCTAAAACAGAAATTGCAGTTAAAGGCACAGAGAACAAAACGATACGAAAAACGTTGTAGATTTTATCGCCAAAATAAAATATTCCAAACGGACCTTAATAAATTTTACAGGGAAATTGGAAAAGCAGTTAGTCAAAAAGAAGAATTTAAAGAAATCCCCCATCAATACGGGAAAGAATGATATAAGCTACCAGACTTGCAAAAGCTGCATTACTTAAAATGTGTTTCAACAGAGATATTTAATAAATTTCAACCGAAAACAGTACTTAGTGTTCGGTCAATGTGTGCCAAAAGTTTCCTTGCAGGGAAACGGCTTATATTACCATGACTATCTATCTATCTATCAATCTATCTATCTATCACAGTCTGTTCATCTATCTATCTATCTATCTATCAAAGTCTGTTCATCTATCTATCTATCTATCACAGTCTGTTCATCTATCTATCTATTACAGTCTGTTCATCTATCTATCGATCTAGTGCAGAAGTTTTGGGAGAATATTTGGAGCAGCCCAAAACATTTACCGGTTAAGGCACGTCAGGCTATATGACGGTTCCGTATAGGATATAGGTTCGATTCCTGACGGAGGACGAATATTTTCTATGAAAATTTCTCAAACATTCAGGCCGGTAAATGTTATTTAATACTGTTTATTATAAACAGAGCATTTACTTAAATATTTGTATCTATAAAAAGAATGTTAAACATAAAAATGTCTTTATATATATATATATATATACCTATGTAAGCATCATCCGATTAAATCTGCATCTGACGACTGTCTTTAGTTGGTCAAACTTTACTTCTCTTTTTCTTTTTTTGATTACGTCATGTTCCTGCTTTTGCTGATCAATCCCGAGGGATATTTCGCCGTCGTCAGCAAAACTGGATTTAAAGTGAAATCTATACAGGGGCACGATAACCGTTTGGAATGACTTTTTTTTTATGTGCCAATTCCTTTCAGTGAGTGGGTAATTATGGCTCTCCACAACTTCCTGTATTTTATTTACCCACCATTCTATTTTCTTGTTCTAGCATCTTTATACCAATTCTTGCAGCTTCCTTCCCGTAAAAGTTGCATCTTTTCCAATTCAGATATTGGCCCACACGGACATGCCGTGTTTTATATTTAGTTGGTGCCAATACTGTGCAACCTGATTTAAGATGATCAATTGTTCCTGAATATTTATCACAGAATTTGTATTTCAGCCTAACACAATTTTTTGGTATGTGCGCTTGGTAATTTCTAATTGTCCTTTGCAGCAAGAATAAAACCTTAGGTTTCAGCTTTTAATTGTGTATTACGTAACCACTGCTGGGTACGCTGTTTGTCTATATCGGCTCGTTTGGTACGGGAAGAATATTGACCATGAAGCGGTTTATCTTGTTATCGTTTCTGCATTAGGTACATTGCATTTGCTTTCATTTTTAAGTTCTTTGTCGCTACAGTAGATGTATTATGGCTCCCTTGCACTTTTTTCACCCCAATTGAACTCCCTTTTGAATGTTGGATTTCTTTATTGTTGAATAATGTTTCTTATTTCTTTTTATTGCTGTTATTAGTACTTTTAAGTATCCCACATTGATTCAGTGTTAATCTAGGAAAGACTAGGGATAATCTGAAATAGCCTGGCCGTGAATTAACCTGATGGGACTTGGAGATCATTAGACATTTAATGGGTCTTCGTATAAGTAAATTATAACCACTTATTCACAGAGCATTTTCTGGATCAAAACGAAGATCATAAATGCATCGGCTACACACAATTTTAAGTACTTTTTTATTTTTGTGCATTCGTTCTTTAAAATCTGTATTTTAGAGTGAGGATCACGTTGTAAAAGGCCCGGGGCCGCTCAAGTTAAAGGGTTTGGTATTAAGAGGCAGTTTATGTGGATAGGTAGGGAAGATAACAGTTAATTCTAGAAAAGGTTAAGATTATAGTGATCAGGAAAACATCAATTTGGAAGACCGTTCCACAGAGCAGTGATTCGCGGGAAGAAGCTGTTCAAGTGGAACTTACTTCACACCAATGAAATACGGAGTGAATTTGGGTGGACTGCTACAATGTAAGTGGCATGGCGGGTCCTAGCTGTGAAGGTTAGAACTGGCGGAACCAAGGAATGCAGTTCGTCCGAGCACTTGCCACGGAAATAGAGATATTGCTTCTCTGACAGTTATAGCCTTCAGATATTCAAATGTAATGTCAATCGACATCTTTTGATACCTTGATATAATCCCCTGTCCTTCTCTTTATCATTTCCTCAATCACATCTTTTTACTCTTGCTATCACTTTCTGTAACCTCTTGCGTGTAAGCGGCACCCTCGCTTTGCTTGGGTGAAATGCTTAAAAATGCTATATTGATGATGTAAAGTGCACACTATCATGGATAGGCAACAGTTTGTTTGATGCTTAAGGCATAGATGAAACAGGCTATCATCCAATGTGCACACACACACACACACACATATATATATATATATATATATATATATATATATATATATATATATATATATATGTGTGTGTGTGTGTGTGTGTGTTTGTGTGTGTGTGCATTAAAATAGGCACCATATAATTTTATATTACAAAGAGTTAATCATACCTTGAATCAATTAGCAATATTAATGCAATTATTAGCGAAATCCCTTCGCTAGTAGACATAATTATAAGCATTATACTACTAATAATCCACTGAATGATGAGATACTTATGTATAAAATGGATATGGTGTATTTTTTAATTCACCTAGTACTTTCAAATGCTTCACGCATTCATCTTCAGGCTGTATTTT
Organism: Acanthosepion esculentum; assembly: GCA_964036315.1. Classification (NCBI taxonomy): domain Eukaryota; kingdom Metazoa; phylum Mollusca; class Cephalopoda; order Sepiida; family Sepiidae; genus Acanthosepion; species Acanthosepion esculentum. The sequence continues at coordinate 93,372,683 of OZ038503.1, read as the reverse complement.
TTTCTTTAGAATCAAAACTGGAAGACGAAATAAATGTGTTTTTCCGACCGAAAGATGTTTTTAAGAATGAGCTATTTATTAACGGCTATGTAGTGTTGGAGCGTGCAAATCGCAACGCTAAAGTTAAAATATTACAAGTGAGAGAATATATATATATATATATATATATATATATATAGAGAGAGAGAGAGAGAGAGAGAGAGACAGACAGACAGACAGACAGACAGACAGACAGACTGAGATAGAGAGATAGTGAGAGAGGGAGAAAAGAAGAAGAAAGAGTTAAAGAAAATATTAGTGACATTTTCTGGGAAAATACAAACTTTTTGAAATATGTGAAACTAGGTGTTTTAAACATCTGACTAACTTTTCTTGTTTGAAAAATCTATTTCCACCACGTTTCTGGCATATTCCCACCTGCCTGACCCGGGCATTTGTTTTGGTGCGGGGTTTTGTGAGCCCTGGCTGTTATGGAGCAGGCACATCCAATTTCATCCGCGTCACGTTCGCTGCTAACGTCTGTGTCTCCGCGGGATTGTCTACGTTGACCCAAACGACAGAGAAGAGGAAATTACTCCGAAACTGCATACAAACTTGGTTAACAATGTCTTCTCTGACTTTACATGAACAGTTCTTTAGTGTTTTCTCTTTAGAATTACGACTTGAAGGAGAGTCATTGTTTAGTCTTTATATTTTAAAAGCCTTTCTGTCATCCTAATTCCTTGTCTCTCTCCCCCACTTTCTTATACAGCAATCCCCTGAGATAGGAGTTTAACTCGTTCGTAGACCGAGCTTGTAACTCAAAACACCTCGTATTTCGAATCTGTTTAACCCGTTGAAATTAATGAAAATATTTCTGATCCGTTCCAGACCACTAAAAATTCATTACTGTTCTTTACACGTACTTTCTTCGGACCCATCTAAAGGAATTTTGCAAAATAACGGTAAAAAAGACACAACTCAACAGAGATCCTTCCAGGGCAGAGGTGAACACGTGTACTGTAAATACTTAACTGAAACTCGCTCCTATCTCAAAATTCATCTCGTATCTCAAGGTAAAAAATCGGCCGAACTCCGGCTCCTTTCTAAAAATAACTCGTATGTTGGTACACTCATATCTCCAGGCTTTAATGTAGCAGTAATTCCAAGCCGTAGGTGTAACTACCCGTTGGGGTTCATTTTTAATACCACCCACACTTTTCCCCGGTTTAAAATAAGGTATGATAGGAACATAGGTTAAACCGCTTTATATAAAATGCTTCAATTATATTTAAACGTATTTATAATTAGTTGTTCTTCGAATGACTGTTTTTTAACAAGGATTTTTATTATCAGAGCTAAGGGTTATTGTTGTGGGGCTCTCGTCCTTTTACACACGATGGACTCGTCTAAAGTATAATTATACTGACAGAGTTGGAGATATGAAAGAAATACGTTCAGATAAGGTTGAGATACGTAGAGTCCAGAGAGAGAGAGAGAGAGAGAGAGAGAGAGAGAGAATTACGGCTTGACTTACAGAGACTTGTACATATACTTTCTGCTAACCCGTATTCCTGGACTACTAATCTTCATTTCAAGTTTGTATTCTTACGTTCAATACACTTATTTTGCTATTTCAATTACTGGCGTTATTTATTTATTTGTGCAGGATTCCATCCCCGGAATCCACAACAGTTATATATATTAAAATTTGTCTATATTTCTGAGATGAGGTATTATGCACAGTATTTACATTAGTCGGACTATTGTCCTCATCTTTGTCGCCATATTTGTCACAACGTTTCGGTCGTTGTACGCTCCGGCCTTCTTCAGGTGGTTGGAATTTCGAACCGAACCCTTTATTTCGATCACTGGGGTAGACTGTTCTAGTTCCACGAGCCATATTTGATGGATGTCAGTTATCAGTTATCTCCTGGTAATTTTTCCCTCTGAAAGTTCTCCACTTCCTGAACTCACACACTTTGGGTCTGTCACTGGATCTAACCAACGCCTTTATCCACTGTGTCATGTGTCCTTGAGGCCGAAACGTTGTGACAAATATGGCGACAAAGATGAGGACAATAGTCCGACTAATGTAAATACTGTATATTAAAATTTATTTCTCACGTTATAAACGCCTTGAAATGATATTCGTCTGACCGAGAGATGAATCAGTTTAAAGGGGTGATGGCACTGTAGATTTTTTATTTATGTTAAGAATTTGCGTTTGAAGTACACTTCCATGTGGTACTATGAGATGTACAACATGCTAGGGACACTTGACGTGTGCTGATACCTGGATCGTTTCCGACAGCCTGTAAAATGAGTTCTTCGTGGTCATGCGTACGCGCGGATCTTGGTTTTCCTCGATCCCTAATTTGCGGTGCCACCGGTCCTGTCTCGGCAACGCTACGATAAACAGCAGCCAAAGTTAGATGACTTGGTTGTCTTCGGTTTGGGAAGGTGTTGTGTAGGATCCACCTAATCTGCATAGGTGACTATCAACTATATAAATAATGGTTGGTACCGGAAGACGAGAGAGAAGGAATCACGAGATCCAACTAGAGACTCTGATCGACTGCGACTAGTCAACACATTCTCCAGGAACGTCTTCCCAGAAATATACAGAAATACTATATGTACTTATTGTGTACACTTTCTTGTTATAATACATTCTTGTTCTAAGTACATTTTGTGTTGCATTATTATTCCATGCAATAGGCGAGATTCAACAAGGAGTCAAGACTCAACAGAAGGCAATCTGATACAGCCGTGCATCCTCGCGTCCATTACCATTCGCGCGGCCGTATGTAAAGATCATATCTGCCTGTTCACGATATGAATATCCTGCCATTGTTATAAGGAACATTTCTCAGTTAACTCACTACTACACATATTAAACGTTGAAAAACCGTAAAACTTAAGGATGCTGGAAAAACTAAATAAAAATTAGTTAAATCTTACTTCTCTGCTGCATTTAATGAAAGATGTTAAAAAGGTTTCTGCCTAAATATAACTTAATAAACATGGATATACACACACACATATATATATATATATGATAGAATTTGTAAGGAGGATTTGATAATTATAATTAAATAATTTAGGGAGTCTGAAAGAAACCTCAACAGAATGCGGAAAGCACTGGACGGCCATTTCGTCCTATATTTGGGACTCATCAGCAGTGCACATCCACTACCGATAATTGAAACCCCGACAGTTAGTTGGTGAGCAAACACCATACCAACTGTTCCAACGGTCCTCGGTGACGAAGAGATAGCAAATCAGACTCAATGAATTACTTAATTATAATTACCAAATCCTCCTTACAATTTCTATCATGTGTATATCATTGCTTGATACGGCTTCTAATGCTTCAGTTTGAGCGGCTTGGTGATAGTAGTCATGGCTCCGGGGGGCACAGTCCTATGGTTACAGAGAACTTCAGTTGAGTTCCACCACGGAATATGTGAGCGAGCGGCGCTATATTGAGTCCAGTGCTTTCTGCATTCTGTTGAGGTTTTTTTCAGGCTCAATGAATTACTTAATTATATATATATATATATATATATATATATATATAAATAAAAAATAATTTTTTCCTCAACAGGTATATATATATATATATATAATATATATATATATATATACCTGTTGAGGAAAAAATTAAATAAATAGTAATTAAAATTTCAGTGTTTGAGCGGTGATGTCAGAAATATAGAGCTATGATAAACTTTCGAAGGAACCAAAATCTTAATCTACAACATGAAACAAGGGATAAAGCACTATTTCCCTTCAAAAGACCGAGGATGAGTATGAACCGGGCGATATGCGAAAGTATCTACTCCTATTGGGAGAAATAAATAAAGAGTAATTAAAATTTCAAAGCTTTGGCGGCGATGATGCATATACGAAAATAAAGATAAAAGAGAGAATGATAAATAAAATACGCTAAAATAAAGGACAATGAGATGGCGGTGTTGTCTCAGGTATGGAATTAACTTCAAATATGTGTGTTTTGGTATGGAGCACAGGGGTCTGTCAAAACATTAAATTTTGGCTTAAGTTACGATAAAGCCTATCAACTAAAAATCGAATGGAACATTTTTCCGGCACTCATTTTACAGTAGGTACGCAAAAAAGAACCTTTAACAGATTCGTCAGTCACCGAAAATCACCAGTAAGATTACAAATACAATAAAGGCAGCTATTTGAGGACAAATATTTTTTTTTAAATTAATCAAAAATTAAAATGTATATCTTAAGAAAAATTGCAACAAATATACTTGAGTAGAAAGGAATTATAATAATAATTAGAATAATGTTCGTCTCGCAAGATTCCATCAAATTGTCACCCTCATTACCATTGGTAACACGGCTAACAGCGTGAGAAATAGTCGTTTCACCCAGGTAACGCATTGTCTCACAAGTCCCCGAGATCAATAGACACAAGATTTTTCAATATGAAAACAAAACGGTCGCACTAACGGGCAGAGTAAAAAGGCGCGAACAGACGTTTCCATTACGTCACGTTCACACCGGTGACAATGGAGCATTTCTGCCAAGAGAGGTACGGCATTGAGGATCAATCGGCAGGTAAGCGAAAACTCATGGTAACTTGACGTATTCTGCTGCTGGTGTACAGGACCGAAGAAGCATAACGTATCGACCGACAAGCCGAGCCGCCCATAGATTGAGTCCAAGGAAACCGCGCCGCTCATCATATGTATATCTTATTATTTTTAAGATTGTGGCCCTCACTAATGTAGCCAGAAAGGACTTTTAATTCTCTCAGGATTGCTTCACTATAAAGATTGAATACCTCCTGTGCCCCTTCCTATTGTCACAGGTATACGGAGGTGGGAAGTTAAATGCTGCATACACCATCCCAATAAAAATTTTGTTCCCCCCCCTATCCTTTGTTTCTCTCTTTACCTTTTCATACCTTGGGTATATATATATATATATATATATATATATATATATATATATATATATATATATATATATATATAGATAGATAGATAGACACACATATATGTGTGTATATATATATATATATATATATATATATATATAAACACACACACACACACACACACACACACACACACATATATATATATATATATATATATATACAAGTTTAGGATTGGTATATACGGAATGAAATCCAATAACCAACAATCAATATTCTTTAAAGAGTGCTCAATACAGAGTAGAGCAGATATAATTATTTATTTGAATATTACAACATAAATATGTTATAAAATCACGACAAAAGTAGCCATTTTGTTTCAACACTTCTGGTGTCTTGTCAAGTGATAATATAGAATATAGAATCATAATATAGAATATAGAATGGTTCTATATTCTATATTATCACTTGACAAGACACAAGAAGTGTTGAAACAAAATGGCTACTTTTGTCGTGATTTTATAACATATTTATGTTGTAATATTCAAATAAATAATTATATATATATATATATATATATATATATATATATATATATATATATATATATATATATATATATATAAGCATTTCACCACAAGCAAGGCAGGAGTGCCACGAACACGCAAAGGGTTACAGAAAGTGAAAGTAAGAGAAAAGAGGGGTGTTTGAGGAACGGATAAAGAAAAGGTCGGGGATCAAGATCAAGCCATCAGAAGATGTCGATTGGCATTACATTTAAATTTTAGAAGATTATAGTTATCAGGGAAGCAAGTAAGAGGAAGGGAAATGCGTGGGAGGAAAATGTTAGAGTAGAAGAAGCGGTTACATTTAACTGTTTCGATGGTGAAAGGGTGAGACCAAGATGCCAACCTAGTAGCACGCTTAAATTTATGCAGTTGGGGCACCAGTGAAAATATCTCGCCAGAGCAGTTGTCGTGAAACTATTTATAGAAAAGGCAGGGAAGCTAAATCACGTCTGTGAGAAAGCGACTGAATCGAAATGCCAGATGAGGACCTATCACATTGCATATCCGTCTTTTGATTTTGTCATGAACCTCGAGGTGAACAGCGTGTACACCAGGCCATATATGGCAACAGTATTCAATGCAAGGATGCATGGTATATTTGTAGATTTGAAGGATGGGCTCAGGCGAGAATAACCTTCTGGCGCGACATCGAGAAGAAACTTTCCTTGCGGTAGGTGTATCTATCGATTCAATGTAGTTGTTCCACCTCGGTTCAGAGGAAAACATGAGACCAAAATGGCGCAGAGAGGCGCTCTCGGGAAGTTGAACATCAGCTATGCTGATAGGAGACCGGGAGGTTTCCCTATGGTGGGTAAATGAGAGCAGTTTCGTTTTGGCGGCATTAAAATTTACAAGTCATTTGTTGCCCCAGTCAACCACAGATTCAAGGTCGTTTTTAAAACCAACGGCCAGGCTGGCTTTGTCAGCAAAGCCGGATTTACTATAGAGACAGGAGTAACTGGTAACTGGTAGTTTCGTCTGCGTACTTGAGAACTGATGACATCGGGAAGATCATTGATGAAGATCAGAAACGGTGTTGGATCCATGATAGAGCCTTGGGGAAATGTATGAAAGGAACTGGAGGAGAACAAGTTCAGGACGACCTTCATTTCACGGTTTGACAGGAATGGATATTTATTGCATAAAAATACAATTCTGGCATAAGGCCGAAAAAGGGGAGGGGTTGAGGCTGGTCTTCATTAACTATCTTATACCTAGCTAATCCGATTCACGACCCATTCACTCATTAAAATTTTCCCATTCACCATAAAAACTCGTCCGTCACCAATCAATCCTCCATACACCATAATACCACATCTTCTCAAGGGGGCCTACAAAACGCACCCCATGCCATAAACATTTAATGATAATAAACTATATATACAATTCTAAAGATGAAAAATGAGAGGGAAGGGAGATGAACCAAATAACAAACTAAACATGAACACAAAGTGAACTGATGTTAGTAGGGCCCATCCAACCCTCAAGAAGGAGAGAGGCCGCTGTATTCTGCCCATGGGACAAAATCAAGACGCTCTCTCACTAAGGGAGTGGGAAAGATGAAAATATAGACGGACATGGGAAATAAAAAGTTGACCCAAGGGAGGGGGCCAAAACAAACTGGGGAGGTTGGGAATCTCGACTTGGATCATAACTAAAGATGCAGCCGGGAACAGGCCAGGAACAACACTGACTCACATTAACTAGGTACAAAAAATCTTGTCTAACCTAACCAGGAGGAGAGCTCCACAGGAAACCACCTCGATGTGACGTAGGTTGACCTAGAAGAGAAAATCAAGGCTAGCCCCGTTCAAACGAACCAAGCTCGCCCCAGTCACCCACCTTTCGCTGAAGACTGTCAAATGCAAACGTTTTCTATCAGTTCTAATCTTCCAAATAAATCATGCTTACCTAGTAACATCACAAACTTACGTCACAAAGGTACGTCACAAAGAACTGTTAGAACAAAACTTGTAAGGAAAGATTTATTTTGCTTATATTTGTCTATGAATTTGATTTTTAAAGTCCGTAATAATTTGTTGAAACAAGTTTGAACAAAGTAACTATAAACAAAATGATCTTTGTTTTGTTTTGTTTTGTTTTGTTTTTTTCTATCCTCTGCCAGCTGCAATGATGGAGAAAGCATTACCTCGAACCATCTCCAGTGAGACACGCTGAAAGAGCCACTCCGTTTCGCGAGGCTCATCCCTTAATCGAGACGTCATCGCGCCAATCCTCCGAAGAAACGCCATCGAGCGAGGGCCAATAACCCCAGAAATCTCTACTGCCACAGGAGTAAAAGAAAATCTATCAGCAAGAGCAGAATATTTAACTATTTTTTTTTCATCTCAGCGTCCCGGGCGACGGACCCCGGATCAACCGCGGACCTAATATTAAATAAATTGTTCAATTCGGAATGTCCTGTAGGTTACCCGGATTGACATGGTCCTGATGAAGGCTGGATGACCGACTAGTGAAACGTTGTGATGATACACCGCATGAAATTAGTGCAAATAATTAAAACTTACCTGCTTACGGCCACATCACATCGACACACCGATTATAGTACGATCACCGAAGTTAAGCAACGTCGTGCTTGGTCAGTACCTAGATAGGTGACCTAGATAGAATGCCAGGTGCTGTAAGCTTGGATGTGCGGGTGGTGTAATAGACAATGGCTCGGTTAATCTGAGAGCCGAGTCCCAAATCCAATTGTGTTCGTTATAATCACTCATGCACAAATACCCTTGCGTAAAGGTAGGAATACACCTCTTCTCTAATCCCGGGTGTGGTGAATTAGTAAGACTTGTATTACTAAATCATTATTATTTTTAAAAAAAAGGAAATTTCATAAAAAAATACTTAGATTTCTTCATTAAATAAGCCATATAATTAAGGGAGGGCTATAAAGACAAAATTTTTCAACAAAAATAAAAATGGGGAAGTGTTTTATTCCACTCTTTTGTATCCAAATTGAAGGAAATGGGCCAACTTTTTGAAAATTGGTATGGAGCTGGACCGAAACGTGTCCAGACCTGCCCGGGGTCCCCCCCAAAATGACTAAAAATGACAACGAGCAGGTCTGGTCATGTTTCGGTCCGAACCCATCCTAAGTTTCAAAAAGTTGGCCCATTTCCTTCTATTTGGATACAAATAAGTGGAATAAAAACTTCCTCGTTTTTTTTTTTGGGGGGGGGGAATTGGTCTCTTTTGCCCACCACTAATATAAGTTAATATGTCGCTAAACAAAATAACTAGAAATGAAAACTCTTCATCCGAGAAAGTCAGAAAACATGCATCTAATCCAGTTTCAGGATTTAACTAATCCAGATGAAAGCAGATAAAACTTGACGCATTTCTTCCATAAACTGGACAAACCTTAGACAAAACATTTGAAGTGTGAATTTATGAAACGCTATTTTATCTAATTTTTTTTTCTCCTTCGATAAATGAGATATTCAGTTATCCGGAATTTTGAACAAGCGGAACCGACTTTTATCAACCCGTGTGTCCTAAGGTAACCGGATAATCGTAGAAGCGCCCGAGTTCATTACAGTTTTACCCAGCAGGATTTATCATCCACAAAAAATCCAATTACGCCTCATTATTACTTGATGTAGTTGTGGTCTCAGGGGCAGAATCCATATAATGGCAGAAAATTATAGACACACTTGGATGAACTTCAGTTAGCGCTTGATTAACTGCTAGACAAAAAACACATGCCCCCATAACAAAGAAAGGCCAAATATCTTTTGTGCCAACTTTCTGAATAGAATTATATTAGTGCCCGCACAAGAATAAAAGACAGAAAACAGCTGTTAGCATCATGGTTGAAGGAATTCTTATTTCAAGGTTCATCAGTAATGCCCCCGCAACTTGAATTCTCGGACTGAATTTAAATGTGCAGTTGCGAAAGCAAATGCTGGATATTGATTGTCGGTTCGTAATAATGGATTTAACTGGCTGGCCTTCAGCAGTTCTTTGGCAGAAGTAAGTGAATCTGTTGCTAATCTTTTAATATTACTGTAAACCAGTTTACAGATTCTGCTCTGTTACAAAACGACAACTGCGGGACATTCTGTGCGCGTCGAACTTATTCCAGCGACTGGGACCTCCGTGGTCGAACGGTAAAAGGACGTCTAAAGAACGCCTGGATAAACAGGTTCCCCAGCAGAAAGGAGACGCAGGTCATTTCAGATGACTGTTTGTCTTTTGTCAAGGTATTCATTTCACTGTTTAAACATCAGATATATCCACCCAAATGTGTCTATCCATGAAAATAACTTTTATAGTCACACACACACACACACACAGATATATATATATATATATATATATATATATATATATATATATATATATATATATATATATATATATATATATATATATATATATATATATATATGGGCACGCGACTGGGCGGTTAGATGGTTCGTTTTCTGACCATGAGTCACGGGTTCGAACCTTACCATCTTTTCCTGATGGTATCTGGAGGGAGCACCCCCAGAGTGCGGCACATTTGGAAAGTCCCTGAAAGCCATACCACGGATTGACCCAAGTATTGTGAATGAAATTGGGTAGAGGAAAACACTTGGGGCCGTCGATAGCTGTGTTATCACGAAGTCACAAGTCATCGTGGCCGAGTGTTGGAGCGTGCTGGCTTTGTTTAGATTGTTGATCACGCTAAATAACACGCACTTTCCCAGAAGCTGTAACTAAGGTCTGCTCGACATAGTTGCAGTATAAACCTGTGTTTGCTGAAATGTTAAATAACTAATTCATTTAATTGAAATAGGCACCATGTTGATGAATTACTGTTCTCCAACGTACCTCTAAATTCTTAATCCCATCTTTAAAATAATTCTCATCCTTTGATGTGATAAACAGTTCAAATGATTCGATTACCTCTCCTTTATTGAAGAATGTTTTATGGCGCATGTAAAGCCCCAAATGCTTAACTAAGTGATAACCAGGAGGAGAGATATCAGGTGAATATGGAAGATGAGGGAAAATTTTATAATTCAGGCTATGCAACTTTTGAACAGTTGATTGTGAAAAGTGCAACCATTCATTGTCGTGATGCAAACTGGGTAATCTCTATTCATAAATCTGGGATGTTTCTTTTCAATTTTTCATGCATACACTCAGTTTCTTCCCGAACTGAATTACTGTTGTCTGCAATGTACACCTCTCTCTATATATTAGGTTGTCACACGTGAAATGGCGCACTTTATAGGAAATGAATAAAACGCTTCTGGAATGTTAAATAACCAATTTATTTAGTTGAAATAAGCACCATGCTGGTGAATGAGAGTTCTCCAACAAACAAGGGAAAAATCAATACTCCTGTTCAAAAGACAGGGAAGGAGTGTGAAACGGGTGCTAGACGAATATATCTGTTCCTATTATAAGTATAATTTAGATATATGAAAATAAAAAGAAGGCATCAAAAGGATTTCACGAGTTTTCGGTTTATAATTGAAAGGGTAAAAACAGAATAAAACTTGTTTAAAGTTGCATTTCAGAAATACTAGGTTGTCACACATGAAATGACGGACTTTACAGGAATCGAATAAGACGATTCTGAAATGATAAAAAAAATAATTTAACTGAAATAGGCACCGTTTTGATGAATTTCTGTTCTCCAACGTAACTCAAAATTCTTAATCCCATCTTTAAAAAAATTCTCATCCTTTGAGGTGATAAACAGTTCAAATGCTTCGATTACCTCTTCCTTATTGGAGAATGTTTTATGGTGTATGAAAAGCCCAAAATGTTTAAATACGTGATAATCAGGAGGAGAGAAATCAGGTGAATATGGAGGATGAGGCAAAATTTTATAATTCAGGCTATGCAGCTTTTGGACAATTGATGGAGAAGCGTGCGGCCGTCCGTTGTCGTACAGCAAAATTGTGTCATCCCTATTTACAAATCTAGGATGTTTCTTCTTTCAATTTTTCGTGTAAGTTTGCTGTTATTGTTTTCCCTTGAAGCAAGAATGAATAATGAATAACCCCTTTGAAAGACCACCCTACAGTAACCATTAATGTTTTAGGATGTAGTGCAGGTTTTGGGTATGGTTTGGATGATTCACTTGCGTCTAACCACTGGCCTACTCTCTTACTGCTGTCAATGAGTATCCATTTCTCATTGCATATAATATTTAGATGCAAAAATGGTTCTTTTTCCAAGTTAGTACATATGCAGTAAAATTACTTGACACTATTTCATTGTGATCATTTTTATTGGACTTATAAGTAACAATATATTGAAAGAAAAATTATCTGGAAAGAAAAAGAGTCAGGAATAAGTCAATATTTTTTTTATATACTACGGAGGTTACTTCGTTAAACGACCGGATCGACAACCAAACTTATGTGACAACGTAATATAGCTTTGATGTTTTCTTTTTAGGTCTCCCTAAGTCACATCGGAGTGGTTTCCTGTGGAGCCCAACCCTGGTTAAGCTAGACCTTTTTGTTTACCTATTTAATGTAAGTAAGTGTCGTTCCTGGCCTGTTCCCGGCTGCTTCTTTGGTAATGATACTGTGGCGGACTTCACCACATTAATTTAACTTTATATTAGGATACAAGTCTCACACAGAAAAGGATAACCTAGACATTGTTACACATAAAATATGTATTTTAACAAGTTGTGCAATATCAAACAACGAGGTAAAAGAAAACATGCATTTGCGTAAGAAATGTTGTAGGTTCTCTTTAACTGTTATTTTAGTGTTCCAAAGTTCACTGGAAGAATGTTCATGAGAGTCTCTTGTAATGATTGTTCTTGAAAGATATTGCTGTGTAAGAAGAGTTTATGTGAGTGTGTACAAGGTATGTTCAGCATGTGATTGGTGTGTGGGTGAGTGAGAAGGTTCGCACATGGTTTCAACTCTCGTGGATTCGTTTGACAGTTGAAATCTCACTAATTAACTAAGAAAAATCTTGGCTTAAATAAGCAACTATAGGCTCCAGATCGCTGCACGGGAAGAATAAACGATCTGATTTGTTGGCATCGACCAATCAGCGAGCGAGCTTTGGGGAGACTTAAGAAAGCTCCCAAAATTGCACAAAATTGACTACTTAAAAATAGAGCGATTACAAAATTGTCGCATTACTGCGATTTGTAAATTGTCTGTACTAATGTAGTGGTGATTTATTAACCAATGAATGCTTGGTGTTGTATGTGATTTGTATTTTTTGTATGTATGTATGTTCGTGTGTAATAGATCCGCACAATGCAAGTCGAGATTTCTAACCACCCCTGTTTGTTTTTGGCCCAACTTTTTTTCATCTCGACAGGGTCAGCTTTTTTCTTTCCCCATGGCCGTATTTATTTTATTCTTCCCTCTTCTCTTGATTTTGTCTAAAGGCAGAATACAACGGCTTCTCTTAATTCTTTTGGGGGTTTAACGGGTCCAACTAACATCAGTTATCCTTTTATTTCGTGTATTTGTTTTGATATTTTAGTTTGTTTTGGGGTTCGTTCCCTCCCCCTCATGACGTACCATCGACAGATTTTTATATATAGAATTTTCTAATAGTTAATTTTTATGTCATGGGGTGTTTTTGTAAGTCCCCTGCAGTATTGTGGTATATGGAGGATTGACTGATGATGGATAAGTTCTTTTGGTGAATGTGCGAATTGTAATAAGTGAACCTGATTAGCTAGGTATAAGATAGTAAGTGATGATTAGCCTCGGCCTATCCCCCCATTTTCGGCCTTGTGCCACAAAGGTAATTTATATACAATAAAACTTGGCAACGTAATATATATATATATATATATATGTATATATATATTGTTATGGGACCTTACCTATAACGACAGAGTGAACTCTTCCTGACACTATCAATACTGCGCCTCTCAAGAGAGAGGGAAGAGTCGCAACCGCGTCTTTGACTGGTTGTGTCATCTGTCGAACTCTCCGTCTCGGCGGGGAGGGACTCGGACGGGGCTTTGCCGCAGGGCAAAGTGCCGTCTGGGGAGGTAGACAGTCCCTAAACCCGTTTATACGGGTTGTAAATGGGCATATTTTTGTCCGAGCCTACGGGCTCGGTAAGCCCACATTAAACCGGCCTTGTGCCACATCGACCCATATGGGGGGTTGCTAAATATCGAGTCGCAACCGCGTCTTTGACCGTTTGCGACATCTGTCGAACTCTCCGTCTCGGCGGGGAGGGACTCGGACGGGGCTTTGCCGCAGGGCAAAGTGCCGTCCGGGGAGGTAGACAGTCCCTGAACCCGTTTATACGGGTTCTAATTGGGCATATTTTTGGCCGAGCCTATGGGCTCGAAGAACCCACATTAAGCCGGCCTTGTGCCACATGCGACCCACGTGGGTGGGTTGTTAAATATCGAGAGGGAATCGAGTCGTGAGCAGTCTCTGACTGTGTGCGACTTCTGTCGAACTCTCTCCTTTGGCAGAGAGGAACCCGGACGAGGCTTTGCCGAAGGTCAAAGTTTCGTCCGGGGAGGTAAACAGATCCAGAGCCCGCTTATGCTGGTTCTGTGGGAATATTTTTGGCTGAGCCTACGGGCTCGCAGAAACCCACGTTAAACCCGGCCTTGTGCTACATACATTCCGCGTGGGGGGACTGTTAAATATCGAGACGGAATCGAGTCGAGCCAATAGTAGTTCACTCCAAACCAGACTGACAGTCATACTAACACATTCCACATTTTGTATGTATGTGTGATCTATGCATTTCGGAATAAAATTTTATAATTAAAGACAAAAATCCAAAAGAGTTACCGAATCTTCAAAGTGAGATTTATCCAAATGTAGACATAAACAAAACTTTAAAACAAACACGGTTTTATAACATATTGTTCCCGAAACGTTAAATTTGCATCTTCTAATGATTTTTCCTTTCCCCTCATTCATTGTTTCTAATGTCACCACAAATGTATTCATACTTTTTCATTGCCTGTTTTTTTTAAATTTAGATCAGCGTATCGGAAGTCGATTTATGCAACTGACAATAACTCGTATTTATCTGAATCTTACTTCTTAAGACCGTTATTTAACCCTTGTTTCTCACTCACACATATACACAGTCACTGATTTTTTTTTTTTTAACTCGGAGATGTATATTTTTTTTTTTTTAAATGTGTAGGTTTGATGAATTGGGTCATTATTACGATTCCAATGGAATAAATTATAACCAAGAAATATTAGTGTTTGATCCTTATATATATATATATATATATATATATATATATATATATATATATATATATATATATATATATATATATATATATATGTAAGCAAATATGTGGATGTAGATCCGACGGTATGATGAAAATGTGGAAAAGACAAAGCAAAATCCGAATATGCAAATTTACTGTTTTAATATTGTTCCTACCACAACATAAATAAAACAATATTTTATTAAAAACATATACTACATAAGTTAACCCTAAACTTAAATAATTTGAACATTTATTAAAATACCTAATCGACATCATTTACTCACTTTCGTTTATTCGATATTAAATTACGTCACTTAGGACCATCCATAATTTGCGTGGACATTTCAGTTAACCTGCTGAATATTGATGAGCGCCTCTTAACGATATTTTTTTTACTTTTGTTTATAAGTAATTTTTGCAGAAAGAAATCCTTGTATTTGCCTTGATAAAGTCCATCAGAGGACAAAAAGCATCGCCTAAGTTAAGTTTTACTTTTGATTATATTCATATTGTCCTTTTACAGATATATTTTAGTTATATCTGGAATTTCACACACACACAGACATAATATATGTATATATTAAAATAAATTGTTGGAGATACAAATCCGTAATATTGCAAGGAAAACGCAAAATTTATTCCTTATAGGCATTATGAAAAATTTTAAAAATAAGAGATGAAAACACAAACAAGACAGACCAACCGGTTTCGTTCCCTAGCCCATCAGGGTCGACTGGGAACATAATAATAATTTATTTCAAATTACTTTTACTCACACAAACACCCTACATACAAGGGTATGACGATAAACTACATCCGCGTCCTGGGTATGACGATAAACTACGTCCAACCAAAAGGCCGTCGATCCGATCAATCGGCTGGTCATGTCATGCCCCATCACATCTAACCCATCCCAAAACAACTACAACTTACAATTAACTTTCCCACCCAAACCCTACACTAAATATACTAACACTTTACCCCTAAAATGTGATGGAAAGCGGTGGCTTAGGGTCAATCTCTAAAAAAAAAATAATTTAAAAAATTTAAACAATGATGTTGCCAGCTAACACGTTTTTGAAACAATGATGTTGCCAGCTATACGTTTTTGAAACAATGATGTTGCCAACTACACTTTTTTTAAACAATGATGTTGCCAGCTATACGTTTTTGAAACAATGATGTTGCCAGCTATACGTTTTTGAAACAATGATGTTGCTAGCTATACGTTTTTGAAACAATGATGTTCCCAGCTATACGTTTTTGATATATCTATAAAAATACTGGATCTGGCATTAAATAACCCATAGTGGCTGATATGCCATAAAACCCCAAACAACCAACCTATATACAATTAAAACATAAAAAATGAAATGATTAATTTGTATGAAGGAAGACAACAAAAAAAAATCGCAAATTCGCGCAGCGACCCCCCCCCCAAAAAAAAACAGTAGGGTAGGGGAGGAAGAAGAGGGGGAAATGTAAGATTGACGAACACTAGAGTGTAATAACGTGTAGTTAATGACACTTTTTTACAACTTCTTTCTCTTCTTTTCTCTCTTTTTCTTTTTACCTTTTTTTCTTTTTGTTCTTTTTTCTTTATATACTTATTTGTCCATCCCACTTCCTATATCAAGATAACACTTCCGTTAACAGATTTAAAGTGTCAATGTCTAGATTTCAGCGAAAATCTAAATTTGAAACAATAGAAATGTTACATCTAACTCAATGCTGTCTCTCTACCCCCCCTACACTGCCCCCACTTCGTGAGTTTCCTTATTATTGCCCGTCATAAATGTGTAAATTTATTTTCATTTTTTCATTTCAACATTTGGAAATAAATCTGATGATCCACTGTCCTTTAAAAGGGCTCTGGTGAAATAATTTATTATATGGAACCTTAAAGCAATCTGTTTTTATTTAAAATATATATATATATATATATATATATATATATATATATATATATATATATATATTGAGCACTTTTTAAAAAATTAATGCTAAGAACTGCGCATTCTTAATCCATCTGTTCTCTCTCTCTCGCTCTCTCTCTCTCTCTCTATATATATATATTATATATATATATATATATATATATGTGTGTGTGTGTGTGTGTGTGTGTGTGTGTGACATATATATATATATATATATATATATATATATATATATATATATAGAGAGAGAGAGAGAGAGAGAGAGAGAAGGGATGGATTAGAACCGAAATTTCTTTAATTCATTGATGAAGAATTCGGTCATTGTTTTTAATCCAGTGGTCCTATGTGGAAGAGAGGTCAAGCACGTCAAATCAATGGCGGTTTTCCCTATAGGACGTAGGTTCGAATTGCAAATTGTATCTTTTTTTTTCTAAGAAGATTTCCAGAATATTTAGGCCTGTCGATAGAAATGAATAAATACGCTGTTCAATAAAATAATAAAGACAGAATTCCTACTCAAATATAACTATCGGTTAAAAATAACTTTTAAATAAATTTTCACGCACACATACACACACACACACATATATATATATAAATATATATATATATATATATATATATATATATATATATATATATATATATATATATATATATATATATATATATGTATGTATAAATATATATATGTATATGTAGAGAGAGAGAGAGAGAGAGGGAGACAGAGAGAGAAAAAAGAGAGAAAAAGACAATTTTTAAAGGATACTAGCTGTACCATAGGACGCTGAAAAGATATCAGCAGGACCAAGAAGGCATTCCAAACATTTTTTTCCCTTATTTTTTTTATTTTTCATTTATGTTTTCTTTTCTTCTTTTTCGGTACATGCAGCCAGTCTGAAGCTATTATATGCAAATCAAATAAATCTCGGTAACTCAAAAAGTTCTGAACCAATATTTGTCAAATTTACACTTGTATATTCCATCCATTGTCGACCAAACCATTACTGGGCCACTCAAAGTCGATGAAGAAGTTAAACTGAATAGTGCTATCTATTGCTATTTTATGTGCAAGAATTTCTTTGCATGGTACAAGTCCCGGTATCGTAGGTTCAAATGGAAGTGTTTGTTCATGCACGACAGTGCTCCTTCTCGTCTATCTAAAATTACCCCTGAATTCTTTGAGTATACAGTCGGGGAACATAATGGAATGTACACCATCAAGTCCTGACCTGAATCCGATAAAAATCTATGGTCTCTTGTGAAGGTAAATTTACTTGACCCCCCCCCCCCCACTGAGTCAGGTTGTGACACAAGGTCGGTTTTTAACGTGGGGAACCCAAGTGTTTTCACTCGGGCCGCTGGTCTAAGTTGATCTTATCCAGGCTGGTCAGAACCGGTCCAAGCTAGTCGTAGCCGTGATACTACCCGCGCAGAGACGAATCCCTACAGCAGGTAAGTATCATGGTCTATTGTGAGGGTAGCAAACAATATAGCAGCAAAGCTGATTTATGGGAAGCAATTAAAACTACCTTGTCGGAAATTGAACCTGATGAATAAAAAAAATGAACAAAATCAATGGATAATAGATTACTGGTTGTTATTGAGTAGAAGGGTCACTATATTAAAATGTAAAGGATTCAAAGACTTATCATATGTATTTATTTGTTTTATTATAAGCGCTGATCAATTTTTGATGATTTTATTACCTTTTTATTGAAGTAAAATGTAATTATTTGGTTTTGCCTAATAACTTCAGACTGTATTTAAAAAAGATATTGAAACAACATAAAATTTTAACTCAGGATTTTTTTTTTTGACAGCTAATTTGATAATTTAAAATTTGACAATTTTTTTCAAACTGAAGTTTATATGTTATACTTAATAACTTCGGACATGGTGTTGTCGAATATAAATAGTCTAATATCTGAGTTGTTCTGGTTTTTATAAAAGTTTTTTTTTTATATTTTTGCTATTTTGCCGAATGTCATTTTCTTTATCTTCAGTATGGTTTCTTAGCTGGATGCGAAATTATTAATATTAATAATTATGCTTAATAATAAATCTGTAGTACCTCTTCAGTGGTGATTAGTGCTGTTCTGATAAGGTCTATTAGGCGTGAGTTGCTTTGGGTACTCCTAAGGGAACCCCAATGTATTCGGTTTATACGCGCGCCACTTTACGGTGATTTTCTAGGCTTAGCATAAATGTGGCGCAACACTGTGAGGATCGAACTCACTATTCAGTCGTAATTAATCTAGCGAGACCAGCCATAAAATATTTGCTGCAGGAACATTATTCCAGAATCTCAACCGTTCAGTTTAAGTCGTAGATGATATTTATTCTTAAAAACTAAAAGAAAAAAGTTGCTTTCTAACATTCTCTCTCGCTTTCTCTTCCCTCTCTCTGCCCACTCCTCTTTCTAAAGAAGAAAAACATCGAAAAATATAAGCAGTACATTGATGATACCCACTGAAGTGTGGTCGGACTGGTCCGCCTACGAATCACTGGAGTCGGAATGCTGAAGGTAACATCAATCAGCAAAGTGAAAAACTTTTACTTATATTAATTTCTTTCTTTCTTTCTTCGGGACGTGCGAGGTCATGGCTCTCCACAGATCCCTTTTCTTCATGATCTGTAAATTGCTACGTGTTCTTGAGAAATATGCTGGAGGGGTTTCCCGTTGTCTTCTCTACGGTTATTATTTCAGAGCGTACTACCATTCTTCGGGACGTACTAGGTCATGCCTCTCCATAGATTCCTTTTCTTTATTATATGTAAATTGCTATGTTTTCTTGGGAAATGTATTGGAGAGCTTTCCCTTTGCATTTTCTACGGTTTTATTTCAGAGTTTACTACCATTCTTCGGGACATACTAGGTCATGGCTCTCCACGCATTTCTTTTTCTTATTATCTGTAAATTGCTATGTGTTCTTGGGAAATATAGTGGAGTCGTTTCCCTTTGCTTTCTCTACGGATTTATTTCCGATGTTTCTTTCTTCTTTCGGGTCGAACTAGGTTATGGCTCTCTACAGATTCCTTTTATTTATTTAGAATCACTTTTCAGCAGAAATTGATCTAGGAAACATTGCAAAACAGAAACTATGATTTGCAAATGGAATTGAAACAGTGATGTCACTTGAGAGGAGAAAGGGTACGACACTTTGATCTCAGCCTGGTGGCCAGAAAATGAGGAAAAATGTAACCTGAGTAACACTGACTGTTAATATTTATTTGTATAATATGTAAAAAAATCGGGCACAAGTTAAAATGAGAAATCGGGAAAGGACTGTCTTCTGACTTAACATTAAACTTAGCCACAAACACTGACCCAAACGAACCAGAATAAACCTTACACCAAAACAACGACCTTTTACTTACCACTCTTACAACATCCACCATAATACATCAATGATTCTATGAAGTCCTAACTAGTCCCCATATGTACAAGTCTTGTCTGTGGTAGTGGTGGGGAAAATAAAAACAGTGGCAATATCAGACCGGTTAGGGTTTCTCTTCTGCATTGAACATGGTCAGAGTGAGGACATCGACAGCCTGTTCCATTGAACCTATTCCCATCTCAGTATTGAAGGTACTATCATGAGACAGGCCACCAATGTCCGAGAGAAATGTTAATTTTAATGCTCCAAAAAGTGAGGGGGAACTAAAAACGGCAACCTCCCAG
This sequence comes from Acanthosepion esculentum, assembly GCA_964036315.1. NCBI lineage: Eukaryota > Metazoa > Mollusca > Cephalopoda > Sepiida > Sepiidae > Acanthosepion > Acanthosepion esculentum. The sequence goes on along the minus strand of OZ038503.1, from coordinate 93,352,390 downwards.
AACATATATAAATAGCCGAGAAAAAAATAACAGCACTCGTGGCCTGACGATTGCATCTAGCATGAAACAGACTGTCGCCTCTAAGTGTTGACTTCTATGTTCACTTTTATATTTACACACGCTCTATCTCTGATATTGAGCACTTTATCCCATAAATATAGCACATTTTAAGACTATATATATATATATATATATATATATATATATATATATATATATATATATATATATATGCTGTAACAGTAAAATTGTCCAAATCAACATAAAATTGCAGACTTGGCTTATTTTGTCATGGCAGTTTTTCCAAATTCTTTATACTCATCCCATTAAATTTCTTTCTTGTGTCTTTCGATTATGAACTCAACCAGCCTTGTTCCTTAAAGTTTGGTTGTCTCTTTTTCCTTTGTTAGCATCAACAATGCGTTTTCTAAAGTATCTCTAAAATAACAATTCAAACACTTTCTTAAGTTTTCATACTGTGTGTATATTGGAGGAGGCTTGAATACTTCACAAAACAAAAGCAAATTAATGGGCCGCATTTTCACTAGCGATTTTCCCCTGAAAAGTAACAAAAATAGACTATTCAACATAAAGCGATCAGAGACGATGAATAATGAATTGTTTACAATACGAAAGGAACTGGTCTTTATATAAAGAAAGCAATGCATTGTCTTTGGTGGGACTCGAAGTTTTTGTTCTATTACGCCATTAGTCTTACTGTAAATAATGTGAATTAGGTTAAAACCACACTCGAGGAATCCAGATAAAAAAGACCGATGGTGATATTTGTTATACATGTTCACCGTAGTCTGAATGTAGAATCCAATGTAAGTAATTTTTTCAATGAAACAACACCAATATCTAGTAGCAGCTGTTCAATAATTCTTAAGGTCTTCCATATCAGAAGTTGGCAGTGAATATTCGGAGAAAACAAAATGGCTGCCTTTATATACGTCGGATTGAATATTTCCAGTCTTCCGATTGGTTAAGCCTCTATTGGTCGACTATAAAATGAGTCAGCTCATTTTGGTTGGCTCACTAGTATATACCAGGTACACAAAAAAAAACTAACAATATTACCGTAAATTGCGGCGTACAAATGCCGAGTTGTCAAGCCTAAAACAATCTTTCCAAAACTAGGGAGTCGACTTATATGGCGGATATAAAATGCAAACGTTTACCGTCAAGTAGTAAATAAGTGGGTTAGCGCTCCTAACAATTATTGTAGTGTAGCTTCTCTATGCCTTCTCTATAGATATTTTTATGATAATTGTTTCTGATGATCTTTCCTCTAAGCTATTTAAACATTATGAATATAAGCGCAGTAGTAGCTCCAAGGTTTTATCATTTTACAATTGAAATATCTATATGTAACCGTAAGTTCTACTCTAATAGTTTACTTTATCGTGATCATCCAAGCGTGCATCACGTGTGTTACCTAAGGAATTAATTATATTATAATTAGTTGTCAAGTTTAATTAAGCTTTGTTATTATTAAAATGCCACAATGGCTGATGGAATTGAGTGCTGACAGGTCAAGTATTTTCATTTGTAGCCTCTTACTTCTTTATAAAATAAGCTGCATTCATATTTATAATTGGGATTGCAATGTTTTGTTAAGGTTTAGATATTTAACAGTGAAATAGGGTAATTTACAAGGTTATTTTATAGTTGTTGAACAGGCAAAGAGCTGATTCAATCGTTAATTTCAGAAAATTCAAATGGAAATCCATAAAATTGTCACAGAAACTACTTTAAATGCCATTTAAAGAAATAGGACTGCAAACAGATGGGGGTACAAGTCGATTTGTCAAGCCTAAAACAAACTTTCCAAAGCTAGGGGTTCGACCTATATGACGCCTATAAAATGCAAACCTTTACCACCGAGTTGTAAACAAATGTGACAACACTCTATACACCAGGTTGCAACAAATATATTTCACTAAAGGTTTTTCGTCAACATATTTGGCATTATAATACAGAAATTAATATAAAATAATAAAACAGTAACGCAAATTCAATGTTCTATTAACGCTAGAGCACACATCTCGTCCAACCAATAATACACTAAATGGCTGACATCACAGGTTGTTTGTTTGCATCACTGATGCAAATGGCGTATGAGTGATGTTGTGCTGTACAATAACATGCGATACGTAGCAGTACTATCAAAAATTACCTTGTATGATACTTAATCTACGGTTTTGATATGGCATAAGAGCTGATGTTAACTTTAATGTCTTTATGAAAAGACCGGACGAATTTTAAATGTTCACTAAGTTATACCGATACAATATACTGTACCTACTGCTGTGTTGTAAGTTGTTTGCTCTATAACACACACAGAAAGATATTAGTATCTCACTATACTGGTAAGTTGTGTGATCGTATATACTTTTGGTACAGATTATTGTGTAGATTAGCCTGAATTCATTACCCGGTAAGCCTAATTTTTATCCAGTTACCATCCGTATGTTTCGGGGTCTGCCTATACGTTATGTATATGACTAACTCTGAATTTTGAGTAAAAATCTTGAGGTCGACTTGTACGCCAGGTCGTATTGGACGCCAGGTCGTATTGTACGCCAGGTCGTATTGTACACCAGATCAATTTGTAATCCAGGTCGACTTGTACGCCAGATCAACTTGTACGCCAGCTCAAATTATACGTCGCAATTTACAGTAAGTGCATGGCAATCTAATGCACGCAGGTGGCTTACTTAACTGCCAATATGAAAGTGTCCCTGATGGTATTTTTACAACTGTCAATAAAAGAAATAAATAGAGTGTACCTTTTTTTTCGTAAAGATGCTGTAGCTATGAAAACAGACGTATAGAAAGAGAGATAAAGTGTCGGCCCGAGTAAGAGGAAACCTGGTCACTTTCTTCTTTCCGTCATTTCTTTCCCTCACACCCGACGTTAAACAGGGAAAGATATGATTGAATGGCTAGCAGTGCACGGCATTTGCAGACAACAAATGCGGAGATCGATTCTACTTGCGAGACAAAAAAAAAATGGCTTGTAAATATTCCTTCAACTTTTATTCTCTTTATCTTTTGGGTTTCTGAGAGAATTGCTAATTAGGAACGCCGTCAGTGTGGCTCGCTCCAGATAAATGATTCGAAATAAACACGTCTGTTAATTTCGTTTCTCTTCAACACGACCAAAGATCTCCATTGCCCCCGAGTTGGCACAGATATGATCACTTACAGGTGAGGCAAGGTGGAATATTAAGATTATTCACATGATAGATGAGGAACAAGTTTCAGATATTATCTTTCTTGGAACGTACGAAGCTTTTGTTTGGCAAGAAGTCAAATTGCGAAATGTAGGTGTAAGAAAATTGATATTTTCATGCAACGTTTCGTATGGCGCAATACCAAAAAGCCAGAAATAGAAACTGGAATATGGCTGCAACTTGGTTATAATGAGTTGTGATTAGGTCGATACAAGTCTATGAGTATTAAAATAAAAATAAAGATCATGAGAATATTTTAAATGAACATAACATGATATGCGCAGTGGAGTGTAAACCTTGAAATTCAATAATCTTCGTTTTCTATAACACAATACCTTTCACGATCAAAGGGCCGGTGTATGTTGAGTTCAGGTAAACGATGCATTCTCTGACACAAAGCGAACTTTAGAGGAAACCGATTAAGAAAAGTCCCTATCCTGTATTGGATAGTCCTTGGTATGACGATAAACTACGTCCGGCAGCAAGGCCTCTGATCGATAGATTGGAGGTTTTGGGGAGCAAGGGATAACCTCTTGATTGCTATTGTTCCGAGGTAAGCCTTTTTATTGTGAAATCTTTAAGTCAACACAATATTCCTCAATGAAATGACATCAGATAAAATCGTTGTTTCAGAATCAACATGATCAGTGCTATGACCAGTTGTGGTCGCAGGGCTGCTGCGCTCAGAGCACCATTCTAAGAGATGGTTCACCCGCCCTTGAGATCACCAGAAAAGCCTTATGGCGGATCAGTTTTAGTAGACGATGGCATAGTACTAGCAGCACTCGATCTGACATAACATTTTGAATTCGGAAGATACAATTGATTTTCAGTCCTGGGTATGACGATAAACTACATCTGGTAGCAAGGCGTCTGAACAGAAGATTCAAGATTTTGAGGAGCGTGGAACCACCTCTTAATTGCTGTTGTTCCAGGTTCACCCTAGCCCGTGGTGGTAGCACCTGGTAGGGTCCGATCAATAGGCAAATAGTGACCCCAAAGAAAAAGAAAACGCTATGATATAGAAATATATTTTAGAGTAATAATACTGGCAAAATGTTTTTATATAAAGAAATTATCGACAATACATCAATCAGCATGAAACATTATTCCATATAATATCCTACAAAACAGAAGTCAAACTGCATCCCCAAAAATAACAACAACAAAACTACAACATAAAAAATACGTATCATCGCCTCTAGTAATTATGTCCACACGACATGTATATGTACCAAAGCTGAGTATCATCTTCTGTTGTAGCATACCTACGGACGATAATGTGCATGTCCCCATTCACATAGATACAGTAGTAAATACTGTATGTTGGTATGCAGTCGGAGATTCGTCTCCAGCTTTGCTGATCAAACACTCTACCTCCGAGCAGAGAGAATCCCCAGACAAGGTTATGTCGATGGGCAGTCTTGTCTCGGGAAACACCTACCCGATCCCGTTTTATACGGGATCTACAAGGAATTTTTGGCCGAGCCTACGGGCTCGGATACCCTACATTATATTCGGTCTTGTGCCACATCTAACCGCGTGGGGCAGTTAGTAGATATCCTGCAGTTGGAGATTCGTCTCCAGCTATGCTGGTCAAACTCTTTGGAGGGTTTTCGATGGTGGGTAAATGAGAACAGTCTCATTTTAGAGGCATTAAAGTTTACAAGCCGCAGTCAACCACAGATTGGAGGGCCTTCTTGCAGCCTACGGCCAAGTTAGTTTTGTCAACGATGTTGGATTTGCTATTGAGGCAGGAGTAAATAGTGTCGTCAGCGTAGATGCCAACTTGGGAGCTGAGGACATCAGAAAGATCGGTGATGAAGAATAGAGAGTTAGCATGGGATCAATTGCTAAGCGTACCTTCGTGTAGTAAAACTTCTATTTCATTACTTACCTACAAGTTTGTCTTCCTTATTTATTTCCCTCTGTTATCTCGAAAACCAGAGATACAATACCTTGTAACGCTGCGAATCCGTTGCTTTTTAATTTTGCATTAGCCTCCCGTTTTGATTTCCCACACTTCCAATACGGCGCACATTGCAAAAAAAAAAAACATTCTTCATTTCCCATAGCCAATAAAAATTACATTAAATATAAAATACATTCTTCATTTCCCATAGCCAATTAAAATTATATTAAAAAAAATACATTCTTCATTTCCCATAGCCAATAAAAATTACATTAAAAACAAATACATTCTTCATTTCCCATAGCCAATAAAAATTAGATTTAAAAAAAAGTACATTCCTCATTTCCCATAGCCAATAAAAATTACATTAAAATAAATATATTCTTCATTTCCTATAGCCAATAAAAATTACATTAAAAAAAATACATTCTTCATTTCCCAAAGCCAATAAAAATTAGATTTAAAAAAAAGTACATTTCTCATTTCCCATAGCCAATAAAAATTACATTAAAATAAATACATTCTTCATTTCACAAAGCCAATTAAAATTATATTAAAAAAAATACATTCTTCATTTCCCATAGCGAATAAAAATTATATTAGAAATAAAATACATTCTTCATTTCCCATAGCGAATAAAAATTACATTAAAAATAAAATACATTCTTCATTTCCCATAGCGAATAAAAATTACATTAAAAATAAAATACATTCTTCATTTCCCATAGCCAATAAAAATTATATTAAAAATAAAATACATTCTTCATTTCCCATAGCGAATAAAAATTACATTAAAAATAAAATACATTCTTCATTTCCCATAGCCAATAAAAATTACATTAAAAATAAAATACATTCTTCATTTCCCATAGCCAATAAAAATTACATTAAAAATAAAATACATTCTTCATTTCCCATAGCCAATAAAAATTACATTAAAAATAAAATACATTCTTCATTTCCCATAGCCAATAAAAATTACATTAAAAATAAAATACATTCTTCATTTCCCATAGCGAATAAAAATTACATTAGAAATAAAATACATTCTTCATTTCCCATAGCGAATAAAAATTACATTAAAAATAAAATACATTCTTCATTTCCCATAGCGAATAAAAATTACATTAAAAATAAAATACATTCTTCATTTCCCATAGCCAATAAAAATTACATTAAAAATAAAATACATTCTTCATTTCCCATAGCTAATAAAAATTACATTAAATATAAAATACATTCTTCATTTCCCATAGCTAATAAAAATTACATTAAAAATAAAATACATTCTTCATTTCCCATAACTAATAAAAATTACATTAAAAATAAAATACATTCTTCATTTCCCATAGCCAATTAAAATTATCTTAAAAAAAATACATTCTTCATTTCCCATAGCCAATAAAAATTACATTAAAAATAAAATACATTCTTCATTTCCCATAGCTAATAAAAATTACATTAAAAACAAATACATTCTTCATTCCCCATAGCCAATTAAAATTGTATTAAAAAATATACATTCTTCATTTCCCATAGCGAATAAAAATTACATTAAAAATAAAATACATTATTCATTTCCCATAGCCGACAATAGGCTATGCGACAGCTTGCTCTATAGATTCGGCCTTCTGCGACATTTAAGCTACGCTTAAAAAGTCATTTAATTCGCTTCAGCATAATGTAATGGTTAGCAACTTTGTTTGGCTCGGTCAATTGCGACTGAATTGTGAGTTCAATTCTCACTAGGTGCTCCACAGTTTGGGCCTTGCGCCGCATTTAAGCTACGCTTAGAAAATAATTTGTGCACTTCGACGTGGTGTAATGCCGCGAAAGCTGGTCTCGCTAGATAAATTACGAGTGAATAGTGTGTTCGATCCTCCCTGGGTACCCCATAGTTTGGGCCTCGTGCACAACTAAGCTACGCTTAATAAATATCTATGGCACTGATGAAACAACTATTTCAGCTTTAAAATATATATTTGCACTATTTATCATTGTCCTCAGGTTAGTTGTTGTTATGACAACGTTTCGGCCGTTGTGCTTCCACCCGGTCTTCATCAGGTAAATAAGTAACCTACAGAAAATTCTATACTTGTTGTGATAACAGCAACGAGGGCGGGGACAATAGTCTCAATATATATATTCTTATATATAGTCTTTTTACTGTATGGGTTATTTACACAATTATTTACACTATTTTCCTCGGCTTGTTGTTGTTTTCACGATGTTTCGACCGTTCTGTCCCCCCGGTCTTCATCAGGTGTATATCGATTTTAGGTAACCTACACAGAATTATGAAGTGAACCGTTTATTGAATCTACGAGGATAGAATTGCTCATATATAGTCATATCGTCTAGCTCTTATTTTATCTGGAAGAGAAACCATTTAATTTTTTTCTTTACATTGACTAACGAGAAAATAATGAAAGAAAAAAGTATTATTGACGTCCTGAAGGGACACAGTAAATAAAAGAAGCTCGCATTGTAAATTGTTTGGTTTGGTTGATTTTCTTTAACGGCATCAACCTCTACGGGTTGTTTATTTTCTTTATCTTTGTTGCTGTTATCACAACGTTTTGGCCGTTGTGCTCCCCGGTCTTCTTCAGATGTATATCGATCTAAGTAACCTACAGAAAATTCTATACTGTTGTGATAACAGCAACGAGGATGAGGATAATAGTCTGAACAGAAATAGTGTAAATAATGATAGTGATAACAACAGCAAAGATGAAGACAATCGTCCGAATGTCGTGTAAATAACTCCTCCTCCCTGAATTTCAGGCAGAAACAAAGCACATAAATATTTTGTAAAACATTCTGCCATTCAAGTGGTGTCAGAAAAGTTCTGGACATTCTTCGAGCTTAAAATTCTTCAAGAATAAATTAAAGAATATTTTGAATTCTGATCGTCTGGCGGCCCGCCCTGGGTATGACGATAAACTACATACGAGTCCTGCGTAAGACAATAAACTACATCCGCGTCCTGGGTATGACAATAAATTACATAAGAGTCCTGCGTAAGACGATAAACTATATCCGCGTCCTGGGTATGACGATAAATTACATACGAGTCCTGGGTATGACGATAAACTACATACGAGTCCTGGGTATGACGATAAATTACATACGAGTCCTGGGTATGACGATAAACTACATACGAGTCCTACGTACGACGATAAACTACATCCGCGTCCTGGGTAAGTCGATAAAGTAAATTCGCGTCCTGGGTATGACGATAAACTACATCCGCATCCTGGGTATGACGATAAACTACATCCGCGTCCTGGGTACGACGATAAACTACATCTGCGTCCTGGGTAAGTCGATAAAGTAAATTCGCGTCCTGGGTATGACGATAAACTACATCCGCGTCCTGGGTATGACGATAAACTACATACGAGTCCTGGGTATGACGATAAACTACATCCGCGTCCTGCGTATGACGATAAACTACATCTACGTCCTGGATATGACAATAAACTACATACTAGTCTTGGGTAAGACGATAAACTAAATTCGCGTCCTGGGTATGACGATAAACTACATCCGCGTCCTGCGTATGACGATAAACTACATCCACGTCCTGGATATGACAATAAACTACATACTAGTCTTGGGTAAGACGATAAACTATATCCGCGTCCTGCGTAAGATGATAAAATACGTTCAACAGCAAGGCCTCTGGTCAGGAGGTTTTGCGGACCTTGGAGACATATCTTAATTGCTGGTGTTCCCAGGTCCCCCCTGACCCGGGGTGGTAGAACCTGTTAGGGTCCCAACTATGGGTAAATAGTTAGCCCCCAAACTGGGGTCAAAACACTATGAAAGTGAAAAAATATGTTTTCATACCAGAAACACTTTGTAAAAAATTATTACCAGCAATAAGTTTTTGAAGAAAAAAATTTAATACCAGCAACACATTATTAACAGCAATACATGTTTTGGAAAAATATATATTACCAAGCAATAAATTTTTAAAAATAATATTACCAGCTATACTTTTTTGAAAATAAAAAAATATTACCAGCTATACGTCTTTATTTTTTTAAATATGACATGCAATGGATTTTTGATGAAAAAAAAATTACCAGCAATACATTTGAAAAAAAAATATATTACCAGCATTAAAAATCTTGTCGGCATTAAATAACCAAACGAGGTTGATATGCTGTAAAACAAACCAAACCAATATATACATACATACATATATATATATATATATATATATATATATATATATAGATAGATAGATAGATAGATAGATAGATAGATAGATAGATAAAAAATATTACCAGCAATAAAAATCTTGTCGGCATCAAATTACCCATTGAGGTTGATATGCTGTAAAACAAACCAAACCAAACCAATATATATATATATATATATATATATATATATATATATATATATATATATATATATATATATATATATATATATATATATAGGTAGATAGATAGATAGATAGATAGATAGATAATAAAAAATATTACCAGCAATAAATATCTTGTCAGCATCAATTTACACATTGAGGTTGATATGCTGTAAAACAAACCAAACCAAGCAAACAAACCAAACCAAACCAAGCAAACAAACCAAACCAAACCAAGCAAACAAACATTTGGAGGCATTTATTCTGGTGTTATACAGAAAAGACATTATCTAATGCAGGCTAGGACAATTTTTTTAAAAAGTGTTCGGTGACTAAACCGGTAACCCCAGCAGACCAGGGCCAGGTGAGGGGCGAGGTAAGTGGAACCCCAGCAGTACAAAATACAAGAGATGTAAAAGGGCGGATGAACTCCTTAGAGTCAATGGCCATTTACCCACAACTAGGGTTAACTAGCCTCACAAACCTGCAATTACTCAAGCATGGTGAGTACAGCACACCCCACTCACCTGAAGACATGATCACCCAGGTCGATATAAGCCTGAGGAAGGTACAAGTACCGAAATGTTGTGATACCAACTTCTCATTCCAGTAATTCAGTTAATAAAAAAATAACAGATCTTATTTCCAGAGCTTCCTAGACAATATTTAGTCGCTTTTCATTCCTTGTAGAAACACCCTGGATGAAATTTGCCCCAAAGAGTGTTGACGCCGTTTCTAAAACGTATTATCCGTCAGGTACCTGCGCTAGGTTTGATATGGTGATTTTCTAAGCGTAGCTTACATGTGCAACAAGGCCAAAACGAAGGGGCACCCAGTGAGGATCAAACTTACTATTCATTCGCATTGTATCTAGCGAGACAAGCTTGGTGACCATCACACCACGTCGAAGTGCCATAGTGATTTACTACGCGTAGCTTAGATGTGGCACAAGGCCCAAACTGTTGAGCACCCAGTGAAGATCGAACTCACTATTCAGTCGTAATTTAGCTAGCGTGAGCAGCTTGCTAATCCTTACAGCACGCTGAAGTAACTTGAGTATGACGCTTCGAATTTATCATGTACGCTGTATCTGTTGCAGTTTCTGAGAAAATAAATAAGTGGTATTACTTTCGGAGCGTCCCTTGCAAATAACGACGTTTGGTAATGGAAATATAGAGTAGTTAATTAAAGGAAAGTAGCGAAATTATTAATTAACTCTCTTTGTAGCTGTCAGTTTTAATTACGGACTTCCTCAGATAATTTGTATCATTCTGCCGGCACCTTTTATTCTTTTCTCAGTAAAAGATAGTTTTCTGAAAACAACTTTTAAAATATATCTCTGAATAATAGGAATTTATACTGAAAATTAAGTTCATTTAGTGCATAATACATACATACATATATACACACACACACACACGCACACACACACACACACACATATATATATATAGTTGTATATTTAGGCAGCAATCCTTCTTTTATGCAAGTTTCATTAAAAACGACAGACAAGGTACTACGGTTAAGTTTTTTATTTAATTTTTCTTGTGTACGAACAAGAGTTTTCTTTGCTGGACAAAGGGTGTGTAAGAACTGTCCAAATGTTTTATTTTTCCGAGCGCTTTCGGCTATACCTTTAGCCATTATCAAGGATGATTTGATTTTTCTGTTTAATTGAGTGTGTGCATTATGTATATGTCTTAGTGTGTAGTAGGGGTGTTTTAATTTCCAAATACGGTTAGCACGTTGTGGCTTTGTTCGTAGTTAATATTGTTAAGGGCAGGCTTTTTCTTTTTTATTATTAAAGCCTCCATTATTTTTAACCTTTTTTTACAGGTGGAAGCAATTAATATATTTGTGTTTTCTACTAGTATATTTCTAATGGAGTCTGTGTATTTAGGCAGCAAATTCTCTTTTAGGCATGTCTGATTGAATAAATTACAGACATTATGTCTGCTCATTTTTAACAAAATCTGTTCATACTCACGAATAACATTCCGCGTGTTGATGTTAAAGGATGAGAGAAATGTGCTATAGCTGTTTAATCTTCTTTTATTTTCATTTCCCAAGTACAACAAATTTAATTATTCGCAATAACTCCTCCCAACTAACTGATGTATTACGTAAAACCAACATTATATACCCATTTAAATGCCTCTTGAGAGAATATATCTCCGACAAAATAACAAATATATATGTTGGATATACGACAATTACACTATCAAGAAGGCTTACATTACATATGTCTGATAATTCGTCCATTGCGAGACATTTAAAACAATATTCCTGTCCGCATTCACAATATAAAAATTTACTAATCGACAACACAACTATCCTATACTATGAAAACAACAAATTTAAATTACAGATACTAGAAGCAATTTATATTAAAAAAATTAAAGCCGGCGGTGAACAGAATCAACTATGAATACGGTAGTAATGTTTTAAAATGCCTGTAAAGGAACAGGTTTTTCACGCTTTAATACGCGCGTGACCATGACATTATAACATGAAGAGAAAAATTACATAATGGATAATTTTTTTCGCGTTCTAATAAACGCACAGCCCATTGTCAACAGTTTTGTATTTAAGAGCATAATGACAAAATTACGGTAATGAATAACAACTCACAGCTTTGTATAAATACTTGTACTAATGAACAACATATAGTTTAGTACTTCTTGCACACCTGAAGATGTTCCTGGAAAAAGATCGAAATGAAAATAAAAGTAATTTAAGCACCTATAGCACATTTGTCTCATCCTTTAACATCGATACACGGAAGGTTATTCGTGAGTATTAACAGATTTTGTTAAAAATTAGCAGACATAATGTCTATAATTTATTCAAACATATATATATATATATATATATATATATGAAGATGATCCTGGAAAAAGATCGAAAGTACTTGGGAAATGAAAATAAAAGAAATTTAAGCACCTATAGCACATTTGTCTCATCCTTTAACATCGATACGCGGAAGGTTATTCGTGAGTATTAACAGATTTTGTTAAAAATTAGCAGACATAATGTCTTTAATTTATTCAAACATATATATATATATATATATATATATATATATATATATATAAACAGTAAATTCTTTCTGTCCCTCTGTGTGCCTGAAACCACTCTAAGAGAATAGCAAAAATTCAAATTTTAAAAGTTTTTAATTTATATTGAGTTGAAAGTAACACAAAAACTTTGCGTATTTTAAAATTTTCGTTTTAAATTCGATTTCAAACTTTGTGAGTTGAGGCAATCAATTTTATTTCTTCATAGCACCAAGGAATTAGAGTTATAGTAAGAGGTTTCGTGACGTGATGCTTTCAAGTTCTGCAGAGTTTATGATTTGAAAAACCCAATACAATTGAAGATCCACAGAAATCATTTTTCGGTCTGAATTGGAATTTTGGCCCAAACTGGAGTTTCGGATCAAATCGGTCCTTTGGCCGGAAGTGGATTTATAGCTCGAATCAGAGTTATTCAAAATTATCATTGCTGTTTTCTAAACTAGACCAAAGATCACTTTAGTTTTGAACTGGAGGCCCAATTAACCCGCCACATGAACTATCTTAAAAGCCCGCATGGAGTGCGCCTTTTAAACAAGTATTCCAACAAATTTAATTCACACCAAAATAATTACATTCGAATATTTTATAGCAGAGCTCCTGAATCTGGCAAAAAAATAAATAACTTTTCAAATATAGCAAATGATTTCTTCACTTTACTTAAAGCATTGGAACGAACATTCCACCGGAAACGGAAGTTCCAGACGCCCAGCAAACGAAGAGAAAAAAAACAAGAACCGTAGCCAATGAACCGAAACCGAATTGAAGATGCGTATCTCGAGAGAAAAGATGCTTTACGGCGTCTTCTCCGCTTAAGAAAAACAAAGACGCCACTGAAAGACAAGAAAATAAAATGAATGAAAAACAATGAATAAAGAACAGGCAAGTCTTAATAATGAAAGAAACAATTTGTTTCTATTTGTAATAGTTTGAATATTTTCGTTCTATTTTGACCATAAAACACCAAATATGTTTCCTTTTTTATTTTATTTTATTCTTTGTTCTTTTTACTTTCTTTTATTATGAATTTCTTTCCTGTTTCCCTTGCTATACGAAATAGCGTAAAACGAAGAAGTAATTACTATGAATTTATATAAGAAAATCTTTGTATCTTTCCCAACTCAGCAAATTTGACTTTAATTTTGAGAGGTCACCTTAGTTTAGATCAGATTTATAGGATATTTGTAATGAGTTATAGAGTTACCTTTATGTTCAAGTCTCAACTTTTAGCATGGGTTTAATTTTCTTATATAATATAAGGCTGTTCTGAAAATAATGCCCAGTTTTAGAATCAACTTTTATCCCTGAATTAATATGTTTGAAAAGTCTTTAAATCAGTCAAAAAAGGGACCCTGAATATCTCTAGATTTCTGCCAACGAGTTACAACGTTATTTATGCCGTTACGATAAAAATCTAAAGGTTTGGACGTCAAGAAATTTTTGAGTGCAGTTTAGGAATCTTCTTTGCAACGGAATGTTTTTTGGCTTAAAATATTGTTAGTGAGCGAGCCAGAATCAGGGAGATACAGTAGATGTGACAAAGTCTCGTATCCCAAGTTGGTGAGCTTCTGCAGTGTCATCCTGGCGAAATGTCGTCGAGCATTTTCATAAAGCAGAATTGAACCTTGTTGATTGACTTGTGTCGGTCACATTTCGCTTAACTGAATGTGCATTACATCCCCTTGCTGGTAGTAAACTTCAGCAGTGATGCTCCATTTAGATTCAAGAAAGCTGTAATAGATAACGCCAATAGCAGACAAGCAGTCTCTCACCATATTCTTCTGTTGGGGGTAATATCGGTTTTGGAAATTGTTTGGTTCCTTCGTCAGGGCCAGGCCATTGAACCGGTCACAGATGCAACATTGAACACACTTTCAAACGTCGAGCTCTTTGACTTTCACAAAGTTAACGTGAAACCTATTTAACAACCTTCTTTTTATTGATGTTGTGGAGTAGCTCAACACCCTCAAAAGATGGACTTGTTTAACGCTATTTAAACAGCACCCTTTCTTAATATACTGGTCGACCTCTCTGCCTTCGGGCAGAGAGGAACCCAGAGAAGACTATACCTACAGACTGAAACTCGTTTGGGGATGTAGGCAGCTGGTCGACCCCGTCTACGTGGGATATATGGGGAATTATGACCCGAGCGTACGCGCTCGGAAAAGCCCACGTTAAAAACCAGCCTTGTGTCACATCACACATTGGTTCATTCATACATGTTTCATTAAATAATATAGACAAGTGTTGTCTATTTATTTTATGTAAGTTCTTTTCATATCGTCTGATAAGCTTAATAACGTTATCATTAAACGAAGAAAGAAAATCACAATATTGATACATATTTTTTAATCCTATCTAAGCTTTCGTCTTGCATAAACCATTATCAAAGATGACATTTATATTACAATATATTAAGCAATACACGGACGAGAAAGTGATGATAGTCTGTTTCTGTTTACATGGATGATTTCCAAGCAACGACAAACTCGTGCATATAAGACGCTGGAAGCGAAAATCGCACCGCAGCTCATGACGTCACACATAACCACGCGAGAGTGAATTCGAGTATTAATTATGGGAAGCCGTTGGTATAAACCAATGGTTTCTGTTACCAATGATAGGCACTTAAGAATATTTGTGGTAATTTCGTAGTTTATTTTGTTCAGGTTAGTTTTCAACAGTTTTATATATATAGCTTCAAGAATTTTTAGTTTTTGTTTATTGTTTACATGTTTAATTATAGTTGTGTTTTCAACAAGGATTTTCCGAAATTGTGTATTCGGCTAGGCATGTTGATTTAATTGCCTACAAATGTTAGAGTTATCATTCAAATGTAGTGTCAAGCGTCGTGAAAGCGAGTTTGTGGTCTGACTAACATAAATATTATTTAATTCGTTGGAGATACAATCTCCCAAAGGGCACTTGAATTTGTAAACTATGTTGTTTTTTTGCAAATAGCTAACCGAGGGAGAAAAACATTGCGAATAATTGAGTTGGATATACTAGATTTAGTGTAGCATATGATTAAATTAATTTTTTTGGATACGATCTGCTGTAGATATATTAACATTTACTAATTGTTTTAGTATATTTTCATCTTGTTTATAATTAGTATGCATTTGATTACGATATAGGAGATTAATATGTTTGAGATTAGTAGAAGCAGTATTATGTACTATTTGCGTAGTAGAAAATTATTTTTATTATTACTTAACGAGTTACTCGGCGTTCGTCTTTTAAACTTTAAGCTTGCTTTTTTTTAATAGCCCTCTACCTACATTCTACTTTCTATATTTATATTAATATTAAATTAAGTTTGTAATAAATTCGACAATTGAATCTGCGTTCCTCCAATGAGACCCAGTATAAAATGTTTTTAAATCAAAAGTAATAATTTGTGCCAGATGAGTTGGTAGAACAACGAAACTTTAAGTTGCACTTCGAACGTAGGTATATGTATATTTATTAATTAATAGATATGTCTTAGCTCTCTCTAACCATATTGTGTGTGTGTGTTTGTGTGTGTGTACGTGTGTACCTCTTGCCTTCATTGTGTCCTAGGAAGATAGTATAAAAATTCATAATCAACGTAAGAAACCTGTGTAAATGTTTGTCAGAATAAGGATAAGAAAAGATGGTAAAAGAAAACTTCAGTATGAACTAGAATGTACTGAGTTCTCATGGCGCTGGCTTCTTTCATATAAAGAAAAACGTTAACATTCCCTTCCTTTTTGCTGTGCGATGGTGGCCTAGAGGTAAGATATCTGACTGGGTTTGATCCCGGCTTGAAGCAATCGGACGTCTAGCCACACTGAGGAGCTGCGATACATCGAAACAGTCTGTCTGTAGATGACTATTTTTCATATATATATATATATATATATATATATATATATATATATATATATATATATATATATATATATATACAAGTATAGGATTGGTGTATACGGAATAAATTCCAATAACCCAAAAATACTATTCTTAAAAGAGTGCTCAATACAGATTAGAGCAAATATAAAACATTTATTCGAAAATTATAACATAAAAATATTATAAAATCAGTACAAAATAGATATTTTGTTTCAACACTTCTGGTGTCTTATCAAGTGATGGTGTTCAACACCATCACTTGATAGGACACCAGAAGTGTCTGTACATATATATATATATATATATATATATATATATATATATATATATATATATATATATATATATATATATATATAAACACCAGAAGTATAAGTATATATATATATATATACATATATACATACATATATATATATATGCACAAGCATCTATACACACACTAACATATATACATACATACATATATATATACACACAAACATATAATATATATGTTACATACTTGTATGTAATTCATATGCCCTGTTAGAATAAATACATTGAGCTCTCTCTTTGCGAATCAGTTTTAATATTTTATATTATTAGGGCTCATTTTGGATTATATTCACACGAATTTATTATCTCTTTCTCTCTCTCTCTCTCTCTCTCTCTCTCTCTCTCTATATATATATATATATATATATATATATATATATATATATATATATATATATATATGGAGAGAGAGATAGATAGATAGATAGATAGATAGATAGATAGATAGATAGATAGATAGGTAGGTTATGCATTCGAGGATATGGGACTGTCTGCTTGATGTTATGTGATACTCAATGGGATTTTATTTTTCAGCGCATCAGTGGCGAATTATCAGCTGACGCTTGAGACGAAACGTCATATTGTAATTGTCGCGACTCACGCAAGGCACAGCGATGTTTAAATTGCACGCTTTTGGAATCACCCAGACAGCTTGGAAAGAGGTGCACTCCACCAGTCGGGATGTAGCAATCTGGTTCTCATAAAAAAGAAAATATAATGCCTTTTTTACTGTTACGAACTTCCTGACCGAATGGTAAATCACATCGGATCAAATGTTGGTTTCATTTTACAAAGTGGGTGGCAGGTTCGTTCTCTGCCATAGAACACATTCTCTTGATTTAGATTCCTCGAATGCGCAGACCAATGGAGTAATACACACCGTTTAAAATAATAAAATTGAGGCATCCATTTCTAATAGGAGTGTCCACTCTAATAACGTCTGAAGCAATAAAACCGATCGGATTAAATTATATCTGTTATATATACGCACTACAATTCAAAATTAGAATTAGCATGAGAGGAACTTGATAGGAGAGCGAAAAAAGAAATAACAAAGAACTCTTAGAATCATTGAAAAAAGAATGGAATCAATTATCAAAATTATTCTTTGAGAAACTTTTGCAAGGAATGCCAAAAATTTCTGCTGCAGTAATAAAAGCTAAAAGAGGATTTTTGGGGAGAGCAAAATTTAATCATAAAAGGCTTTTTTCTTTTTGTCATAATAAAATATCATGTCTGTGGATGACTATATATATATATATATATATATATATATATATATATATATATATATATATATATAGTCATCCACAGACAGACTGTTTCGCTGTATCACAGCTCCTCAGTGTGGCTAGACGTCCGATTGGTTCAAGATGGGATCGAAACTCGACTGATTCGATATCAGTCAGATATCTTGCCTCAAGGACATTGTCCCATGGCGGAAAGGAAGGTATGAAGAAATATACTTTTAAGGTGTACTATATTTATGTGATAACGTGCTCAGTATCAGAGAGGTATTTACTTGACCCACCACTGAGTCAGGTTGTGACACAAAGTCGGTTTTTAACGTGGAGACCCGAGTGTTTTCACCCGGGCCGCTGGTCTTAGCTTGTCCAAGCTGGTCAGAGCTAGTCATAGCTAGACGTCTTGGCTGGTCTTAGCTGGTCATAGCATGTCCAAGCTGGGCGGAGCTGGTCATAGCTAGACGTAGCCGCGATACTAACAGCGCAGGGACGAATCCCTGTGCCAGGCATGTATCAGTGATCAAATCTCAGCCAAAAGGCGATCACGCGAGCGATCTGAGAACAGATACTACACGGGATTTACTTGACCTCCCACAGGGCCAGGTTGTGACACAAGGTCGGAGTTTAACGTGGGAAGGGAGGGGGAATGGACCCGAGTTTTCACCCGGGTCGCAGTGCTTTGGCTTTAGCTAGTCATAGCTGGTCTTGGCTGGTCATAGCTAGTCTTAGCTGTGATACTACCAGCGCAGGGACGAATCCCTGCGACCGGCCTGTATCAGTGATCGCTCCCGGCCTAAAGGCGATCATTCAGCGAGTAATCTGCGAACAGATACTACACTTTGATCTTAGCCAAAAGGCCGCGTGCTCAATATCAGAGATAGAGCGTATGTAATAGCCTGATCATTGTCCTAGCATGAAATAGCCTGTCGCCTCCGTGTGTTGACTTCATTGTTCACTTTCATATATATGAATTTATATATTTACATATATATATAATATAATTTAATTTAAATATATAATTTAAATATATAATATAATTTAAATATACATACATTTTTTATGCACTTTTGAGGGGTAGTATTATTTTCGATTAAAATTTCGGAGTCATTATCAATGAAATCACTCGCACTTATAAGCTTACAGCACCTGGCATTCCCAAGCGATCACGCGTCAAGGTACTGACCAGGTTCAACGTTGCTTATATTCGATAAACGTACGAGAACGAGGCTTTCAACATTATATGGCCGTAAGCCATTTTGTTTCTTTTGTGTTGTGTTAGAAAAACATCTTGTTCATTTATTTTTCGTTTATTTGAAACCAGCATTTCTGCAGCCATTAATGAGAGTTATTGAGTTACAAATTGACAGAATCAATTAAGAAAAAACGTTTTATTTATTTTTGAAAGCATTAGTTATCTGTTTTAGATCATCATCGTTGGTCATTTATAATTTATGACACTTTTCTTTTATTTGCAGGCAATACTTCATTTAAATTTTATCGTCTGATATGGTTAAAAATGAATTTAAATTTCCTTTCATCAGGTGTTCTTGGAAGTTGTTATTGTTTGTTTTAGTGCTCTTTGACATTCCACAACGCGAGCAACAAGTTCATAAAGAGGACCCTTCTTGGTATGACGATATGCTACATGCGTCCTCCGGTAAATGTTATAAATACTGTTTATTGTAAAAACAGAGGATTTACTTAAATATTTGTATCTATAAAAAGAATGTATAAACATAAAAATGTCTTAAAATAATTGTCGGACCTTGTCCATTTCATAATTTAAAGGCAGTAAATTCCACCTTGCTAATCGAACGATCCTCTGTGGCTCGATCGGTTAAAATCACGCCAGGCTGTATGACGGTTCCGTATAAGATACAGGATCGATTCCTGTCCGGGGACGAATATTTTCTATGAAAATTTCTCGAACATTCAGGCCGGTAAATGTTATAAATACTGTTTATTATAAAAACAGAGCCTTTACTTTAATATTTGTATCTATAAAAAGAATGTATAAACATAAAAATGTCTTAAAATAATTGTCGGACTTTGTCCATTTCATAATACATACATATATGTATATATATACAGTGAGGTGAAACAAGTATTTGGACAGTGAAAAAAATGGATTTAGAATCATATATTGATAGAAAAGCATTGTCTAATGCTCACAATATATTCGTAAAACAATTACAAATGCAAATAAACAGTAAAAATAAATTATTTGACACGTATATATATTTTATATTCAAATTATTAAAACAGGTAGTGAAAAAGTATTTGGACAGTTCCGAAATTGTTTAAAATTAATGTTTTGTGTATATTTCATGCTCGAATGTTTTAGAATTTTATGGAATAGGCTGTAAATACTCAATCAAATTGGTTTGAGTAAATTTTATTTTTCCAATTTTCGAATAAGTTATTTTATTCTGGGATCAATATCGCGAATAAACAGCCTGAATTTTGTTTATTCTATTCGTTCGTTTAAGCTTTTTCAACAGTCTCGGTCATTTTCAAGAACCATGTATTTGTCTCATAGGCATGCTTCCGTCAGCTTTATGCATATAAATTCTTTAGGAAGCTGAAAGTTTGAAATAGTCCAGGCTGACGTCGTCTGTGACGGTTAATTAGCTGGTGTGTGGAAGTCGCTCAAAAGATTGCGTCTTTTTTTTTTTTAATTAGACGCATATTAAAAATTTAATACACACTTCAAAGATAATTTATTATCTCACGTGAGTATGGCGTCGCTTTCTTTCTGAGAATCCAAATATAATTTGAAATGAATGCCCCAGAACTATGAGTGATATCGTGCAGACGTTCACAAAACATAACAATATGAAGAGAAAAAGACTCGAGTTTCGAAATGAAGTCCTCAACATATTCACATTCCGTCTAGATCGCAGCATGAGGGTCGGTCAAAGATTATTAGTGATTATTTTTCATTAAGTCCAACTGATTTCATAGCAGAAATAAACTATAACACTATGAAAAGAAACGTTTCGTTATTTCAACACACCAGAAACTTTCAGAGATGAGGTATTATGCACCCTATTTACATTGTTCGAACTATTGTCCTCATCTTTGTAGCCATATTTATTCCGGCCCTCTTCGGGTGGTTAGAATGTCGAACTGAACCCATTATTTCGCTCGCTGGAGTAGACTGTTCTAGTTCCACGTACCATGTGCAATGAACGTCAGTTCCAATAATGTTCTTTGTCTATGATTTCAACCTTATCCCATAGAGGGGGTGATCCACCATTTCTTTTCTTCAGCCACGCCTGATTTTTCTACTTCCTTTCGTCTTACAGTTTTTTGCTGTTCTTGAATTCTAAACTTAAGGACACCTGTGGATATGTGCGTTGGTTAATTCACCATTGCCTTAACCAGGTATTGAACACACAACTCTTTGGGTCCTGTTACCGAATCCAACCAACACCTTTATCCACTGTGCCATGTATCTTTAAAGACATCTGTGCATGAATTTCAGGGACTTATAAATTTAATGTCTTCAGCAACCATTTTTACCAGTGTTCAATTTTTGGTGTTATCAAATTACATTTTTACCAGAGCTCATATTGCAATTTTCGTTGTTATTGTTACTTTTCTCTGGCACTTCTTATTACTGGTTCCCATATTGTATTCATTTCTATGCTTGGTCGGCTCAGGAGATTTTTTGTGGCCTAGCATATGTGCTGATTCCTTAATTTTACGAATTTTACAATAATGTTCTTTGTCTATGTTATCACCCTTATTCTACAGAGGGCGGTGACGCCTCACTCTTTGTCTGCATATGTGTTCAGCCACGACTGATTTTTCCGCTTCCCCTCGTGTTACAGCTTTTTGATGTTCTTGAATTCTTACCTTAAGGACACATGACACAGTGGTTAGATACAGTAACAGGCCCCAAAGAGTTGTGAGTTCCATACCTGGTTAAGGCAGTGAAGAACTTGGGGAGATGAATTAATAGATAGAAACATGTCAATATCTTATGGATCTGTGACGAAATTTTAAGTTGTATGAAGCAAGGTTGTCCGGCCCTCCGCTCTTAATGCTGTGTGGTCTAATATTTAACTGAATTAAGCTATTTACTGCGCATTTCTTTAAATATTCGCTATATGTCCAGTATAGCGAATATTTATATTATATATTTAATATATTTAATAATATATATAATATATTTAATAATATTTAGTATTAATATATATAATATATATAATAATATTAAATATATTAATATAGATATATTTAATATGTATTAATATATATAAATTATATATATAATACATATAATATATATATTATATATATATATATATAAATATATATATAAATTATATATAGAATATATATAAATATATTAATATATATATATATTTAATATATATTAAATATATTAAATATATTAATAATACCAATATATATAATAGATTTAATAATATTTAATATTAATATATATAATACATATTAATATTAATATAATACATATTAATATTAAATATATTAATACATATATATATATATATTTAATATATATTAATATATATAAAGTATATATATGTATACATATATGTATAAATTATATAAAATACATATAAATATATATATATATTTATTATATATTAAATATATATTAAATATATTATATATATTAATAATATTAATATATATAATATATTTAATATTAATATATATAATATATATGTTAATATGAAATATATTAATATATATATTAATTACATATATAATATGTATAAATATATATTATATATATAATTTATATATATATATATATATATATATATATATATATACAGATAATATATTTAATAAATATATCAATATATATATATATATTTAATACATATTAATTATATTAATCATATTAATATATATAACATATTTAATAATATTTAATAAAAGGTCAAGAGTAAGGAACAATATAATGTAATCCCATAAATGCTTCACCTGGGTCACTAGACACTTGCTATTCTGGAGTAATAAACTTCGTCGAAATCAAATTCATTTAAATTTGAAGAGTTAGAATAGGCATTATTATATATATATATATATATATATATATATATATATATATATATATATATATATATATATATATATATATATATATATATATATATATATATAAAATATATATATATATATATATAAAAATATATATATATATATATATAAAAATATATATATATATATATATAAAAATATATATATATAAAATGCCTATTCTAGAAGAGTTAGAATAGACATTATTATATATATATATAAAATAATGCCTATTCTAACTCTTATATATATACAGTCTTATCATTCACAGACAGATTGTTTTGTTGTATCACAGCTCACCGTCCGGTTACCTCTAGGTAGGATTGAAACCCGGCTAAATTGGCGTCAGTCGGAGATACTACTCCTAAGCCGTTAGTGCACGTCAGGGATGAAGGTGAATTTAAGCGTATTTATCTTTAGATAAACACACAGTGACTGAGAGAACTTGATTCGTTCTACCGAAGAGCCTTGCCTTATTAGCAATAATAGTCACTGTTTACACACTCACACTTTCTCCCCAGAGATCTCAAAGGAAATAATTTTAAGGGACATTGGCATATGACAACACACACACACACACACACACACACACACACACATATATATATATATATATATATATATATATATATATATATATATATATATATATATATATATATATATGAACTTTAAATATGGTGTATTTAAACGGGAAGAGAGTTCATTAAAGAAGACTGTGTTACAAATTACACTGTATGTGCGAGCGCTTGAGCGTGTGTTTGTCCAAGCAAATCCTTCGCTCCCACTGGTCCGATTTCAATTATCCAAGGCACTTTCAACTACCCTAGAAAAGTTAAGCGCAGGGAACAATTTTCGTTGAACTCAGATTCAGGGTTGCCAGATTATGCGAGGTTAAATATATATATATTAATATATTACACTAGCCATTACCGTTGCTTTCATTGTTCAAGAGGAGTAAATACTATTTTCCCTTTGTAGCCAAAATTGCAGCTAGCTTAAAATTTTAAGCTAGCTATAAATTTTAGCTAGCTTAAAAGCTACCCTGTGCAGGAATCTTGGTTTTCCATCATCACAATAGTTAGGGAGGAGTACATGTAATAGTCATCAATAAACTACAGAAGAACTCAAAATTGATCATTGCATTTAAATATTGAATCAATGTTTAAGCTTAACTTTTAAAAGTTCAACGATAATTCTTCTGCTGCCACTTAATTTAAAGACGATTTGATATGCGTAGATCCTTATTTTCCGTACAAGTAATTATTTTTATTTCATGGGTGACAGAACAGGGGACAATTTATGAGATAAAAATTAAACAGATGGGAAAATAGAAATTAGAATTAGTTATACATTCAACATTTAAAGAGTAAGGGCAACATAATAGCTCATTACTTAAAACGTATATTATGGAATCTATATGAATAAATGCGAAATTGGAGGTCAATTCTTTCATGAGATTAAAAAGCCCCAGTTCTACTTTATAGAAGGTATTTACTCTGTTTCCTCACCAGGACGAGTTGTGACACAAGGTCTTTTTTTAAGGTGGGGCACCCGAGCGCGTACATCCGGGCGAGAAACAAAAATTGTCCGCAACCCTAGCACCTATCCCTCTTTCTTTGGTGCAATGAGAGGGCGCGGGCAGCTGTTACCCAGGCTGGGAACGTCTCAGTATAATTTTTCTCAGTTGCGACTTAGCCCTTCAAGTTTAACTAATTTGCATATTGATTTTATTAAAAAGTTTATTTCATTAAATAGCTGTCTTTCAATACTGTTTTTTTATTCGAGGATTATTTTGATTTTCTTATCAGAAGAGTTCTTTTTAGGAATATTGTCTTATATAGTGAAATAAAGTGTTTGAAATTTTCATTTTATTTGCCTTCAACAAGTTGGCATCTATTTGTAAAACTTTCGCATTTTCCTTAACTATAACAAGCCAATTTATGAATGAAATGTTCGTTTAAAGTTTTTGTTTCAAAGATTTCAAGTAGTGAATATATCTTACTTTGCGAAGCTTTCTAATATATATGTGTGTGTGTGTGTGTGTGTGTGTGTGTGTGTGTGTGTGTGTGTGTGTGTGTGTGTGTGTGTGTGTGTGTGTGTGTGTGTGTGATTAAGATATTCCACCATAATTCCCGCTGAATATTTGCACATATCGATTTAATATACTCATAAAAAATAAAAAAACTATTTATATTAGAAAAGAAACTCAGGTTTGAGTCTATTTATGGAACAAAAGACATTACAAGAAGTTTTTTATTCCCCACAATTTCCTTCCTCCAAAAATGACATGATGCGTGTACGTGTATTCGATCTCTCCGCCATCTGCCCCCTCCCCCCCAAAAGGTAAAGAAACGTCCGTTCCTCGTGATCAATTGAGGTTTCGCAGGAGGTTTTCTCGACAGGTACTCATTCACTACTGCCACATTTGGATCAGACTGTGCTAAGTATAAACTGGCAAAATATATGAGATGAGGTATTGGAACTATTTACCCTATTTACATCATTCGGAGAGTTGTCTTCCTCTTTATTGCCATATTCACAACGTTTCGGTTGTTGTTCGCCCCGTCCTTCTTCAGAATTTGCCTATATTTCTGAGATGAGGTATTGGAACTATTTACCCTATTTGCATCGTTCGGACTGTTGTCCATCATTATTGCCATATTTACAACGTTTCGGTCGTTGTTCGCTCCGTCCTTCTTCACTGTCTATATTTCTAAGATGAGGTACTGGAACTATTTAACCTATTTACATAATTCGGACTGTTGTCCATCTTTATTGGCATATTTACAACGTTTCGGCCATTGTTCCCTCCGTCCTTCTTCAGGATCTGTCTATATTTCTGAGATGATGTATTGGAACTATTTACCCTATTTCCATCGTTCGGACTGTTGTCCATCTTCATTGCCATATTCACAACGTTTCGGCCGTTTTACGCTCCGGTCTTCTTTAGGTGATATCGGATGAAATTTCGAACTAAGCCCCTTATTTCTCCGTGCTTTGGATGTCTCAGTTTCAATTAATTCCCTTTAGCAACCCAATTCTTCACTTTTTTGTTCGCTTCGGCTGTGGTCTGGTATTGAACTCACAACCCTTTGTGTCAAATCACTTTTTGGATTGCTTCAACCAACGGGCTTTTTGAGTACATCAGGAGCACCATACCAGATATGGCAACAGTATTCAATGCACGGGTGAATTGTGGAATTA
Source organism: Acanthosepion esculentum (assembly GCA_964036315.1). NCBI lineage: Eukaryota > Metazoa > Mollusca > Cephalopoda > Sepiida > Sepiidae > Acanthosepion > Acanthosepion esculentum. Next base: position 93,326,084 of record OZ038503.1, on the reverse strand, counting down.
TAAATGTGCAAGAAGGATTCTGATGAGAAAAAATTGCTTCCATAGAGTGGGTCCGTTTCATGTCAGTAGAAAAGGTGAGGCGCAAAGAAAGCGTAGAGTGTTGCTCTCCTGGAGGTTAGCATCAGCCATGCTGACAGCAGCAGGTAAGGTTATGTTCAGGAAGAAAGTTTATGGCGATTGGCGTTGCATTTACATTTTGAAGACTGTAGGTGGCAGGGAAGTAAGAAATCGGAAAGGGGTTCCACAGGCGAGGAGTGGGCGAAAATAAACTATTAGAATAGAACATATGGTTGCATATGGCTAGGTCAACAGTAAAACGGTGAGACCTAGTTGCCAATCTAGTAGCATGTATAAATAAATGCAGTCAAGGTAGCAAGGGAGAAAGCTCATCAGAGCAATTGCCATGAAAATCTTTGCAGAAAAGATAGAAGGAAGCCACGTTATATCGGTGAGAAAGTGACTGAAGCCAGGTCATCAGGTCAATGCTGATTACATTACAGACCCTTCTTTGGCATCGTTGAGAATCTTGAGATATATAGCAGGAACATCAGACCTGATATGGCAGCAATATTCAATGCACGGAGGAATGGTAGATGTATAGATGTGGCTCACCATATTCCACCTATTAGACAGAGAGAGAGAGAGAGAGAAAGAGAGAAGGGGAGAGTGGGGAGAAAGGGGGAGGGGAAGAGTGAGGAGATAGAGGGAGGGAGAGGGAGGGAGGAAGAGAGAGGGGGAGGGAGAGAAAGGCGAGGGTGAGAGAGGGGAGGAAGAGGAGAGAGTGAGGAGAGAGAGGAGGGGGATGGATGGGCATGGAGGAAGAGAGAGGGGAGAGAGAAGAGAGAGGGGAGAGAGAGAGAGAGAGAAAGAGACAGAGAGCTTGGGGTGTGGAAACTAATTCTTCGCCCACAAGGTTTGCAATGCATTTACATTAGACACAGGATGATTCTGTCAGTGACATTCTGATGATGATGAACCATTACAAAAACGATAGCTGAATTATTGAAATATCAATTAAAAATATAATTGCAACACAACAATGAACATATTTCTTTTCAAGTAAACAAGGAATTCTATTACAATTCATTCAATATAATCACTTCCCTTCATGCGAGCCCAAGAAGGTGAAAAGAGTTGGTCTCCTGGAGGTTAGCATCAGCCATACTGATGGCAGGCAGAACAGGTTCTCTATGGTGATTAAATGAAACCAGTCTTATTTGAGATTAAAATTTACAAGACATTTCTTACTCCAGCTAATCACTGATTGGAGGTCATTTTCAATAACAGTTTCCATGCTTACTTTTTCAGATTTGTTGGACTTGCTACCGATACGGGATTAAATAATAATGCCATTTGTATAGATTTCTAGCTGGGAACTGAGGACATCGGGGAGATCACTGACAAAGTTCACAAACAGCGTAGGTCCCAGGATAGATCCTTGGGGGTACCCAGCGTTCGTCTGAAGAGATCTGGAATCGATTTTCATATTAACAATGAAAATCGGACAATAAATTTTGCATTGGTTTGATAATATATTACTAGTTTATTTCTCGTACCAGCATTTGATATAATAATAATTCAATTGTCTAAATTTGTTAGATAAAGTGTTGCAATATTAATTTTTGTGTCATTCATATTTTTTCCCTTTTAGCTTTTTTTATAACAATAAACGTGGCAGGAGAATGTCGAGTAAGAACATTTTTCGAATACGCATATTTTCGTTAAAGTACGTTTATTTTTTTTTTATAGAGACAAAGAGAGAAAAACGACATTAGTATTAGGAGACATCTACCACTCATAATGGTATTATATGTAATAGTTTTAATTAAGTTGGATAAGGTATTGTAACATTAACATATTACTAGTTTAACTGTCGAGGTACTATTAAATGTATTCATTTTTAAATATTTTTAAAATAAATTTTAAATGTGTTAAATAATGAATTGTAACATGATGTTTTGACTAGATTATATCTCGTTGTACTATACGATTCTCTAGTCTTTCACCAGCGTAAATTTGTTAAAATATTCTAATACTAATGTTCGACTGATGTATCTTTCGTGCTAGTATGAGATGTAAAAGTATTCAATTTTTAAATGGAAACTTATACCTAAAACAGTTGCGGTTTCTGGAGCACATAACGTGTTTTTCTGGCTTTTTTATTCTTATCAATCAACAATTAAAAACCAACACAAAGACTTAAAGGGAGTTAACCAATGTCTAACTAAATACAAGGGAGATGGTCTAAGATTTGTAAAAGCAGACCATGTAAATATCTACATGTTCCGATTGGAATTTACATAGTATATCTACCGTTCCCCTTTAGGAATATCTCTAAGGATTTAAGTAACTTTTTTATACGAAATAATTAAATCTCCTAAACAACAAGCCCGGAAATATATTAAAAAACTGTTAATTATTAAAGAAATATTATTGTCTAACCTATCATAATACCACTATGTTTTTTTTCTGATATGAAAGCAAAAATTCCCTACCCGATATTTTTAAATTGTTTTTAGATTCATTGAAGTAATAATTTTTCAATACTTTTCTCTCTCAGTAGTATTCAACTGTCTAAATTTGTGATATGATTTATCATTGATAAAGTTCACAAACAGCCTAGGTCCCAGGATAGACTCCTGGTGACCTCCAGCATTCGTCTGAAGAGATCTGGAATCGATTTTCATATTAACAATGAAAATCGGGCACTACATTTTGCATTGGTCTGATAATATATTACTAATTTATTTCTCGTACCAGCATTTGTATTAATAATAATTCAATTGTCTAAATTTATTAGATAAAGTGATGCAATATTAATTTTTGTCTCATTTATATTTTTTTCCTAGTAGCATTTTTATACGTAGTAATCTTCGAACGAAAGGTTGCAGAGGAATGTCAAGTAAAAACATTTCCCGAATACGCATATTTTCGTTAAAATACGAATATTCTTTAGAGAGACAAAGAGGTAAAAAACGACATTAGTTTCAGGAGACATGAGATCAATGAATCTTTTGAAAAAATATCGGTCAAACCAGCTGACCCAGAATCGTCTTTTGTAATTTCTAGAAAATAAATCGGTTTTATTCTTTCTTGCAGAAGACAATGAGTAAAGGAAATTATTTCAACGCCGCCCGATGAAGTAAATCACGAAATCATTTATCAGTATATGAATGGTCGAGTTCAGTAAAACAGAATCAGAAATATTTTAGCTGACAAAAAAAAAAAAGCCTTGACAAAGTCGAAAAAATTTACGTACGACACGTCTTGTTCTTTAGGATTTCATTGGACTGAAGTTATGTTTATGGTGATCGGATTACACATGCGCACGAAAGAAATGGGAAGCAGACAATTTTAAATTTAATTATTTTTCAAAAACCCCTTCGCCGGCGTAGACACAGACGAATAAAGGCGTCCAAGACATGACGTTCAAAAACCAGCTACAGACGTGTTTACACGTCGATCTTGATTCTTTTTATGCCCTTCTAAGTTTGAAATGAGTCCAGTTGCCAACTCATACTTCTTATAGAGGTACTAGTCACCGCTTTGTTACTTCAAGTTGTCACAGTTTTTTAGTTACTTTATTAAGAAAAAATTTTAAAAATCGTCCCAAAATAATTGGCGGTGAAAGGATTAAACAATGGTCAGTAAATTAAATCAGGTAAAATAAGAAAGTTGTATTTGGTTTAAAGATGTAGATGTGTATATAGGTTTTGTTTTTGTTTTTGTTTTTTAACGAAAGTGTGCTTTTCAGACACGGACGAGTAAACATGTCCAAAACATAACGCTGAAAAAGCCAGTTACAGACGTGTTTATACATCGATCTTCATTCTTTTTATGCCCTTCTGAGCTTGAAACGAGTCCAGTTGTCGACTCACACGTCCGCTAGAAGTGTCAGCCACCGCTCGGGCACTTCAAGGTGCCTCAGTTATTTTAGTTACTATATTAAAAAACAAATAAAAAAATCGTCTGAAAATGAAACGTTTTTCTCAAAATAATTGGCGGGAAAGGGATTAAATATTGGTCAGTAAATTTCATCAGGCAAAATAAGAAAGTTGTATTTGGTTTAAAGATGTAGATATGTATATAGTTTTTTTTTTTTTAACGAAAGTGTCCTTTTCAGACACTGACGAATAAACACAACCACAACATAACCTTCAAAAACTAGCTAGAATCTTTATTATACGTTGATCTTGATTCTTTTTATGCTCTTATGAGCTTGAAACGTGTTCAATTGTCAATTCATACGTCTTGCAGAGGTGTCAGCCACCACTCGGGTAATTCAAGTTGCCCAATGAAACATTCTCGATATTAGACATTCTCTTTTTTGTGTGCTGTTGACCCAGATGTCTTCCTTGAACTGGCAGTAAACAAGTTCTTAAAGGATAATAAAACAATTAAGATTGGTCCGAGAAAGGGTTAGGAAAGATATCTGTATTCTTATTTTTAATGACCCTTGTGTGTTCTTAGATCTATTTCCATTTTGTGTGTTTTTGTCAGCATGCGTACGCATACATATATTCCCTCTCCATACATGCAGGCTGTCTTATTATAAGGAATTAGTACACACACACACACACACACACACACACACACACACACACACACACACACACACACCCTCCAGAGACTGGTATGCAATGTAATTGGCCCTGATCTGGCTTCTCATCTGCAGTCTCTCTCTCACAGACGCACTGTCGCTTCTCTGTGTCTCTTTTATAAATACTTCCATGGTAATTGCTCCGATGAGCTGCTATCGCTGGTTCCCAGGCTCCATGCATTCAAGCGTCCTACGAGGCTGGCATCCCGTTCCCACCCTTTTACTGTTGAAACTGTTAAATGTAGACGTCTCTTCTACTCCAATAGCTTCATGTCTCGCACCTCACGCCTATGGAACTCCCTTCCTCATTCCTGTTTCCCTGATGACTATGATCTCCAACTATTCAAGTCTAACGTCAATCGAGATCTCCAGTTGCCTTGATCTATCCTCTATCCTTCTCCACATCCTTTCCTCTAACACTCCTATTTGCTCTCGCTCCAAATCCTCTGTAACCCCTTGCGTGCTAGTGGCTTCCAGGCTTGCCTGGGGTGAAAAGCTTAAAAAAAAAAGAAAAAACTATTAATATATATTTTAAGATATTTTTTACTGTTATACGTTATTTACATAGACACAAATATTTAAGTAAATACTCCGTTTATAATAAACAGTATTAGCATCATTTACCAGCCTCAACGTCCGAGAAATTTTCGTAGAAAATGCGTCCACCGACAGGAACTGAACCTGCATCCTAGAAGGAACCATCATATAACCTGGCGGGCTATACCAGATTAGCTACAGAGGAGAGCTTGGTTAGCAAGGTCGATTTTACTTCTTTTAAAATACAAACTCTGCAGCTAAACTGGTATAGCACGTCAGGCTATACGAAGGTTCCGTGACTTTTTATTCATTTAAGGAATTAAGGATCCTATTAAAACACTAATGGAATAATGTAAATTAAAAACTTCATATGTAATCTCACTTTACATCGATCTTTCTGTTCACATCGCCAAAATTTTAAATCAGGATCCCTCTTGTTCGTTGCGTCAAAAATAAAAAAAAGTATCCACCGTGTATCATTTTGTTTCTTCCAAGTTTTCATAAAATATTTACTTCCATTCATATTTTGAACCATATGACCAGAATTCTTATTTTGGTTTGGTACGTTCCGGTTTGACGCCGCTGATTCGGCGTCCCTGATTCAGTGTCAGAAAAATAATTGGACCTCTTCGGCACGGTCGTTTAGGCGTCAGATTTTCGGCGTCACTCTCTTTGACCAGAAGCGACCCCACAAAAATGGATAAAAGCATTGAAAACGCTCAACTTTCAAAATGGCTTTTTATTCATTTAGGGAATTAAGGATCCAATTAAAACACTAATGCAATAATGTAAATTAAAAATTTAAATTAAAAATATTATATTTCCAAAAAATTAAAATTCTTAGTAAAGTTATTTAATCTTAGAAATTACTTCTTGTTCGTTGCGTCAACAGTAAAAAAAGGTATTCATCGTGTATCGCGTTGTTTCTTCCACGTTTTCATAAAATATTTGCTTCCAATTGGAATCAAAGGGCTTTGACGACTGAAGAATAGGAAGCTGCACTGAAGGAAATATAATACAAAAATGCCTCCAATTAGTCCATTTCTTAAATATAAAAATGCCTCCAACTACACTTTTTCTTAAATTGGACGAAGTAATAATTTGACCACTAAACGAGAGAGAGAAAGAGAGGGAGAGAGAGAGAGAGAGAGAGAGCAAATTTGACTATAACGACGAAGCCGTAATCTGACCGCTAATCGTCTCTCTGCCAAAACAATTCCTATGTCGGATCGGCTACGGCGAATGAGAGACTCCAAATAGGCTCTGCCGGAACGTCCCATTCCCGTCTGAATTGACACCAAAGGCGTCCAGAAATGTCTAAACACTTAGCTATGTATTACCAGACCAATAATTAAAAATGGCCTCGAGCGAATGAATCCTGTCGGTTTTTGATAGGATCATCCATCTTCAAACATCGAGGACTAGATGTGCAGAATCACAAAGAGATGTGTTAAATAATAGAAAACACATCAGTTCAGGACTTTCAACAACTTAAATTAAAAATATTGTATTTTAAAATATTTTAAAAACTTAGTAAAGCTATTTAATCTTAAAAAATATTTCTTCATTTCTTAATTATGATCAACACCCTTCTGGAACTCGATAGGATCTAATGATTCAACTTACATTATGATTATCACATATAGCGACGAAGTACTAATTTGGCTGCTAAACGAGAGAGAGAGAGAGAAAGAAAGAGACAGAGACAGACAGATAGAGAGCAAATTTGACTATTCGTAATCTGACCCCTAATTGTCTCTCTGCCAAAAACATTCCTATGTCGAATCGGCTACGGTGAATAAGAGACTCCAAATAGGCTCTGCCGGAACGTCCCATTCCCGTTTGAATTGACACCAAAGGCGTCCAGAACTGTCTAAACACTTAGCTATGTATTACCAGACCAATAATTAAAAATGGCCTCGAGCGAATGAATCCTGTCGGTTTTTGATAGGACCATCCATCTTCAAACACCGAGGACTAGAACTACTACAGAATCACAAAGAACTGAGTTAAATAATAGAAACGATATCAGTTCAGGACTTTCAACAACAGCAACAACTAAAATGTATATCACATGTAAATCGAAGAGAAAATAATGGAATAACCAAGACGTTAACGTTCCATATTACCTCGAACAAATTTGTTAGGAAGAAAAGTCTCATCAACACTGGAAAGAATTATGACAGTGGAGTTGAGAAAATTATTTTCCTAAGAAATTGTTTCAATAGAAAGAGTTAATAAATTTCAAATGAGAGTAGCACTGGCTGCTCAGAAAATGAAAAACAAATGTTGCCTTATATATTACCATTACCATTCGAGATCAGGAGAAAAAGGTGTCAGCCTGCTAGCCAGGGACTGAAGAAAAACATAGCTCCCGTAGCACTGGCTGCTCGGTCAATGAACTCTGATGGTTTCCATATCAGGAAACTCTTAATGTTACCATTACCATTTGAGATAACGAGAACATATACAACAGTTTGATGTCAGTCCGATGGCGAGTGGGTAAAGAAAAGCGTAACACGATCAATGGACCCCAAAAGTTTCCATATAAGGAAGCGGTTAATATAAACAATGCTATTTGTTGTGGATTCCGGGAATGGAATCCTGCACGAATAAATAAACAACGCCAGTTTTTTGAGAGAGAAAAATAAATGTATTAAACGTAAGAATACAGACTTGAAGTGAAGATTAGTAGTCCAGGAATGCGGGCTAGTAGAAAGTATATGTACAATTCCTTGTAAGTGAAGCCGTAATCATCTCTCTCTCTCTCTCTCTCTCTCTCTCTCTCTGGGACTCGCGTATAACTCTCTGTGAACACCCTGTGTACTGTCGAGTCCATCTTGTGTACAAGGGTCTGCCCCAAAACACCCCACTCCCTAGCTTCTTTTTTGGCGGGGAGTTAATATTTTTTTCGATTATGGTCTATTATTAGTGGTTCCGTGAATTTTCTTTTTCGGCTTGTCCTTCTGATCTCCGTGGCTACTTGTGGTTTTTGGATTTCGAAGGCTTCGAAAATCACTTCCATCGCGTCTTCATTTTCGGAAGGTGACGAGGTTGGGTCCTCTATTCCACTATAAATATCGTACGTTATTCTGATACGTTTTCCTATTTCTCGCTCACAATTTCCGTCGTCTGTTAAAACACTTCGCAAATATTGAGTTGGCCAAAAACCTCGCTCATTTGTTGTATTAACTATATAGTTTAGTTAATAAACTGAACGTTATTTTTGGTCAACCGACTAGTTTTAATTCCTGTCTTTGCCTAATTCTGACATCTCCATTATGTAGTTCATATCATGGGCTGCCTCTTTTGCTAAGGACCATGAATTCTCTCTTCTTACAGTGAATAATTAATCCTTTGTTTTCGCTTTACATTAATAGCTTTTTCGAAGAAGTCTTTCACTTTCTTTGGTGAGTTTGCGTGTCGTGAAGATTATGCCCACGGAAAATAGATCGTGACTGGTCTTCTAGTTCTCTAAGGCTTGTCTCGCTGCGTAGTTTGAATATATTAAATGAGAAAAAACATTCTTTTCTTATTCCTCGTTTTAATTTATTGTATTCACTGAACCCTTTCTCGATTCGCATCAAACAAAAGAAAGAAAAAAAGATAGTGAGAAAGACATCCAAGTGTTTAAATATAGATTGATCAAGTTCTCGTTGATTTAGACATTTGGCCGGACACATGGGAGGGAAACACATCATGGAAAGCACATACATTTTTGACAGGAAGACATAAAAGAATACAAGAGGACTTACACTGACCCGATCATGCTGAAAGGCATATCGTGAAGAGAAAATTGAATCAGGATATACTGAATGCAGCCAGAGCCAGGAAAAGGGTATTTTTACTTTTACCTGCTTACGGGAACGCCTCGGGACATTTTCGATTAACGCATCAGCAGTGCAACCCATAATTAACGATGAAAAACCGGAAACTGGAGCTTAGTACAGGAAAAGATACTTTCCAAAAGTATGCAGTCAAAAAAGTAGTTTTCAGGGAGATATTCTGCGGAGATCTGAAGCTATTAAATTTATTCTTTATATATATATATTAACTTCAAATACGGAGAAGGAAGAGATGCTGCTACTACTACTAATAATAATAATTATGATAATAATACGAAAAAAACATTATATATATATATATATATATATATATATATATCAAGTATGTGGTGCGGTTCAATTTATATTACATGAATCATTCATACAAAAAACAGATATTGAAGTTAATGATATAAATGGCGAGAATCCATCTTCGCAAACAAATTTAATAAATTACATTAACCCCGAACCTGTAGATGATATTTATTTATACGGCCGTGGGAAAGTATAAAGCTGACCCAGTCGAGATAAAAGCGGGACCAAAAACAAACTGGGGAGGTTGGGAATCTCAACTTGTATCATAACCAAAGATGTAGCCGGGAACAGGCCAGGAACAACATTTACTCATATTAACTAGGTACACAAAAGCTTGTCTAACCTAACCAAGGAGAGGGCTCCACAAGAAACCACCCCGATGTGACATAGGTTGACCTAGAAGAGAAAATCAAGGCTAGCCCCGTTCAAACGAACCAAGCTCGCCTCAGTCACCTATCTTTCGCTGAAGACTGTCGAATTCAATCGTTTTCTATCAGTTCTAAACTTCATCTTGAGCTGATACTCAAAGAATCGAATTAGATTCCGATGAGAAAGACGGATGCCTCGCAAGACTTCCTCCATCCGCGTCGTCCAAATCACCATTCGAGCCGTGGCTAGCAGCGTCATAAACACCATTCGTTTCATCCCAGAATACGGGGACAACACATTGTCACACGCGTATGCGCGATCAATGGGCACAAGCTTTTCGGGAGCGAGACGAGCCGTCAGCTCGCCGACATGGTTCCATAAGGGGGGGACACGGGGGGAATTTTAGATGGCGTGCGAAGCCGTTTCTTCTAAACCAAGGCCACATCGCTCACAGTCTGGCAAATCCCCAAGCCACATATGAAGGCCTTGTCATTGAGAGGCACCCGATTGCGAGCCAATCGCCAGGTAAGCGAAAACTCAGGGTTACTGAGATAATCCGCCGATGGCGCCCAAGACCAGTAAGAGCAAACCCCATCCTTCGACAAGCAGAGCTGATTACGTAGGGAATCCCTCGCTACCCCCTCCACTAAAAGACGATAGAAGAACTTCCTAGGCCGTGAAAGGTCACTGGACCGAGGAACAGCCAGCAAGGCCGACCGACATTCGCGAAAGAAATCCGATTGGTCCCGGAGCTTACAATGACGCTCAGCCCGCGAGATGGGGGGACTGATAGTAAGGAAAGGGAAGGCGGTTCTGACAATCCCCGCCATAATCGAATCTCCTCCTGTCAACGCGCGGCGTAGGAAAGCCAACCTCGAGGCACGTTTGTGGCTCTGTCAGTGTTGCATTCCCAGCCCCCCATGACGTGGACGTTGTACACAGACTCGTCTGTCGACCCGATTCCCGCGTCTCCTCCATAAAATGGAGGATAGCGAGCGCTCGAGCGGCTTCCTGTGGTCGTGACAGAGAGGAAGTACGGACAATCGATAAAGGACAATCGGGAAAATGTATGTAGCACATACCTCCGCCCTGCTCTTCACGGGCAACCCCCGTCGACGCCAAGTCTGACCGGCAGCGTCAACCTTTGCTCGTACTTCAGACCAATTTTTCTCCAGCAAAAAGCAGATACGTCAACGGCGTACGCAGACAGCAGATACTCCATCGGCGTACGCAGAAACCCTGGCTCGAGCCCCTCCAGGAATGGCGATTCCGCGCAGGGCCGGACTGCATGCCTCGTCCCTCAGCCGGCGAAGGAGAGACTCCAACGCCAAAGCATAAAGTAGGGACGACAGTGGACAACCCTGACGAACAGACCTAGACAGCTCAAAAGCGCCCGGCAGCTTCCGGTTCACATGTATCATTGCACTGGTGGAGCGATACAAGAGGCTAATCCAAATTGATCAGCGTGGACTCATCGTCGTCTTTTACACCCTCTATGATCGTGCGGATCAGATGCAGATTTCTCTGAATTGTTCGGCCCCTCACAGAACAAGTCTGCTCCGGACACAACAGACTCGGCAACTGACTGCAAACGCTCCTGCAAGATCTTGGCCAAAATCTTTAACTCTGTGTTTAGCAGAGTTATGGGCCTGTAATCATCTAGTTTCCCCACAAAACCCTTACCCTTTTTCAACAGCGTGATCACACCCCTGGAGAACTGGTCGGGGTGGGAACCTGCCGGAACCAGTTGTTGAACACCACTGTCAAAATCGGAACAAAGATGTGCGACAGCCTCAAGTACAATTCATAGGGCAAATCATCCAGACCGGGCGACTTGCATCTGCCGACCTTCCGTGATCTCTCCCTCGCAGCTAGCCGCTTCAGTTGGCGAAAGCCGAGGAAAGTCAGCCAAATAGTTGCGAAACTCGTCCACACGAAGACCAGGCTCCTTGGTAAACCGGCTCTCGAAATGCCGCCGAAACGCCTCGCACATGTCGTCAGTGGCCCGAAGAGTACGCCCCTCCGGGATTTCGACTTCAAGAATGTAACGATCGGAAACTCGACGAATCTCTTCCTTGCGCAGATCTGCGCCCATGTTCACAGCTTCGGAAGACATCTTGCTTAACCTATGTCTAATTACCTGGTCCATGTAGCGCTCGCTATTCATACATTCCACGGCCTCCCTAGCTACGGCTATCTCTAGGGGATCCCCCCAGCCACCGCCCGGGAAAACCCAACCAGTTCAAAAGAATTCTCCTATTACCATATTAGTACAAAAACGCATAATCTTAAAATTTAAAAATTCAACCTCAGCGTTGCGACTGCATTTTCCAACATTTCTTAAAATTAACAATAACACATTTCTAAAAAAAACATATTTCAGATTACATCTATTCTTTCGTTGTCCTGTTATTACCTGGATGTAAAAAACAAATCTATTTCCATACCTGATGATGTCTGTATGCACAGATGAAAGTGTGTAAAAAATAAAAAAGACCTTATGCGACTGGAAGTTATAAACAGGGATCATAACATTCATCTACAGGTTCGGGGTTAATGTAATTTATTAAATTTTTTTGGGAAGATGGATTCTCGCCATTTATATCATTAACTTCAATATCTGTTTTTTTTGTATGAATGATTCATGTAATATATATATATATATATATATATATATATATATGTGTGTGTGTGTGTGTGTGTGTGTGTGTGTGTGTGTGTGTGTGTGTGTGTGCATACAGGATGTCCATAAAGTTCGTGTGCACTTTTTTAAAAATTATAACTTTATTTGTATTTGCGATAGAAATAATCTGTAAAAAATATTATAAAGTTTAATGTACCTACTTTTAAGTATAGCCAAAATAACTAATGTGATTTCAGGCATTACTGTAAATCAGTTGACAAATGTATTGCTAATGATGGAGAACATGTGGAAACTTAAATAAAATTTCAATAAAATCTTAAAAAATATAGATTTACTTCTTTATAATCCTTTTTACAAATTATTTCTATCGCAAATACAAATAAAGTTATAAATTTTTTAAAGTGCACACGAATATTATGGAAACCCTGTATATATATTAACAGTATTACTCGCTTGAAAACCCTCGGATGACTGAACTTGTAGATACCTGAGTGCAAATTGGTAGCCGAGGAAAATTTGGAATTAAAAAAAGATAGAATTAAAACATCAGAACAAGGCGAAACAAATTGTCAAATGTCTTAAGTCCTTAGTCCAAAGAAAAAAAACAAGCGAGTATAAAGACAAAACGAAAACGTAGAGGGCTCGATACGCCAAGTAGAGCGGTAAATTAGAATAAATCCTAACGAGCCAGGAAAACCTACGTAGGTTTCACCTAAACAGATCTTCAGGGTAAACTTAGCCAGTTTACCCTGAAGAACCGTTTAGGTGAAACCTAGGTATGTTGTCCTGGCTCGTTAGGACCTATACATATATATATATATATATATATATATATATATATATATATATATATCCCGTAGGGTCGCAGTGGCACCATGTGTACTACTGGCACAATAGAAGTGCGCTTGTTGGGCAAGATAGCCTGACGGAGCCCAGCCCTCTCCAGGCCGGTTTTGAGTTTTTCCTTCCCCTAAATCGGTTGCCACCCAAGGATATAGAACCCAGTCTGCCCTGCTATATACCCATAGTCAGGGGGAAGAAGAAGAGTATTCTTAACCTTCCCACGATTTTATTACCACGACTGGAATTCGAACTCTGCCGATTCCTCAATCCACCCCGCTATCCATTACTCCACAATACCTCCCTTCTCTCTCTCTCTCTCTCTCTCTCTCTCTCTCTCTCTCTCTCTATATATATATATATATATATATATATATATATATATATATATATATATATATATATATATAGGTACCTCCAAAAATGGTCTAAAAAGAGCATACCATTATGTAAAAAGGCTTGGTAAAAAAAGTTTTTTCGTCAAAATGTTTATGTTATAATTAAGAGAAAGGATGAACGTATTTTTCGATTATTTTATTTTTATTAAAATTTTTTAGTCCTTTTTAGCATTTCCAAATATTGGTTAAATATCTTGTTTTTCTTGAGTCTGCAGGTGGGCCAAAGATTAGTATGGGCAGTTTTAGCTTCTTTTTTTGCGTTAAAAACATTGTTTTTTAAATTCATGAAATAAAAAATCAAATAATTGTCGGATTCTAATGAAAATTTTAGGACTTATTCCCAAATGAAATAAATTATATTAGAAATTTCGTTTTTAGAAAAAATGATTAGAAATAATTTTTTTGCACCCGTTACCCCCACTTACTTAATTTTGAAATTTCGTGTAATTAACATTTCAGCCTTTTCATATGTATATTAGTTAAAAGCAGGATCCCATGAAGAATTTAAATCAAAAATTTGCTTTCATGAAACAGAAATAATTTAAAATTCTGTATTAATTTTAGCCTTTTAGATTACAATATTAATAAGTTAAAACTATATTTACTAATCATAAATAGAAAAGATTAATACAGATCATAAAAAACAAATATTTTTCAAAGAATTTGGTATTTATTTTGTATGTGTATAAATGTGCCGATTTTTGTACGTACGGGCGACAATACACGGCATAAGAGTGAGAATTATAGTAAATTTAAAGTCAATATTTCTAAAATTTAATTTAAACCTTAGGTATTGCGTTGTTTTTTGGAGATCCCTATCTATCTATCTATCTATATATATATATATATATATATATATATATATATATATATATATATATATGGATGTGTGTGTGTGTGTGTGTGTGTGTGTGTGTGTAACGAATGAACGGGCGCAATTTTCGACGAATTTGCACCAAAATTTACATGCACAAGCTCCAAGTTAGTGAAAATGCCAAGACCGACGTTGCATTTCACAACTACCATCGATAGTGGAAATAATCGATTTTTTTCCTGCTTCTACGGCAGTTTTCATGTAGTTTGCGGCCATTTTATTCTGGTCAGAGTGAGAGCCTATAGCTGGCTGCCACGAATAGGCAGGAATATTCTATTGGCCAGCGTGAGACCTAACAGCTGACTGACACGAATGTTAAGTAGTATGCTAGCATGCAAAAAAAATCGATAGCTGCATTCGTCACAAGTGTGAAAAATTTAAATCTGCATGCCACTTTACTCCAATTGGCCCATTCGCTTGCTTAAACTCAACGTTGATTCTGATTCCGCAGAACTGCGTTGGGTGTGAAGAAGTATTGTTGTTAACATTCTTTTTTCATTCGGTTTTTCCAGTTACGAGTCCTTTTTTAAAGCTGATCGTTTTGTGTTCATTTTGGTTAGTTCTTTTTTCGTATCAGATTTAATGTTTAGTATCGAGCTTAGAAAAAAATCGCAGTGTGAGATAGACAAGAAGTAAGGCATGTAGTAACATCAGCACGGCAAAGGGCACTCCTTTAAAGGCAAAGAAGGGGGAAAATATTTTAAGTCAAGTGATAGCGATTGCTGTATGAGTCGTACGATTTTTGAATCAAGCACGGGCAACGCCGGGCCATGCTGCTAGTATATATATATATATATATATATATATATATATATATATATATATATATATATATATATAGCATAATGAGAAGCCACGTATACTTTCTTGATATGTATATAATATATGGATAAAATAACTGAAAAAAAATTGGGTGTTTTTTTGCGAAAGTATTTATTTATATGTTTTTATATATATTTAATATTTCAGACCACCTCGGTCCTTCCTCAGAAATTAATTGAATTACTCTGTTACTGTATTTGTGAGTTTGTTTACAGCGTCCGTCGTGAGACGCGGACGTCACGTGATGTGGAATGCAACTATGTTTGAATTTTTTAGCGTAAATGTAACGATAGTATTTTAGATGTTGTTTAAAAAGGTTTTTTTAACTATATCTAAAGAAATTTTTTAACTATTGAAATGTTTATACAGATTTAAAATACCCAAGTGTTTGTTTAAAAAAAGCTTTTTAAACAACATCTGAAACACTATCGTTAGATTTACGTTAAAAAATCAAACATAGTTGCATTCCACATCACGTGACGTCCGCGTCTAACGACGGACGCTGTAAAGTGTAAACAAACTGCCAAATACAGTAACACAGTAATTCAATTAATTTCTGAGTAAGGACCGAGGTGGTCTGAAATATTAAATATATATAAAAACATATAAATAAATATTTTCGCAAAAAAAACACCCAATTTTTTTTTCAGTTTTTTTATCCATATATATATATATATATATATATATATATGAAACAGACTGTTGTCGCTCGATGTTTAACTCAGTTTCCACTCATACACACACATACACCCTCCCCCATTTCCTGTTAATCCTAAACGCAATTTTTGCGCACCTCTGCAGATGTGGCAAATACAACATAAAATCCAACTATATGTGTCGCCGATCGATTTGTTCATTGATCTCATGTTATGACAGTAAGATCGTGATTTATTGTTTAATGTAAATCGATTGAATGATGTAATTGAATAATCGGACCAATATTATGTAAATAATAATTTCTTCTTGTATTATTTAAGCATTACCAATTTTGGCGACACGCTTACGCGTGTTGAAATACTCGTAATATTTAGAATTGTTGAAGTTATCGCTAACATTTTTTTGCCGAGATTTACAAACTCTGCACGAGAACCACGTTTTCCTTCAGCTCACACGGTCTTCTTAATCACGGTCTCACATCTCGTCAAAAAAATGATGACTATATTTATATCATTTTGTAAATGAATTGCTTGAAAATTTTTTAAACGTACTAAAATTATTTATGAAACACACTGACCTGTTTTGAAGTCCTGACAATATTTAGTATCGTTGAAGTTATCTCTAACATTTTTGTCGAGATTTACAATCTCTACGTTTCGCTCAATTTCGCAAACCAATAAGTAAAATTCGAATAAGCTTACTTATTTGGATAACTGATTTGACAAAACCCATAATTCACTTTTTGATAATTTCTTTAATTTAATGCTATAGGACTTCATGATAAACAATATTTTTAAGAAAATTTATTGCTTTCCTTTTTAACAGCGTATAATAAATTTATGTTTTCATACTCTTGAGCATGCAACATACAACTAGCCATGCGTAAATATTTCTATCTGGAGCCAGATTCCAACTTTTTGAAGCGTTTTGTCTTGAGGTTTGTTGATATTTCTCGCAAACGCAAAGCGAACTGGAAACTGGATTCTTGTATATAAAAGCTTAATGAAAAATATGCAAAAAGAAATATTGCATTTTTATTAAATAAGTATTTGTTATTTTAACCATTTTTTTAAATAGTGGGAGTATTTTGTAAGATAAATAATAAAATTTAAAATTTTTCCAAATAATTAATTAAAATTTATTGTACCAAGCTACGCACCTTAGTAAAAACCAACTGTACTTTGTACCCGCTTAACTGTTTGCACTTCACCCCAAAATTTGGTTTCGATCGCTTAGTGTATGGCTGTTTTAGAGTTGTATGATGTATGCTCAAGAGTAAGATTTTAGGGGGTGTGAAGACAGACAGATAGACTAATGGATATCCCAGAATTTTATATATAGATTATGCATTGAATATTGTTGTCATATATGGCTTCTTCTAAATAGAGAGCTTTTATGAAAAAAAAAAAGAAAGAAAAGAATCTACAATGTTATTTCGTATTAGCGGATTTATTGCCTTGCTTGGGGGTTAAATTATTAAAAAATATACTATAAAATATTTAAAGCTGCTGTCACTGCTAAATCTCATGCCATGAATGCGTTGAGCCCACGAGAATCACTTTCTGTCTCCAGCTCGTACGGTCTTCTTAATCACAGTCTCACATCTCGTCAAAAAATGACGACTATATTTAAACCATTTTGGAAATTGTTGTGGATGCCGGTATGAAATCCGGTATCAAATAATAACAAACGCCAAGAATGATTATAGGAAATAAATATATTAACGTAATAATACAAACTGGTAATACAGATTAGTAGTTCCAGGAATGCGGGGTTAGTAGACAAATACATATATATATATATATATATATAGTCTTTGGTATCGACGTATCGCTGTATGACTTCTTACTGAGTCTAAGTGTTCGTTACTGTGACTGTTGCCGCTACGTTATTCTACCGACCGACTCAACGTTCTACTACTACTACTGACCGACTTAACGTACTCTTACTACCGGGTATTCACTGGTAGTAGTATATGTATACCTTGTGTGAGTCCATTTGTGTGAAAAGGGGAGATCCCTCAACAGAAATGAATTGCTTGTACTTTCTACATCTAGGAGTTTTATCTATACAAGTAAGCCTCGTATATTTATCTAATATTTTTAATCATTTAACCCCAAGCAAAACAATAACGACACAAGGGGTTGCTGAGTGTGAAAACATATGAGACAAAGAAAAACATTATCAAGGAGCGAGAACAATAGAAGAGTAAAGAAGACAGTAGATAACGATTGACATTGCATTTAAATCTTTGGAAATCAATAAGTGTTTCTTTCTTAATCATTAAAAGTAAAAAGTGTCCCATGAAAAGTTAAACGAAAATTGTACATATTACTTTATATTATAAAGGGTGTTCCAATAACTTGAACCGATTGTTTCCATCGTTGAAAATTTTAAATCTGAAAGAAAAAGAAAAAAAATCATTAGACGCTTAATTCACCTTTAAAATCGGTCCAAGGTATTGAAACACCCTTTACATTCATTAGTTTGCTAGAATTGCTCAAGAGTGGCAGCCATATTTATGTAATTTTGTAATTGAATTGGTTATGTTTTCTGCAGGCGTAATCTAGGATTTTCTCTGTGTAATTAACTATTGCCGTAAGTAAGAATGAATTCTACTTTTAAATCTTTAAACCGACACGAAACAAAAATAAATAAATCAATAGGAATGTATTCGGAAACATTTTATCTACTTAATAACGCCTATCAAAACATTAGCCTGTTAATCTTATGCCATGATCTTAAATAGCCTCTTCAGATCGATACTTTCATATGGATGCCATGCATGGTGTCAGGTCCGTTCAGAAATATCGAAACCCTCAATGGTATATTACCAATTCATAAGGTCAATGGTGAAAAAAGGCTTTGAGCTTGTGAAGCCTGAGTGTCTTGGTAAAGATCACGCTTATTTAGACATTATGAACTGGCACTACAGATTCACAATAAAAAGTAGCCCTGGCTATGACGATAAACTACATCCGCGTACTGGATAAGACGATAAACTACATGGGCGTTCTGGGTATCGCGATAAACTACATCCGCGTTCTGGGTATGGCGATAAACTATATCTGCGTCCTGGGTATAACGATAAACTACATCTGCGTCCTGTGTAAGACGATAAACTACGTCCAACAGCAAGGCCTCTGATCAGGAGGTTTTGAGGAGCGTGGAACCACCTCTTAATTACTGGTGTTCCCAGGTCCACCCTGACTCGCGGTGGTAGCACCTGTTAGGGGACCCAGCTACGGGCAAATAGTTAACACCCAAACTTGTGTAGAAAAAAGTTTTAATACCAGAAATAATTTATAATAATAATAAAAAAATTATTACCAGCTATAATTTTTGAAGGAAAAATTATTATCAGCAATACTTTAAAAAAAATACTAACAATACAAACAGCTATACATTTTCTGAAAATAAATATTACCAGCTATAGATTTCTTCAAGGAAAAATATTCCGAGAAATAGATTTTTGAAGAAAAACATATTACCAGGAATAAAAATGTTGTCGGCATTAAATAACCCTTTGAGGCTAATTTGCCGTAAAACAAAACAAACAAAACCAATATATACTGAGATAGATAGATGAAAAATTTTGTCAGTATTAAATAACCCATTGAGATTGATATGCCGTAAAACAAACCAAACCAAACCAATATATACTGAGATAGATAGATGAAAAATATTGTCAGCAATAACAATCTTGTCGGCATTAAATAACCCATTGAGGTTGATATGCCGTAAAACAAAAACAAACCAAAGCAAACCAAAATAAAAAAATGAAGTATAACAAATAACATAAACGATATCATTTGTTGACTAACAACAGAAGTAACAACTAAAATGGATGACACATGCAAATGAACGAGAAAATAAGATATAATCAAGATGTTAACATTCCACACCACTTCAAATAAAAAGTTAAGAAGTAGACCGCCATCAATACTGGAAAGAGCGATAACAGCTACTTGGCGTGAGAAACCTGATTTTTCTGAAAAATTGTTTTAAACAATAGACTTTTATAAATTTCAACCGCAAGCACTACTGGCTGCTCGGTTAATGGATTTCCAAATGTTTCCTTATGGGGAAACAGCTAATATTATCATTATTATCGCTATGATAAAACGAGACTTGTTCGCTTAATAACATAGATGTATGTCCCCTGTTTAGATAATAATTTAATATCTTATTAAAAATGTCTAGCTCCTGGGTCGGCAACCTTTTGGAGAGAGCGAGCCAGACAGCAATGCAGTGTCTCAGAGGAAGGCCATGATATAAAATGTACTATAATATATTTTCTCGACTTCAGACCGTTTCGTCCAGAAGGCTGCTATAGTCTCGAGGTTTAAAGAAAAAAATAACGAAGTTAATGTTCTTTTATTTAAACAAGGTTCCTTATTTAATACAACTAACACAACAACAAAAATTCCTTACTGCGAACGAAATACAGTGATCGGGAGATTGGAATTTTGAGGAGCGTGGAGCCAACTTTTAACTGCTGTTGTTCTCATCTCCACCCTGACCCGGGGTAGTAGCAGCTGTTAAGGTCCCAGCTATGGGCAAATAATGATCACCCAAACAAATATTAACAGTGCCTTTTATCTACTATATATCGAACAAACATACCCTTATCCTGAAAGTATAAAATTATGCAAAAAATCTATAGATGAAGGCATAAAATTTCGTACAAAATATTTAGATTTCGTTATTAAATAACCCATAGAGGTGTTGATAGGTCGATAAACAAAATCAATCAATCATGGGTTAAGCGTTATCTTCCCCTCCGATCCATATAAACCGCCACTCAATGTAACCCTCTACAGCAGGAGTCGGCAACTGAGGACAGCCATAATATCAAATATATTATAAATTGTCTCAACCTCAGACCAGTTTGCCTTGGTTTGGAGTTTTTATGGAAAAAATACCAACGAAGTTAATGTTATATTATTTAAACAAGGTTCCTTATTTTACTGCAGGAATAACAGGATAAAAATAGAAAAACTCAACTAAAAATGCAAATTCCTTAATATGCTTAAGTTGACGGGTCGGACAAAATTCTTTAGTACTTTTTAAGTGCGACTTCCGGGAACCTGAACGGAGTATGGAGCTGTGACATGATGCTCGATCGCTTGGCCTTCGTCTTCGTCCACAACTGTTTGGAATTTTTGCAGCCGGAAAATGCCGGTCAACCTGATTAGTAGAAGACCCACTTATTGGAGGTGTGGAGAGACTGGTCACCTATCCTCCTCCTGTCCAGATAAAAAGGCATCTTGATTTCCGGCCGCGGAGACCAAAATATCCCTCTGGCCGATACTGTTAGTTCTGCGGCGCCTGTAATGGGCCTACCAGCGGCACGGAGCGGTGCCGAAAAACCTTTGGTTGGGTCTCGTCCTATATCCCCCCCCCCAAAAAAAAACTGACGCCTTCCGCAAGTGCGGATAAGGAAAAAGAAGGGAAATGACGTATAGTTGTTAGTGGCAGAGCGAAGAGACAAACAGGGGGTCTCAGTCCCCGCCAACTCCCCCAAGACCAAGAACACCTACAGCTCCATTCCATCTAAGGGCGACGCTTCGAATTTGTACAGCAAGACTGCATCAGAAATCCAGAAGAAAAACGAGCCCAACTGAGAAAAAGTTGAAAAAATCAAGAAGCTAAAGGAAGATTTAGAAGCTAAGCGGGGTAAAAACCGAAGCCGCTGAGGGTATCGGGCCTCTCATCCTCTGCCTCGTCTTACCTACATCTAAAAAATACATTTAGTCAGCCACTTCCGCCCAAATACCTGACGAACATACCTACAAAATCAGAAGCATCGGTACATCACATTCCGTTGCCACCGCCATCTTCATTTAAATACACCCCTGTCCATATATCCAGAATAAAACACTCATTTAATCCTACTCCCACAATCACCAAGGAAATTGGAAGGATCGAACATGAACGGAAGTCCAAAGCCCAGGCTGTAGCGAAAAAAAGGAAAACCACCATACTTACTTGGGGAAGACGTCTGACGCGATTCCCGTAAACAAGCAGATCGAGTTTGTGTAGAGACCCAAAATCTGAAAGTTTCCAGGTGTCTGTGGAATTCTCAGCGGGCGAGCGGAAAGGATATCGAAGTTCCGCATTTCTGCTTCAAAAAAGCCAAAAGGGTGATGACATTTGGGCGGTCGTGACCGGGTACGCATCAGATTTGTGGCATGATAGAGCAGGCGAACACTGCTTCCAGCGGACTAGATGCATGATGGTCAAATGACCAAATTAAAAAAGTATTGTACGGGGAGGCGCCCCGTTTACGTTCACCTATCCCTTTATAGGGTTTAAAATTAACGTTTCCGAGGACATTGGCGGCCTGTGAAACCATTTCGGGATTTTATCGATAAGTTCGATCTTATCGATAAGTAATGAACACTCTCTGGATGTAGTATGGACTTGGACGAATAGGGGCGGCTCCGCTTCAGAGGTGCGTTCTAGCTACCTCAACCGAGTCTTAGTTAGCAGAGTCAATTTAGTGCTCTTAGGGTGTCCAAGTTTCCATTATATAGTTTACTCAGATCAGAGGCTTCTCAGGGTTCGTGTAAACTTAGATAAGCCTAAGATTAACGTGCTGGCTACTGGAAATTGAACTCGTCATTATTTGGTGAGCAAGATTTCCGGGACTAGCTGCTACTAATGCTACAGAGGGAGTTGACGTGGGCTGTGGTTGGGAATGTGTGGTGGGATAATTTAAATTTTAAAAATTAGGTTGTGTGCTGCTGAATATAGTCATCGACTCAATCGAGATAGATTAGCGGCCTAAACGCCATATGAGCAAAAATTCAATCGGGCGATTAAATCCCGTGAGAGCGGGGACGTAGCTTTAGCTAGGGCAGAGTTGGCCTCCTTGCTTATCATGAAAGATCATGCTCCGGTAGTTAGGGCGAGGTTTAAAAGCATGTCTTCCGAGGCAACGAATATGGCCGCCGAATTGCGTGCAGGTAATGCATCTCGTCAACATGTCGCGTCCATCACATTGCCGGATAATCGGACCGTGACCTCAAATGCCGGCGTATGTGAGGCTTTTCGTAACTACATTCAGGAACTTTTCACCAGGGAGCCTGGTCTGAGCACTGCACAATTCGACGCCGACTTTCCCCACCCCGAGGCGGCTGAAGCGGCTAGGTGCGAGGGTCCCATCACAGAGTCGGAAATCTGGGAAGCGATGATGCAGGTTGGCCGTGACAAATCTCCGGGATTAGATAGTCTACCTTACGAAGTATACTTGAGGCAGTCGCCTGTTTTTGTTCCTTTACTGGCGCTGATTTTCAACAACTGGTTGAAGCAGAGGTCTATACCTCAAAGCTTCAACAGGAGTGTGATCAAGTTGCTACGCAATGACAAGAATGGTGGGGATGGGATATAATTTTCGATTTTTAACGATATTAAATTCATAGTTAAAGATTTTGGCCAAGGTCTTAGCGAAACGTTTGCAGGCTTTCCTGATTGGCTCCAAACATACTTGTGCAGTGAAGGGAGGAACTATTCAGGACAACCTTCATATGGTACGGTTGAACATCGAACAAGCCGACAGTGAAGTCGCGCTGATCAATTTAGATCAGTCCAAGGCTTTCGATAGGGTGAACCATCGATTTCCGGACGCTGTCTGGTTTTGGGCCGTACTTTCGCATCGCGCTGGTGTAAGTGAATGGGGGTAGAATCGGAGACTTCGGCATTGTCTCGCTGCATTCGTCAAGGTTTTCCGCTTTTGCCTTTGCTTTATGTTCTTGCGTTGGAACATTTCCTTCGCAAGTTAAAGAGGAACCCGTTCCTACACGGAATTTCCCTTCCTGATGCTACCACCTCGGCCAGGTATTCTGCCTATGCTGATGAAGTTTCGGTTCTTGTGTCAAGCAGATCCGAGTTTGACGAAGTCAGCAAAGAAATCAGAGGTTACGATTCAGTGACAGGGGCCAAGATCAACCGTGGTAAGTCTGTTGGCTTGGGGTTGGGTGCGCGGAAAGGAGTTTCTCTTCCCGGACGTTTTCTCTGGACGGACGGACGGGCCGTTCAAGATACTCCGCGTCTGCTTTTAGAAATACATTGGTCAATGTCGCAGTTTGTCTGTGGTCCCGGAGGAATCTTTCCTTAAATGGGAGGGCGAAAGTATGCGCCTCCCACATCTACCCTCTCTGTGCTTCCACTTACATATACCTCACTAATGTCATTAGTACGGCTCCATTACTCCTTTTTAAGGGGGGGAAGCAAGGCGGCTAAAGTACTTCGGAATATCTGTTACTTCCACCCTTCTGAAACGGTCCGAGTATGCCTAGCGTTGAGATTCGTCAGCATACGTTTCGCCTCGATTTCCAGTACTTCCCATCACTGAGAAGTGTGCACTCATGTGCGGAGGAGCCAACTCCGCCCCCACCACCTCCGTATCCCCACTGTTTACTCCGAGGCTAGTGCTCTTTCTGTCGGGAATGTCATATTGCTCTGAAATACCTCTTACGTGCGTTGGATGGCTTCTCCAACGTCCAGGCGTTGTATCTAAGAGCATTAAATCATGTGTTAGTTAGGGAGACTGTACTAGCTCGCTATTACGAAACAGGAGGCTTGCTAAATATGCCCTTGGGCGCTCGGGTTGAAATGCTTCATCATGGTTCGCATGCTGCACGGAAAGTTCTTTGTCCTTGGGGTCATTTCTATTTGTAGCAATATGGTACCGACGTTGACGAATTCTGAACACTACGTATTCATTTGCTAACTAAGTGTTATGAGAGTCGTGATTTGGACGACGCATCTAAGGAATTCTATGGAGGCGAGAAGTTCATTTCTTCCTAACTAATCTTGTACTTTAAGTATCACCTTTAAGTCAAGGTTAGGACGGAAAGGTCGCGGCTCCCTCCATCAGAAGTTGGCAAAAGGTGGGTGAATCTTGTGCGTTTGTGTCGAGTTAAAGAGGCTGTCTTGGAGTGTCACTTTGATGTCGGTTAGGCATCAGGATATTGTTCTCTCTGCTTTGAACATTGGCCGCTTTGTCATTAGTTTCAGATCATCTTAGCTAGGGGATGTATGCACATTGGCCCCTTTTATTCCTGTCCCTATATTCTTAATATTTTCTTTAATTCTCCTTCCCTTCACCGTTTAGATGTGCAGAGGCGCCTTTCGTTTCGGGTTTGATTTTTGAATTTGTTGTGTTTGAATGAGTATTTGGATGAATGAGTGGTTTATATTTTTTAAGAAAGTCTCGCATTGATTTCATCCAGCTAACTGATGTTTCTGCTACAATTAAGGATTGTGAGAGTTTTTATTACTAACACTATTTAGCTTATATTCTTCTAAATATTTTTCTTTCCCATTTATAAATATTCATTGGGGTTTAGGATTTTAAATTTGTTATTTTATTCCCCTTCCACCACAGACATGAATTGTACACATGGGGGACTAGTTAAGATTTTCATAGAGACTATGAGGTATTACGGTGGATGTTGCAAGAATGGTAAGAATGCATTGTTTTGGTACAAGGAATATTGTGGTGTGTTTGGGTCAGTGATCGTGGCTAGCTAAGTTTAATGTAAAGACAGAAGAAGACCATCATTTTTGCCCATTCTTAATTTTGACCTTGTGCCATATTTCTGTAGATAATGCAGAATAAATATCGCTCTACGCTATGGTACCTAGACTTTTTGTATGCAAGCGCAGTATCAGATTGACGTCGAGATCTCATCAATTTACTCTTGAGATGGCTAGATGTAACCGTAAGTTCTATGCTAACAGTTTCTTCTCTCGCATTTCTCTCTTAGGGAACTCCTTTCCGGCTCCATGCTTTCCAGCCAACTTGAAGATGCAAAAAATTAAATGCAATTCAATCACTATCTACTGTCCACCTGATTACTCTCTTCCCTTCCTGCTCATGTTTCTCTTTCTAATTCTTTCCCATCCTGTAGTCCCTTGTGTTCTAGTGGCTTTACTGTCTGGCATGGAGTGATACCGAATTTTAAGAAAATACAGAGCGATATTTTCTTACCAAATCCAGTGTTTTTATATCTGCCTTTATCTCTTCCTCTCTTTACTTTTTTTTCCTAATTTACATTAAAATTATCCTTTTTCTTTCTCTATTCATCAATTGAGCCTTTTCTTCGATATCTGTTTTTTTTTTCTTTTTAATTATTTTTTTCTTTCCTTTTTTTTTTACTAACACCAGTCTGGTTAATGTGCTGACATCTACCGGTAAGAAGCGTCAAGTAATAGAATAAATGGATGAATCTACAAATACTGTGTCGGTTTATAATACAATACCTAAAATAAGTGACTTTAGGCCAGTCTCGCCAAAGTTAGAAATTCGTGACGAACGCTACGCATCTTTAAAACAAATCGAACAACTTGTTTTAATGATAGACATTTTTAAACTGTCTCATATCGAGGCCAGATGTGTGAACTCGCCAAGCAAACAGACCGTGGAAGGAAGTAAATAAATTTAGATTTAGCGACAAGAAAATTGCGGTGGTAAGTCTTATTTCAGATTCTTTTAACCGTCATCATCATCATCCTTCGACCTCCCTATGGTTGGTCAGAAATCCATTGACACTGTTCGGTCTTGCATTGCTGTCCACAGATCCTCAATAGCCAACCCTGGGTCACGATCTATGGTGTCAGGGAAAATCAATTTTTCTCAGAAGATACTTTCAGAAGATACTAACAGAAGGAGGCCATAGAAGTAACAATGAGACAGTTTCCCTGTTCTCTCGGTGTCAGTAGCCAGCAAACTGTCGTATTTTTTGTTTGAACTTAAGAGAGATTGGTTCCAGTTCTCTGTTAATTGTCTTAAGCGTTGCATGGGATCTCTAAATGATGTTCTGCATTTTGTCCCCTTACTGTTCCTGCCAATCCCTGTTCTGTCATTCATTTGGACAAGGTCGTTCGATAGGTTACTCCCTGTTTTCCCCTGTCCCTGTTGCCTTTAATATGCCAGGTTATGTCAAATGAAGAAGGTGCTGTTGCAAATTTGGGATCCCCGAGATTACGCTGCTCCATTTTTTCAAGCGAAGAACAGATTTCAAGTGCAGTGGAAGGAGAGTTAAAGGGAGGCGCTGTTGGTTGAGATCTCGAGGATCAGGCGTCTCTATTCATTCAAGACAATAGCAGATACTACGCATTGATTGCAGTCCAAGTGCGGTGGAAGGAGAGTTAGCTTACTATATGACGGAGGTGCTGTTGCACGGTTGGGATCCCTAGGATCAGGTTTCTTCATTCTTTCAAGCGAAGAGCAGATACTACGAATTGATCCCAGTCATTCTGCGGTGGAAGGAGAGTTAATTCTATATATCATGCACAAGTCTTTTGTATCTCAAAGCAATGTTTCCCCATCATCATCATCATCATCATCATCATCATCATCATCATCCTTCGATCCCCCTAAGGTTGGTCGGAACTCCATTGACAATCCCTTTCTCTACTGTTCGGCCCTTCATTGCGGTCCCCAAATCCCGAATGACCAACCCTGATATCTGAGATTCAAACCCTAAGTCTAAACGAAGCCAAAAAGATAGTTTTAAGAAATTCCTATTCGGATTTCAGCTTCTCTGTAGAGATTCTTGATAAAATATAAATAATAATCTGCAATTTTATTGATACTGATCTGGCCTTTTTGCTTCAGTCACTTTCCCACCGCCTAACGTAACTGTCTTTTCTATAAATATTTTGTGGTAATTGTTCTGATGAGCTTTCAGGATATTGCTCTTCCTGGGTTGAACTAGTGCAACCCACCCCGAAACTAGGCTAGGTTAGGTTTACATGTTTTAGTTTCTTTTTCCAGTTAACTTAGCTAGGGTATGTATGCTCATTGGCCCCTTTTATTTCTGTCCCTATTTTCCTTTAAGTTTAATTCCCCATCCCCTCCCTTGTTAGGTGGTTAGTGATGTCAGTTCGCAGGTAGGATGCGGGGCGTCTTTCGTTTCGCGTGAGGGTTTTCGTATTTGTTGTTGTGTTTGAATGAGTGCGTGTCAGTGTGTGTGCTTGGGATAAATGAATGTTCTATAATATTATAGTCCCGCATTGATTTCGGCGAGTGAACTGGTATTTCTGCCACATTTAATGATTGTGAGGGGTTTTATTACTAATATTATTTTTCTTTATTTTCTTGTAAATATTTTGTATTCATATTGTAAATACTCATTGGGGTTAGTTTTTAGAATTGTTATTTTATTCCCCTCACCCCACAGACACTGAATTGTAAATATGGGGACTAGTTAGTATTTTCATAGAGACAGTGTGGTATTATGGTGGTTGTAGTAAGAACGGTACGTATCAAATCGCGACAATTTATCCATCTCACTCTGAATTTTTTCTTATATTCTCTACACTCTTCAGTTCTGGTGACTGTATTGTCTTGCTTGGGGTTAAATGATTTTTAAAAAGTGTCAATTCATTTTTTTTTATATATTTATATTACAAATCTATTTTATCAGTAATTGTTGAAAATTATACCGGCGTAATGATGATATTTTAATTGTCAACGGCCATGCAATTTGCTCTGGTTTCGATAGGAAGACATGATTCGGAAAGCAAAGCAATTGTTAAATTCATCAAATGCAACGTCACGTAAATAGGAATAAAAATGCCAAACGTTTTGACTCCAGTTTTTTGGGGGGGGTAACTATTTTCCCATAGCCGGGATCCTTACAGGTGCTACCACCCATGCTCATGGTGGATCTGGAAATAACCGCAAATAAGAAGTGATTTCTCGCTCCTAAAAACCTCCCGGTCAACGGCCTCGCTTCCGGATGTAGTTTATTTTCATACCCAGAACAGTGGAAAGGTATCGTTCTAAACATAATAATAATAATAATAATAATAATAATAATAATAATAATAATAATAATAATAATAACATTCAAAGCCAACCGCCCAGACATTGTTATTAGAGACCACAAAAAAACGCCTCCTTATTGATATGGCAGTCCCTGCAGACTGCAATGTATCTTTGAAGATATTCGAAAAACTGTCAAAATACAAGGACCTTGAAATAGAAAACTAAAAAATGTGCTCATGGGAACATCAACAATTCCTGTTGTAGTTGGAGCCTTAGGATTGGTTGAAAAAGATTCCAGTAGACTAATTGAAGGGATTCCTGGAAGTCCATGCCTCAAAGAGAAACAAAAAATTGTTCTGACAAGTACAGCCCACACTTTACGAAGGGTTTTATCTATGTAATTTTTTTATTTTTTATTTTTGTCAGTGGAAAGTGTCATGATGCCATTTCTAACCTTAGGTCTCTGGGCGGGACCCGGAAAGAAATGTGTAAACGCCAGAAATCAAAGGAAATAATAATAACAATAAAAATAATAATAGTCGCATGAATTGTACGCAAAATACAATAGAAAATTGAGAATTAAATGCTTGAAAAAAATGAAGAATTGTAGTACAAAGATAAAAATGAAACATTTTTTTTTGTTGTTTGTTTTTAGCCGTTTGAAACGAATCAGTTTTAGCAGAATTCTAGTTTTAGGGATTTCTGGAAATTCAAACTGAGCGGTCTTCTTTTGGAAACTATCGGTTTTTTTCTTTCATTAAACGTGATGATTTTTTTTTTTTGGTAATGGGTCCCGTTTCAGAACATGATCAAATAATTCAAGAAGCTTTCGCTTTAAGCAAATGGATTCCAGTCACGAAAACAAACAAATGGAACAGTTAATAGTGTTAAATGCTGGAATCATTAGCATCATCGTCCCTCTGTTTATTTAAACACATAATAATGAAAAAAAGAAAAACAAACAAACATTTCTTTCGTCATTAATTTGTATTTGAATCGATTTTGTTAAGGAGTTTTAAAATGAAGGCAACATACACCATAAGAGAAAATTTTGTTTCGTGTTCGGAATGAAATTAGCAATTATATCTAAGAAAAAAAAATAGAATCGTTTTAGAAAAAATATCTTGAAAATCTCAGTCTCGGTTTTCTTTTCTTTTTTGGCAGATGGATATTCGAATGCCAGAGATACATAAAATTAAAGCCGCACACACACACACACACATACACACACACACACACACACACACACACACACACACATATATATATATATATATATAATTTAGCTCTTGAAAATATATTTCAATTGGGCACTGTTGAATGACAAGCTAATTCTATAAACAATAGCCACCTGCGTTAATGCAAAGCTCTTCAGTAAAATGAATCGTGCCCTATGGCTGATTGACATTTGTTTACATTCGTAAAAACAATATGTTAGATTTAGCTAGTTCATTCTGTCAGTGGTAGAAGCTCTGACTGAAACCCAATCGGTTGGGGTTCAATCCTATTTTGAGGCTATTCGGATATCTATTCGCACTGAGGAGCTGTGATAAAGTGAATAACACACACACACACACACACATATATATATATATGTATGGTATGAGAATTGGAAAAAATCTTATTTTTTTGCCAACGCTTTTCGTCTTCCGACTTTTTAAAGGCAAAAATGAAATCGAAATGTGTTTGTTGTTATAGTTACATTAAAAAATCCAAATTTATAAGAAGAGAGACGCTTCTTCGTAAGCCACTTTTACGTTAATGTAAATTTTCTTTATACTAAGAATTTTCTTTCTTTCCATGTCGACAATATAGTTAAACTTCCAGATCAATTCTGTGGACAAGACAAATTTGTATAAGATGAAAATTGGAAAACAAGTCGAAGATTTTTATCCAATTGTCATCTCATGCCAATTTGTCTTGTCCACAGAATTGATCTGTAAATTTAACTACACACACACACACACATATATATATATATATATATATATATATATATATATATA
>OZ038503.1:93155414-93292914 GCA_964036315.1 Acanthosepion esculentum | reverse complement strand
CGTATTAACTTTCGTGTCCGAGCCAGCTCCCCAGTAGTGAGAGAGAGGGCTCACTGGATAATTCGATAATGTGCATGTCGACATGATCAATAAAAATGGCTAACATTGTTTGAGATCTTTCATTACTGAACTAAAACGATTGGCGATCGCCGGCCAAGAGAAAAAACCGAGCTGAGATCATTCACTGCTGTCAACATGCATCATATATATATATACATACATATATATATATATATATATATATATATATATATATATATATATATATATATATATATATATATATATATGTATGTGTGTGTGTGTGTGTGTGTGTGTGTGTGTGTGTGTGTGTGTGTGTGTGTGGATGGATGGAGGGTGTTTATAACAAGTTGATTGCTTATATTATTCTGGATGTTTGGTCTGGTCAATTTGCTTTAGCAGCATATAAATCTCTATGGGTTATTTAATATCGAAATCTAAATATCTTATACGCATTTTTATAAGTAGGACTTTGTCCTTGTTTTGGTGTAAGGAACACTCTCCCAAAGTTTGTAATATAGTTTTGATACACCCTGTATATTTCGGCTAACAATTTGATGACTTTTACTTCATGGTTTACAGTTATTTAAAATAATAACTTATTGGAATCTAAACTTTTATGAACTGAATGCTGACATTTTGTCTGTGCATAGATCGAAGCTTTTTCGTTCTGCGCACGTTTTTTCCAAACGACATCTATTTGTATGAAATTTCCTGAATGTTGAAGTTTCAAGTTAATAACCGTATTTGAAAGTTTAATATGTTGGTGGGTCTGATTTCACGGAAGAAGAGGAATGTATTCAAGGGTTGCAAGAGCTAAAATTGCCCTTGCATTGCAATTAACAATCTATTTCGTTGAAGACCATTGACGACAGGAATGCAGGTCTGTTAACGGCAATTGAAGGAATTTATCTTGCTGATTTGTGTTTGGTATCAATAGAGGAGTTATAGAAACATAATGTGTAAACATGGTCGAACTCAAATCAGCATTGCGTTGAGTTGGAAAGAGTGAATCTCTACTTCATCAATAGGGCTGCTGAAACACGTCCGACGATGTCGTTGGTAAGTGGAAAGAGTTCAGCCGCCATTAGACAAGGGAAACTAACATGAGCCAGTGGGAACGCTATTATCGCGCTGTTCACATCTTGAAGTCAAGAGGAGAAAGAGAAAGATTCTGTCCTTTCTGGAAGTATGGTCATAAGATCGTACGTGTTATCAGAACTTCTTTCCGGTTTCTTTATAACTTGCATCATGGGAAAATGAATTTATTTCCGTTATTATTTTATTTGTTGGTTTTATTTCATTTTCCATACATTGGAAATTCCGCCTTGTCTAGTTCTAAATCAAATGGATATAATTTATATTGAAACTGATCAGTTGGGTTAATTTTTTAAAAAATATCCATAAGGAAAATCCCGACTGATTTGGCAACGTAATACATGAAAACTATTTTTCAATAAGAACGACATGTTCCTTACGATGTGACAGAGGTATTCTGCAAAGACTGGGTGGCCATTTGCTGGACATTCTTTCACAGTTTATGACGTCAGCTAGGCGGAGATGGTGCGATGTTTTAACGAGCAATTATAGGTAGTAAAATAGTGTGCCAGTTGAGAGTTCCATATAGTGTTTAAATGACAGATCAGATAATTTGATATGAAGGCAAACGTGTAGTCATGGTTGAAGAAGAATTCAAATAATTTCATAAAGAATATAATTTGATCTCTGACAATCCTTGAATCCTGTTATTTTATTATCCTCTCTTCTTAATAATTATTTTTCTCACATTCTTTAGCGCTTAGTAATCCCTTGTGTCTTAGTGGCTTTACCACCTTGTTGGGTGAAATGATTAACAAAAATGAAAGCTATTAACGTTTCATCACCACCGAGTAGACAATAGATTTACTTCAATCATGGTAAATAGTTGAACTCTCAATGAACCTCCTTGACTTGAACGTGTATTGGGACGAAGGGTCACTGCAGACCTCAGGTGAAACTCCTGTATTTTGTACTATCTCAGAAATGCTGGAAAACGGCATATCATTTATACCGCTCCAGAAAGTACCTGACTTCTCTCAAGCGCTCTCTGTATAACGGTCAAATCAGGATTATTGCTGGCATATTTGGATTCTAGATACATAGTCTTCACTTTCTACTCTTGAAAGAGTTAAAAAGTGTTTACGCAACTTTGTGAGTGATGACTTATTTACCACCCCTGAAATCCTTTCCTACAGATGAAACGATTAGCAGAATTTTGTTGCTCCGTCGTTATGTTCATGGCAAACAGTTCTTGCCATTTCCATTTCTTTGTGGCGCCAGCTAGGACCCACTGGACCACGCACACAGGGTCAACTCATCCTCATTCCTTTTGTATTCCATTGGTAAAAAAGTAGTTCCCCTGAGACAGCTTCTTTGTCCGAACTGCGTAACAAGCTTCTGAGACGGTCCGTCCGCGATCACTACGATCTAAAGTCATCCGTGATCTTATTTTATCTTGTTATGCCTTGAAAACTTATTAAGTAATACTCTACCGTGAATATTCGGTGAGCAATAGTATAACGGTGTTTAGTAAAGTGTGATACTATTTGTCGTTGCCGCAGTAAAACGAAAGAAAATCTTGTTAAAACATTAGAAAGTGGCATGTGCTGAGAGACATTGAAACGAGAAGGGTTAATACCAAAAACCCGTGGGAAGAATTGAGGATTTAATTCACACATCGACGACACCTGAAATGGAAAAGTGGCCCAGACGTAGGGGTAATGTTCATTGACACACAACTGCAAATGCAAGCTCTAAAGCGGAAATTTTATTTTTCGTAAACAACGAATTTGGAGTTGATTCTCCTGGTCGAAAGTTGCTTTGAAATATCAGGAGGGATTGAATGTGCCACCCACGCCCGCTGACGAGATTTAGTGAGAGGTAATAATATGAGAGAGTGGAAAAAGGGAATTCCCCAGAATTATGAAGGTGGCAACAAAGGGGATTTACCAAAATCACCCTATGAGCCATGACTCGCGCCAGTTTGAGCGAATGTCAATAAATACGAATGGGCGAATCGAATTCGGCAGCTGAGTCGCAGAAGAGAGAAGAAAGGCAGAAAAGACGGGGACGAGACCAGAGAACGGAGAGAAGCCCACGTGATTATCTGACGACGTAACACTCCGACATCGGCCTTGTGCCGAACTTTACCAAAACAGCAAAACAAAGTTTACCAAGTCAACAACAATATCACTTCCGATTTAGATGCGGGTTGTGCTGATAATTAATTGAATGCGAATTCTGATATAACCAATTATTGTATGAAGGACTGATATAAAAACAGTATTTACTTTTTTGTTCAATTTATTCGAGTGTTATTTTTTCCTTATACGACTTCGCCCAGCTTGGACTAGTCCAAACACGAAGATACCTGCGACAATTCGATGTTGGCTTCCTTATGACCAAACTTAAATCACAAAGTGGGTTAGGGCAGGTCTGAGATCGAAGCGATTTTCAACGATTAGCTGCGGAGTTGGAAGTCTTGGACGACCAGGGAGGGTGTTGTACGATTACAAAGAATGCTAATAACAATTTGCAGAAAATGTGTTTCACCGACACCATGTTTGATGGAACGGATGGTTTGTTCACCCATATATGGACAGAAGCTGCCTAGCAATTATTTTCCATTCTATAGAGTGCAAAAACGCCCGCGTCCATGTGGGTGAGGTATTATTTTCCATCTTAGAAATCCTCTCTCACAGGTGAGATGTTGCAAGCTTCTCGTTGTCTATCGTTATTTCCATGGATAGTTTTCAGATGCACTACATTAGTTAGTTCCCCCAGTTCTAATCTTCACGGCTAAGACCCGCCATGCATCTAGATTGTAGCGAACAACCATCATGACATTCGTATTCCATTGATGAAATGTAAATTCCATTCGAACAGCTTCTTCCCGTGTACCAACGCCTTGTGGAACCGACTACCAAGAAGAGGCTTCCTCGATAACTACAATCTTAAGCTGTTTAAGTGTATGGTTACTCGTTATTTCCACATATATACACATAAGGTATGCTACTTAAACTGTAATCATCTACCTAGAGTGTCACCCAAACCTTTTGAAGCGTAAAAACCTATTGTAAATAAAAAAAAAAATTAAGTCAATTCAATATGTTTCTGGAGAGGAAACTATATACTGGCGAACTTCAATTTACACATTTACAAAGAAGAGTGTGAGTTCAATACCCGGTTAAGGCAGTGGAGAACTTGCAGAGGGGAATTAACAGGAGATAACCGATAACTGACATCCATTAAACATGGCACGTGGAACTAGAACAGTCTACCACAGTGAGCGAAATAAAGGGTTCAGTTCGACATTCCAACCACCTGAGGAAGGCCGGAGCGTACAACGGCCGAAACGTTGTAATAAATATAGCGACAAATATGAGGATAATAGTCCGAATAATGTAAATAGTGTACATAATACCTCATCTCAGAAATGTAGACAGATACTGAAGGGCCGAAACGTTGTAATAAATATGGCAACAAAGTTGAGGACAATAGTCCGAATAATGTAAATAGTGTACATAATACCACATCTCAGAAATATAGACAGATACTGAAAGGCCGAAACGTTGTAATAAATATGGCGACAAAGATGAGGACAATAGTCCGAATAATGTAAATATTGTACATTATACCTCATCTCAGAAATATAGACAGATACTGAAGGGCCGAAATGTAATAAATATAGCAACAAAGATGAGGACAATAGTCCGAATAATGTAAATAGTGTACATAATACCTCATCTCAGAAATATAGACAGTTACAAAGAAGGATTTTGGAATTCTTATTCTGTTTGCCGTTTTTATTTCAAAATTATACATCGCACAAAACTGGTTTATGAAAAAAAACTTCTGCAATTGATTTCAGATTCAAATTATAATTTTTGTAACTTTGTCGGCATTACAGAGAGATTGTTTGCATTTTTGTTCATGGCATCTGTCTTCGTAAATTCTGCGCGTTCTCTAATTATAATTTCCATTTGCATCTTGCTTCTTGGAAGTGCCAACAAAAAAAAACGAATACGCATTGGGATAGCGAAAGATGCCTACCAAAAGGTAAGCGAATCATTAAGAAACGTGAAGAATTCTTCGGAAACAAATGTGAAGAGTGTCAAACTGCTATGTAATATCAATCCTACTATTTGGCAGGGAATACTGGACGATTTCAGGAAACAGAAATGTGATTCTAGAGAAGAATGTTAGGCATACCTGAGCGCGTAAGCAATGCGACAATCTTCATTTTTACCTGCAATTGAACACACATCGAACGGCCTGTCCTCCGGGGTATGACGATAAACTACACCCGGGAGCAAGAATTCTGATTGGGAGATTGCAGATTTTGAAGAGCGTGGAACCACATTTTAACTGATATTGTCTCCAGGTCAACTCTGACCCTATTAGTGCCCCACCTATCGCTAAATAATAAACTCCATCACAGTACATTTTTTATAATAAAATGATCGACAGATTCTTATGACAATAAACACTAACAAAATATAGAAATACATTTTTATCCGAATACAAGGTTGATATAGGTGGAATAAAATTCCACTAACAATAAACACAACTTTAAAACAAAGAGCTCAATACAGAGTAGAGCGAATAACATTTATTTAAAAATTATAACATGTATGTTATAACATCACCACAAAAATAGTCATTTTGTTCAACACTTCTGGTGTCTTCTCATGTGATGGTGTTGCAAGTAAAAAAAAAAAACATTTTTATAGTAAAATTACCAACAATACATTTTATGATGTACAAATGATATATCTGAAAAATATACATTTAACTTTAAAGTATAAAATTATGTACAAAATTTCCGTAGTTGAAAGCATAAAATTACGTAAAAATAAATACATTTTGGCATTAAATAACCCATAGAGGTTGATATGCCACCAAACAAAATCAAGCAACAAAATCAACCAATTAAATGAGTCAGTTTAAAGCACACTTTTATTTCAAAGTACATACTATCATCTTTTTAGTTGAACTGCCAAGACGTATATAAATATTTAATATATTTATAATTGACTGCAAGCAACTCTTAAGATATGGTTAATATTAATATTAATACCGTAGAATTTATATGGTGGAAATCAGTTCAAAATACAGATATTTCCGCCGTCTTTTCTGTAAATACGTCCATGGTAATTGTTCGAATGTGCTATGGTACCTAGAATTTGACTATTTTCTTTTTAGGTTTTAATTTTTTCTCCTATTCTCTAAACTTCTCTCCATTAATCATCTGAGAAACTCCTCTCTGTTTCCTAATAGACTGATACCTTGCTTGACACATTGAAAGCTTTTCCTAGAGGGTACCTTGCTGAAATGGAGGTATCTCTATTATATCTACACCGTGGGCTTTCTTTTTACTCGTTAAACACGGTAACCACTTGTGCATGAATATTAACATAAAATGAGTTTATTAAATACTTGTTTTTGTTGCGATCTACTTTTCATCAGTTTTATGATTTGAATGTAAATGTAATTCACAATAATACAAATGTTGAAGGACATTTAATCATGTTGCATAGATAACAAAAATGTATTTGATAAGGTACGACACTAACATCTATTTGAACTGCAAGGAAGACTTGGTTTATTTGGGCACATTATTAGAATAATAATTAGAAAATCAATTTTAACTCCTCCAAAACTTCTCTCCATTAATCATCTGAGAGACCTCTCTCTGCCTTCTATCATTATGGCTGATGCTAACCTCCAGGAACGTAACTCGTTGCGCCTTCTCAGGCTAACGTTCTCAGCTGACATGTTGTGGAAAGACTATATTGAATCTGGCTCCTAAGACTGTCTGTTCATTCTGTTGTGTGAGACAGTTATTCTCTACGGAATCTATCTTGCATGTCTATGTTGTTCATGATGACGGTAGTCTTTGAGTATAGAATCCAGAGGTTGGCAGTGAATATTCCGAAGACAGTAGGGAAGCGTAGTTCAGGTTAGCAGTGGATATACCGATAAAGTAGCAGAGCGTAGTTCTTCCTTCCGTTCTAATTCTGACAGATTGGCACTGGATATTCGGAGAGAGTAAAAAAAATGGCCGCCTTTATACACGACGGACTGAATATTTCACGTCTCCTGATTGGTTAACCTCCTAGTGGGGAACTATAAAGTGAGTCAAGTCATTTAGGTTTGCTCACTAGTACATAAGTATACAAAATAATCTAACAGTCTTTAGATCTATCATTCGCACTTGTTTAAAATATTGCCGCAACATATGGTCTGGTGGTACTGCTATTTACCTTAAGCT
Organism: Acanthosepion esculentum; assembly: GCA_964036315.1. Lineage (NCBI taxonomy): Eukaryota > Metazoa > Mollusca > Cephalopoda > Sepiida > Sepiidae > Acanthosepion > Acanthosepion esculentum. The sequence goes on along the minus strand of OZ038503.1, from coordinate 93,285,581 downwards.
CCTTGATAAGGTCCAAAAAAAGAATCAGCAATATTATTGGTCCTTCTCAGGCGGCTCGGCTTCAATCAAATTCCCACCGCCATATGGTAGCCTCTCTGTGCCTTTTTTATAAATACTTTCATGGTAATGGTTTGGATGAGCGCTTCACTATGCTACCTACACTATGAATTTAAGTGCAATACTAGACTGGTTATTTTCCTGGAGCTCCTCGCTAAAATCCAAACAAGAATCAGCAATATTATTGATTCTGATCTGGTGGCTCGGCTTCAGTCACTTGCCCACTGCTGTAAGGTTGCCTCTCTGTGCCTTTTTTATAAATACTTTCATGATAATTGTTTGGATGAGCTCTTCACTATGCTACCTCGACTGTATGAATTTAAGGGCAATACTAGACTGGCTATTTTCCTGGAGCTCCTTGCTAAAATCCAAAGAATAAATCAGCAATATTATTGATCCTGATCTGGTGGCTCAGCTTCAGTCACTTGCCCACTGCTGTAAGGTTGCCTCTCTGTGCCTTTTTTATAAATACTTTCATGGTAATTGTTTGGATGAGCTCTACACTATGCTACCTAGACTGTATGAATTTAAGTGCAATACTAGACTGGCTATTTTCCTGGAGCTCCTTGCTAAAATCCAATGAAGAATCAGCAATATTATTGATCCTGATCTGGTGGCTCAGCTTCAGTGACTTGCCCACTGCTGTAAGGTTGCTTCTCTGTGCCGTTTTTATAAATACTTTCATGGTAATTGTTTGGATGAGCTCTTCACTATGCTACCTAGACTGTATGAATTTAGTGCAATACTAGACTGGCAACATTCCTGGAGCCCCTTGCTAAAATCCAATGAAGAATCAGTAATATTATTGGTCCTGATCAATATTGCTGGTTCAGCTTCAGTCACTTGCCCACTGCTGTAAGGTTGCCTCTCTGTGCCTTTTTTATAAATACTTTCATGGTAATTGTTTGGATGAGCTCTTCACTATGCTACCTAGACTGTATGAATTTAAGGGCAATACTAGACTGGCTATTTTCCTGGAGCTCCTTGATAAAATCCAAAGAAGAATCAGCAATATTATTGATCCTGATCTGGTGGCTCAGCTTCAGTCAATATTCCACTGCTGTAATGTTGCCTCTCTGTGCCATTTTTATAAATACTTTCATGGGAATTGTTTGGATGAGCTCTTTACTATGCTACCTAGACTGTATGAATTTAAGGGCAATACTAGACTGGCTATTTTCCTGGAGCTCCTCGCTAAAATCCAAAGAAGAATCAGCAATATTATTGATCCTGATCTGGTGGCTCGGCTTCAGTCACTTTTCCACTGCTGTAAGGTTGCCTCTCTCTGCCTTTTTTATAAATACTTTCAGGGTAATTGTTTGGATGAGCTCTTCACTATGCTACCTAGACTGTATGAATTTAAGCACAATACTAGACTGGCTATTTTCCTGGAGCTCCTTGCTAAAATCCAAAGAAGAATCAGCAATATTATTGATCCTGATCTGGTGGCTCAGCTTCAGTCACTTGCCCACTGCTGTAAGGTTGCCTCTCTGTGCCTTTTTTATAAATACTTTCAGGGTAATTGTTTGGATGAGCTCTTCACTATGCTACCTAGACTGTATGAATTTAAGGGCAATACTAGACTGGCTATTTTCCTGGAGCTCCTCGCTAAAATCCAAAGAAGAATCAGCAATATTATTGATCCTGATCTGGTGGCTCGGCTTCAGTCACTTTTCCACTGCTGTAAGGTTGCCTCTCTCTGCCTTTTTTATAAATACTTTCAGGGTAATTGTTTGGATGAGCTCTTCACTATGCTACCTAGACTGTATGAATTTAAGTACAATACTAGACTGGCTATTTTCCTGGAGCTCCTTGCTAAAATCCAAAGGAGAATCAGCAATATTATTGGTCCTGATCTGGTGGCTCAGCTTCAGTCACTTGCTCACTGCTGTAAGGTTGCCTCTCTGTGCCTTTTTTATAAATACTTTCAGGGTAATTGTTTGGATGAGCTCTTCACTATGCTACCTAGACTGTATGAATTTAAGTGCAATACTAGACTGGCTATTTTCCTGGAGCTCCTTGCTAAAATCCAAAGAAGAATCAGCAATGTTATTGATCCTTATCTGGTGGCTCATCTTCAGTCACTTGCCCACTGCTGTAAGGTTGCCTCTCTGTGCCTTTTTTATAAATACTTTCATGGGAATTGTTTGGATGAGCTCTTCGATATGCTACCTGGACTGTATGAATTTAGTGCAATACTAGACTGGCTATTTTCCTGCAGATCCTTGCTAAAATCCAAAGAAGAATCAGCAATATTATTGATCCTGATCTGGTGGCTCAGCTTCAGTCACTTGCCCACTGCTGTAAGGTTGCCTCTTTGTGCCTTTTTTATAAATACTTTCATGGGAATTGTTTGGATGAGCTCTTCACTATGCTACCTGGACTGTATGAATTTAGTGCAATACTAGACTGGCTATTTTCCTGCAGCTCCTTGCTAAAATCCAAAGAAGAATCAGCAATATTATTGATCCTGATCTGGTGGCTCAGCTTCAGTCACTTGCCCACTGCTGTAAGGTTGCCTCTCTGTGCCTTTTTTATAAATACTTTCATGGTAATTGTTTGGATGAGCTCTTCACTATGCTACCTAGACTGTATGAATTTAAGGACAATACTAGACTGGCTATTTTCCTGCAGCTCCTTGCTAAAATCCAAAGAAGAATCAGCAATATTATTGATCCTGATCTGGTGGCTCAGCTTCAGTCACTTGCCCACTGCTGTAAGGTTGCCTCTCTGTGCCTTTTTTATAAATACTTTCAGGGTAATTGTTTGGATGAGCTCTTCACTATGCTACCTAGACTGTATGAATTTAAGCGCAATACTAGACTGGCTATTTTCCTGCAGCTCCTTCCTAAAATCCAAAGAAGAATCAGCAATATTATTGATCCTGATCTGGTGGCTCGGCTTCAGTCAATATTCCACTGCTGTAATGTTGCCTCTCTGTGCCTTTTTTATAAATACTTTCATGGGAATTGTTTGGATGAGCTCTTCACTATGCTACCTAGACTGTATGAATTTAAGGGCAATACTAGACTGGCTATTTTCCTGGAGCTCCTCGCTAAAATCCAAAGAAGAATCAGCAATATTATTGATCCTGATCTGGTGGCTCGGCTTCAGTCACTTTTCCACTGCTGTAAGGTTGCCTCTCTCTGCCTTTTTTATAAATACTTTCAGGGTAATTGTTTGGATGAGCTCTTCACTATGCTACCTAGACTGTATGAATTTAAGTACAATACTAGACTGGCTATTTTCCTGGAGCTCCTTGCTAAAATCCAAAGGAGAATCAGCAATATTATTGGTCCTGATCTGGTGGCTCAGCTTCAGTCACTTGCTCACTGCTGTAAGGTTGCCTCTCTGTGCCTTTTTTATAAATACTTTCAGGGTAATTGTTTGGATGAGCTCTTCACTATGCTACCTAGACTGTATGAATTTAAGTGCAATACTAGACTGGCTATTTTCCTGGAGCTCCTTGCTAAAATCCAAAGAAGAATCAGCAATGTTATTGATCCTTATCTGGTGGCTCATCTTCAGTCACTTGCCCACTGCTGTAAGGTTGCCTCTCTGTGCCTTTTTTATAAATACTTTCATGGGAATTGTTTGGATGAGCTCTTCGATATGCTACCTGGACTGTATGAATTTAGTGCAATACTAGACTGGCTATTTTCCTGCAGCTCCTTGCTAAAATCCAAAGAAGAATCAGCAATATTATTGATCCTGATCTGGTGGCTCAGCTTCAGTGACTTGCCCACTGCTGTAAGGTTGCCTCTCTGTGCCTTTTTTATAAATACTTTCATGGGAATTGTTTGGATGAGCTCTTCACTATGCTACCTGGACTGTATGAATTTAGTGCAATACTAGACTGGCTATTTTCCTGCAGCTCCTTGCTAAAATCCAAAGAAGAATCAGCAATATTATTGATCCTGATCTGGTGGCTCAGCTTCAGTCACTTGCCCACTGCTGTAAGGTTGCCTCTCTGTGCCTTTTTTATAAATACTTTCATGGTAATTGTTTGGATGAGCTCTTCACTATGCTACCTAGACTGTATGAATTTAAGCACAATACTAGACTGGCTATTTTCCTGCAGCTCCTTGCTAAAATCCAAAGAAGAATCAGCAATATTATTGATCCTGATCTGGTGGCTCAGCTTCAGTCACTTGCCCACTGCTGTAAGGTTGCCTCTCTGTGCCTTTTTTATAAATACTTTCATGGGAATTGTTTGGATGAGCTCTTCACTATGCTACCTAGACTGTATGAATTTAAGTGCAATACTAGATTGGCTATTTTCCTGGAGCTCCTTGCTAAAATCCAAAGAAGAATCAGCAATATTATTCATCCTGATCTGGTGGCTCAGCTTCAGTCACTTGCCCACTGCTGTAAGGTTGCCTCTCTGTGCCTTTTTTATAAATACTTTCATGGTAATTGTTTGGATGAGCTCTTCACTATGCTACCTAGACTGTATGAATTTAAGCGCAGTATTATTTTCAGTTGAGCTGGCTAGATATAGCCCTAAATTCTATGCTAACGATTTATTTTCTCTCAATCTTTGCTTGTGGAACTCCCTTCCGTCTCCCTGCTTTCCAGCCGTATTTAATCTGAAAAAAATTAAATGCAATATCAATCGCTATCTCCTGATTACTCTTTCCTCTTACCGCTCATTATTAATGTTTCTGGCGACATGAGGCAACGGAGTTGTTGTTCTACAGAAGGATACTGAGAATACCATACAGAGAGTATGTAATCAATGAGAAAGTTTTAAGGTTTTACTTTTTTCTCATATTCTTTAAACTCCTCTCTGCCTTCCATGACGATGCCAGATGCTAAACTCCAGGAAAGTGACTCGTTGCGCCATCTCCGGCTAACGTTTATGCTGTGAAAAGTCTATATTGAATCCTTTGTTAGATCAGCGGCCAAGAAAATCGGTTCGTTTTGTCGTCCAAGACAATCTTCCTCTCCAGAATCTATCTTATATATATATATATATATATATACCATCCGTCTATGTTCAGAATATTGCTGTCACGTATGGATTGTTGACCCTGCTATTTACCTAGAGCTCCTTGGTAAGATCCAAAGAAGAATCAACAATACTATTGGTCCTGATCTGGCATATCGGCTTCATTCAATTTCCTACCGCAGTACGATTGTTTCTCTGTTCTATATCTATAAATACTTTCAATCGTTATTTAATGGCCTCCCGATTACTCTTTTCTCCTCCTACTCATTATTAACGTTTCTGTTATTAATTCTTCCACACCCTGTAACCACTTGTGTCTTAGTGGCTTTAATACCTTGTATGGGGTGATACCGATTTAAAAAAAAAAATGATTTTGAACACAAATTTTCTAAATCGTGCTCTGTTTTAGAGGATCGAACTCTTTCTTGGAAAATCTAAGACTGACGCCCATATTTTCAAAGTAGAGACGGCTAGGAAATTTTCAAAGTTACGAAAATTTTAAACCAGCTTCCGACTTTTTGTTTAAAGAAACTGACGTTACGAATTTCCTAGATGAAAAATGGATCTTTTCTCACTTTGGTTGTCATTGAGACTTGTTTCTTCAAGTGTTTCTCGTGATTCAGCTAATCTTTGAATCGAAAGCAATTAATTCCTCCAGGATAATTCTTCTGTATTGACGACTATGAAATAGTGTATGGCTGGTCATGTGTGGAGTGAAAATGGGACAGTAAATAGCCAAAGAATTTCAACTCAAATTTCCAAAATCGAACACAGTCTTAGAGGATCGAACTCTTATTAGAAAAATCTACAAATGACGCTGATATTTTCAAAGTAGAAACTTGTAAGAAATTCATCATACTGTATGGTTGATTTCTGAGACCATCTTGCTGATGTAACCACCCTAACTGCAAAGCAGTGACGTAATAAATTCAATTTAATTTGGTTCTACGAAGCAAGTAAAGGCTAACCAGAAAGAATTGAATTTTAAAAGCTTTCGAGGCTGATTTATCTGGTCTATTATCTGAAAGCTTCGAAGGTAACCTCTGAAGTTTGGAAATTCATAATAGCTTTGAGATTAACTTTCCTCACTTTTCTGCGTCATCGCGGAGGCGGAGAATACGTAAAATGCAACTTGTCAAAAAAACGTTCCACACAAAAGGTGCCACATCTCACGGGTAAATAATTCCAAATTTAATTATAACACCAACGAATTTACCAGCAGATTCAAATATTTACCAGACCAATGTTTAACTTTTTTAACGGGTTTGAACGTCAAAGACTTTATCTTCTCTTCTCTCGCCACCCTTTAAATTTATACATTTAAATTACACGACATAATTAGCATCAGAAAGAGACGGTTGAAAACTTTAGAATACATAATGATGAAAGTGGGACAGACGAGTTGGATTCATGCCTTCCGCAAAGGTATTTATGTTTAAGTGAATGCAACGAACCAGACTGGAATTCGAATTTCGATTCCGCATTCCCAGCTGTTATCCATTACACCTCCCGCACATCCACCACGCAATCACCCATCTAGGTACTGACCAGGCTTGACATTGCTTAACTTAACTTTAACGGTGTTTTGACGAGAACCAATGTTTCAACGTGATAAGGCCGAAGCCAGATATTAGAAGAATTAGTAAAAAGATAAAATTTACTAAGACATACAATAGACAGGGAAGGGTAGAGAGTCATGATCGCCCACGTCCTGAAGGGACACGACACAAAGAAGAAGAAGAAGAAGAAGAAGAAGAAGAAGAAGAAGAAGAAGAAGAAGAAGAAGAAGAAGAAGAAAATAATCACGAAAACATAAAAGCTGCAATTAAACAAAAGTGAACAGTATTTGGTGATTTTCTAAGCATAGCTTTGACGTGGCACAAGGCCGAAATTATGAAGCACCCGATGAGGATCGACGTCACTATTCAGTTGTAATTGATTTAGTGAGATCAGCTTGCTAACTTTTACACCACTTCGAAATGCCCAAATGGGTTTCTACGCGTAGCTTCGATGTGGCACAAGGCCGAAAGTTTGGAGCACCCATTTAAGATCGAACTCACTACTCAGTCGTAAGTGATCTAGAAAGAACATTTTCCTAGCTATTACACCACGTCGAAAAGCCTCAAATGAACAGGAATACGACTAAAGTGCATAAAAAATAATCCTAAGAGGGTGAAATGATAGCAAAATCGGTTAGCGTGTCGCAGATTACTGATGTGAGTGTAATTCCCCGATGTTGGATTAGTATACTTGTTTCTACGCAGGTAAATGGTAACCTGGAAAAATCTTTGGATCGTGTTGCTTTCCGAGAAAGAGATTTTTCAAATAAATAACTGTTTTATATGACAGAAACAATCTTTTGATATAAATGCAAACGAAGAACCGATGAAATGGTAAATATATTAGACGATACAGTAAACTTTTTTTCTGAGATGTTTTGCTGGTCAAAGAGCTTAATTAAATATAGATTTTATTCCAATCAAATATAAAGTAGCGAGCCTATTTCTGTATGACATGAGATAAGAAGTTTCTTTTAAAATGATGATTGGTTTCTCTTTTTTATTCTGATGACGTTGTTTGGTTGGCGAATTACGTTAAAATAAGTTTACTAAATTGTCTTAGATATTGACTATTTTATCGGATTCCATTTTAAATTCAAACTATTTTGCTGGCATGGAGAAAACACGTCGGTTAGAGTAAGAATTCTGCAGCAAGATAAGAATTCTGGCTGAAGTGTTTAATGTTCATTTAACACACTACACACTTACAAAAGGCATGAATCAACTTCACCCTATGTTCCAGCATCATTTACACCAGTTACAATCTTCTGATGAAATGTTGATTGGTTTCAATTTTTTTTGTGATGACGCTGCTTGATTGGCGAATTATGTTAAAATAAGTTTCACAAATTGTCTTAGATACTGATTATTCCATCGGATTCCATTTCAAATTTAAACCATATTGTCTTCATGGAAAAAACACATTGGTTAGGGTAAAATTTTTGCGACAAGGTAAGAATTCTGGCTAAAATGTTTAATGTTCACTTCACTCATTACACACTTACAAAAGGCATGACCAACTTCACCCCTATGTTCTCGCATCATTTACCCCAGTGGTACTTAAACATTTTTGAGTCACAGACCCCTTGTGTCGAGGAACTCTATAAGAACCAGTCCTTCATAGTCAGATAGACAGAGAAGCAGATACTCACATTCTGATTGTTTTTTCGACAACACTTTTATGTGCATTTCTCCAAACTGCACCCTGATGCACATGCATCACTTGTCAGCCAACCACGCTTAATAGAATTTGGGGTCAATTAATCCTCACCAGTATATTAGATTATCAAGCCATGGCGAACTGTGGAAAATGAGAATTATCACTTGCTCTCATGGAGTGGCAATAGATCGCGGTCGTGCAGAGAAGGATGGCACACGTTTAAATGGTAAAAATGGACCCGACAGTGAGACAAAAGAAGCCTAGTGGTCGGCACTGTAAGAAGTGACTGGGAGCGTTTTCTTTTAAACAATAGCAGGATGCATTTTCTTTTATTTCTTTCACCGTGAAACCGCTGATTGGGACAAGGGCTGTATAACGATTATAAATGTTAATTTTTATCTGATACACATGGCGTCTCCGAAACCCATTCATAGACCCGCTAGAGGTTTATCTCTTGATTCTTGTTTAAGATTTGGTTTCTGGTTCCTTGTAATGTCTTTTCCTTTCCTTTCACTCAGAGTGTCTGTTCTCCTCACCTCTTATGGGAAAGGTAATATTAGCCGTTTCCTTATAAAGAAATATTCAGCATTAGCCAGGAATACTATCTGTTGGAATTTATAAATTTTCTCAATTCCAGTAACTGTTATAACTCTTACAAGTATTGATGGACGTTTTCTTTCCTAGACTTTTGTTTGAAGTAGTGTGGAATGTTAACATCTAGACTATGTCATTATTTTCTCTTCTCAAGCCCAGTGGTTGTTCTCACACTTTCCAGTATTCATGGGGAGTTTCTTTACAAACCTTTTGTTTGAAGTAGTGTGGAATGTCAACATCTCGATTATGTCATTATTTCCTTTTCGCGTTACCTGTGACCTCTATGTTTACTGTTGCTGCTGTTGAATGTACACAAATGATTTGCTTTCCCTTGTCTGGTACTGTCCTATTTGCGATTCTGTAGCGCCAGTCAACAACGTTCAAATAACTGGTTTCTTAGCCTAGACAAGTAGTTTTCACACGCGTAATGTCACTTTAACAATTGGTCTGGGAAAGTGTTTTCATACTACAGACAGTTTAGATATTTCTGGACGGGTTTGGCACTATGTATAAATTTATTTATTTATAAATCTTTTTTTTCTTTTCTGTTTTTAATTTTGTATTTTTTTTCAATTAATCTTGTAACAGTAGCGCTGAAAGACAAGAAAATATTTCTTAATGAAAAGATTTTCCTTTGGTTAATTATGTATATGGAAATCTATAACTTAATTAATTTTTCTTACGCCCAGTTCGTTTTAAGCTCTACACAATTTGCTTAGTAGTTATTTTAAAACACATATGTTCGCTTTCTTTTATGTTACGAACTTTTCTATTTTGATTACTTGTTTACCTTCTTTTACAGATTTACTAAGTTGAAAAATACCCCCCAGCTTGCGTTTAAAGTTTTTATTTAATAAAATTAAAGATGCTCCACTCGTGCCCAGGAGCCACTCAAGCTAGTAAAACAGTCAAAATGTAAAAAGATTGCGAGGATCGACGACACAGTGATCAGGAATATTTTTTTTTTAAAATGGTGATTTTAAAGCACCTTGGCCGTAAGCCAAACAATTGCAAGTCTTTGTTAAACGAGTTTCGCAATTCGCCTTTAATTTGGAAGACTTTGTTCGCGTGATTCACTATACAGGACTGAGGAGTTAATTTTATATTTGTCGAACTTTAGAAAAGAATTATCATTACTACAGACTGATTTACTTGGACGAGTAGCCTCATTTTGATTGTTATAGTTCGTCTCAATCTCTCTCTCTCTCTTCGACGTTCTTTTGAACACGAATAGATGATTATCTTCTGTTCACTCTTGAGGGTTGGGTTTTCAGTTCCTTGTAAAGGCTTTGCATTCTCTTTCACTCCCAGTAACTCTTTGCGTCTTTGTGGCATTATTACCTTGCTTGGGGTGAATTGATTAAAAATAAAAAACTGAACTTTCTCTGGACGAATATTTGGTTTAATCCAATCGTTCCTAACAGATCGTGTAATGAAAGTCGTGTTGAACTGACATATTTCGCATAAAAGCGTGGGATCCACAAGGTGTCTATGCTTGAACCTACGTTGGTATTTATGTCGATGGCATAGCTATTTAATCTTGTTTTAATAGTAAGTTCGACATGTCAGACAAATTAAATCTGGCAGCTGCTCTCGAAAATTACCTTCAATCAGTTGTTAACTGGGACAAGGAATGACTTTTAAATTTTAACGCCTCCAAAACGAAACTGCTATCTTTATACACCGAAAAGTACCGTTTTTTGGCTTTTTTTCTTCTTGCAAATTTTAACTTCCAGGAGGACAGCTCATGGGACATGCTATCACGTTTTCCACTGAAATTAAGTAAAGTAATTATATTGAATCATTTCCTAGGATTTCTGCGAGGAAAGCTGGTTAACTGTGACATGCCAGACAATTTTATATATATATATATATATATATATATATATATATATATATATATTTCTGTATATCTACCATTCGTTGAATATTGAATTGAATATTACTGTCATATGTGTTCTGGTGCGTATCTTGAGATTCTCGGCAAAATTCAAAGAAGAATCTGTAATGTTATCGGTCAATACCTGGCATCTCGGCTTCAATTAGTTTCTCACCGATGTGTAATGACTTCCCTGTGTCTTTTCTATAAATATTTTCATTGCAATTGTTTTGATGAGCTTACTTACTTGGTATAGCGACTGCATGAATTTAAACGAATTGCTAGATTGACAACTCGGTGCGATTGTTTTACTGTTAAATTAGCTAAATGTAACCGTAAGTTCTATTCTAATAGTTTCTTCTTTTAAACGTGCTCTCTCCTGTGGAACACCCCTCCAGTTTTATACTTCCCTGCCAACTAAAGTGTTCGAAAATTTAAATGCAACGCCAGTCTCAGTCTTCTGTCTTCGTAAAAACTGTTCTTTTATTGACCTTTCATCTCTCTCATTTTTTCTCATTCTCTTTCACTCTCAGTAAGGCTTTGCAACTTAGTGACATTATTCCCTTTCTTGTGGTGAAATGATTAGACAAAAGTTAATTCTATCTAGATATTTCGCTTTTGGAGCTGTTCCTAGTCTTTTCCATTTCACCTGATTAGACATGATCTTTTCACCCGAGTAGGCATTATTTTTTCACCCGAGTAGACATGATCTTTTCAACCAATTAACCATGATCTTTGCATCCGAGTAGACACGATCTTTTCACCCGATTAGCCATGATCTTTGCACTCGATTAACCATGATCTTTGCACCTGAGTAGACATGATCTTTTCACCCGATTAGCCATGATCTTTTCACTCGATTAACCATGATCTTTGCACCTGAGTAGACATGATCTTTTCACCCGATTAGCCATGATCTTTGCACTCGATTAACCATGATCTTTGCATCCGAGTAGACATGATCTTTTCACCCGATTAACCATGATCTTTGCACCTGAGTAGACATGATCTTTTCACCCGATTAGCCATGATCTTTGCACTCGATTAACCATGATCTTTGCATCCGACTAGACATGATCTTTTCACTCGATTAACCATGATCTTTGCACCTGAGTAGACATGATCTTTTCACCCGATTAGCCATGATCTTTGCACTCGATTAACCATGATCTTTGCATCCGACTAGACATGATCTTTTCACTCGATTAACCATGATCTTTGCACCTGAGTAGACATGATCTTTTCACCCGATTAGCCATGATCTTTGCACTCGATTAACCATGATCTTTGCATCCGAGTAGACATGATCTTTTCACCCGATTAGCCATGATCTTTGCACTCGATTAACCATGATCTTTGCACCCGACTAGACATGATCTTTTCACTCGATTAACCATGATCTTTGCACCTGAGTAGACATGATCTTTTCACCCGATTAGCCATGATCTTTGCACTCGATTAACCATGATTTTTGCACCCGACTAGACATGATCTTTTCACTCGATTAACCATGATCTTTGCACCTGAGTAGACATGATCTTTTCAACCAATTAACCATGATCTTTGCACCCGACTAGACATGATCTTTTCACTCGATTAACCATGATCTTTGCACCTGAGTAGACATGATCTTTTCACCCGATTAGCCATGATCTTTGCACTCGATTAACCATGATCTTTGCATCCGAGTAGACATGATCTTTTCACCCGATTAGCCATGATCTTTGCACTCGATTAACCATGATCTTTGCACCCGACTAGACATGATCTTTTCACTCGATTAACCATGATGTTTGCACCTGAGTAGACATGATCTTTTCACCCGATTAGCCATGATCTTTGCACTCGATTAACCATGATCTTTGCACCTGAGTAGACATGATCTTTTCACCCGATTAGCCATGATCTTTGCACTCGATTAACCATGATCTTTGCACCCGACTAGACATGATCTTTTCACTCGATTAACCATGATCTTTGCACCTGAGTAGACATGATCTTTTCACCCGATTAGCCATGATCTTTGCACTCGATTTACCATGATCTTTGCACCTGAGTAGACATGATCTTTTCACCCGATTAGCCATGATCTTTGCACTCGATTAACCATGATCTTTGCACCCGACTAGACATGATCTTTTCACTCGATTAACCATGATCTTTGCACCTGAGTAGACATGATCTTTTCACCCGATTAGCCATGATCTTTTAACTCGATTAACCATGATCTTTGCACCTGAGTAGACATGTTCTTTTCACCCGATTAGCCATGATCTTTGCACTCGATTAACCATGATCTTTGCACCCGACTAGACATGATCATTTCACTCGATTAACCATGATCTTTGCACCTGAGTAGACATGATCTTTTCACCCGATTAGCCATGATCTTTGCACTCGATTAACCATGATCTTTGCACCTGAGTAGACATGATCTTTTCACCCGATTAGCCATGATCTTTGCACTCGATTAACCATGATCTTTGCACCCGACTAGACATGATCTTTTCACTCGATTAACCATGATCTTTGCACCTGAGTAGACATGATCTTTTCACCCGATTAGCCATGATCTTTTCACTCGATTAACCATGATCTTTGCACCTGAGTAGACATGATCTTTTCACCCGATTAGCCATGATCTTTGCACTCGATTAACCATGATCTTTGCACCCGACTAGACATGATCTTTTCACTCGATTAACCATGATCTTTGCACCTGAGTAGACATGATCTTTTCACCCGATTAGCCATGATCTTTGCACTCGATTAACCATGATCTTTGCACCTGAGTAGACATGATCTTTTCACCCGATTAGCCATTATCTTTGCACTCGATTAACCATGATCTTTGCACCCGACTAGACATGATCTCTTCACTCGATTAACCATGATCTTTGCACCTGAGTAGACATGATCTTTTCACCCGATTAGCCATGATCTTTGCACTCGATTAACCATGATCTTTGCACCCGACTAGACATGATCTTTTCACTCGATTAACCATGATCTTTGCACCTGAGTAGACATGATCTTTTCACCCGATTAGCCATGATCTTTGCACTCGATTAACCATGATCTTTGCACCTGAGTAGACATGATCTTTTCACCCGATTAGCCATGATCTTTGCACTCGATTAACCATGATCATTGCACCCGACTAGACATGATCTCTTCACTCGATTAACCATGATCTTTGCACCTGAGTAGACATGATCTTTTCACCCGATTAGCCATGATCTTTTCACTCGATTAACCATGATCTTTGCACCTGAGTAGACATGATCTTTTCAACCAATTAACCATGATCTTTGCACCCGACTAGACATGATCTTTTCACTCGATTAACCATGATCTTTGCACCTGAGTAGACATGATCTTTTCACCCGATTAGCCATGATCTTTGCACTCGATTAACCATGATCTTTGCATCCGAGTAGACATGATCTTTTCACCCGATTAGCCATGATCTTTGCACTCGATTAACCATGATCTTTGCACCCGACTAGACATGATCTTTTCACTCGATTAACCATGATCTTTGCACCTGAGTAGACATGATCTTTTCACCCGATTAGCCATGATCTTTGCACTCGATTAACCATGATCTTTGCACCTGAGTAGACATGATCTTTTCACCCGATTAGCCATGATCTTTGCACTCGATTAACCATGATCTTTGCACCCGACTAGACATGATCTTTTCACTCGATTAACCATGATCTTTGCACCTGAGTAGACATGATCTTTTCACCCGATTAGCCATGATCTTTGCACTCGATTAACCATGATCTTTGCACCTGAGTAGACATGATCTTTTCACCCGATTAGCCATGATCTTTGCACTCGATTAACCATGATCTTTGCACCCGACTAGACATGATCTCTTCACTCGATTAACCATGATCTTTGCACCTGAGTAGACATGATCTTTTCACCCGATTAGCCATGATCTTTGCACTCGATTAACCATGATCTTTGCACCCAACTAGACATGATCTTTTCACTCGATTAACCATGATCTTTGCACCTGAGTAGACATGATCTTTTCACCCGATTAGCCATGATCTTTGCACTCGATTAACCATGATCTTTGCACCTGAGTAGACATGATCTTTTCACCCGATTAGCCATGATCTTTGCACTCGATTAACCATGATCTTTGCACCCGACTAGACATGATCTCTTCACTCGATTAACCATGATCTTTGCACCTGAGTAGACATGATCTTTTCACCCGATTAGCCATGATCTTTGCACTCGATTAACCATGATCTTTGCACCCGACTAGACATGATCTCTTCACTCGATTAACCATGATCTTTGCACCTGAGTAGACATGATCTTTTCACCCGATTAGCCATGATCTTTGCACTCGATTAACCATGATCTTTGCACCTGAGTAGACATGATCTTTTCACCCGATTAGCCATGATCTTTGCACTCGATTAACCATGATCTTTGCACCCGACTAGACATGATCTTTTCACTCGATTAACCATGATCTTTGCACCTGAGTAGACATGATCTTTTCACCCGATTAGCCATGATCTTTGCACTCGATTAACCATGATCTTTGCACCTGAGTAGACATGATCTTTTCACCCGATTAGCCATGATCTTTGCACTCGATTAACCATGATCTTTGCACCCGACTAGACATGATCTTTTCACTCGATTAACCATGATCTTTGCACCTGAGTAGACATGATCTTTTCACCCGATTAGCCATGATCTTTGCACTCGATTAACCATGATCTTTGCACCTGAGTAGACATGATCTTTTCACCCGATTAGCCATGATCTTTGCACTCGATTAACCATGATCTTTGCACCTGAGTAGACATGATCTTTTCACCCGATTAGCCATGATCTTTGCACTCGATTAACCATGATCTTTGCACCCGACTAGACATGATCTTTTCACTCGATTAACCATGATCTTTGCACCTGAGTAGACATGATCTTTTCACCCGATTAGCCATGATCTTTGCACTCGATTAACCATGATCTTTGCATCCGAGTAGACATGATCTTTTCACCCGCTTAGCCATGATCTTTGCACTCGATTAACCATGATCTTTGCACCCGACTAGACATGATCTTTTCACTCGATTAAACATGATGTTTGCACCTGAGTAGACATGATCTTTTCACCCGATTAGCCATGATCTTTGCACTCGATTCACCATGATCTTTGCACCCGACTAGACATGATCTTTTCACTCGATTAACCATGATCTTTGCACCTGAGTAGACATGATCTTTTCACCCGATTAGCCATGATCTTTGCACTCGATTAACCATGATCTTTGCACCCGACTAGACATGATCTTTTCACTCGATTAACCATGATGTTTGCACCTGAGTAGACATGATCTTTTCACCCGATTAGCCATGATCTTTGCACTCGATTAACCATGATCTTTGCACCCGACTAGACATGATCTTTTCACTCGATTAACCATGATCTTTGCACCTGAGTAGACATGATCTTTTCACCCGATTAGCCATGATCTTTGCACTCGATTAACCATGATCTTTGCACCCGACTAGACATGATCTTTTCACTCGATTAACCATGATGTTTGCACCTGAGTAGACATGATCTTTTCACCCGATTAGCCATGATCTTTGCACTCGATTAACCATGATCTTTGCACCCGACTAGACATGATCTTTTCACTCGATTAACCATGATCTTTGCACCTGAGTAGACATGATCTTTTCACCCGATTAGCCATGATCTTTGCACTCGATTAACCATGATATTTGCACCCGACTAGACATGATCTTTTCACTCGATTAACCATGATCTTTGCACCTGAGTAGACATGATCTTTTCACCCGATTAGCCATGATCTTTGCACTCGATTAACCATGATCTTTGCACCTGAGTAGACATGATCTTTTCACCCGATTAGCCATGATCTTTGCACTCGATTAACCATGATCTTTGCACCCGACTAGACATGATCTTTTCACTCGATTAACCATGATATTTGCACCTGAGTAGACATGATCTTTTCACCCGATTAGCCATGATCTTTGCACTCGATTAACCATGATGTTTGCACCCGACTAGACATGATCTTTTCACTCGATTAACCATGATCTTTGCACCTGAGTAGACATGATCTTTTCACCCGATTAGCCATGATCTTTGCACTCGATTAACCATGATCTTTGCACCTGAGTAGACATGATCTTTTCACCCGATTAGCCATGATCTTTGCACTCGATTAACCATGATCTTTGCACCCGACTAGACATGATCTTTTCACTCGATTAACCATGATCTTTGCACCTGAGTAGACATGATCTTTTCACCCGATTAGCCATGATCTTTGCACTCGATTAACCATGATCTTTGCATCCGAGTAGACATGATCTTTTCACCCGATTAGCCATGATCTTTGCACTCGATTAACCATGATCTTTGCACCCGAATAGACATGATCTTTTCACTCGATTAACCATGATCTTTGCACCTGAGTAGACATGATCTTTTCACCCGATTAGCCATGATCTTTGCACTCGATTAACCATGATCTTTGCACCTGAGTAGACATGATCTTTTCACCCGATTAGCCATGATCTTTGCACTCGATTAACCATGATCTTTGCACCCGACTAGACATGATCTTTTCACTCGATTAACCATGATCTTTGCACCTGAGTAGACATGATCTTTTCACCCGATTAGCCATGATCTTTGCACTCGATTAACCATGATCTTTGCACCTGAGTAGACATGATCTTTTCACCCGATTAGCCATGATCTTTGCACTCGATTAACCATGATCTTTGCACCCGACTAGACATGATCTTTTCACTCGATTAACCATGATCTTTGCATCCGAGTAGACATGATCTTTTCACCCGATTAGCCATGATCTTTGCACTCGATTAACCATGATCTTTGCATCCGAGTAGACATGATCTTTTCACTCGATTAACCATGATCTTTGCACCTGAGTAGACATGATCTTTTCACCCGATTAGCCATGATCTTTGCACTCGATTAACCATGATCTTTGCACCCGACTAGACATGATCTTTTCACTCGATTAACCATGATCTTTGCATCCGAGTAGACATGATCTTTTCACCCGATTAGCCATGATCTTTGCACTCGATTAACCATGATCTTTGCATCCGAGTAGACATGATCTTTTCACTCGATTAACCATGATCTTTGCACCTGAGTAGATATGATCTTTTCACCCGATTAGCCATGATCTTTGCACTCGATTAACCATGATCTTTGCACCTGAGTAGACATGATCTTTTCACCCGATTAGCCATGATCTTTGCACTCGATTAACCATGATCTTTGCACCCGACTAGACATGATCTTTTCACTCGATTAACCATGATCTTTGCACTCGATTAACCATGATCTTTGCACCCGACTAGACATGATCTTTTCACTCGATTAACCATGATCTTTGCATCCGAGTAGACATGATCTTTTCACCCGATTAGCCATGATCTTTGCACTCGATTAACCATGATCTTTGCACCCGACTAGACATGATCTTTTCACTCGATTAACCATGATCTTTGCACCTGAGTAGACATGATCTTTTCAACCAATTAACCATGATCTTTGCACCCGACTAGACATGATCTTTTCACTCGATTAACCATGATCTTTGCACCTGAGTAGACATGATCTTTTCACCCGATTAGCCATGATCTTTGCACTCGATTAACCATGATCTTTGCATCCGAGTAGACATGATCTTTTCACTCGATTAACCATGATCTTTGCACCTGAGTAGACATGATCTTTTCACCCTATTAGCCATGATCTTTGCACTCGATTAACCATGATCTTTGCACCTGAGTAGACATGATCTTTTCACCCGATTAGCCACGATCTTTGCACTCGATTAACCATGATCTTTGCACCCGACTAGACATGATCTTTTCACTCGATTAACCATGATCTTTGCACTCGATTAACCATGATCTTTGCACCCGACTAGACATGATCTTTTCACTCGATTAACCATGATCTTTGCATCCGAGTAGACATGATCTTTTCACCCGATTAGCCATGATCTTTGCACTCGATTAACCATGATCTTTGCACCCGACTAGACATGATCTTTTCACTCGATTAACCATGATCTTTGCACCTGAGTAGACATGATCTTTTCAACCAATTAACCATGATCTTTGCACCCGACTAGACATGATCTTTTCACTCGATTAACCATGATCTTTGCACCTGAGTAGACATGATCTTTTCACCCGATTAGCCATGATCTTTGCTCTCGATTAACCATGATCTTTGCATCCGAGTAGACATGATCTTTTCACCCGATTAGCCATGATCTTTGCACTCGATTAACCATGATCTTTGCACCCGACTAGACATGATCTTTTCACTCGATTAACCATGATCTTTGCACCTGAGTAGACATGATCTTTTCACCCGATTAGCCATGATCTTTGCACTGGATTAACCATGATCTTTGCACCTGAGTAGACATGATCTTTTCACCCGATTAGCCATGATCTTTGCACTCGATTAACCATGATCTTTGCACCCGACTAGACATGATCTTTTCACTCGATTAACCATGATCTTTGCACCTGAGTAGACATGATCTTTTCACCCGATTAGCCATGATCTTTGCACTCGATTAACCATGATCTTTGCATCCGAGTAGACATGATCTTTTCACCCGATTAGCCATGATCTTTCCACTCGATTAACCATGATCTTTGCACCCGACTAGACATGATCTTTTCACTCGATTAACCATGATCTTTGCACCTGAGTAGACATGATCTTTTCACCCGATTAGCCATGATCTTTGCACTCGATTAACCATGATCTTTGCACCTGAGTAGACATGATCTTTTCACCCGATTAGCCATGATCTTTGCACTCGATTAACCATGATCTTTGCACCCGACTAGACATGATCTTTTCACTCGATTAACCATGATCTTTGCACCTGAGTAGACATGATCTTTTCACCCGATTAGCCATGATCTTTGCACTCGATTAACCATGATCTTTGCATCCGAGTAGACATGATCTTTTCACCCGATTAGCCATGATCTTTGCACTCGATTAACCATGATCTTTGCACCCGACTAGACATGATCTTTTCACTCGATTAACCATGATCTTTGCACCTGAGTAGACATGATCTTTTCACCCGATTAGCCATGATCTTTGCACTCGATTAACCATGATCTTTGCACCCGACTAGACATGATCTTTTCACTCGATTAACCATGATCTTTGCACCTGAGTAGACATGATCTTTTCACCCGATTAGCCATGATCTTTGCACTCGATTAACCATGATCTTTGCACCCGACTAGACATGATCTTTTCACTCGATTAACCATGATCTTTGCATCCGAGTAGACATGATCTTTTCACCCGATTAGCCATGATCTTTGCACTCGATTAACCATGATCTTTGCACCCGACTAGACATGATCTTTTCACTCGATTAACCATGATCTTTGCACCTGAGTAGACATGATCTTTTCACCCGATTAGCCATGATCTTTGCACTCGATTAACCATGATCTTTGCACCCGACTAGACATGATCTTTTCACTCGATTAACCATGATCTTTGCACCTGAGTAGACATGATCTTTTCACCCGATTAGCCATGATCTTTGCACTCGATTAACCATGATCTTTGCACCCGACTAGACATGATCTTTTCACTCGATTAACCATGATCTTTGCATCCGAGTAGACATGATCTTTTCACCCGATTAGCCATGATCTTTGCATTCGATTAACCATGATCTTTGCACCCGACTAGACATGATCTTTTCACTCGATTAACCATGATCTTTGCACCTGAGTAGACATGATCTTTTCACCCGATTAGCCATGATCTTTGCACTCGATTAACCATGATCTTTGCACCCGACTAGACATGATCTTTTCACTCGATTAACCATGATCTTTGCACCTGAGTAGACATGATCTTTTCACCCGATTAGCCATGATCTTTGCACTCGATTAACCATGATCTTTGCACCTGAGTAGACATGATCTTTTCACCCGATTAGCCATGATCTTTGCACTCGATTAACCATGATCTTTGCACACGACTAGACATGATCTTTTCACTCGATTAACCATGATCTTTGCACCTGAGTAGACATGATCTTTTCACCCGATTAGCCATGATCTTTGCACTCGATTAACCATGATCTTTGCACCTGAGTAGACATGATCTTTTCACCCGATTAGCCATGATTTTTGCACTCGATTAACCATGATCTTTGCACCCGACTAGACATGATCTTTTCACTCGATTAACCATGATCTTTGCACCTGAGTAGACATGATCTTTTCACCCGATTAGCCATGATCTTTGCACTCGATTAACCATGATCTTTGCACCTGAGTAGACATGATCTTTTCACCCGATTAGCCATGATCTTTGCACTCGATTAACCATGATCTTTGCACCCGACTAGACATGATCTCTTCACTCGATTAACCATGATCTTTGCACCTGAGTAGACATGATCTTTTCACCCGATTAGCCATGATCTTTGCACTCGATTAACCATGATCTTTGCACCCGACTAGACATGATCTTTTCACTCGATTAACCATGATCTTTGCACCTGAGTAGACATGATCTTTTCACCCGATTAGCCATGATCTTTGCACTCGATTAACCATGATCTTTGCATCCGAGTAGACATGATCTTTTCACCCGATTAGCCATGATCTTTGCACTCGATTAACCATGATCTTTGCACCCGACTAGACATGAACTTTTCACTCGATTAACCATGATCTTTGCACCTGAGTAGACATGATCTTTTCACCCGATTAGCCATGATCTTTGCACTCGATTAACCATGATCTTTGCACCCGACTAGACATGATCTTTTCACACGATTAACCATGATCTTTGCACTCGATTAACCATGATCTTTGCACCTGAGTAGACATGATCTTTTCACCCGATTAGCCATGATCTTTGCACTCGATTAACCATGATCTTTGCACCTGAGTAGACATGATCTTTTCACCCGATTAGCCATGATCTTTGCACTCGATTAACCATGATCTTTGCATCCGAGTAGACATGATCTTTTCACCCGATTAGCCATGATCTTTGCACTCGATTAACCATGATCTTTGCACCCGACTAGACATGATCTTTTCACTCGATTAACCATGATCTTTTCACACGATTAACCATGATCTTTGCACCTGAGTAGACATGACCTTTTCACCCGATTAGCCATGATCTTTGCACTCGATTAACCATGATCTTTGCACCTGAGTAGACATGATCTTTTCACCCGATTAGCCATGATCTTTGCACTCGATTAACCATGATCTTTGCACCCGACTAGACATGATCTTTTCACCCGATTAGCCATGATCTTTTCACTCGATTAACCATGATCTTTGCACCTGAGTAGACATGATCTTTTCACCCGATTAGCCATGATCTTTGCACTCGATTAACCATGATATTTGCACCTGAGTAGACATGATCTTTTCACCCGATTAGCCATGATCTTTTCACTCGATTAACCATGATCTTTGCACCTGAGTAGACATGATCTTTTCACCCGATTAGCCATGATCTTTGCACTCGATTAACCATGATCTTTGCACCTGAGTAGACATGATCTTTTCACCCGATTAGCCATGATCTTTGCACTCGATTAACCATGATCTTTGCACCCGACTAGACATGATCTTTTCACTCGATTAACCATGATCTTTGCACCTGAGTAGACATGATCTTTTCACCCGATTAGCCATGATCTTTGCACTCGATTAACCATGATCTTTGCATCCGAGTAGACATGATCTTTTCACCCGATTAGCCATGATCTTTGCACTCGATTAACCATGATCTTTGCACCCGACTAGACATGATCTTTTCACTCGTTTAACCATGATCTTTTCACTCGATTAACCATGATCTTTGCACCTGAGTAGACATGACCTTTTCACCCGATTAGCCATGATCTTTGCACTCGATTAACCATGATCTTTGCACCCGACTAGACATGATCTTTTCACCCGATTAGCCATGATCTTTGCACTCGATTAACCATGATCTTTGCATCCGAGTAGACATGATCTTTTCACCCGATTAGCCATGATCTTTGCACTCGATTAACCATGATCTTTGCACCCGACTAGACATGATCTTTTCACTCGATTAACCATGATCTTTTCACTCGATTAACCATGATCTTTGCACCTGAGTAGACATGACCTTTTCACCCGATTAGCCATGATCTTTGCACTCGATTAACCATGATCTTTGCACCCGACTAGACATGATCTTTTCACCCGATTAGCCATGATCTTTGCACTCGATTAACCATGATCTTTGCATCCGAGTAGACATGATCTTTTCACCCGATTAGCCATGATCTTTGCACTCGATTAACCATGATCTTTGCACCCGACTAGACATGATCTTTTCACTCGATTAACCATGATCTTTTCACTCGATTAACCATGATCTTTGCACCTGAGTAGACATGACCTTTTCACCCGATTAGCCATGATCTTTGCACTCGATTAACCATGATCTTTGCACCCGACTAGACATGATCTTTTCACTCGATTAACCATGATCTTTTCACTCGATTAACCATGATCTTTGCACCTGAGTAGACATGATCTTTTCACCCTATTAGCCATGATCTTTTCACTCGATTAACCATGATCTTTGCACCCGACTAGACATGATCTTTTCACCCGATTAGCCATGATCTTTTCACTCGATTAACCATGATCTTTGCACCTGAGTAGACATGATCTTTTCACCCGATTAGCCATGATCTTTGCACTCGATTAACCATGATATTTGCACCTGAGTAGACATGACCTTTTCACCCGATTAGCCATGATCTTTGCACTCGATTAACCATGATCTTTGCACCTGAGTAGACATGATCTTTTCACCCGATTAGCCATGATCTTTGCACTCGATTAACCATGATCTTTGCACCTGAGTAGACATGATCTTTTCACCCGATTAGCCATGATCTTTGCACTCGATTAACCATGATCTTTGCACCCGACTAGACATGATCTTTTCACTCGATTAACCATGACCTTTGCACCTGAGTAGACATGATCTTTTCACCCGATTAGCCATGATCTTTGCACTCGATTAACCATGATCTTTGCATCCGAGTAGACATGATCTTTTCACCCGATTAGCCATGATCTTTGCACTCGATTAACCATGATCTTTGCACCCGACTAGACATGATCTTTTCACTCGATTAACCATGATCTTTTCACTCGATTAACCATGATCTTTGCACCTGAGTAGACATGACCTTTTCACCCGATTAGCCATGATCTTTGCACTCGATTAACCATGATCTTTGCACCTGAGTAGACATGATCTTTTCACCCGATTAGCCATGATCTTTGCACTCGATTAACCATGATCTTTGCACCCGACTAGACATGATCTTTTCACCCGATTAGCCATGATCTTTTCACTCGATTAACCATGATCTTTGCACCTGAGTAGACATGATCTTTTCACCCGATTAGCCATGATCTTTGCACTCGATTAACCATGATCTTTGCACCTGAGTAGACATGATCTTTTCACCCGATTAGCCATGATCTTTTCACTCGATTAACCAGGATCTTTGCACCTGAGTAGACATGATCTTTTCACCCGATTAACCATGATCTTTGCACTCGATTAACCATGATCTTTGCATCCGAGTAGACATGATCTTTTCACCCGATTAGCCATGATCTTTGCACTCGATTAACCATGATCTTTGCACCCGACTAGACATGATCTTTTCACTCGATTAACCATGATCTTTGCACCTGAGTAGACATGATCTTTTCACCCGATTAGCCATGATCTTTGCACTCGATTAACCATGATCTTTGCACCTGAGTAGACATGATCTTTTCACCCGATTAGCCATGATCTTTGCACTCGATTAACCATGATCTTTGCACCCGACTAGACATGATCTTTTCACCCGATTAGCCATGATCTTTTCACTCGATTAACCATGATCTTTGCACCTGAGTAGACATGATCTTTTCACCCGATTAGCCATGATCTTTGCACTCGATTAACCATGATCTTTGCACCTGAGTAGACATGATCTTTTCACCCGAGTAGCCATGATCTTTTCACTCGATTAACCATGATCTTTGCACCTGAGTAGACATGATCTTTTCACCCGATTAGCCATGATCTTTGCACTCGATTAACCATGATCTTTGCATCCGAGTAGACATGATCTTTTCACCCGATTAGCCATGATCTTTGCACTCGATTAACCATGATCTTTGCACCCGACTAGACATGATCTTTTCACTCGATTAACCATGATCTTTGCACCTGAGTAGACATGATCTTTTCACCCGATTAGCCATGATCTTTGCACTCGATTAACCATGATCTTTGCACCTGAGTAGACATGATCTTTTCACCCGATTAGCCATGATCTTTGCACTCGATTAACCATGATCTTTGCACCCGACTAGACATGATCTTTTCACTCGATTAACCATGATCTTTGCACCTGAGTAGACATGATCTTTTCACCCGATTAGCCATGATCTTTGCACTCGATTAACCATGATCTTTGCACCTGAGTAGACATGATCTTTTCACCCGATTAGCCATGATCTTTGCACTCGATTAACCATGATCTTTGCACCCGACTAGACATGATCTTTTCACTCGATTAACCATGATCTTTGCACCTGAGTAGACATGATCTTTTCACCCGATTAGCCATGATCTTTGCACTCGATTAACCATGATCTTTGCATCCGAGTAGACATGATCTTTTCACCCGAGTAGCCATGATCTTTGCACTCGATTAACCATGATCTTTGCACCCGACTAGACATGATCTTTGCACTCGATTAACCATGATCTTTGCACCTGAGTAGACATGATCTTTTCACCCGATTAGCCATGATCTTTGCACTCGATTAACCATGATCTTTGCACCCGACTAGACATGATCTTTTCACTCGATTAACCATGATCTTTGCACCTGAGTAGACATGATCTTTTCACCCGATTAGCCATGATCTTTGCACTCGATTAACCATGATCTTTGCACCCGACTAGACATGATCTTTTCACTCGATTAACCATGATCTTTGCACCTGAGTAGACATGATCTTTTCACCCGATTAGCCATGATCTTTGCACTCGATTAACCATGATCTTTGCACCTGAGTAGACATGATCTTTTCACCCGATTAGCCATGATCTTTTCACTCGATTAACCATGATCTTTGCACCCGACTAGACATGATCTTTTCACTCGATTAACCATGATCTTTGCACCTGAGTAGACATGATCTTTTCACCCGATTAGCCATGATCTTTGCACTCGATTAACCATGATCTTTGCATCCGAGTAGACATGATCTTTTCACCCGATTAGCCATGATCTTTGCACTCGATTAACCATGATCTTTGCACCCGACTAGACATGATCTTTGCACTCGATTAACCATGATCTTTGCACCTGAGTAGACATGATCTTTTCACCCGATTAGCCATGATCTTTGCACTCGATTAACCATGATCTTTGCACCCGACTAGACATGATCTTTTCACTCGATTAACCATGATCTTTGCACCTGAGTAGACATGATCTTTTCACCCGATTAGCCATGATCTTTGCACTCGATTAACCATGATCTTTGCACCCGACTAGACATGATCTTTTCACTCGATTAACCATGATCTTTGCACCTGAGTAGACATGATCTTTTCACCCGATTAGCCATGATCTTTGCACTCGATTAACCATGATCTTTGCACCTGAGTAGACATGATCTTTTCACCCGATTAGCCATGATCTTTGCACTCGATTAACCATGATCTTTGCACCCGACTAGACATGATCTTTTCACTCGATTAACCATGATCTTTGCACCTGAGTAGACATGATCTTTTCACCCGATTAGCCATGATCTTTGCACTCGATTAACCATGATCTTTGCATCCGAGTAGACATGATCTTTTCACCCGATTAGCCATGATCTTTGCACTCGATTAACCATGATCTTTGCACCCGACTAGACATGATCTTTTCACTCGATTAACCATGATCTTTGCACCTGAGTAGACATGATCTTTTCACCCGATTAGCCATGATCTTTGCACTCGATTAACCATGATCTTTGCACCCGACTAGACATGATCTTTGCACTCGATTAACCATGATCTTTGCATCCGAGTAGACATGATCTTTTCACCCGATTAGCCATGATCTTTGCACTCGATTAACCATGATCTTTGCACCCGACTAGACATGATCTTTTCACCCGATTAGCCATGATCTTTGCACCTGAGTAGACATGATCTTTTCACCCGATTAGCCATGATCTTTGCACTCGATTAACCATGATCTTTGCACCCGACTAGACATGATCTTTTCACTCGATTAACCATGATCTTTGCACCTGAGTAGACATGATCTTTTCACCCGATTAGCCATGATCTTTGCACTCGATTAACCATGATCTTTGCACCCGACTAGACATGATCTTTTCACTCGATTAACCATGATCTTTGCACCTGAGTAGACATGATCTTTTCACCCGATTAGCCATGATCTTTGCACCTGAGTAGACATGATCTTTTCACCCGATTAGCCATGATCTTTGCACTCGATTAACCATGATCTTTGCACCCGACTAGACATGATCTTTTCACTCGATTAACCATGATCTTTGCACCTGAGTAGACATGATCTTTTCACCCGATTAGCCATGATCTTTGCACTCGATTAACCATGATCTTTGCATCCGAGTAGACATGATCTTTTCACCCGATTAGCCATGATCTTTGCACTCGATTAACCATGATCTTTGCACCCGACTAGACATGATCTTTTCACTCGATTAACCATGATCTTTGCACCTGAGTAGACATGATCTTTTCACCCGATTAGCCATGATCTTTGCACTCGATTAACCATGATCTTTGCACCCGACTAGACATGATCTTTTCACCCGATTAGCCATGATCTTTGCACCTGAGTAGACATGATCTTTTCACCCGATTAGCCATGATCTTTGCACTCGATTAACCATGATCTTTGCACCCGACTAGACATGATCTTTTCACCCGATTAACCATGATCTTTGCACCTGAGTAGACATGATCTTTTCACCCGATTAGCCATGATCTTTGCACTCGATTAACCATGATCTTTGCACCCGACTAGACATGATCTTTTCACTCGATTAACCATGATCTTTGCACCTGAGTAGACATGATCTTTTCACCCGATTAGCCATGATCTTTGCACTCGATTAACCATGATCTTTGCACCCGACTAGACATGATCTTTTCACTCGATTAACCATGATCTTTGCACCTGAGTAGACATGATCTTTTCACCCGATTAGCCATGATCTTTGCACTCGATTAACCATGATCTTTGCACCCGACTAGACATGATCTTTTCACTCGATTAACCATGATCTTTGCACCTGAGTAGACATGATCTTTTCACCCGATTAGCCATGATCTTTGCACTCGATTAACCATGATCTTTGCACCTGAGTAGACATGATCTTTTCACCCGATTAGCCATGATCTTTGCACTCGATTAACCATGATCTTTGCACCCGACTAGACATGATCTTTTCACTCGATTAACCATGATCTTTGCACCTGAGTAGACATGATCTTTTCACCCGATTAGCCATGATCTTTGCTCTCGATTAACCATGATCTTTGCACCCGACTAGACATGATCTTTGCACTCGATTAACCATGATCTTTGCACCCGACTAGACATGATCTTTTCACTCGATTAACCATGATCTTTGCACCTGAGTAGACATGATCTTTTCACCCGATTAGCCATGATCTTTGCACTCGATTAACCATGATCTTTGCACCCGACTAGACATGATCTTTGCACTCGATTAACCATGATCTTTGCACCTGAGTAGACATGATCTTTTCACCCGATTAGCCATGATCTTTGCACTCGATTAACCATGATCTTTGCATCCGAGTAGACATGATCTTTTCACCCGATTAGCCATGATCTTTGCACTCGATTAACCATGATCTTTGCACCCGACTAGACATGATCTTTTCACTCGATTAACCATGATCTTTGCACCTGAGTAGACATGATCTTTTCACCCGATTAGCCATGATCTTTGCACTCGATTAACCATGATCTTTGCACCCGACTAGACATGATCTTTTCACTCGATTAACCATGATCTTTGCACCTGAGTAGACATGATCTTTTCACCCGATTAGCCATGATCTTTGCACTCGATTAACCATGATCTTTGCACCTGAGTAGACATGATCTTTTCACCCGATTAGCCATGATCTTTGCACTCGATTAACCATGATCTTTGCACCCGACTAGACATGATCTTTTCACTCGATTAACCATGATCTTTGCACCTGAGTAGACATGATCTTTTCACCAGATTAGCCATGATCTTTGCACTCGATTAACCATGATCTTTGCATCCGAGTAGACATGATCTTTTCACCCGATTAGCCATGATCTTTGCACTCGATTAACCATGACCTTTGCACCCGACTAGACATGATCTTTTCACTCGATTAACCATGATCTTTGCACCTGAGTAGACATGATCTTTTCACCCGATTAGCCATGATCTTTGCACTCGATTAACCATGATCTTTGCATCCGAGTAGACATGATCTTTTCACCCGATTAGCCATGATCTTTGCACTCGATTAACCATGATCTTTGCACCCGACTAGACATGATCTTTTCACTCGATTAACCATGATCTTTGCACCTGAGTAGACATGATCTTTTCACCCGATTAACCATGATCTTTGCACTCGATTAACCATGATCTTTGCACCTGAGTAGACATGATCTTTTCACCCGATTAGCCATGATCTTTGCACTCGATTAACCATGATCTTTGCACCCGACTAGACATGATCTTTTCACTCGATTAACCATGATCTTTGCACCTGAGTAGACATGATCTTTTCACCCGATTAGCCATGATCTTTGCACTCGATTAACCATGATCTTTGCATCCGACTAGACATGATCTTTTCACCCGATTAGCCATGATCTTTGCACTCGATTAACCATGATCTTTGTACCCGACTAGACATGATCTTTGCACTCGATTAACCATGATCTTTGCACCTGAGTAGACATGATCTTTTCACCCGATTAGCCATGATCTTTGCACTCGATTAACCATGATCTTTGCATCCGAGTAGACATGATCTTTTCACCCGATTAGCCATGATCTTTGCACTCGATTAACCATGATCTTTGCACCCGACTAGACATGATCTTTTCACTCGATTAACCATGATCTTTGCACCTGAGTAGACATGATCTTTTCACCCGATTAGCCATGATCTTTGCACTCGATTAACCATGATCTTTGCATCCGAGTAGACATGATCTTTTCACCCGATTAGCCATGATCTTTGCACTCGATTAACCATGATCTTTGCACCCGAATAGACATGATCTTTTCACTCGATTAACCATGATCTTTGCACCTGAGTAGACATGATCTTTTCACCCGATTAGCCATGATCTTTGCACTCGATTAACCATGATCTTTGCATCCGACTAGACATGATCTTTTCACCCGATTAGCCATGATCTTTGCACTCGATTAACCATGATCTTTGCACCCGACTAGACATGATCTTTGCACTCGATTAACCATGATCTTTGCACCTGAGTAGACATGATCTTTTCACCCGATTAGCCATGATCTTTGCACTCGATTAACCATGATCTTTGCACCCGACTAGACATGATCTTTGCACTCGATTAACCATGATCTTTGCACCTGAGTAGACATGATCTTTTCACCCGATTAGCCATGATCTTTGCACTCGATTAACCATGATCTTTGCACCCGACTAGACATGATCTTTTCACTCGATTAACCATGATCTTTGCACCTGAGTAGACATGATCTTTTCACCCGATTAGCCATGATCTTTGCACTCGATTAACCATGATCTTTGCACCCGACTAGACATGATCTTTTCACTCGATTAACCATGATCTTTGCACCTGAGTAGACATGATCTTTTCACCCGATTAGCCATGATCTTTGCACTCGATTAACCATGATCTTTGCACCCGACTAGACATGATCTTTTCACTCGATTAACCATGATCTTTGCACCTGAGTAGACATGATCTTTTCACCCGATTAGCCATGATCTTTGCACTCGATTAACCATGATCTTTGCACCCGACTAGACATGATCTTTTCACCCGATTAGCCATGATCTTTGCACCTGAGTAGACATGATCTTTTCACCCGATTAGCCATGATCTTTGCACTCGATTAACCATGATCTTTGCACCCGACTAGACATGATCTTTTCACTCGATTAACCATGATCTTTGCACCTGAGTAGACATGATCTTTTCACCCGATTAGCCATGATCTTTGCACTCGATTAACCATGATCTTTGCATCCGAGTAGACATGATCTTTTCACCCGATTAGCCATGATCTTTGCACTCGATTAACCATGATCTTTGCACCCGACTAGACATGATCTTTTCACTCGATTAACCATGATCTTTGCACCTGAGTAGACATGATCTTTCACCCGATTAGCCATGATCTTTGCACTCGATTAACCATGATCTTTGCACCCGACTAGACATGATCTTTTCACTCGATTAACCATGATCTTTGCACCTGAGTAGACATGATCTTTTCACCCGATTAGCCATGATCTTTGCACTCGATTAACCATGATCTTTGCACCCGACTAGACATGATCTTTTCACTCGATTAACCATGATCTTTGCATCCGAGTAGACATGATCTTTTCACCCGATTAGCCATGATCTTTGCACTCGATTAACCATGATCTTTGCACCCGACTAGACATGATCTTTTCACTCGATTAACCATGATCTTTGCACCTGAGTAGACATGATCTTTTCACCCGATTAGCCATGATCTTTGCACTCGATTAACCATGATCTTTGCACCCGACTAGACATGATCTTTTCACTCGATTAACCATGATCTTTGCACCTGAGTAGACATGATCTTTTCACCCGATTAGCCATGATCTTTGCACTCGATTAACCAGGATCTTTGCATCCGAGTAGACATGATCTTTTCACCCGATTAGCCATGATCTTTGCACTCGATTAACCATGATCTTTGCACCCGACTAGACATGATCTTTTCACTCGATTAACCATGATCTTTGCACCTGAGTAGACATGATCTTTTCACCCGATTAGCCATGATCTTTGCACTCGATTAACCATGATCTTTGCATCCGAGTAGACATGATCTTTTCACCCGATTAGCCATGATCTTTGCACTCGATTAACCATGATCTTTGCACCCGACTAGACATGATCTTTTCACTCGATTAACCATGATCTTTGCACCTGAGTAGACATGATCTTTTCACCCGATTAGCCATGATCTTTGCACTCGATTAACCATGATCTTTGCATCCGACTAGACATGATCTTTTCACCCGATTAGCCATGATCTTTGCACTCGATTAACCATGATCTTTGCACCCGACTAGACATGATCTTTTCACTCGATTAACCATGATCTTTGCACCTGAGTAGACATGATCTTTTCACCCGATTAGCCATGATCTTTGCACTCGATTAACCATGATCTTTGCACCCGACTAGACATGATCTTTGCACTCGATTAACCATGATCTTTGCACCTGAGTAGACATGATCTTTTCACCCGATTAGCCATGATCTTTGCACTCGATTAACCATGATCTTTGCACCCGACTAGACATGATCTTTGCACTCGATTAACCATGATCTTTGCACCTGAGTAGACATGATCTTTTCACCCGATTAGCCATGATCTTTGCACTCGATTAACCATGATCTTTGCACCCGACTAGACATGATCTTTTCACTCGATTAACCATGATCTTTGCACCTGAGTAGACATGATCTTTTCACCCGATTAGCCATGATCTTTGCACTCGATTAACCATGATCTTTGCACCCGACTAGACATGATCTTTTCACTCGATTAACCATGATCTTTGCACCTGAGTAGACATGATCTTTTCACCCGATTAGCCATGATCTTTGCACTCGATTAACCATGATCTTTGCACCCGACTAGACATGATCTTTTCACTCGATTAACCATGATCTTTGCACCTGAGTAGACATGATCTTTTCACCCGATTAGCCATGATCTTTGCACTCGATTAACCATGATCTTTGCACCCGACTAGACATGATCTTTTCACCCGATTAGCCATGATCTTTGCACCTGAGTAGACATGATCTTTTCACCCGATTAGCCATGATCTTTGCACTCGATTAACCATGATCTTTGCACCCGACTAGACATGATCTTTTCACTCGATTAACCATGATCTTTGCACCTGAGTAGACATGATCTTTTCACCCGATTAGCCATGATCTTTGCACTCGATTAACCATGATCTTTGCACCCGACTAGACATGATCTTTTCACCCGATTAACCATGATCTTTGCACCTGAGTAGACATGATCTTTTCACCCGATTAACCATGATCTTTGCACTCGATTAACCATGATCTTTGCATCCGAGTAGACATGATCTTTTCACCCGATTAGCCATGATCTTTGCACTCGATTAACCATGATCTTTGCACCCGACTAGACATGATCTTTTCACTCGATTAACCATGATCTTTGCACCTGAGTAGACATGATCTTTTCACCCGATTAGCCATGATCTTTGCACTCGATTAACCATGATCTTTGCACCCGACTAGACATGATCTTTTCACTCGATTAACCATGATCTTTGCACCTGAGTAGACATGATCTTTTCACCCGATTAACCATGATCTTTGCACTCGATTAACCATGATCTTTGCATCCGAGTAGACATGATCTTTTCACCCGATTAGCCATGATCTTTGCACTCGATTAACCATGATCTTTGCACCCGACTAGACATGATCTTTTCACTCGATTAACCATGATCTTTGCACCTGAGTAGACATGATCTTTTCACCCGATTAGCCATGATCTTTGCACTCGATTAACCATGATCTTTGCACCCGACTAGACATGATCTTTTCACTCGATTAACCATGATCTTTGCACCTGAGTAGACATGATCTTTTCACCCGATTAGCCATGATCTTTGCACTCGATTAACCATGATCTTTGCACCCGACTAGACATGATCTTTTCACTCGATTAACCATGATCTTTGCACCTGAGTAGACATGATCTTTTCACCCGATTAGCCATGATCTTTGCACTCGATTAACCATGATCTTTGCACCCGACTAGACATGATCTTTGCACTCGATTAACCATGATCTTTGCACCTGAGTAGACATGATCTTT
The DNA here is from genome assembly GCA_964036315.1 of Acanthosepion esculentum. Classification (NCBI taxonomy): domain Eukaryota; kingdom Metazoa; phylum Mollusca; class Cephalopoda; order Sepiida; family Sepiidae; genus Acanthosepion; species Acanthosepion esculentum. The sequence goes on along the minus strand of OZ038503.1, from coordinate 93,251,490 downwards.
TCACCCGATTAGCCATGATCTTTGCACTCGATTAACCATGATCTTTGCACCCGACTAGACATGATCTTTTCACCCGATTAGCCATGATCTTTGCACTCGATTAACCATGATCTTTGCACCCGACTAGACATGATCTTTTCACTCGATTAACCATGATCTTTGCACCTGAGTAGACATGATCTTTTCACCCGATTAGCCATGATCTTTGCACTCGATTAACCATGATCTTTGCACCCGACTAGACATGATCTTTTCACTCGATTAACCATGATCTTTGCACCTGAGTAGACATGATCTTTTCACCCGATTAGCCATGATCATTGCACTCGATTAACCATGATCTTTGCACCTGAGTAGACATGATCTTTTCACCCGATTAGCCATGATCTTTGCACTCGATTAACCATGATCTTTGCACCCGACTAGACATGATCTTTTCACTCGATTAACCATGATCTTTGCACCTGAGTAGACATGATCTTTTCACCCGATTAGCCATGATCTTTGCACTCGATTAACCATGATCTTTGCACCCGACTAGACATGATCTTTTCACTCGATTAACCATGATCTTTGCACCTGAGTAGACATGATCTTTTCACCCGATTAGCCATGATCTTTGCACTCGATTAACCATGATCTTTGCATCCGAGTAGACATGATCTTTTCACCCGATTAGCCATGATCTTTGCACTCGATTAACCATGATCTTTGCACCCGACTAGACATGATCTTTTCACTCGATTAACCATGATCTTTGCACCTGAGTAGACATGATCTTTTCACCCGATTAACCATGATCTTTGCACTCGATTAACCATGATCTTTGCACCTGAGTAGACATGATCTTTTCACCCGATTAGCCATGATCTTTGCACTCGATTAACCATGATCTTTGCACCCGACTAGACATGATCTTTTCACTCGATTAACCATGATCTTTGCACCTGAGTAGACATGATCTTTTCACCCGATTAGCCATGATCTTTGCACTCGATTAACCATGATCTTTGCACCCGACTAGACATGATCTTTTCACCCGATTAGCCATGATCTTTGCACTCGATTAACCATGATCTTTGCATCCGAGTAGACATGATCTTTTCACCCGATTAGCCATGATCTTTGCACTCGATTAACCATGATCTTTGCACCCGACTAGACATGATCTTTTCACTCGATTAACCATGATCTTTGCACCTGAGTAGACATGATCTTTTCACCCGATTAGCCATGATCTTTGCACTCGATTAACCATGATCTTTGCATCCGAGTAGACATGATCTTTTCACCCGATTAGCCATGATCTTTGCACTCGATTAACCATGATCTTTGCACCCGACTAGACATGATCTTTTCACTCGATTAACCATGATCTTTGCACCTGAGTAGACATGATCTTTTCACCCGATTAGCCATGATCTTTGCACTCGATTAACCATGATCTTTGCATCCGACTAGACATGATCTTTTCACCCGATTAGCCATGATCTTTGCACTCGATTAACCATGATCTTTGCACCCGACTAGACATGATCTTTGCACTCGATTAACCATGATCTTTGCACCTGAGTAGACATGATCTTTTCACCCGATTAGCCATGATCTTTGCACTCGATTAACCATGATCTTTGCACCCGACTAGACATGATCTTTTCACTCGATTAACCATGATCTTTGCACCTGAGTAGACATGATCTTTTCACCCGATTAGCCATGATCTTTGCACTCGATTAACCATGATCTTTGCATCCGAGTAGACATGATCTTTTCACCCGATTAGCCATGATCTTTGCACTCGATTAACCATGATCTTTGCACCCGACTAGACATGATCTTTTCACTCGATTAACCATGATCTTTGCACCTGAGTAGACATGATCTTTTCACCCGATTAGCCATGATCTTTGCACTCGATTAACCATGATCTTTGCATCCGACTAGACATGATCTTTTCACCCGATTAGCCATGATCTTTGCACTCGATTAACCATGATCTTTGCACCCGACTAGACATGATCTTTGCACTCGATTAACCATGATCTTTGCACCTGAGTAGACATGATCTTTTCACCCGATTAGCCATGATCTTTGCACTCGATTAACCATGATCTTTGCACCCGACTAGACATGATCTCTTCACTCGATTAACCATGATCTTTGCACCTGAGTAGACATGATCTTTTCACCCGATTAACCATGATCTTTGCACTCGATTAACCATGATCTTTGCACCCGACTAGACATGATCTTTTCACTCGATTAACCATGATCTTTGCACCTGAGTAGACATGATCTTTTCACCCGATTAGCCATGATCTTTTCACTCGATTAACCATGATCTTTGCACCTGAGTAGACATGATCTTTTCACCCGATTAGCCATGATCTTTGCACTCGATTAACCATGATCTTTGCACCCGACTAGACATGATCTTTTCACTCGATTAACCATGATCTTTGCACCTGAGTAGACATGATCTTTTCACCCGATTAGCCATGATCTTTGCACTCGATTAACCATGATCTTTGCACCCGACTAGACATGATCTTTTCACTCGATTAACCATGATCTTTGCACCTGAGTAGACATGATCTTTTCACCCGATTAGCCATGATCTTTGCACTCGATTAACCATGATCTTTGCACCCGACTAGACATGATCTTTTCACTCGATTAACCATGATCTTTGCACCTGAGTAGACATGATCTTTTCACCCGATTAGCCATGATCTTTGCACTCGATTAACCATGATCTTTGCATCCGAGTAGACATGATCTTTTCACCCGATTAGCCATGATCTTTGCACTCGATTAACCATGATCTTTGCACCCGACTAGACATGATCTTTTCACTCGATTAACCATGATCTTTGCACCTGAGTAGACATGATCTTTTCACCCGATTAGCCATGATCTTTGCACTCGATTAACCATGATCTTTGCACCCGACTAGACATGATCTTTTCACTCGATTAACCATGATCTTTGCACCTGAGTAGACATGATCTTTTCAACCAATTAACCATGATCTTTGCACCCGACTAGACATGATATTTTCACTCGATTAACCATGATCGCTGCACCTGAGTAGACATGATCTTTTCACCCGATTAGCCATGATCTTTGCACTCGACTAACCATGATCTTTGCACCTGAGTAGACACGATCTTTTCACCCGAGTAAACATGATATTTTCGCCCGAGTAGACATGATCTTTTCACCAGATTAGCCATGAACTTTTCACTCAAGTAGACATGATCTCTTCCATGCTTAATTTAATTTTCATCCATTTGTTTTTCGGAATTCTAAGATCAAGATCAGGCGATAAGTCCAAGGACATCGTATAATTCATATTTTTTTCTGTATAATTTGCACTGACAACTTTGGGCTACGAAATCCTAGGGAAAAAAAAGTTCCGTGACTTGTTAACCCGAATTTTTACATCTGTTCAACTTTCTATGATGTTCATAATGACTAAACAAAGAAATTCCTGTAATTTACCCTTTGAAGTGTAAATTTGACACAGTATTTGGAGCAGATATGCGGGGATGTTCACACAAAAATACCTAAAATATAAGCTTCTACTAGAAGAAACAAAATATATGACAACATTGAAGTATTGCGTCAGAAAATGGTCAATCATGTTTCTTCCATACTTCTTCTTTATGGCTCTTGGCAATGCCAGTTCGTTTATAATCCCTGCTTTTCTAAGTTCTGCTTTCCATTGGCATAAGCAACGTAAGTACATCTTGTGCAAATTATTGAAACAACCGCTTCAGTTTCCTTTCATTCACAATACGGTCAGTTTTAGACCCACTGCAGTGTAACCGATTTCTATTTTTTCCTTGAATTAGGTCATTTTCAGAGGTATGAAGAAATATGAATTCATTTTCGGGTTGTATGATGAAATTTGTTTGGATTTGAAAAATATTGCGTCATCTGTGATTGCATCAAATTTTTATCACGCCGAGACAATAATGTCTCGGATGTCGATTAGTTGTCCTAGGGCCATTGTCTTCGATGGACTTTATTCCAAAGAAGTGTACGAAAATTGAAAAAAATGCTGCAGAAAGACACTAGCAAGCCTTTCCAGTGAACAAATCAAAGTAGTAGACTGGCCTGGAACTCGTCTGGTAGTCAATCTGCAAGGAACGATTTCATGAATGGGCACACGAAGTACTAACATGTGCACTGGGTCATGGAAAAAAGTAAATAATAACGGAATTATTTGTTTCGTTTCAAGTAATTTGTGCAAGGGTTATATATTGTTTCTTCCATCTTGTCTTTAAGATTTCCTGTTAGTATCATTTTTCTCAGCATTCTTTCATCATCATGTGTTTCAGAAATATCAGTTGTCTCTTTATGACACTCAGTGTCATTTTCGCGTCACTTTTCCTTAAAACTTCTCATTGATTACATACTCTCTCTGTTATATTCTCAGCATCCTTCTGTAGAACAACAACCGCATTGCCTCATGTCGCCAGAAACATTAATAATGAGCGGGAAGAGGAAATAGTAATCAGGAGGACAGGAGATAGCGATTGATATTGCATTTAATTTTCTTCAGCTGGAAAGCATGGAGCCGGAAGGGAGTTCCACAAGCAAAAATTGAGATAAAATAAATCGTTAGCATAGAATTTAGGGCTATATCTAGCCAGCTCAACTGTAAAATGATGCGATCTCGACACTAATCTAATACTGCTCTCAAATTCATACAGTCTAGGTACCATATCGAAGATCTCATCCGAACAATTACCTTGAAAGTATTTATAAAAAAGGCATAGAGAGGCAAACTTATGGCGGTGTGAATTTGATTGAAGCCGAGCCGCCAGAGCAAGACCAATAATATTGCTGATTCTTTTTTTGGACCTTATCAAGGAGCTTAAGGTAAATAGCAGTAGGACCAGACCATATGTTGCAGCAATATTTTAAACAAGTACGAATGATAGATCTATAGTCTGTTAGATTATTTTGTATACTTATGTACTAGTGAGCAAACCTAAATGACTTGACTCACTTTATAGTTCCCCATTAGAAGGTTAACCAATCAGGAGACGTGAAATATTCAGTCCGTCGTGTATAAAGGCGGCCATTTTGTTTACTCTCTCCGAATATCCAGTGCCAATCTGTCAGAATTAGAACGGAAGGAAGAACTACGCTCTGCTACTTTATCGGGATATCCACTGCTAACCTGAACTACGCTTCCCTACTGTCTTCGGAATATTCACTGCCAACCTCTGGATTCTATACTCAAAGACTACCGTCATCATGAACAACATAGACATGCAAGATAGATTCCGTAGAGAATAACTGTCTCACACAACAGAGTGAACCGACATTCTTAGAAGCCAGATTCAATATAGTCTTTCCACAACATGTCAGCTGAGAACGTTGGCCCGAGAAGGCGCAACGAGTTACTTTCCTGGAGGTTAGCATCAGCCATAATGATGGAAGGCATAGAGGGAACTCTCAGATGATTAATGGAGAGAAGTTTAGTTTTGGAGGAGTTAAAATTGATTTTCTAATTATTATTCTAATAACGTGCCCAAATAAACCAAGTCTTCCTTGCAGTTCAAATAAATGTTAGTGTCGTACCTTATCAAATACATTTTTGTTATCTATGCAACATGATTAAATGTCCTTCAACATTTGTATTATTGTGAATTACATTTACATTCAAATCATAAAACTGATGAAAAGTAGATCGCAACAAAAACAAGTATTTAATAAACTCATTTTATGTTAATATTCATGCACAAGTAGTTACCGTGTTTTACGAGTAAAAAAAAGCCCACGATGTAGATATATTAGAGATACCTCCATTTCAGCAAGGTACCATCTAGGAAAAGCTTTCAATGTGTCAAGCAAGGTATCAGTCTATTAGAAAACATTAGAAAAGCACTTTCGACATAACAAGAAAACATTATTGTACATAAAAAGAAAAAAAGAAAAAAGCACACTATTCGTCTCCAGTTATTTGTTTCTGTCCACTTCGTTTAACGGACATAAATCTTTGCTGCTTTAATGTTCCACAGCCCAGTTAAGTGTTTTACCATTATCGCATATTTGAATGTGTAATTTTGCAATTGTCTATTTTATGATACTAGTAGATTGTTTCAAGATATTTACGGAGCCGAGAAATGAAAACTCGATTTTGTGAAAGAACAAATTACAGTAGTAATTAAAAATATATATATTTCAGAAATATTCAAATATTCAAATTATATTTAAATATTCACATAATAAAATGTTAAGAACATTACAAGATTCAATAGGAGTACATAGGTTCACCTGTCGCCCGGTTCAAGCACATCCCCAGTTTTTTTTTAAAGGAGTGGAGTTTTATCCCTTGTTTAGGATTTAGGATTGGGTTTCCTTCTAAAAATTTCTCATTCTCTTTCACTTCCAGTAGAGCAATAATTCCCAACGGTGTTGCATGGCAATATTTTGTTGGGGCAAGCGTAGGATTGTTACTTTTCTTTCTGATCTAAAACAGTTTGATTTTCCAACATGGGTGATGCAGAAAATGCTAGTGGATATCTCTGATGTTTCAATGCAGTTCTAAGAAGAACTCTCGGAGATACAAAATGATAAGTCTATTAAAACATTATTCAATTTAAAAGGAGTGATGGCATAACTTAATGAGACTAACAAAATAACCAAATTCAACTACTGTTGCAAGAAATTTGTTGTTACCATTTCCATCTTCATATTTAGCTGAATCTGGCTTTAGTGCTGTAAATGATTTGTTATTGAAGAAAAGAAATCAACTCGATATCACTAAACGCGGAAACTTGAGGCTTAAACTGACTAAATTGGTGCCTAATATAAAATCTATCTGTAGCAGGTATGACGCACAAGGATCTCACGAACAGTCATTTTGTAATGAGCTCAAATTTCATTTAGCATTATTATTCGACGGTTAAAATGATCAAAATATATTACAGAAGAAGCTTTCGTTCAAATATTTTATATCTCTGCCTTTCAGTTCTGTTAAGGGGTCTCCCCTTTTCACACAAATGGACTCACCCAAGGTATACATATACTACTACCAGTGAATACCCGAACAGTCAAGTAGGAGTTGAGACGGAACGACAGAAGAGTAGTAGAGAGCAGTAGTAGTAGAGTAAGTCACACACAGAGACGGCGCCAAGCGTCACGGTTATCGAGCACGTAGACTCAGTAAAGAGTTATACCGCGATACTTCAATACCAAGACTGTATATATATTAGTGCTACTAACCCACATTCCTGGATCTACTAACCCGTATTACCAGTTTGTATTATTACGTTAATAGATTTATTTTCCTTATCCATTCCTGGCGTTTGTTATTCATTGATATCAGATTCATCCCGGAATCCACAACAAGTTCTCCATTAGATGTTTTAAAAGTATATATATTTAACTGCCTTTTTCTTTAAAATTTTTCCCCTCTCTTTTCTCGTCATGGTCTTTGGAGACTTGTTTAGAGACCAAGTTAATGGCCTTTTAAGATTCCTTCATGTGAATTGCAGTAAAATTTTGAATACGTAAGAATTAAATATTATGGGGGGCACCATAATTTTAGAAATAACAAAATGGGCCATGGCCTAAAATTGGTTGGGAACCACTGCAGTAGACTCCGGCATCTTAATAGCCTTATTACCTTGCTTGGGATGAATTGATAAAAAATAAAAATAAAAAGAGATACACACATCATATGAGCCAATAGTTTTTACGGCATGGTTAAGCAAGATTCATATTCGACGGGATAAATGATACGTGGCTTTTATAGACGCACTCCTATTTTAGACGCTGATATTCAGAAATGTGCCTTCTGGTGCAATGGATATCGGCTGGAAATGAGAAATCACAGAACCGGGTTCAAATTCCACTCCAGTTCGTTACATTCACTTACACGCAAATACCTTGGAAAGGCATGAATCCATCAATTCCCCTGCTATGGGTTAAATAGCAGGACAGACTGCATCATATAGCCTTGGTTAGCACTCAGTCTACCGTTGAAAGAAATAGCAACCTACTGCGGCAAAGTCTTCTACCTAGTCAGTCATGAATCGAAAGAGACATGATCGCCTAAACGTGTATCACCTATGGCACTTAACTGACTGATTGTCATTCAGAGCAGGACAGACTGCATCATATAGCCTTGGTTAGCACTCAGTCTACCGTTGAAAGAAATAGCAACCTACTGCGGCAAAGTCTTCTACCTAGTCAGTCATGAATCGAAAGAGACATGATCGCCTAAACGTGTATCACCTATGGCACTTAACTGACTGATTGTCATTCAGAAAAAATAATTTATTCGTGTCACAATACAGTTTAGCCTGGTTGCTTCTCTCTCTGTAGAAGTTATATTCCTTCTTTTTATTCACTCATAACAATATGGCCGACACAGTACTTCCGTGTTTGAACAATGGCCGAAACGGTGCTTCCGTTTTCTTAGTTCCCTGAAACAGCAATTTTTATCATTATTTGTTCAGTACAGTAAGAGATACAAAAGCGTTTGATAAAGTATATCACAAAGAAGTGTTAGAACTGCAATTTAACAATTAGGTATTTGAGAAGTATATTAGTATAATACAGAACTTGTGCGGGGTGCAAACCGCTTGCATACAAATAAAACAGGAATTCTTCTTCTTCTTCTTCTTCTTCTTCTTCTTCTTCTTCTTCTTCTTCCGGTTCTTGAATTGTGGGTGTTCTTCCTCAAGTTGTACGACCTCAGATAACACCTTTCGCAGATTATTTACAGCGTAAAGCAACGCAAACTTCTAAAGCGACAGGATATGTAGGTTTTATTCCGAAATTCGATGATATAGATCCCAACGCTTCAATGATGACTGGAACAACAGTGACCTGAAGGTCCCACATTCTGGCAATTATTATTATTATTATTGTTGTTGTTGTTGTTGCTGTTGTTGTTGTTGTTGTCACAACTTGGTAAGGAGGCCCGTAATAATAACATCAACACAGATTTTAGTCTGATTACTTCTCTGCCGGTAGATGAAATATTCCTGCATTTTATTCACGCATAACAATATGGCAGAAACAGTGCTTCCGTGTCTGAACAATGGCCTGAATTTTCCCTTAGTTTCCCGTGACAGCAATTATTATTATTATTATTCGTTCAGTACAGGAAGAGGTACAAAAACCTTTGATAAAATACATCACAAATAACTGTTAGAACTGCAATTTAACATTTAGATATTTGAGAAGGACATTAGAATAATCCAGAAGTTAAGCGTGGTGCAAACCGCCTGCATACGGATAGAATATGAATTCAATAAATATGCTAAAATAGAAAGAGGTGTAAAACAAGCATCTTCTCACCGGACTCATTAACTGGAACAATAGTGACGTGAAGGTCCCACATTCTGGCAATTATTATTATTATTATTATTATTATTATTATTATTGTTATTGTTATTATTGTTGTTGTTGTTGTTGTTGTTGTTGTTGCTGCTGCTGTTGTTGCTGCTGCTGCTGCTGCTGCTGCTGCTGCTGCTTGGTAAGAGGCCCGTAATAAAACAGCAACACAGTTTCGCCTAGTTACTTCTCTGCCGGTAGATGTGATATTCCTACTTTTTATTCACACATAACAATATGGCCGACACTGTACTTCCGTGTCTGGACAATGACCAAGACAGTACTTCCGTTTCTTTAGTTCCCGGTTGCAACAATTCTATTGTAGCCTGTAATGCTTAAAGCAAATTATCGGTACATTAATAATAAATTGGCGAAAGTATGGCGAACATACAACGTTTCCTTTTGTGTATTTTTAACAAATTCATGAAATTCTAATATTCAACTGACATTTTCTACATATTGGGACGTTTCCTGTAGCGGTATGTTTATCGGAGTTACTTATCAATCATGTTAAAAGCATTTCAATATGAGTTTTAGATAAACTCTCTCACGTATAATAAAAGAAGCTTTGATCACAAAATAAAGCGGTAAGTTGGGTTTTTCTTTTTTCAGTGATTAATTTCCCTAAAAGTGATTTTGTTATTCAGAACTTTGCTTTTCGAAAATTACTTTCATGAAAATGTGTCATTTGCATTGTTTGCAGGAATCTGCTGCCACGTTAAAATATTAATATAAAAGCAATTTAGCTACAGAAAAACACATTCTTCTTCTATGTGCCCTGTCCCTTCAGGGCGTAGGCAATCATGGCTCTTCACTTCTTCCTGTCCTTTTTAGCTCTTAGTAAATTCTGTCTTTTGTCATATCTCCTAAACTTTGTCTCTCCATCCAATTACTCAAGATCTTTCTTCTTCTTCTATGTGCCATGTCCTTTCAGGAAGTAGGCGATCATGGCTCTCCACTATTTCTTGTCCTTTATAGCTCTTAATAAATTCTGACATTTTTTTATCTTTCCTAAAGCTTGTTCGACCTTCCTTCTAATCAAGCTCACTAGGTAGGTTATACGTTGTTTTAATCTATCGCTGTTTTTTTCAATCTGCCCTGAGAGTATCAGATTTTCCTAGCCAACTTTCCTCAGGAATTTCAACTGCTTATTTTTGATGGTCGAGCAATGGCATTCTCAGAATTCATCTAAATAGCCTGGTTCTTCAAGTCTCTTAGTCACCTATGAGGAGAATGTCCAGCACGCATTGCCATATAGAAGGATTGATATTACATAACATTACAATACTGACAGCTTTGTTTCTAACGAAATGTTTATATTTCTTCATACTTTGCTTAGCTTTTGGAAGGTATCTTTCACCTCTCCAAATGTGCCTTCGGATTTCGCTGTCGGACTTTCCATCCTCCGTTAAAACATTTCCCTGGTATTTAAACTTTTGTACTTGTTTGATTGTGGTTTCTCCAATTTATAATTCTAAAGTCGGGCTGTTCCTTTTCTCGTATTCTGTCTTCTATTGATGTGGAGTCCCTCTTTTTCACTGTCTATCACTACCATCTGTAGTGTCAGCCATGACCCCTAGCAAAACCCCTTGACAGGAAACATATCACTCGTGAGATGAAATGACCGAGGAAAGCAGTGAACAAGACCAGGCGGGACAAGATCAGAAATTAGACAATAAGAGATATGGTAGGAGCAATACCAATCATACAACACATCAAACGACAGAGGATCAAGTGGTTCGGACACTTCACTCGTATGCTTATCAACCAACCAACCCTAGGAGCATACACCCTCAGGTACTCTGGCTGGAGAACCAGAGGCAGACCAAGAAGACGTTAGAGCGACTCAGTGACAAACACTCTCAAAGCTCACGAGATATCTCGCCTCCAGGCCACTCGGCTCGCTGCTGACAGTCGACTGCGTCTCCCCGCGTCGCCTAACAGCACAAGCGGAAAGAAAAACTAAACTGAACTTTCTGTAGGTGTTCTTGTAGTTTCTTTGCTCTGTCTGCTCTCAACACCGTGACATCTGCATATCTTTTGTTGATAAGATTGTTAAGCCACCAGTAATGAATCCTGGTAGTACTTCTAATTCTCTCAGAATCCATTCTCTACAGTTTGAATAAGTCCGGTGAGAAGACGCCTTCTTGTCTTACACCCCTTTCTGTTTCAGTATCTTTTCTGCCAATATAGCTTCTGGATTTATTCTAATATTCCCCACAAATCATCGCAATAATGAATTTGTACAGTTAATATTATTATTTTTTGATTGAATACTCACTGAAAAAGAGACATTAAAACTGAAATTTTATTTTTATTTGAAATGTTTACAGGAAGCTAATACCACATAACAAAAATATTAAAAAAGCAATTTAGGTACAGCCAAACACATTCAGTCAGTCAGTTATGCGTCATGAGTGATACACACTTAAGTGATCATGAATCTTTCTATACATGACTGACGAGGCAGATTTTTTCCCGCACTAGGTTGCTATTTCTTTCTGCAGTAGACCAGTTGTCACCCAAGGTTATAGAACCCGGTCTGTCCTGCTATTTACCCATAGCTGGGAGGGAGAAGAAGAGGATTCACACCATTCCCAAGGGAAGCACGTAAGTGAATACAATGGATTCGACTGGAAAGTCAGTCAGTCAGTTATGTGCTATGCGTGATATACGCTTAGACGATCATGTATCTTTCGATACATGACTGACGAGGCAGATTTTTTTTTACCTTCAGTAGGTTGCCATTTCTATCTGCAGTAGACCAGTTTCCATCCAAGGCTATAGAACCCGGTCTGTCCTGCTATTTGCCTGTATCTGGTGGGAGAAGAAGAGGATTCATACCTTTCCCAAGCGTATTAGAACATAAGTGAATGTAGCGGATTCGACTGGAATTCGAACTCGGCTCTCCGATTCCTTAATCCGAACCGAAGTAAAACAAAAAACAAAAAAAAGCTAGCAGTAAAGCTGAATAGAAAGTCAGAAATCCTAAGAGTAAATGCATCCGACATATTCGCTGTAATAATTATTGCAAGAGAAATGAAAACGCCAAAAGCTATTACTTCGGTACAAAAATTACAGCAGGAGACATTACTGTATATAAAAAGCATGACAGCAATACAAGTAAAGCATATATCAATTGTATTTTTTATTCTTTTCTACGGTTTATCAACCCTTTGCATATTATTTAAAGCCAGAAAAGGATTTTAGATTGTAATAATTTTTTTAGCTAACACTGGATTAGAAATAGGAGTCTTACTAATTAACCCATATCTGGGGAGAACATGTGGATCCATACCTTTCCCAAGGGAATTTGCGCGTAAGTGAATATAAAGAACACAATGGGAATTGTTACTCGGCTCTGCGATTAATAACTCCAGTAATTAATCCATTACACCCCCTGTATATCTAAGAAAGTTTTGGGAGATAATAATGATTTACTGATACATGTTCAACTAATTAACCCATAGCTGGGGGAGAAGACGTGGATTCATACATTGAATATAACGAATCCGACTGGAATTGTAACTCGGTTGTCTGATTTCCTATTCCGAATGTCTTGCTGGTATTAAAAATGTATTTTTACACTTTCATAGGGTTTGGACCCCAACTGATGCCACCACCCCGGGTCAGGGTGGACCTGGGAACACCAATAACCAAGAGATGGCTCCACGCTTCTCAAAACTCAACGACCCTTGCAATGAAATGACTGGCTTAAACATTATAATTAGTTTTCTGACAGTAATTAACCCATATCTGCTTAGCAAATAAAACAACATATTTATCAGGATACTTCTTTATGTGCCTTCAGGGCGTAGGCGACAATGGCTCTCCACGATTTCCTGTTCTTTGTAGCTCTTAATAAATTTTGTCTTTTTGTTATCTCTCCTAATCCCTGTTCTGCCATCCATTTATTTAAGCTCACTAAGTATGTTATGCGTTGTTTTCCTCTGTTCCGCATGTCTTCAATCTGTCCTGTGAGTACCAGATTTCCCAAGCCCTCTTTCCTCACTATATGCGCTAGAAATTTCAACTGTCGTTTCCCTATGTCAACCATCTGTTTCTTTTTGTTTCTTTTTTCTCTTCGATTTCGTCATTACTCAAATTTTCGGTCCATGCTATCCTCAATATCCTTCTGTAGAACCACATTGCTGTTGCTTCAAGTCTCGTCTTCATCCTTGAGGATATTGCTCAGCAGTCACTGCTATGCCGCACTGATATCACGTATCACTTCAGTACTCTTTTCTTTGGTTCTAAGGAAATGTTGCTGTGTCTTAATACATTACTTAGCTTTTGGAAGGCATCTTTCGTTATCCCAATGCGCCTCCGGATTCCAATGTTTCACTTTCCGTCATACGTTAAAACACTTCCCAGTTATTTAACAACCTTGCATTCTGTCTTCTTGCAGTTGATGTTTAGTTCTTTCTTCTCGCTTTCCGTCGTTACTGTCGGTGTCTTTTATAAACACTGTATCATCTGCATATCTTATGTTGTTACCATTGTAGCCACCAATAGAGAATCCTTGTAGGATTTCTAATAAGTGATGTAAATAAAAAGACCTAACCCAATATCCTGACATCTCTAAAGAAAGAGGCTATGATATAGGACACTCGGTATATAGTCCTTGTATAACTAGTTGTCATTGGGTACTAGTCTTGTTTGAAAATGTGCAAATTTGTTCGCTACTATTCAGAAAATAAACCTTTTCAGAAAAAGTAATTTGCTTTTGCTAAGTTAAACATTAAATCTTGTTCGTTTTGTTGTTGTGTTATTTTTTCTTTAATTTCCAGTGAATTCGACAAAGTCTTTTATTTCAACCAGAACGTTTCTTTTGCTTACCACTTCGATTGTGCTACAAGGAAAGGAAAATCAATATTCGAAAAAAAGACAAGCTTTCTGAATAGATTCCTTTTTGTCTGTGTTCGCCAAGAAAGATTTTACAGTTCATATTCTTTGTAGAAGATCCAATAAACATTTCTGACAACAAATTTTCGTGAAAGTAATTTTTTTCCAAAATCTCCGAATTAAAAAAAACAAACTTTTAGGGAGATTAAACTTTGGCTAAAGAAGTTCTGTAAACGGAATTATTTTCTGATCAAAGTACCAAACGCTGAACATGAATAGTTTGACGCCTTTTATTATACGTTAGTGAGTTAATCTAAAACGTCTTCCCTAATATGCCCAAAGGCTTTTAAGATGATTAAATAAGTAATTCCGAGAAACATGCCAATTTATGAAACGCTGAACATGAATAGTTTGACGCCTTTTATTATACGTTAGTGAGTTAATCTAAAACGTCTTCCCTAATATGCCCAAAGGCTTTTAAGATGATTAAATAAGTAATTCCGAGAAACATGCCAATTTATGAAACGCTAAGAATTATCAATGCATGCAAAAACGTTCAATGTGCAAAAAATTTTTTTGTTCATGTTCAACTGTCGTGGTAGCTTGTTTTTTTTTAAAGATATTTTCATTACCTGCTTTATTCGGCTTATAACCCTATCAAGTTAAAACACAGGTTCCTGTACAATCAAGCAACGTCGAGCTTGGTCAGTACCTCTGTGGATGACCGCTTGGGTATACCAGATGCTGTAAGCTTGGATGTGCGGGTGGTGTAATGGATTTGTTTAGCCTACAGCTGTATCAACTGGTGTAATGGATTCGAAAATATATTGTAGGTTTCGTTTTGATTTATGGTCAAATTTTCACAGAAGACAGAAAATATGGCGCCTAGATAGCATTGGAAAGATGCGTTCTAAAAACGAAGCAAAGTGAAACTTTTTTTTTACTTCGTTTCGGATTGAGGAATCGGAGAGCCAAGTTCGAATTCCCGTCGAATCCATTGCATTCACTTATAAAACTTGGGATTAATCTTCATCTTTATTATAGGTAAATAGCAGGACTAGCCTTGGATGGCAACTCTGAATTCAAAACCAGCAGAGGGTCGTTTTGGTATTTGGCCCTTCAAAAAGTGTGGTTGGTTCTGTACAAAGCCTTCGTCACTATAATCAAACCATATGTGCTGGTGTCTGGGCTGTCGTTTTCTAGGAACTGAGCCGCTTGATACGTCGAATACGACGCGAGAGTCCACTATATATATATATATATATATATATATATATATATATATATATATGTTGAATGAGATAATACAAAAAATCTAACACCTTTTGCCCACTTCAACAGCCTAAAGTAACATTCATAATTGTAGGATTATATATATATATATATATATATATATATATATAGTAATCATCTTCAGTTGTCCATTATCTTTGGTTCTGTGATATTTTATGTATTGATGTGTCGTGGCATTTGTGTCCCTGTGATACCAGTTCGTATCCCTTTATGCTAAACCATAGTCTATTGCTCCAATAATCAGCACATCACAGAATTAAAACAAATAGATACATGATGATGGAGAGAGGTACATATCCGAAACATTGTGTTTATAAAAATATCTATGGCAACCAAACAGGAGAACACTAGCTAAAGTAAATGAAATTATATTAATGAGATGTGCATGGATTCTAAAATATCTCGGAGGTTTCTTTTTAATTTATGGTCAGATTTTCACAGAAGACAGAAAACATGGCACCTAGATCCGAAGACGCATTGGAATAGCAAAATATTGTTGTGGCATTTTTGTCCCTTTGTCCATTATCTTTGGTTCTGTCATATTTTATGTGTTGATGTGTCGTGGCATTTGTGTCCCTTTGATACCGGTTCGTATTCCTTTATGCTAAAGCAACACTGTTGTATACCATACCTATGAACATTAATGTGTATGTCCCAATACTAAAAAATACGTTGGACACTATTGTAAGTGAGGGTAATATTCTGTCTAAGTAGTTCACCACTAGCAGTGGTTTACCTACTTTACGCCGCTGGCGAGTATTGTATTTTGTTGATGTTATAAAGATTACCATTTCATTTCCAACTGTCGTTTTGTTTATTCCTCATTCAGTAACCCTTTCAAGTTTAAAACAATGTGCTATCCACATTAGTTGTTGCTACAGTTGGTAGTCATCAAGTGATGTGATTTCTGTTTTTTTGTAGTTCTTTGTTTGTGAGTCTGTAACGCCAGTCTATGCGGTTCGAAGAAGGATAGTCTTCGCTGAATTCTGCAGGCTACATTCGCTCGATGCTATTTTAACCATTGATCTGAGAGATCGGTTGTATACAGCTGAGAGTTTATATATTTTTGAATATGTTTGGCACCATGTATGAAATCTATATGAAATCTCGATCCGACATGGCTATTTAATTTTACCTGACTCGTTTTTTTTTTCAGGATAATGTTTTGGCTTTGTAGCAATTTGCGGTGTTGGGCGAAACTATCTCCAGCACAGACTTTTCTATATTCCATTTTCTCTCATATGCTAAATTTGTTATAACTCATCTATACAGTGTGATATTTAAAATGCTTAACATTTACGAATTCCAGAAATTTAGTGCAAGGAATTTTGAAATTGTAGTATGGACCGCCATTTTGAAATTGTAGTAAGGACCGCCATTTTGTAATTGTCGTATGGACCGACATATTGAAATTGTAGTATGGACCTCCATTTTGTAATTGTCGTATGGACTGACATATTGAAATTGTAGTATGGACCGCCATTTTGTAATTGTCGTATGGACTGACATATTGAAATTGTAGTATGGACCTCCATTTTGTAATTGTCGTATGGACCGACATATTGAAATTTTAAGTATGGACCGCCAATTTAAAATTGTAATATGGATCGACATTTTAAAATTACAACTATAGACGGCTATTCTGAAACTGTAATATAGACCGCCATTTTGAAATTGTAGTATGAACCGCCATTTTAAAATTGCAACTATGGACGGCTATTCTAAAATTGTAATATAGAATGCTATTTTGAAATTGCAAGTATGGACCCCCATTTTGAAATTGTAATATTGACGACATTTGGAAATTGTAATATATGACCGACATTTTAAAATAGCAAGTATGGAAGGCTATTCTGAAATTGTAATATAGAGCGCCATTTTGAAATTGTAAGTATAGACCGACATTTTGAAATTGTAGTATGGACCGGCTTTTTGAAATTGCTGGTATGGACCGCCATTTTCAACTTGTAACTATGGACCGCCATTTTGTAATTGTCGTATGGACCGACATATTGAAATTGTAAGTATGGACTGACATTTTGAAATTATATGGATCGACATTTTAAAATTGCAATTATGGACGGCTATTCTGAAATTGTAATATAGACCGCCTTTTTCAAATTGTATGGACCGCCATTTTGAAATTGTATTAGTTCGATTCAAAAATTCTAACTAATATCACCTGAAAAAAACCGGAGCGTACAACGGCTGAAACTTCGTGGATATGACAGTAAAGATAGGACAACAGCCCGAACAATGTAAATAGTTTTAATATTTGGCACTCTATGTCATTTTTTAGAATACAAGATACTGGCTTTGTCGGACACGTTGTAAACACATCTTCGGTTTGCAAGCAAGATATGTTCGAGAGAACAGATAAGTTGAATAACGTTAAAACAACTTTACGGTTCTCAGACAATGACTTTTATCTGATGCATTGAAATCGATGAAAATAGCGTCACATAAAAAGCTAAACGTAAATAACAGCAAACCAGACAAACATTTTCGTGTTGCTTTGTGGGCCGCAGATTGTCTGAAATATTTCCAATTTTGATGTAAGGGAGACAGACTATGGCAATTTTCTGACTAATGTTGTAAAGTCTTACAACTCTGCTGGGAAAAGTTGATTTTGCACTTTAGTTGTTAATATAAAGGTGGTTTCTAATGCAGGCCATCGCATTTTAGTAAATGTCTGGGTCATCCTTTATAGGTTATTTAGAGGTGCGTGGGATATATAGCGTAGATAGGGAAATGACAATTTCAAATGGCGGGTCATTTTTGCAATTTCAAAATTCAAGAGCCACTTAATGTAGAGAGCTATTGTGTGGTGTTTTATGAGCAGAAGAAAAGACAAGAAGTGAAGTTCATGTGGTTATGTAGGAAAGATAAGGATTAACCCTAGACATGAAGAGGGTAAGATGAAAGTTAATCGCCATCTTCAATCCTGTTCATCTTTTGTTCTATTCTCAATCCTCCCTATACTCAGTCTTTTCTCTCACTTTCCCACCTTAACCCTAACCCTGCGTACTAGTGTCATTACCGCCTTGTTTTGGGGGCGGAATGTTTAACAAAATAAATATGCAGCATACTTGTCGAGAACGCGGATGTGATACGGAGCTACCACAGCAATAAAAGCTGTTAAAAGAAACGTAAACCCTCATAATGCAAAACAAGATATCAGCGATTTAATAACATTAATTACGTAAGCGGTCACAAGGTACAGATCGGATTTGGAAATTAAGAATATATATGTTTTCAGCAATTTTTATACCGTTGGGCACAGCACAAACACACCATTTATTATAGTAGCATAACAAAAGAAAAATCATTGACGATGGCTAACAGTTTTTGCCGAAAGCGCTCGGAACCAACAAACGTTCCTACAGTTTTTACCTTCATTAAATCAAGGCACATAAACATAAGAAAACACAACAAAAGTAACTTGTCAGTATTCTTCAATGAAGCACACACACATACATAAACAGACACACACACACGTGTGTGTGTGTGTTTGTGTGTGTGTTTATGTATGTGTATGTTAAAAGGAATGTGTGTTTAACGAAATCAGTATGTGTGTGTTTAACAAAATGTGTGTGCGTGTGTTTAACGAAATGTATCGGTGCATTTAACAAAATGTGTGTGTATGTTTAACGAAAAAATGTTTGAGGTATCAAATATACAAGGTACGATGGATAAATTGTCGTCTAAATGATGCGATACTGAAAATAACAATGACATTTTAACAGATATATTTACCAAAATTAAACAAAAATATCTTGAAATAGTAAAGTGTAAATTTATTCAATAAAATCGCCATTGGCTCCAACAACGGCCTCAAGACATTTCCTGCAACTCTTCTGGACGGTCTACTTGTTTAAGTCGGCGAATGCTTCTATAATCCTTGCCTACAGTTTATATTTGGTGTTACAAAAAGTGTTGTTGGTCTTTGCTCAACTGCGCCCCACGCATAATAATCAAGGGCTTCTGAAAGTTAGATGGCAAGATGTAAAGGGTGATGTGGTCGCAGAAATTGTCTGGCAACCATGCCTGCCTTTTCCTGCTTGTGTGGTATGGTGCAGAGTCCTGTTGCCAGACATCAGTTCTTTCAGCAGCTACCATCTTTACCAAGGGAAGCATTATCTCCTCAAGGCAAGATGTAGGCCTCCGTGATGAGTCTGGGGCCCTGTGAGAAGATGGATGGAGGCATCGACATCACTAGTGATTACTCCAAACACTGTCTAAGAAATCTTAAATCTAGCTAAATGGTATAGCACGGAAGACATATATTTTCTTTGAGATTTCTCGGACGTTCAGGCCGGTTAATGTTGTTAATACTGCTCATAATAAAACAGAGCATTTACTTAAATATTTGTACCCATAAAAATAACGTATGAACAATACACACACACACACACACACGCGCGCTCGCATATATATATATATATATATATATATATATATATATATATATATATATATAGATAGATAGATAGATAGATATAACCGCATGACCGTAAGTCACCATGCAATGCTGTTCCCTATATCAAGATTTTCTCTCTCTCGCTTTCTCACTATATATATATATATATATGTATATATATATATATATGACTGCTAACATTGGAGATTCTTCTTTGTATCTTATCAAGAATTTCGAGATAGTTATGTGCCAAGCCTGATACATGCTTAAGTGATCATGTATCTTTCGATACATGACTGACGAGTCAGATTTTTCCCCGCAGTAGGTTGCCATTTCTTTCTGCAGTAGACTAGTTGCCACTCGAACCTATATCCTATACGGAACTGTCATATAGCCTGACGTGCTCTTAACCGATCGAGCCACAGAGAATCGAAGTTTAAAGGCAGTAAATTCGACCTTGCTAATCGAACGATTCTCTGTGGCTTGATCGGTTAAGAGCACGTTAGGCTAAATGTCGGTTCCGTATAGGATACAGGTTCGAATCCTGTCGGAGGACGAATATTTTCTCTGAAAATTTCTCGGACATTCAGGCTGGTAAATGTTATTAATACTGTTTGGATACGCTTTGAGCAGATATGAATGTACGTGAAAGATTCATGGAAGATTGAAGTTTATAAGCAGTAAAATCGACATTGCCAATGGAACGATTCTACGTAGCTCGATCGGTTAAGGCACATCAGGCTAAATGACCGTTCCGTATAGGATACAGGTTCGAATCCTGTCGGAGGACGAATATTTTCTCTGAAAATTCCTCGGACATTCAGGCCGGTAAATGTTGTTAATACTGTTTATTATAAAAACAGTGCATTTACTTAAATACTTGTATCTATAAAAAAAGAATGTATAAACATAAAAATGTCTTAAAATAATTGTCGGACTTTGTCCATTTCCTAATATATATATATATGTGTGTGTGTACACACGTGTATGTATAGATATTGTCATCCACAGACAGACTGTTTTGCTGTATCACAGGTCATCAGTGTGGCTAGACATCCGATTGCCTCAAGCCGGAATCGAAACCCGACTAATTTGTCAACAGTCGGAGATTTTACCCCTATTAGGCATTATAAGAAAACTTAATAAAATTGGACCTACCATCGAATTCACAAATGAATTTGAAATAAATCTCTTCTTTGCCGCGACTTAATACGTAATAATAACAAATTAGAATTAATATGTAATAATAACTAATTAGAATTTAAAATTCATCGTAAATACGCTAACAAAAAAGATCTAATTAATTTCCTGTCACAATCAAAAAATAAAAATCAGAGTTAGTCATAGGATCCTACTTCAGTGTCCTTCGGATATGTAACCCAGAATAGCTAAGTAAAGAAGAGAAATATAAGGAGAAAACATTTAGATTTCTTCATTATCCAAATCATTTCATCCTTAACGCTAGAAAACAAGCTTATAAAATCCCCCAAACAAGACACAACAAATAGTAATTCTAATAGTATCAAATAAATTAGTTATCCCTAATACTAGTAACTTTACTACCAAGACAATCGGAGATATAATTCGGAAGAAAAATAAATCCAACACCAATTCAGATGTCGGTACTTATCCAATAAATTACCATGTCTACACATGCACTCTGAAATATTCTCACTTCGAAGACAATTCGCCGTAGAATATTAAGTACTCAATTAATTTGAGTCACGAACCCCGACAAAAAAAGAAAGAAAAAAAATCCTTCATAGTCGGGCAAACAAGTAAATACTCACAATTTTATTGGTTTCTTCACAACAATTGTAAGAAGAAAAAAAACAAAAAAAAAAACGATTTAATTAATTTCTATTCCCACCACAATCAAAGATTAAAGTCAGCGTTGGTTAATAGGATTCTACCCCAAAGTCATCAGGGTGTGTAACCCAGAGTACCTAGGTGAAGAAGGGAAATACATTGAGAAAACATGTAGACTTATTCACTACCCACACCATTTCATCCTCAACACTAGAAAACAAGCTTATAAAATCCACAAAACACGGCACCACTAATAGTACTTCTAACAGTAGCAAATAAATTAGTTTTCCCTGATACTAGAATCTTTACCACCAAGACGATCGGAGATATAATTCAGAACGAATATGTATCCAACACTAATTCAGATGTCGGTACTTATCCAATAAATTACCATGTCTACACTTGCACTCTGAAATATTCTCGCAACGAAGACAATTCGCCTTAGAATATTAAATATATTTTCTTGAAAATGAAATGCATCGCTGAGAACCCCATCTTAACCTGGAGTTCACCAGACAGCTACCTCAGTAAACAGAAAAGTAATCAAATTAGTAGACTTGCACCGAAATACCATACCATTCACCTGTGAACAATTGTCTTTCAGAAGGTATCATAACAAAACACTTAGAGCCCCTCCCCGCTCAACGAATTGATAATTGCGTTTAATTCGCAATTATTTCCTTTCTTATTGCGGGGAATTCTATTTCCCGTTCGATTCGAAAGCCACAACTAAAAAAAAAAAACTCTCTTGAGACAGAACTCTTTCTTCAGAGTATTTCCTTCTTCTAGACTGGTTGCCACCCAGTCTGTCCTGCTATTCATTGGTAAGCTGCTGGGAGAGAAAGAGATTTGGCCTCAGTCCGGGGCACGGGATAAAGAAGCAACTGAAGCTGGCTGAATTGTCACTTTCGTCAGTCTGTGAGGTGGCGCCGCTGAGCGCCGCTGAGCGCCCGTCACGTGAACCACGTGACTTCATCTCGAACAAAGGGAGATAATCGATTTTTTTGTGTCCCTACAGGCGTTTCTTAGTCAAAAATAGCCTGGCCGAGCCCAAGACCCTCTTCTGATTTTTCTTTCTTCTAGACGGCTTGCCACCCAGTCTGTACTGCTATTTATGCATAGCTCGCAGTGTGTGTGTGGGGGGGGGACGATGGATTCATACTTTTCACAAGGGTATATTAAAAAGTGATGGTAAACAATTCGACTGGAAGTCGAACCCTGCTCTCCGATTCCTGAATTCGAGCAGCTATCCATGGTGCCATTTCGACTTAATGCCCTGACATAAACACATTACTCCCGCCGTCAGTTACGATCTAAATAGGCTCTGCTCGCGAGGCGTTGGTTACCGTCATTTCAGTTAAAGAAATATTGGGAAAGACGAGGTTTTGGAAAAAAATGGAAACAAAAAGGAAGATCATACATAACAATGGGAAGAGACAGTTGAAGTTTCTGGGGCACATACCGAGGAGGAAGGGCATGGAAAATCTGATACTCACAGGACAGATTGAGAGCAAGAGGAACAGAGAAAAACAGTGCATAACATACATAATGCCATTTATGATGTAAATAGGCTACGCTCGCGCGGCTTTGGGTGACGTCATTCCAGGTTTTTTTTTTCTTTTTTTTTTTCTTTTAAGCTTATCACCCCAAGCAAGGCTGGAGGCCACTAGCACGCAAGGGGCTACAGAAGGTTTGGAGGCAGAGCAGATAGGAGTGGTAAAGGAGAGGATGTGGAGAAAGATAGTGGATCGATCAAGGCAAAGGGGTTACAGAAGATTTGGAGCGAGAGCAGATAGGAATGAAAGGTGAAAGGATGTGGAAAGTGGATAGATCAAGGGAACTGGAGATGTCGATTGGCGTTACACTTAAATAGTTGGAGATTGTATTTGTCAGGGAAACAGGAATAAGGAAGGGAGTTCCACAGGCGAGATGTGCGAAAGAAATATTGAGAATTCAAAACTGCGGAGAATCCAACAGGAAATTCCTCCACTGCCTTTCCAAAGAAATCTTAGTTCGCATAAATTAAAGAAAATGGAAGCTGACGTGATACATAATTTTCTACATCCTAACTGGACACGTATTAAATACTGTTTTATGATTACAGGATATCAAATTAGATTTTTGTTTATTTAAAATGAAGAATAAAAAAAAAATAGATTCGTTCTCAACGGCTTATCAACCCTTTGCAGGTTATTTAAAGCCAGAAAATTGTTTTAGATTGTAAGAATTGTTATTCTTTTAGAAAATGATCTAATGATACAATTTTTACTAATTAACCGATTCTTGGGAAGGGAGAGGTTGATTCATATCTAATCATAATTTGATAAACAAACATGAAATTATAGTATTGCTATAAAGTAGGGGATCAATCCTATATTACAATCAATATGTAAACTGATCCCTCACTTTGTGGTCACAGTTGATTCTATGCGTTTCTACTCTAGAGAATGTAAATAAATCTAAAAGACGTGCCTGTGTACATAATCAATATTTCATTGATTGATTGATTCGTTTTCAATGGTTTATCAACATTTTGCAGGTTTTTAAAGTCAGAAAATATTATTAGATTATGTGATTTTTGTAAAGAAAATAATGGTTTAGTGTTACTAATTAACCCATAGCTGAGAGAGAGAGAAAGAAAGAGAGAGAGAGAGAGAGGAAGAGGTTCCTTCATAACTAATCAGAATTTCAATTTATTTTTCCTTTTGTTGCAACTGCCATCTAGAATAAGTAGAACTATAAAAATTTGCCAGACTCTCTGGATTTGAATTACTCCTGTTACTTAATTTTTTTTTAGTTGCCTCATTTTTAAAGATTATCACAAAAGTAACATCAAATACCACAGTGTGAGGATCATTTATAACAAATTCAGCAGGGGAACTAAGAAAATGGAACAAAGAATAGGATGCGTTAGAAGTAGTTTCGCCCAACACCGCAAGTTGCTACAGAACCAAAACATTAAGCAAAATCTTGAGTCATATTACGGAATAGACGCGTCAGATAAAAAAAAATTGTAAACTGGTCATAGTTAAATATAAACGACATAACTGCCCAACAAACAGAATTGACAAAGTTTGTTATAAGTATTGTTTTGCCTATAAATTGGGTTTGGTTTGCGGCATATCAACCTCAATGGGTTATTTAATGCCGACAAGATTTTTATTGCTGGCAATATTTTTCATCTATCTATCTCAGTATATATTGCTTTGGTTTGTTTTGTTTTACGGCATATCAACCTCAATGTGTTATTTAATGCCGACAAGATTTTTATTGCTGGTAATATTTTTCATCTATCTCAGTATATATTTGTTTAGTTCGTTTTGTTTTACGGCATATCAACCTCAATGGGTTATTTAATGCCGACAAGATATTTATTGCTGGCAATATTTTTCATCTATCTCAGTATATATTGGTTTGGTTTGTTTTGTTTTACGGCATATCAACCTCTATGGGTTATTTAATGCCGACAAGATTTTTTATTGCTGGCAATATTTTTCATCTATCTATCTCAGTATATATTGGTTTGGTTTGTTTTGTTTTACGGCATATCAACCTCAATGGGTTATTTAATGCCGACAAGATTTTTATTGCTGGCAATATTTTTCATCTATCTATCACAGTATATATTGGTTTGTTTTGTTTTGTTTTACGGCATATCAACCTCAATGTGTTATTTAATACCGACAAGATTTTTATTGCTGGCAATATTTTTCATCTATCTATCTCAGTATATATTGGTTTGGTTTGTTTTGTTTTACGGCATATCAGCCTCAATGTGTTATTTAATGCCGACAAGATTTTTATTGCTGGCAATATTTTTTATCTATCTATCTCAGTATATATTGGTTTGGTTTGTTTTGTTTTACGGCATATCTACCTGAATGGGTTATTTAATGCCGACAAGATTTTTATTGCTGGCAATATTTTTCATCTATCTATCTCAGTATATATTGGTTGTACGCTCCGGCCTTCTTCAGGTGGTTGAAATGTCGAACTGAACCCTTTATTTCGCTCACTGGAGTAGACTGTTCTAGTTCCACGTGCCATGTCCGCAAGGACACGTGGCACAGTGGATAAAGGTGTTGGTTAGATCCGGTGACAGGACCCAAAGAGTGTTAGTTCAATACCCGGTTAAGGCAGTAGAGAACTTTCAGACAGAAATTTACAGGAAATAACTGATAACTGACTTCCATTAAACATGGCACGTGGAACTACAACAGTCTACCCCAGTGAGCGAAATAAAGGGTTCAGTTCGACATTCCAACCACCTGAAGAAGGCCGGAGCGTACTACAGCCGAAACGTTGTAATAAATGTGGCGACAAAGATGAGGACAATAGTCCGAATAATGTAAATAATGTAATATTTCTTTGTTCAAAAATGTATTCCTGGTGATAATTTTTTCTTCAAAAATTCATTGCTGGTAATATTTTTCCTTCAAAAATGTATCGCTGGTAATTTTATTTCAATAATGTATAGCTTGTAATATTTTTTTTCCAAAAATTATTGCTGGTAATAATTTTTTACAAAGTATTTCTCGTATTAAAACCTATTTTTACACTTTCATACTTTCTTGACGCCAGTTTGGGGGTTAACTATTTGGACATAGCTGGGACCCTAACAAATGCTACCACCCCGGGTCAGGTTGCACCTGGGAACTCCATGAAAATTAATAGGTGATTCCATGCTCGTCAAAAACTCCTGTTATGAGGCCTTGCTGTTCGATGTAGTTTATTATCTTACCTAGAATGTTATAAGTTCGGGAGGGGCAGTACTTTGCAATCATTCCACACAGATTAGAACTGACAACAACACACACACGTACACACAAACAAAAGTAGTGAGTAGATGCGAAGAATTGGTCTCAGGGAAAAATTCCAAACTATTCAAGGGTGAAGACTTAAAAACATACAGACAGATACACTTTTTATTGAGGCTTTAGTTAGAATGTTTCTCATAACTTCATCTTTCTGTTAAAAATAGGCATGAACACTACAGACATTTTATTTTTACTGGCTCACAACAAATTGAAATCTCCTCTACGTCAGTTCGTCTCACTTGTGACCGTTTATATACTTTGTTTCAATGGAAGTGACAAGCAACATCATTAAGAAGACGATATATTAACTCAGAAGCATGACTGACCCGAGTTATCTCCCTTACCATAGACAGCTAAATGAAGAACAAGCTCTCCCTGGGGATTGACAACAGGCTTTGTTTTAAAATTTCCAGGTTACCAACTACGACAAATACCTGAAAAGGCCCAAGACATTGTGACAACAGCAAAATGATGAATAAATTAGTCTGAGAAAACCAGTGTATAATAATGATAATTTCTTGATTCAAAAATTCAGATAAAAATTAAATGAGGCTTATTAAATAAATACCTGCAAGAAAACTTGCAGTTTTATAGTTAACAATTTATTCACACAGAGCTATAGCGATTTTGACCCTTAATGAATGTCCCTCATTTTTAGCCTTGTGTCAGCCTGTAGCATGCAAGCCTTGGTATGATGAAGTTTTTACTTTGTGTGTGTGTGTGTGTGTGTGTGTGTGTGTGAATTTTGGACATGTAGTATTTTAGTTTTTGGACAATACAAGCAGGATAGTGGTTACTAGTGCAGAAAGTGAAATCAACAAGCCATGTTCTAGTTCAGCCTGTTGCATTCATTAATTACTAATACCCTGGGGAAAGGCATAAAATGATCTCTTTCCTTCTCTTCTCAACTATAGGTTAAATAACAGGGTAGACTGAGCTCTCTAGCCTTGGTTGGTAGTCAACCTCGAGGAAGGCCAACAATGAATTCTAGAACTGTAGAGAAGGCAACAGGGAAATCGCTGCATTATCTCTTCTCAGAAGTCATGGGAATTCACAAGAAAAGGCATCTGTAGGGAGCTGTGATCCCCTAAATACTGAATAGAGATAGCATTTACAGAAAAAAGTCTGGCTTTAAGGATGAAATCTGGCAAATTATGGGTGCTTACACTGTGTAATTAAAGAATTTTTGTAGGCTATATATCTGTATATGTTTGAAGGATAAAATTAAATAAAAGAAAAAACAATCATTTTTGCACTACATAAATTTAGTTTATAAAATAAAACAGAATGGTAGATGGAAAGAACTGCTCTCAGGGAAAGACAGATTTAAAATTCCAAACTATTCAAGGGCGAAGACTTAAAAACATACAGAGAAATGCACTTTTTATTGAATGTTTCTCATAAATTCATCTTTGTGTTAAAATTAGGCATGAACACACAGACATTTTATTTTTACTGGCTCGCAACAAATTGAAATCCCCTCTACGTCAGTTCGTCTCACTTGTGACCGTTTATATACTTTGTTTCAATGGAAGTGACAAGCAACATCATTAAGAAGACGATATATTAACTCAGAAGCATTGATTTAACCGAGTTATCACCCTTACCATAGACAGCTAAATGAAGAACAAGCCGTCCGTGGGGATTGACACCAGGCTTTCTTTTAAAATTCCCAGGATGTTACCAACTACGATAAAAACCTGAAAAACGACAAGACACAATAACAACAGCAAATGAGTAAATTCGTCTGAGGAAACTAGGTTATGATAATGATAATTCCTTGTTTAAAAAAATCCAGACAAAATGAAATGCTTACTAAATACCAATAAGAAAAATTCCTGTGTTACACGTACCAAATTTAATCACACACCTAGCTTAAGCGGCCATGTTTAAAGGAAAATGGTGGAACTGTCCAACAAACAGAATTGAAAAAGAACGGGGCCAAAAATAATACTGAATAAGCAACAGTAATAAAGTAAACAATTCAGAAAGTAAGAATTAGTGTTGTCACACATCAGCAAGTTCGGAAAAGCGATCGTAGTTTTCTGAGTCAGATGAGACCGAGAAGTGGTCTATCTTATTGTCTAGGATGAAATACCATTATATATTTGCGTGGGTTTCTCTATAAATTATAGAGGAGGAAGTATTTTGCAGTCATTCCCAAACAGATTGGGACCAAAACTTTCATATCGATATTATGGATCATTATTTTATGGAATCAAAGTGTAGTATATGTTCTATTCACCTCTAATATTAAAGGTAATATTAGTTGTTTCCTTAATATTTGGCATACATTGACCTAGCAGCCAGTGCTACACGACTTACATTTGTCTTCAATTCCGGGCCATCGGGCTGAGATCAAAGTGTAGTATCTGTTCCCGGATACTCGCTTGATCGCCTTTTGGCTGAGATTCGATCACTGATACTTGTCCCTGCGCTGGTAGTATCGTGGCTACGTCTAGCTATGACCAGCTTTGACCAGCTCTGACCAGCTTGGACAAGCTAAGACCAGCAAAGTCCAGCGACCCGGGTGAAAACACTCGGGTCCCCACGTTAAAAACCGACCTTGTGTCACAACCTGACTCAGTCGGGGGTCAAGTAGATACCAAGTGTAGTATCTGTTCTCAGATCGCTCGCTTAATGGCCTTTTGCCTGAGATTCGATCACTTGATACTTACCTGGTGTAGGGATTCGTCCCTGCGCTGGTAGTATCATGGCTACGACTAGCTTGGACCGGCTCCGGCCTGGACCAGCTATGACAAGCCAAGACTCGCTATGACCAGCGTGGACAAGCTATGGCCAGCCAAGACCAGCGGCCCGGGTGAAAACACTCGGGTCCCCACGTTAAAAACCGACCTTGTGTCACAACCTGACTCAGTGGGGGTTCAAGTAAATACCAAGTGTAGTATCTGTTCTCCTGATCTCTTGCTTAAATAATATTAACCGTTTCTTTATAAGGTGACATTCGATATCCACTCACCGAGCTGCAATTGCTGTACCAAATAGCAGGAAGGACATCCTTGAAGCTCATCCAACAAAAGCAGCAGCTAAAAAGGATCTCCAGTGTTACTCGAAGAGGAAATAATGGCATAGGCAAGACGCTGACTTTCCACACTAAACAAAAGTTTGGAAGGAAACCTCCATCAATAATGGAAAGAGTGATAACAGATGCTGGATCTGAGAAGTCTTTTTTCCCGAAAAATTGTTTTAAGAGAAAGGTTTTATGAATTTCAACCGACGCTTGCACTGGCTACCAGATGTTTCCTTATAAGGAAACGGTTAAAATTACTATTAGCAATTATTCATTTTTGGAACATATTTTTTTATTTGATCACACGACTGGTACGGATTTAATTTCTTAGATAAGGCATTATCAATTATTATTCACTTTTGACTTGTATTTTTTTAAAAATAAGTTTGGTTTCGTTTGGTTTGTTTTACGGCATATCAACCTTAATTGATTATTTAATGTCGACAAAATTTTTATTACTGGTAATATTTTCCCTTCAAAAATGTATTGCAGGTAATAATTTTTTCTTCCAAAAATTTATTGGTGGTATTAAAACATATTTCTACACATTCATAGTGTTTTAACTCCAGCATGGGGGTTAACGATTTGCCCATAGTTGGTACCCTAACAGGTGCTATCACCCCGGGTCAGGGTGGACCTGGGAACATCAGCAATTAAGAGGTGATTCAACGCTCCTCAAAACCTCCCGAGCAAAGTCCTTGCTGTCGGATGTAGTTTATCGTTTTACCGGACGCGGATGTAGATTATCGGCTTATCCCGGACGGTTTTATAACAATTACATTATTAGGTATAATAGTCTATATGTCTTAGATGAGATTATCTTTAATATTTGAGTCATATGTTTTATCTTATTCTTCTTGGATTTTATTAAACTATTGGCATTAGACGAATTAATAATTGAATTTCAGTTATAATTCATTTTATTAACATTTCTCTCTTCCTATTTCTTTTCATTAAAGCATGGCAGTAAATGCAGGACAATTTACTTGAAGATGAAGAAGAGGCTTGAAGCAACAGAAATACGGTTCTACAGAAAGATTCTGAGTATAACAAGAACCGAACGTTGTGGACAAAGTTTAGGTTTTAAAGAAAATGGAAAGGAAAATAAAGTTCATAATTAAGATCGGGAGGAGGCAGCTGAAGTTTCTGGGGCACATAATGAGGAAGGAGGGCTTAGAAAATCTGATACTCACGGGACGTATTAAGGGCAATACGGACAGAGGATAACAGTGTATAGCACACTTGACGAGCTTGAGAAATTGAATGGCGGAAGAGGCTTTAGAAGTAGCGAAAATACAGAATTTATTTAGAGCTACAAAGGACAGGAAACTGTGGAGAGCCATGATCGCCTCCGTCCTGAAGGAAAACGGTACAAAAAGCAAGAGATCCTTTGAGAACAAGGGCCACCATGACTTCTCTTCATAGCTCTGAGTAAGATTTATCCTCTTACAAACCCTATTATTCACAACCTGTATCTTTTCTTCTTACTTTTAATTTGTCATGCATGTGTTAAATTTTCCAAGTCTTCTTTCCTCGTTATTTCTCCCTTACCCTGATTTCCTTTTAGCTCTTATTTTCCTTAAAACTTCCTTGTGGAACAAATTATTTTCCCAAATAGAATCAATTTTCTGATCAAACCTTAAGCTTTCCCCAAAATTTGTTTACGAGAGTGCATAGAAAATTAGGTGTTCTCTCTTTTTACAAGGTTTGTTTCTGTTAAATGATGGGGCAAAGTATATTTTGTCGTTCCAATTCGTTGCAGAAGACTGAGTCGTTGAATAGTCTGCGCAGTTTTTTTTTCTCTTGATTTTAAACTGCAGTTACTTACCATCGCCTGAAGAAATACAATCATAGTATTGAAAAATGAAAGCTTTTTTTGTGGCGATTTCAAAACGTTTTCATGATAATCTCTCGTAATAAAAATATTATAATAATATATCGCTATACTTTGTATTGAGCACTTTTAAAAAAGTAAATGCTACGAACAGTGGATTTTTACTCCATCTGTCTTTTCCCTCATTTGGATATATGTGTGAGTTTTTTGCTGGGGGTGTTCGATATATAT
The DNA here is from genome assembly GCA_964036315.1 of Acanthosepion esculentum. Lineage (NCBI taxonomy): Eukaryota > Metazoa > Mollusca > Cephalopoda > Sepiida > Sepiidae > Acanthosepion > Acanthosepion esculentum. The sequence continues at coordinate 93,219,844 of OZ038503.1, read as the reverse complement.
TTGGGCAGAAATTGTTCTTTTAAAATAAGTATTGTTAAAAATAGACATTGGAAAATGCCTCGGTTGAGTTTGAACGTAATATAGACTCAAGCTATCATTATGAGAGCTGTTTCAACTTCGAGGCATATTGCAAATCATTTTTCTCGCGATCTCTCATCTTCTGCAACTTCGTAAATATCACTTATCAGTCCTCTCCATACGTCTCTGTCTTGTGTTAACTCATGAAAGGGCCGCAAGCCTTCCGATCCCCTATTTGTTTTAACAGGAAATGATTGAATATTGCTGAGAGATTATTATTTATCGTTTCACCCCAAGCAAGGGAATAAGGCGCAAGGCTGTCTACTGGGAGTGAAAATAATGAAAAGACTTTAGAGAGGAGAAATGAGGAAATGGCGATAAAGGAACAGGAATCAGACAGACAGAAGATGGCGATTGGCGTTGCATTTAATTTTTTTAAGGTGAGAAGCAAGAAATCAGAAGGGAGTGCCACAGGCGAGAAGTACGAGAAAAGAAGCTGTTAAAATAGAAGAAGCGGTTGCATCTAGCTAGTTCAACAGCAAAACGGTGAGACCCAGTTGCCAATCTAGTAGCACACTTAAGTACATGTAATCAGGGCACAGTGGGGGAAAATTCATCAATACAGTTGTTAAGAAAATATTTCTAGAGTAGACAGAAGGAAGTCACGACACATATGGGAGAAATTGACTGAAGTCAAGCCACCTGGCCAGGATCGATTATATTGCAAATTCTCCTCTCTTTCTCCCTGTCTGTCTGTCTGTCTCCCTCTCTCTCTCTCTCTATCTATCTATCTATCTCTCTCTCTCTCTCTCTCTCTCTCTCTCTACATATATATATATATATATATATATATATATATATATATATATATGCACGAGTTTGTATGCAAGGGTTTGTCGTTGCTTGGAAATCTTCCATGACATAAACAGACTATCATTATTGTTTTGTCCGTGTATTGTTTAATATATTGTAATGTAATTGTCATCTTTGATGATGGCTTATGTAAGCCGAAATCTTAGATAGAATTAAAAAATATGTATCAATATTGTGATTTTCTTTCTTCTTTTAATGATAATCTTATTAAGCTTATCAGACGATATGAAAAGAATTTACATAAAATAGACAAAACTTGACTATATTATTTAATGAAACATGTATCAATATATATATATATATATATATATATATATATATATATATATATATATATAGTCTTAAAATGTGCTATATTTATGGGATAAAGTGCTCAATATCAGAGATAGAGAGTGTGTAAATATAAAAGTGGACATGGAAGTCAGCACTTAGAGGCGACAGTCTGTTTCATGCTAGTGCAATCGTCAGGCAACCTGACGATTGCACTAGCATGAAACAAACTGTCGCCTCTAAGTGCTGACTTCCATGTCCACTTTTATATATATATATATATATATATATATATATATATATTAGTAGCGAGCTTAAATTTATGCAGCCAATATATATGCAACACACAAGTTGGCAAGGCAAAAGTAATGAGGCAAAAAGTCCACAAATTAAGAATGGTGTTAACACACAAAAATGGATACAGACAGGCGATTGCAGCGTTCTGACTTCTAAACAATAAAACAGAATCCGATAAGTGGCTTATCTTACTGATAACGAGACCGATAAGTGGCTTAACTTACTGGCTAGTAAAAATCCTAGCATGCATCTCTAAATTTTGCCTATAAATTTGTGGAGGCGATGTTTTTGCAGTCATTCCAGTGTATACTTGACCAACACATAACAAATCAATAGATTTTGACAAGTGTCGCGGCCTAAGGAAGATTTAATGAATGCTAATAAATAAAAATTATTCCCCTTCAATAAATTTCACAACATTTTAGGAATGAACCAATCTATTTAATCAGTACCTATATTCTATATTTTAGAAGCCAATTACCGTATATACTCGTGTAAGGCGCGAGGTTTATTTTAAATACAGCTATATTTTTGACTACAGTAAATGGATATATAGTTTGTTCAACGGCGTAGATAAGGCCAGTAATACAAACGCTAATGTTATATCTCGTGTACGATGCGACCCCCTTAAAATTAGCTTCAAAATTAGGTCTTGAAATGTCGATGATACGCGAGCATATACGGTAATTTTTTTCAGACATTATACATTTTCTTCTCCCATTGTTGAATAATTATTAGGCTTCAATTAGATAACTGAATAAGCATAATGACAAGAAAAATTAAAGTGAAACAAACGAGATATGAAAGGAAAAAATAATATACATCACACTATATGTGCGTCACCGGTCGGTCTTGTTATCTGTTATGGCTGTACAGACCAAGACGGAAGTGACAGTCTGGATTGCAACGAATGCGTGTAAAAACGTACACCCCCGACGTCACCGAGTTATTGTTATTTCATCGAGCATTTTTTCCGGCGGCAAATCTGCGTTTCTTTTCTCCTCGCTTCAACGCTTGGTGTAAATCGCGTCTCCAACGTCATTAATCGTTGGCGACGTCTTCCCATCTCACGATGTCTCTATCCATCGCCCTCATGTCCCTTTGGCAGAGGTCCTTGAAGAAAAGACGAGGTTGCCCTCATACCCTTCTGCCAATGGCTAGTTTCCCGTACAGAAGCAGACTGTTGCTTTTCCTGTTTTGCCGTCGCGGTGAAGCGACGCTGTAGTGTCATCTCCAGGGTGCCAGCCTGGGAATGGTTTTATGAGAGATCGGTGGTTGCCCAGGTTGCAAATCTCCCCTCTCCACGCCACGGGTGTTGCCCAAGAGAAAAGTAGAGACCAATACAGGTAATAACCGGCGACGTCTCAGGAGTTGACAGAACGAAGTTGAACATAACATCGGACTGTCTTAGAAACTCCAACTCCTGATTTGTCTTCAAAGCCTTTCCCATGATTGGGTATAGCCGCATGACAGCAGAGGTTTAAAATCTTCTGTTAGATGTACTACATTCCCGGGCTAACGAGTTTCTTAAAGATGTCTCGAAGAAAACTCACTTAACGACAAAGGATATTGTCCATCATGTAAAGATCATTTATTTCGTAAAGAAATACAAAATTGTGGCACAATGCCGAATGGGTAACGGGGAGAGGCTAGTCTTCATTTGCTATCCTAGTTCTAGTTAATCAGAATTACGACCCATTCATTCATTACAATTTGCCCATCCACCACAAGAACTAATCCATCACAACTCAATCCTGCATATACCATGATGCCGTATATTCACAGGGGACCTACAAAATATCCCATGACGTAAACATTTCATTTCGTAGTACATAAACTCCCTTCATATGAAAATTTACTGATTCAAAATGATTGAGAAAATGTTCTAACTTAAACAGTGTTATCACAATTCAATAAATTCACGAAAGATAAGTGTTTCCTTTCTTGAAGTGTGTATACATTTTTAGTCGGATTCTATATATATATATATATAGAGAGAGAGAGAGAGAGAGAGGGGGGAGAGAAAGAGAGAGAAGGAGGGGGAAGAGAGAGAGAGAGTTATTGTTGCTGTGTAACATGATATCTAGGAAGGGAAGAGTGTAGTTGGTTTCAGTGTCAAAGGTGAAACCAACTACACTCATCTCTTCCTAGATATCATCTTACGCAGAAACAATAGCGAACTCAATTTTGACGTTTATAGAAAAGATACCAACAAAAATGACCTGGTCAATTTCTACTCAAACCACTCTTCCAATATATATATATATATATATATATATATATATATATATATATATATATATATATATATATATATATATATATATATTAGGGTACACTATATATTATTATGGGGTGGGAGGATGAGACTAGAAAACAAACTTAAAAAATGAAACACGAAGATAAAATTAAAACGAAACAATGTTAGTAATAATATAATGAAATAATAATAAGAGTGGCCGCTGTATTCTGTCGATAGATAGAATCAAGAAGCACACTCACTAATGCAAAGGCGTCAAGGTTGAATGTATGAACGAAGACAGTCACTAGATGATTTCATCTAACAGGACTTTGAGCTTGTCGCCCAAGGAAATCTCCCTTGCTTAAAAATTAAAATTCAGATTAGCTTATGCTAATGCATCTTGAACATGGGAGTAAATATTGGAACACTGTTTTATGGTCGGGTGAAAACAAACTCGAATTATTTACTCACATGAATTCCCGTTAGGTGTGGAGAAAAGTGAATGAAGCTCACAAATAAAAAAACAACCAACACACAACAAAATGTGTTCCGAGTGTAGTAACAACGTGTTGAAGTGAATGTAATACATAATTAACGTCATTTTTAATTTCTGCCAATTATTGATTATGTTGATCATATTGGGAAGTTTGTTTTGCAAAAAAAAAAAAAATCCCATAGCTACAACGGATGAATTTAGAATTTTAAAATAATTATAACAGAGCGCGTTCATGCGGGTTTTTAAAAATCACCATCACACCGATCACAGTTACAATAAATTTGTGTTTGGTAACCCAACTTGAGAATGATTTTGGAGGGGACAGAAGGTAGATGAGTAGAAAAAAAACTACGACACGCTACTTGAATTTAATCTTAATATGAAGAAACTGATTAGAGAAATATAAAGGATTATTATAAAATAAAATAGACATGATATGTCATTATTATTGAATGAAACATGTTTACATGAAAATATGCCTATATATATATATATATATATATATATATATATATATATATATATATATATATATATATATATATATATATATAATGGGGAATTATATTTTTTAGAGATTTCCCATTTGGTTCATAGTTAGGTTATATCTGGATATGATAGAATACATTAATGGTGATATTCTGGTTATATCAATATGCTTAATGTGTCATTAGTTCCAAAAATTATTTAAAGCTAATTTTCTTTTCTCGGCAACGATATTGTTGGCGAAATTATTGTTGAAAAGTATTGTTTATGTTGATAATCTCTTTATAAGAAATGCATGTGAGGAATACATTTTTTTCTTGGTTCATAATGTTTTATAATAGAGATAACACTTTTCTTGCTTAAATATACCATATATATAAATATATATATATATATATATATATATATATATATATATATATATATATATATATATATATATATATAAATTGTTCAAAATAATCTTTTGCAAATGTAGCCAAATTCATCTATATTTTTTTCTTTTTCTTTCCATCCTCTTTCTTATTAAATATTCCTCATTGAGTTAACAGATCTATGCCATGAATAGTAAAATTTGTTTTTCCATTTTCTCTTATAATTTCCCCAATACTGTTCATGAAGTATAAAAATGTACATTGCTATCATATTCACACACACACACACACACACACATATATATATATATATATATATATATATATATATATATATATATATATATATATATATGAAGATAGATAGATACATAGAGAGATAGAGGGAATATGTAGGTGTGCATGTATCTATCTATCTTCATATATATATATATATATATATATATATATATATATATATACGTGTGTATCTGTGTGTCTGGACACATATTTTAACATATATCTGTATATATGTGTTTATTTGCAATATATAGGTATACAAATGTATATATATGCATATATATATATATATATATATATATATATATATATATATATATATATATATATGAAGATAGATACATAGATAGAGAGATAGAGGGAATATATAGTTGTGCATATATATATGAATATATATATATATATATATATATATATATATGCATACATATACATTTGTATAACTATATATGCAAATGCACACATATATACAGATATATGTTAAAATATGTGTGTCGAAACACACACACACGTGTATATATATATATATATATATATATATATATATATATATATATGTGTGTGTGTGTGTGTGTGTGTGTGTGTAGTTAGAAAAATATGAGAAACTGGAAAAGTTTTTGTAACGCGTTTCATGCATTAGCTTTTCATCGAACTGGGCTTTGTTGACGTTGCCACGTCTACACATGCGCACGAAACAAGCGACACAGGTAGTTTCTAAATTGTTTGAAAGAATATTTTTGAAAGCAACAAAAAGACGCATTGGTTGTTCACCGTAACAAAACAATATAATGGATTTTATATTGTCACAGTGTGTATTTATTTTAACAATACAGAATGATGGCACAAGGCCAAGAGGAGAAAATGGAGGTGTCGGTCTTCATTAGCTATCCTAGTCCTAGTCAATTCGACTCAGGAACAAATCATTCATAATAATTTACCCATTCACCACAATAACTCATCTATCGCCTATCTATCCTGAATATACCACAATACCACATATTCACAGGGGATCTACAAAATACCGTACGACATAAAAATTTCATGATTCATGAAATGATGGGGGAGGTCATATGAACCCCGACAACAAACTCAATATATAAACTAAAGATAAAACTAAAACAAAATATTAGTCGTAACCGTCCACCCCTCATTTTAATAAGAGAGGCTGTTGTATTCTGTCGATAGATAGAATCAAGAAGCACACTCACTAACAGAAATAAATGGTGGAATGGGGAGAATCACGGGCTGACTCAATCGAGATGAAAAATGGGGGTACAAAAAGAAACTAGGGAGTTGGGGAATCTCAACGTGGGCCATAACAAAAGAGACTGTCGGGAAACAGGCCAGTTTACATTAACTAGGAAAGCATAACAGTGTCTAACTTAACAGGGAGAGTTCACAGGAAACCGCCCGTTGCGTCAAGGGGACTTAAAAGAGAAAAGCAAGACTAGTCCCGTTCACACGAACTCGGCTCGCCTCAGTCACGCACCTTTCGCTGAAATCTGTCGAAATCAAACGCTTTCTATCAGATCTGATTTTTACCCTAAGCTGATGCTTAAAGAAAACAATCAGATCTTGATGCGAATATGGTTCGTCTCGCAAGATTCCCTTTTTCTCGCAACGTTCACACCACCATTCTAACCACGACTAGCAACGTAAAAAAAAACCACCATTCGTTTTACCCCAGAGAAAGGGGACGACACATTGTCACACACGTACGCGAGATCAATGGACACGAGCTGATCGGGAGAGATACGAGCCGTAAACTCGCCGAGATAATCCCTAAAGGGACGCAACTTAAGACAATGGTAGAAGACGTTTCTTTTAAGCCAAGCTCACGTCGATGACAGTCTGGCAAATCTGTCCCGCTCCATCTGAAGATGACGTCATTGCGAATCAATCGACAGCTAAGCGAAAACTCAGATATGCTGAGATAATCTGCCGCTGGCGCCCAGCACCAAAAGCAGTGCAAGTCTGACGCCGACAAGCCTAGCCGGTCACATAGAGGATCCTTCGCGATTCCCTCCACTAATTCATGATACAATAGTCTGCGAGGTCGAGAAAGGTCACTGGACCGAGGAATAACCTTCTAGACTGAGCTACACTTGCTGAGGTAACTCGACAACCTTCCACAACCGTCCCGGCGCTTACCCCAAGAAATGGGAGGAGTGACTGTCAAGCTAGTGAAGGCATCCCTAACACTCCGCGCCAAAATCGAGCCCTTCGTTAAAATGCGATTTAGGAAAGCCAACCTTGAGGTATGGTGATGACTCTCCAGCTGTGGCAATCCCATCCCCAAGTGACACGGACGCGGGTAACAGACTTCTTTACGGACCCAATGTTTGCGACCACCTCACAAGAGACTGATCAACAAACGCACGATCGTCCCCAAACGGGTCCTGCAAAGAGGAAGTACAGCCAATCGGTAAAGGGTGAGGGGCAGCCCTACCCTTTAAGGACAACCTCCTTCGGAGCCAATTCCGAACCGACGCCCCAACTCTTGCTTTACATTGCCTGTATTGTAGTCTATTATTTTCACTTCCACCAAACATGTCTAAATATATATATATATATATATATATATATATATATATATATATATGTGTGTGTGTGTGTGTGTGTGTGTGCGTGTGTGCGTGCGTGTGTGTGTGTGTTTTTATCATATATTCATGCATTTTATTTCAATTATTTCAATTATTATCTGTTAATTTATTATTTTCTCTTCACCTTTTATATGCGTCTATATATATATATATATATATATATATATATATGTGTGTGTGTGTGTGTGTGTGTGCGTGTGTGTGTGTATGTGGATGTATGTTTGAGTTATATATATATGTGGGAGGCGTGTATGTGTTAGATTTTTAGCTGTTACTATGTTCTGCCAACCACCACACATGAAAATAAGGTTGAAATCTAACAACCGCTCCTTCCCCACATATGTATTCAATATTATAAATGTTTTTCCTTGACACACACACACACACACACACACACACACACACACACACACACACACACACACACACATATACACACATATATATATATATATATATAGATATATATATATATCAAATTAAAAATTCCAGCGCCTTTTTTTCATTAGGATGAGATATATTTACATTGAATTAACATAATTAACTTTTATTTGTTCGTTTTTCAAAGGTGAAAAAATAAAACTTGAAATGTACTTTTAAATATACATATATATATATATCTTTGTTATCCACAGACAGAATGTTCCGCAGTTTCAAAGTTCATCAGTGTACTAGCTAGGATCGAAACCCGACTGAATTAGCGTCAGACGGAACTTCTCCCACTAAGCCATCGACGCACGGCAGGGATGGGGGGGTGAATTTGAGCGTGTTTATTCTTAGATTTAGATAAACACACAGTGACTGACAGTGACTCGATTCTGCCGAAGAGTCGTGCAATATTAGCTTAAATAGTCACTGTTTACAAATTCACACGTCAAAACATATGAACCTCAAGGAAGTTTTTTTATTTATTTTATTTCCGTTATTTTGCCATAAGTATGAGAGGTATATACATTAAATTAACATAATCAACTTTTATGAATTCGTTTTTCGATGCAGGTGAAAATAAAACCATAACTTTGAAATATAGCTTATATATATATATATATATATATATATATATATATATATATATATATATATATATATACGCACACGCATATATATTAAGAATATGTGTAGGCATATACACACACATAGGTATACGCACACACACAGACATATGTATATATATAATTCAACTTAAACACATACCAATCTCAAGCAAACTTTTTAAATTTATTTTTGTTTTTTCATAAGAATAAAATAGTTTTGCATTGAATCAATATAATTAAGTTGTATTTTACGGTTTTCAAACAAGGTGAAAATAAAATTTTAAGTTTGAAAGTTTCAGGTGGAAACCACCGCCAATCAATATGTTATAATTAATAAAACATATATCTAATAGGCACAGGTAAGATTATACAGGTCTTTAAATATTTTCCTGTATTTTAATTACTATAAATTAGTCCTTTCACATTTCAAATCTTGTATAGTCTGTAAAAAATGTAATCATATATAAATATACACACATTTATATATATATATATATATATATATATATATATATATATATATATATGTGTGTGTGTGTGTGTGTGTGTATACCAAGACAATTTTATGTTTATACATTCTTTTTTATAGATACAATTATTTAAGTAAAAGCTCTGTTTATAATAAACATTATATTATTATCAACTGAGAATTTACTTAAATAATTGTATCTATAAAAAAAGAATGTATAAACATAAACATATCTTCAAATAATTGTCGGACTTTGTCCATTTCATAATGTATGACGTCATTTGTTTACATTTAGATACGCCTTGAGCAGATATGAATGTACTTGAGAGATTCATGGAAGATTGTTGTTAAAAAAAACCCCGTAAAATCGTCTTTGCTCCACTGTGGCGAAATCGGTTAAAGGCACGTCAGGCTATATGACGGTTCCGTATAGGATACAGGTTTGATTCCTGTCGGTGGACGTATATTTTCTATGACAATTTCTCGGACTTTCAGGCCGGTAAATGTTGTTAATACTGTTTATTATAAACAGAACATTTACTTAAATATTTGTATCTGTGAAAAAGAATGTATAAACATAAAAATGTCTTAAAATAATTAATAATGTATATAATGATGAATCCTCATCCTATAAACGCCGATATATATATATATATATATATATATATATGAAATAATTGCTCTGAAAAATTCATCTTCAGAAGTTCTCAAATATTACTTTGTTACATATGTGTTGAGATCAATAAAACATCCTTCGTCGCCACTGTTGAGATGTTGAGTGTTTCCACGTGAGTATATGGTAATAACGAACAAACACAGTCGTAGGGAAAAATACTGGTATATTCATAGAGGTATTTACATCAGAGAGATTAGTAGTAGAACGAACGTAGGTTAGTAGTAACAATAAGTAATAGTCATAAAGTCCAACGGTATCTTCCGGTCGAGAAACGGAAGTGTAACTGATCACTACAGAAGTCTCACTCTGCACTGCACTACACTGCTACACTACTCACAGTCTCTAGAACTACTGTTCTATTTATAATAATAGGATCAGTCTATTGTGGTTGTGAAGGTGGGTGCGCCCCAACAATATGATTGTTCTTTTTTCTGATATTCTGTGGATGATCACGAAGAATAATCATTCATAGCATATTATTTCTTCTTAGCAACAATGGTCACCCTGTGAAACTGTACTCTAACGTCAATGTAATTTTGTTTCAGATTAGACACCAATTTGAGATCGTTGCCTCGCTCTGTCTTTTTTACAAATACTTTCACGGTAATTGCTCCGAGGAGCTGCTTTCGCTGGTTCCTAGGCCTCATGAATTTAAACATCCCACGAGGCTGGCATCCCGTTCCCACCCCTTCACCGTTGAAACTGTTAGATGTAGACGTCTCTTCTACTCCAATAGCTTGATGTCTCGCACATCTCGCCTGTGGAACTCCCTTCCTTATTCCTGTTTCCCTGACAAATACAATCTCTAACTATTTAAGTGTAACGTCAATCGACATCTCCAGCTGCCTTGATCTATCCACTTCCCTTCTCCACATCCTTTCACCTTTCATTCCTATCTGCTCTCGCTCCAAATCTTCTGTAACCCCCTTGCCTTGATCGATCCACTATCTTTCTCCACATCCTCTCCTTTACCACTCATATCTGCTCTTCCTCCAAACCTTCTGTAACCCCTTGCGTGCTAGTGGCTTCCAGCCTTGCTTGGGGTGATAAGCTTAAAAAAAAAAAGTAGTCAAGAATAAATGTGTTCTTTTACATTAGTTACCTTGTTTAATGTTCACCTCATCTTTATTGTTATGTTCATGACATTTCGGCCTTCTTCAGGTTTTTGGAATTTCGAACACTTTATTTCGCCCACCGAGGTAGACTGTTCTAATTCCGTGTTCCATGCCTCTTCCGGAAGTCTCAGTTATTTATACAACGGCCGAAACATCGTGAATATGAAAACAAAGATGAGGACGACAGTCCAAACAATTTAAACAATGTAAATAGTTAAAATACCTCATCTCAGATATATAGACAGATCTCGAAGAAGGCTGGAGCGTAGAACGGCCGAAACGTTGTGAATATGGCAATAAAGATGAGGACAACACTCCGAGCAATGTACATAATGTAAGTAATTGCAATACGTCGTCTCAGAAATATAGACAGAACCTGTAGAAGGCCGAGGCGTATAACAGCCGACACATTGGGAATCTGGCAAGAAAGATGAGGACAACATTCTGAGCAATGTAAATAGTGTAAATAGTTACAATACCTCATTTCAGATATCTAGACAAATCTCGAAGAATGCTGGAGCGTACAACGGCCGAAACGTGATGAATATGGTAATAAAGATGAGGACACAGTCTGAACAATATAAATAATGTAAATAATTACAATAGCTCATCACAGATATATAGACAGATATTGAGCATGTTCTTATCTGACGTCTTCTTTGCTTTTAATCCAGGTCACAAAGCTGCCAAAATTGCTCGAGACTTTTGTGCAGTGTACGGAGATGACTTCATAAGCGACAGAGTGGCACAGAAAGGATTTTCTCGTTTCAAGGCGCGGAAGTTCGAACACACAGACTCTCCACATTCTGACCGACCTGTTCAGTTTCATGAGAACCAATTGCATACGCTGTTTAAAGAAGAATGGCGCCAGACCCCAAGAAATGCTCAGAAGATGGCAAGCTCTCAAGTTATTGTCGCTCGTCATCTTCACTCAAAAGATAAGGTCCAGAAACACGGCGCATGGGTCCCACCTGCATTAACCAAGATAAAACAAAAAAAGAAAACTCCGATACTCCTCCAGTTTACTCGTTTGACACCTGGTTACTCATGGAGACGAAGAAAGCTTATTTGGACATTTCTACAATACCCATCATATTCTCCTGATTTTTCCCCTTCAGACTATCATCTTTTGTAGTCGCTTTCTATGAATTTGAGGGATGGTTTGGTTCAATAAGGTCGGGGGTTTTCATGAATTTTTCGAGTAAAAAAAACCTAGAGGTTTTTATCCTCGAGATATTGAACAGATCGTTCTTGGAAGGGATATACATTACAGATTGGTTCATGAGAATCATATTTAAATAATAAATGTTAAACTAACTTATCAAAAACGAACGAATTTATGTGACAACCTAATATATATTAAATTGAATCTGAGAACTGTCCTCGAATGAATGTAACTGATATTACACAGGTTTCTTCATCACATATTTTCAAGAAAACCCCGGTAAAAAAAAAAAAAAAAAAAAAATCAATTATGTAGCGGAAAATATATTCTACGCTTATTTTGTTTAGTAAAAAAATTATGTAAACGTTTTCAGTCAGATGGAAATTTAATATATTTTTGAGATAATTTGCTTCGCCATTTTTTCTAAACGATTTATGATGAAAATGTCGATAAATGTTTATAAATTATACACACAATATACAAGTTCTTTCAATAACGATGACGTTATTGAAAGAACATCACAAAACTTTCTTTTATTCAAAACTAGTCAATGCATTTCTTATGGCAAATTTTTAGTCCAATACTCTAGTAAATCGTTTTGTAGAAAGTTTCCTGCTCAAATCCACAGAAATGCCTTCATGTATACAAAAAGGATTAGGTTATCGGAGAGGTTATCACTAAGATAGTTAGAATCGATAAGGTGAGAGTTCAAATCCTTGTCATTTACTCTCGCACAAGTAGCCTAAATATTTCTTTTGCTATAATTATTCAGGAAAAAAGATAGATAGATAGATAGATAGATAGATAGATAGATAATGACCAGACGAAAATAGATAGATAGATAGATAGTCACACATTATGAAATGGACAAAGTCCGACAATTATTTTAAGACATTTTTATGTTTATACATTCTTTTTATAGATACAAATATTTACGTAAGTGCTCTGTTTTATAATAAACAGTATTAACAACATTTACCGGCCTAAATGTCCGAGACATTTTCATAGAAAATATTCGTCCTCAGACAGGAATCGAACCTGTATCATATAGCCTGGCGTGCTTTTACCGATTTCGATATCGGTAAAAGCACGTCAGGCTATATGACGGTTCCGTATAGGATACAGGTTCGATTCCTGTCGGAGGACGCATATTTCCTATGACAATTTCTCGGACATTCAGACCGGTAAATGTTGTTAATACTGTTTATTATAAACAGAGCATTTATGTAAATATTTGTATCTATAAAAAAGAATGTATAAACATAAAAATGTCTTAAAATAATAGTCGGACTTTGTTCATTTATTATAAACATTTATTATAAACAGAGCATTAAATATTTGTTTCTATAAAAAAACAATGTTTAAACATAAAAATGTCTTAAAATACATAGATAGATAGATAGATAATGACCAGACGAAAATAGATAGATAGATAGATAGATAGATAATGAATAAACTGGCATAGATAGATAGATAGATAGATAGATAGATAGATAGATAGATAGATAGATAGATAGATAGATAGATAGATAGATAATGAATAAACTGGCATAGATAGATAGATAGATAGATAGATAGATAGATAGATAGATAGATAGATAGATAGATAATGAATAGACTGGCATAGATAGATAGATAGATAGATAGATAGATAGATAGATAGATAGATAGATGATGAATAAACTGGCATAGATAGATAGATAGATAGATAGATAGATAGATAGATAGATAGATAGATAGATAGATAGATAGATAGATAATGAATAAACTGGCATAGATAGATAGATAGATAGATAGATAGATAGATAGATAGATAGATAATGAATAGACTGGCATAGATAGATAGATAGGTAGATAGATAGATAGATAGATAGATAGATAGATAGATAGATAGATAGATAGATAGATAGATAGATGATGAATAGACTGGCATGGATGGATAGATAGATAGATAGATAGATAGATAGATAGATAGATAGATAGATAGATAGATAGATAGATAGATAGATAGATTGAACACACTTAGATGAAACAGACTGAGATAGATAGATAGATAGATAGATAGATAGATAGATAGATAGATAGATAATGAATAGACTGGCATAGATAGATAGATAGATAGATAGATAGATAGATAGATAGATAGATAGATAGATAGATAGATAATGACAAAGCGGAAAGAGATAGATAGATAGTAATGGTAATGGCAGTATTCACCTTTTCCCTATGAGGAAACCTTTTGCCTTTACTGATCGAGCAGACAGTACTCCTTTCGGTTAAAATTTATAAAATCTTTCTCTTAAAACTACTTTTTAGGAAAACAGTTTTCCCCAATTCCAGTCGCTGTTATCGTTATTTCCGGTCGTGATGGATGTTTCCTTCATAACCTTTTACTTGAAGTAATGTGCTATGTCAACATCTTGATTATGTCATTATTTTGTCTTGGAGTTACAATTGCTATCCATTTTAGTTGTTGCTACTGTTGTTACTCATCATATAATGTAATTTATGTTATTTGGTTCAATCTTTTACTTGTAAATCTGTAGCGCCAGTTCACAATGTTCAAAGGAGAATGGTCTTTGCCTTGACTCTCCGCTTAGATAGATAGATAGATAGATAGATAGATAGATAGATAGATAGATAGATAGATAGATAGATAGATAGATAGATATGAACACACTTAGATCAATAGATATGAACTGACTGGGATAGATAGATAGATAATGAACAAACTGAGGTAGATGCATAGATAATGAACAAACTTAGATAGATAGATAGATAGATAGATAGATAGATAGATAGATAGATAGATAGATAGATAGATAGATAGTGAGATGAATAGGCGAGATGGACAGATTTAAATAGATATGAACAGAATGACATAGATAGATAGATAGATAGATAGATAGATAGATAGATAGATAATGAATAGAGTGGCATAGATAGATAGATAGATAGATAGATAGATAGATAGATAGATAGATAGATAGATAGATAGATAATGGCAAAGCGGAAAGATATATATATATATATATATAGATAGATAGATAGATAGATAGATAGATAGATAGATAGATAGATAGATAGATAGATAGATAGATAGATAGATAATGACAAAGCGGAAAGAGATAGATAGATAGTAATGGTAATGGCAGTATTCACCTTTTCCCTATGAGGAAACCTTTGGCATTTACGGATCGAGCAGACAGTACTCCTTTCGGTTAAAATGTATAAAATCTTTCTCTTAAAACTACTTGGGCATACAATAATTCTCTTAAAACTACTTGGGCATACAATAATATAAAGCCAGAAAAATACCCCAAATGGCTCAGGTGTGGAGTAACATACCTCCTCCCCAAAAATGAAGAGACACAAAACCCTAAGAACTATAGACCCATCACCTGCCTACCAAAAATTTACAAACTCCTCACTACTATCATAACTGAGAGGGCATACAACTTCCTTGATAGAAAAACAATTTACTCCCAGCAGAAACAATATAAAAGAGGAATTTCCGGATGCAAGAAACAACTAATTGTTAATAAAACAATATTGGAAGAGGTGAAAACAAGGCAGGAAAAAACTTATCAATAGCATGTATCGATGACAGATAAGCGTTCGACAGTGTACCATATTCATGGATAGAGAAAAGCCTGAAAATATATACAGTATGACCCCATAAATTCATAATGGGGAGCCTGAAAGGGTTAAAACAGACAGGTCATTAACACCGTGACCAATCAACATCAAAAGTAGGATCTTTCAAGTAGATTCATTCTCAACAATAATCTACACCCCCTTTCTTATATATATATATATATATATATATATATATATATATATATATATATATATATATATATATATATATATATATATATATTACCCTGACGATCCGTTAAGGTGAAACCTAGGTGGGTTTGCCTGGCTCCTTAGGTTTGCTCTACTTCGTGTATTGAGCACTTTACGTAGTTGCACTCGTTTTGGGGGTCTTTTCCTTTGGACTCTGAGCTTGAACTCTGGACGATTGTTTTCGCCTCAATTTCATGCCCTTGATTCTTTCTTTTTTTTATTCCTCATTTTTCCTTGGGTAATGGTTTGTTCTACTATAAGCCGAAATACCTAAGGTTTTTCCAAGCGAGTACCACCATTTATATATATATATATATATATATATATATATATATATATCCTATAATTTCGATTCAGATGATCACATGTATATTATTTAATCCGTCGTCGTCATCATCATCGTAATAATAATAATAATAATAATAATAATAATAATAATAATAATGATAATAATAAAATAATAATAATATTAATCTTAAAGAGATACATAAAATTTTTCTGACAAGTACAGCCCACAATTTACGAAGTGGTTTATCTATGTAATTATTTTTTTAATTTATTTATTTACCCGGAAAGAAATGTGTAAACGCCAGATATCAAAGGAAATAATAATAATAATAATAATAATAATAATAATAATAATAATAATAATAATAATAATAATAATAATAATAATAATGATCATGATGGTGGTGGTAAGAAGAAGAAGAAGAAGAAGAAGAAGAAGAAGAAGAAGAAGAAGAAGAAGAAGAAGAAGAAGAAGAAGAAGAAGAAGAAGAAGTGTAAAAGAGGGATTTCCGGGACCAACTTAAAACAATATTGAAAGAGAGACCGACTTAAAACAATATTGAAAGAGATAGAAAGAATGAAAAGAAACTTATCGACAGCATGGATCGTCGACAGAATGGCGTTCGACGTTCATGGATCCAGAAGAGCCTAAATATATTCAGTGTATGCGCCACAAAGGTCAAATTCATAACGGAGAGAATCAAAAACAGGAGGAGAACTTCACTTAACCTGAACCATACAAACGGGTCATTAACATCGAGACCAATGAGCATAAAAAGCGGAATCTTCCAAGGAGATTCATTGTCAACACTACTCTTCTGCCTTGCAATAGCGCTACTCAGCTGTCTGCTGAACTACAGTAGCTACGGATACAAATCACAGAATAGCAAACTGAATAATCAAATCTATATTGATTATCTAAAGACGTTTGCCAAGAAATGACAACCAGCAAAAAAAACCCTCACCATTGTCAAAACCTTCAGTGAAGACATTAAGTGGAGTTCGGAATCGACAAATGTGCCAATGCCACATTCAAAGGCGGTAAGCAAGAAATATATTAAAGAACTAGAGCAAATACTTAAGGATTAATGAAGGAGGTGGAATACAACATTCAATTATGAAGAAAAGATCCGAAAAGAATATTATAGGAGAGTGCGCTTTATAATAGATAGCGAACATAAAGGGGCTAATAAAATGAATGCGATCAACACCTTAGCTATACCCGTAATATACAGCTTCAACATTATTAAATGGAAGTTGAATGATATTAAATGATTGGACGCCAAGATCAGAAAATGCTTACCCAAATGAGGATGCCCCACTAGAAATCAGATGTTTTATCAGCTGTATGTACCAAGAGCTTTAGGAGGCCGAGGTTTTAATCCAACTTGAACTCTAAATACTACAATAATCGGATTGGAAGCATACCTCATAAAAACTAATGACCCTCTCCTAAAATATTAAGACACCAAATCCACTCCATGAACAACGAACCATCACTCTTCAAGAAACAGACTAGTCATTTTTTCTTGCTCAAATCTATCTTTTATATCTACCATTCGTCCAAGCTTGGAACATTACTGCCACATATAGTCTGGTACTCCTGGTATATATTTAGAGATCCTTGATAAAATCATTCTTTTTCATTTGAAATAGCTAAATGTAACCATAAGTCCTTTGCTAACAGTTTCTTTACTCGCACTTCTTGTTTGTGGAACCAGTTATAAACCATTTAAAGGGGATTAAGCTGAAATTCAAAAAAAGAATAACAAAACAGTACAATTGTATTTCTTGGTTCATTTTACGTTCGTTCATAGATAATATTGTTAATGACCATTCTAATGTCATCAGTTCTCAATTCGGTGTCTATGCTATTTAGAATTGTCTTAATAGTAAATCTGATCGGTTCGAGAAGATCAAATTGGCAGCTTATCCTACATTCTGTAGTTAACTGGGGCAAGGAATGGCTTTTCTCTATTAATTGTCTAAGAGAACACTTTCTCCCTCCCATTCAGGAGTTTGAGTCGTTTCACTTCTTGAGGCTGACGTTTTCCACTGACATGAAGTGGAGAGATTATATTGCTGTGTCTTTTCCTAGGAAAATTGGTTCACTGTATCGGTCTAGCCATTTTTCTTGCACAAATCTATCCTTTATATCTACCATTGGTCCAAGCTTGGAACATTACTGCCACATATATTCTGGTACTCCTGGTATATATTTAGAGATCCTTGATAAAATCGTTCTTTTTCATTTGAAATGGCTAAATGTAACCACAAGTTCTTTGCTAACAGTTTCTTTACTCGCACTTCTCGTTTGTGGAACCAGTTATAAACCATTTAAAGGGGATTAAAATCAAATTGAAAAAAAAGAAAAACAAAACAGTACAATTGTATTTCTTGGTTCATGTTACGTTCGTTCATAGATACAAATATTAATGACCATTCTAATGGCATCAGTTCTCAATTCGGTGTCTATGCTATTTATAAGTGCCTTAATAGTAAATCTAATCGATTCGAGAAGGTTAAATTGGCAGCTGATCTACAAATGACCTACAATCTGCTGTTAATTGCGGTAAGGAATAGTTTGTTAATTTTAACGCCTCCAAAACGAAACTGCTCTTTATTAATCGAGTTATTAGGCACCATTCTGTTTTCCACCAGAATAGCTGATGTTAACCTCGAGGAGAGTGAATCATTGCACCCTCTCAGGCTAAATTTATTTGCTGGTATGAAGTACAATAATTATATTGTTTCAACTTTTGGGTTCTCTCCTAGGATAGTTCTGTTCCTGTGTCATGCAAGACAATAATCGTAGAGAAAAAAAGCATATATTTTTAAACAAAAGGAGGGTGTTAATTAAATTAAGATTAAAAATGTAATTGTATTTTTAAAATTATCTCGTCAAATTTTAAATGTGTAATTTAATGGATTTAATTCGAATACTTAAAAGTAAGGCGCCCGAAATCATTAGAAAAAACAATGAAGAAACACGAGAATACAGCAATTGGATTCTTCCATCGCTAGAAACTCGATGGAATGCAACAGAGAAGCAGTTATAAAGCATTTAAAGGGGATTAAATTGAAATTCAAAAAAAGAAAAACAAAACATGGCATCAGTTCTCAATACGGTATCTATGCTATTTAGAATTGTCTTAATAGTAAATCTGATCGGTTCGAGAAGGTTAAATTGTCTTCCACCAGAATGGCTGATGCTAACCTCCAGGATAGTGAATCATTGCACATTCTCAGGCTAACGTTCTCTGCTGATATGAAGCACAAACATTATATTGTATTAAACGCTAGGTTTTCTACTCGGAAGGTTCTTTCCCTGTGTCATGCGAGACAATCATCGTAGAGAAAAAAAGCTTCTATTTTGTTTTTTTTTAAAAAGGAGTGTATTAATTAAATTAAGGTTAAAAATATAATTGTATTTTTAAAATTCTCTCGTCAAAACTTAAAGGTGTAACCTGGATCGAATTTGAATACTTAAAAATGAGGCGGCCGCCATGATTAGAAAAAACAATGAAGAAACACAGAGAATACAGAAATTGGGTTCTTTTATCGATAGAAAATCGATTGTAAGGCACCAGAGAGGCAGTTATAAAGCAGTTATAAACGATGTAAAGGGGTTTAAATTGAAATGTCATAAAGATACACAAAACAAAACAATACAATTGTATTTCTAGGCAGCTGATCTAAAAATGACCTCCTATTATTCTTCTCTCTTTATACTCCTATTATTCTCCTCTCTTTATTCTCCTATTATTCTCCTATTTCTTTATTCTCCTATTATTCTCCTCTCTTTATTCTCCTATTATTCTCCTATTTCTTTATTCTCCTATTATTCTCCTCTCTTTATTCTCCTATTATTCTCCTATCTCTTTATTCTCCTATTATTCTCCTCTCTTTATTCTCCTATTATTCTCCTATTTCTTTATTCTCCTATTATTCTCCTCTCTTTATTCTCCTATTATTCTCCTATTTCTTTATTCTCCTATTATTCTCCTCTCTTTATTCTCCTATTATTCTCCTATTTCTTTATTCTCTTATTATTCTGCTATCTCTTTATTCTCCTATTATTGTCCTATCTCTTTATTCACCTATTATTCTCCTCTCTTTATTGTCCAATTATTCTCCTATTTCTTTATTCTCCTATTATTCTCCTCTCTTTATTCTCCTATTATTCTCCTATTTCTTTATTCTCCTATTATTCTCCTCTCTTTATTCTCCTATTATTCTCCTATTTCTTTATTCTCTTATTATTCTGCTATCTCTTTATTCTCCTATTATTTTCCTATCTCTTTATTCACCTATTATTCTCCTCTCTTTATTGTCCAATTATTCTCCTATTTCTTTATTCTCCTATTATTCTCCTATTATTCTCCTATTATTCTCCTATTTCTTTATTCTCCTATTATTCTCCTCTCTTTATTCTCCTATTATTCTCCTATTTCTTTATTCCCTTATTATTCTGCTATCTCTTTATTCTCCTATTATTCTCCTCTCTTTATTGTCCAATTATTCTCCTATTTCTTTATTCTCCTATTATTGTCCTATTATTCTCCTATTTCTTTATTCTCCTATTATTCTCCTATTATTCTCCTATTATTCTCCTATTTCTTTATTCTCCTATTATTCTCCTCTCTTTATTCTCCTATTATTCTCCTATTTCTTTATTCTCCTATTCTTCTTCTCTCTCTTTATTCTTCTATTATTATCCTATTTCTTTATTCTCCTATTATTCTTCTATCTCTTTATTCTCCTATTATTATCCTATTTCTTTATTCTCCTATTATTCTTCTATCTCTTTATTCTCCTATTATTATCCTATTTCTTTATACTCCTATTATTCGCCTATCTCTTTATTCTCCTATTATTATCCTATTTCTTTATTCTCCTATTATTCTTCTATCTCTTTATTCTCCTATTATTATCCTATTTCTTTATTCTCCTATTATTCTTCTATCTCTTTATTCTCCTATTATTATCCTATTTCTTTATTCTCCTATTATTCGCCTATCTCTTTATTCTCCTATTATTATCCTATTTCTTTATTCTCCTATTATTCTTCTATCTCTTTTTTCTCCTATTATTATCCTATTTCTTTATTCTCCTATTATTCTCCTATTTCTTTATTCTCCTATAATTCTCCTCTCTTTATTCTCCTATTATTCTCCTATTTCTTTATTCTCTTATTATTCTGCTATCTCTTTATTCTCCTATTATTGTCCTATCTCTTTATTCTCCTAATATTCTCCTCTCTTTATTGTCCAATTATTCTCCTATTTCTTTATTCTCCTATTATTCTCCTCTCTTTATTCTCCTATTATTCTCCTATTTCTTTATTCTCCTATTATTCTCCTCTCTTTATTCTCCTATTATTCTCCTATTTCTTTATTCTCTTATTATTCTGCTATCTCTTTATTCTCCTATTATTGTCCTATCTCTTTATTCACCTATTATTCTCCTCTCTTTATTGTCCAATTATTCTCCTATTTCTTTATTCTCCTATTATTCTCCTATTATTCTCCTATTTCTTTATTCTCTTATTATTCTCCTCTCTTTATTCTCCTATTATTCTCCTATTTCTTTATTCCCTTATTATTCTGCTATCTCTTTATTCTCCTATTATTGTCCTATCTCTTTATTCTCCTATTATTCTCCTCTCTTTATTGTCCAATTATTCTCCTATTTCTTTATTCTCCTATTATTCTCCTATTATTCTCCTATTATTCTCCTATTTCTTTATTCTCCTATTATTCTCCTCTCTTT
Organism: Acanthosepion esculentum; assembly: GCA_964036315.1. Taxonomy (NCBI): domain Eukaryota; kingdom Metazoa; phylum Mollusca; class Cephalopoda; order Sepiida; family Sepiidae; genus Acanthosepion; species Acanthosepion esculentum. The sequence continues at coordinate 93,197,535 of OZ038503.1, read as the reverse complement.
ATTCTCCTATTATTCTCCTATTTCTTTATTCCCTTATTATTCTGCTATCTCTTTATTCTCCTATTATTCTCCTCTCTTTATTGTCCAATTATTCTCCTATTTCTTTATTCTCCTATTATTGTCCTATTATTCTCCTATTTCTTTATTCTCCTATTATTCTCCTCTCTTTATTCTCCTATTATTCTCCTATTTCTTTATTCTCCTATTCTTCTTCTATCTCTTTATTCTTCTATTATTATCCTATTTCTTTATTCTTCTATTATTCTTCTATCTCTTTATTCTCCTATTATTATCCTATTTCTTTATTCTCCTATTGTTCTTCTATCTCTTTATTCTCCTATTATTATCCTATTTCTTTATTCTCCTATTATTCGCCTATCTCTTTATTCTCCTATTATTATCCTATTTCTTTATTCTCCTATTATTCTTCTATCTCTTTATTCTCCTATTATTATCCTATTTCTTTATTCTCCTATTATTCTCCTATTTCTTTATTCTCCTATTATTCTCCTCTCTTTATTCTCCTATTATTCTCCTATTTCTTTATTCTCTTATTATTCTGCTATCTCTTTATTCTCCTATTATTGTCCTATCTCTTTATTCTCCTATTATTCTCCTCTCTTTATTGTCCAATTATTCTCCTATTTCTTTATTCTCCTATTATTCTCCTCTCTTTATTCTCCTATTATTCTCCTATTTCTTTATTCTCCTATTATTCTCCTCTCTTTATTCTCCTATTATTCTCCTATTTCTTTATTCACTTATTATTCTGCTATCTCTTTATTCTCCTATTATTGTCCTATCTCTTTATTCACCTATTATTCTCCTCTCTTTATTGTCCAATTATTCTCCTATTTCTTTATTCTCCTATTATTCTCCTATTATTCTCCTATTATTCTCCTATTTCTTTATTCTCCTATTATTCTCCTCTCTTTATTCTCCTATTATTCTCCTATTTCTTTATTCCCTTATTATTCTGCTATCTCTTTATTCTCCTATTATTGCCCTATCTCTTTATTCTCCTATTATTCTCCTCTCTTTATTGTCCAATTATTCTCCTATTTCTTTATTCTCCTATTATTCTCCTATTATTCTCCTATTATTCTCCTATTTCTTTATTCTCCTATTATTCTCCTCTCTTTATTCTCCTATTATTCTCCTATTTCTTTATTCTCCTATTCTTCTTCTCTCTCTTTATTCTTCTATTATTATCCTATTTCTTTATTCTCCTATTATTCTTCTATCTCTTTATTCTCCTATTATTATCCTATTTCTTTATTCTCCTATTATTCTTCTATCTCTTTATTCTCCTATTATTATCCTATTTCTTTATACTCCTATTATTCGCCTATCTCTTTATTCTCCTATTATTATCCTATTTCTTTATTCTCCTATTATTCTTCTATCTCTTTATTCTCCTATTATTATCCTATTTCTTTATTCTCCTATTATTCTTCTATCTCTTTATTCTCCTATTATTATCCTATTTCTTTATTCTCCTATTATTCGCCTATCTCTTTATTCTCCTATTATTATCCTATTTCTTTATTCTCCTATTATTCTTCTATCTCTTTTTTCTCCTATTATTATCCTATTTCTTTATTCTCCTATTATTCTCCTATTTCTTTATTCTCCTATAATTCTCCTCTCTTTATTCTCCTATTATTCTCCTATTTCTTTATTCTCTTATTATTCTGCTATCTCTTTATTCTCCTATTATTGTCCTATCTCTTTATTCTCCTAATATTCTCCTCTCTTTATTGTCCAATTATTCTCCTATTTCTTTATTCTCCTATTATTCTCCTCTCTTTATTCTCCTATTATTCTCCTATTTCTTTATTCTCCTATTATTCTCCTCTCTTTATTCTCCTATTATTCTCCTATTTCTTTATTCTCTTATTATTCTGCTATCTCTTTATTCTCCTATTATTGTCCTATCTCTTTATTCACCTATTATTCTCCTCTCTTTATTGTCCAATTATTCTCCTATTTCTTTATTCTCCTATTATTCTCCTATTATTCTCCTATTTCTTTATTCTCTTATTATTCTCCTCTCTTTATTCTCCTATTATTCTCCTATTTCTTTATTCCCTTATTATTCTGCTATCTCTTTATTCTCCTATTATTGTCCTATCTCTTTATTCTCCTATTATTCTCCTCTCTTTATTGTCCAATTATTCTCCTATTTCTTTATTCTCCTATTATTCTCCTATTATTCTCCTATTATTCTCCTATTTCTTTATTCTCCTATTATTCTCCTCTCTTTATTCTCCTATTATTATCCTATTTCTTTATTCTCCTATTATTCTTCTATCTCTTTATTCTCCTATTATTATCCTATTTCTTTATTCTCCTATTATTCGCCTATCTCTTTATTCTCCTATTATTATCCTATTTCTTTATTCTCCTATTATTCGCCTATCTCTTTATTCTCCTATTATTATCCTATTTCTTTATTCTCCTATTATTCTTCTATCTCTTTATTCTCCTATTATTATCCTATTTCTTTATTCTCCTATTATTCTTCTATCTCTTTATTCTCCTATTATTATCCTATTTCTTTATTCTCCTATTATTCGCCTATCTCTTTATTCTTCTATTATTATCCTATTTCTTTATTCTCCTATTATTCTTCTATCTCTTTATTCTCCTATTATTATCCTATTTCTTTATTCTCCTATTATTCTTCTATCTCTTTATTCTCCTATTATTATCCTATTTCTTTATTCTCCTATTATTCTTCTATCTCTTTATTCTCCTATTATTATCCTATTTCTTTATTCTCCTATTATTCTTCTATCTCTTTATTCTCCTATTATTATCCTATTTCTTTATTCTCCTATTATTCTTCTATCTCTTTATTCTTCTATTATTATCCTATTTCTTTATTCTCCTATTATTCTTCTATCTCTTTATTCTCCTATTATTATCCTATTTCTTTATTCTCCTATTATTCTTCTATCTCTTTATTCTCCTATTATTCTCCTATTTCTTTATTCTCCTATTATTCTTCTATCTCTTTATTCTCCTATTATAATCCTATTTCTTTATTCTCCTATTATTCGCCTATCTCTTTATTCTCCTATTATTATCCTATCTCTTTATTCTCCTATTATTCTCCTATCTCTTTATTCTCCTATTATTATCCTATTTCTTTATTCTTCTATTATTCTCCTATTTCTTTATTCTCCTATTATTCTTCTATCTCTTTATTCTCCTATTATTATCCTATTTCTTTATTCTCCTATTATTCGCCTATCTCTTTATTCTCCTATTATTATCCTATCTCTTTATTCTCCTATTATTCTCCTATCTCTTTATTCTCCTATTATTCTTCTATCTCTTTATTCTTCTATTATTCTCCTATTTCTTTATTCTCCTATTATTCTTCTATCTCTTTATTCTCCTATTATTATCCTATTTCTTTATTCTCCTATTATTCTTCTATCTCTTTATTCTTCTATTTTTCTCCTATTTCTTTATTCTCCTATTATTCTTCTATCTCTTTATTCTCCTATTATAATCCTATTTCTTTATTCTCCTATTATTCGCCTATCTCTTTATTCTCCTATTATTATCCTATCTCTTTATTCTCCTATTATTCTCCTATCTCTTTATTCTCCTATTATTCTTCTATCTCTTTATTCTTCTATTATTCTCCTATTTCTTTATTCTCCTATTATTCTTCTATCTCTTTATTCTCCTATTATTATCCTATTTCTTTATTCTCCTATTATTCTTCTATCTCTTTATTCTCCTATTATTCTCCTATTTCTTTATTCTCCTATTATTCTTCTATCTCTTTATTCTCCTATTATAATCCTATCTCTTTATTCTCCTATTATTATCCTATCTCTTTATTCTCCTATTATTCTCCTATCTCTTTATTCTCCTATTATTATCCTATTTCTTTATTCTCCTATTATTCTTCTATCTCTTTATTCTCCTATTATTCTCCTATCTCTTTATTCTCCTATTATTCGCCTATCTCTTTATTCTCCTATTATTCGCCTATCTCTTTATTCTCCTATTATTATCCTATCTCTTTATTCTCCTATTATTCTCCTATCTCTTTATTCTCCTATTATTCTCCTCTCTTTATTCTCTTATTATTCTCCTATCTCTTTATTCTCTTATTATTCTCCTATCTCTTTATTCTCCTATTATTCTCCTATCTCTTTATTCTCCTATTATTCTCCTATCTCTTTATTCTCCTATTATTCTCCTATTTCTTTATTCTCCTATCTCTTTATTCTCCTATTATTCTCCTATCTCTTTATTCTCCTATTATTCTCCTCTCTTTATTCTCCTATTATTATCCTATTTCTTTATTCTCCTATTATTCTCCTATCTCTTTATTCTCCTATTATTCTACTCTCTTTATTCTCCTATTATTCTCCTATTTCTTTATTCTCCTATTATTCTCCTATCTCTTTATTCTCCTATTATTCTCCTCTCTTTATTCTCCTATTATTATCCTATTTTTTTATTCTCCTCTTATTTTCCTATCTCTTTATTCTCCTATTATTGCCCTATTTCTTTATTCTCCTATTATTCTCCTATTTCTTTATTCTCCTATTATTCTCCTATTTCTTTATTGTCCTATCTCTTTATTTTTCATTCTCCTAAAGAAGAGATAAACAGTAGCACAAGTGCAAATCGCTAACAGCGATCTAGATCGATAAAAGGGAGGAAGTTTTGGAGGGCCATTATCAATCACTTCCTCAAAGGATAAGGCATGTAATACAAAAAGTCAATGGATGACAGATCCGAGAGAAAGAAGGGCTTCAAAGGGTCAAAAGTTACTTGGAGCGACAATAAAGAGGAAATTGTAGAGGGTCGTCATAAACTATGTGTCATGCGACACGGCAAGATATCTCTTACAGTTGGAATGACGAGATGTAACCATCAGTGCTCTGTTAACAGTTTCTTCTCTCACACTTCTCGCTTGTAGAACGCTCCTGCTTTCCATTCAAGGGTGATATTCAAATATTTAAATGCAATAGCAATCATTATTTTCTGTCTTTCATAATAATGTTTTCTTTTTCTTATATTCACACTCACTAACCCGGTGCTCGCCCTTTAGGTTGAGGCGTCAGAATACGCCGAGGGCACCTCTGCAGATGGGTAAACAAATGCGTAGATTTGGGTAAGATGATAAACAGCAAAGTCTCTGATCAGGATATTTTGAGGAGCGTGGAATCATCACTTGATTTCTGGTGTTCCCAGGCCCACCCTGACCTGGGGTGTTAGCAGCTGTTAGTGTCCCGGCTATGGGGAAATAGTTAACGCCCAAACAGGGATCAAAATACTACGAAAGTGTAAAAATAGGTTCTAATACCATCAATACATTTTTGAAGAAAAAAAATATTGCCAGCAACACATTATTACCAGTGATACATCTTTGAAGAAAAAAATATTACCAGCAACAAATTATTACCAGTGATACATCTTTGAAGAAAAAATATTGCCAGCAACACATTATTACCAGTGATACATCTTTGAAGAAAAAAATATTGCCAGCAACACATTATTACCAGTGATACATCTTTGAAGAAAAAAAAATTACCAGCAACACATTATTACCGGTGATACATCTTTGAAGAAAAAAATATTACCAGCAACACATTATTACCAGTGATACATCTTTGAAGAAAAACATATTCCCAGCAACACATTATTACCAGTGATACATCTTTGAAGAAAAACATATTCCCAGCAACACATTATTACCAGTGATATATCTTTGAAGAAAAAAATATTGCCAGCAACACATTATTACCAGTGATAGATCATTGAAGAAAAAAATATTGTAAGCAACACATTATTACCAGTGATACATCTTTGAAGAAAAAAATATTACCAGCAATACATTTTTGGAAAAAAATATTACCAGCAAAAAAGATATGTCGGCATTAAATAACCCATTGAGGTAAAACAAACCAAACCAAACCAAACCAATATATATATATCACCTACAACAAATCATGTACAAACCATATATCTCTAAAACATTCGTTTACTTTGAAAGTATAAAAATTATATGCAAAACATTTGTAGTTCAAGCCATAAAACTGCGTTCAAAATATTTAAATTTCCTGCATTAAATGACCCATAGGTGTTGATATGCCGCTAAAAACTCAATTATTTGCGTCTTAGTGGCGTTATTACCTTGCTTGGGTTTAAATGATAAATAAATAAACAGTAATAACTTTCACGCTCATTTCTACAAAACCGGATTCTACCCGGTAAAAGCAGAATATTTTTCGTATGAAACCAGAAACGTCTAATTTGATTTGATACGTCATTGAAAATAAGAACATGATTTTGAACACAGTAATTATCAAACTCTTGCCGAAATCTGCGACAGACAGATAATAGCGTCAATCACAATGCCAGTCAAATACAATAAGTGCGTCTTGAGAAAAGGGGAGAAAGGAATGTCTGGGGTGTGCAAGAATGTGGCTGGTTTGTTCGTATGTGTGTGAGAGAAAATTTCTGTGATAAACAACACGATATTCAGGTCTGGTGCTTTTACAAACGTTCAGAATATATAAAAGTCGCAAGATGAGCGCTTATTTCGCTGACTGAGTGGCACACGATTACCGGGTAATAAAGTAATCCAATTTAACGGAAAGAGAAAGAAAGCATCTTTCGTGAAAATGATGTGAGGTTATTTGTCGAAATGTGTTTTGTCAGCAATGTAATTGACACCAAGCAGAATCTGAAAATTATAGACTTTACCTCCTCTATTATGTGTCATCGTATTTCAGGACATGGATGATCATATCCTCCCACAGCTCTTTTGTCGCTACTTTTGACCCTTTACCGTGGGTGTTTGGTTTACCGTCCATTCACTTCTTGTGCCGTGTCCATTCAGACGTGGGAGATCATGACCATCCACAGCTTTCTCTCATTTCTTGCTCTGGATAACTTGATTCTTTACCATAACGCTTTGTCCTTGTTCTACCGTCCATTCTCCTCTTCTTTCATCCAGGGTTGATAATGGCCCTCCACAATTTCCTCTTTTTTTTCTCTAAGTAACTTTTGACGCTTTATCATACGGCTTAGCTCTTGTTATAGCCTCCATTCACTAATTTTATATGCTAATTTCTTTTAGTACGTGAGAGATCATGGTCATCCACAACTTCCTCCCATTTGTCGCTCGAAGTAACTTTTGACGCTTTACCGTACCGCTTAGTCCTTGTTCTACCCTCCGTTCACTAATTTTATATGTTAATTTCCTTTAGTATGTGAGAGATCATGGTCCTCCACAACTTCCTCTCATTTGTAGCTCTAGGTAAAATTGACAAATTAAAATACTACATAGTCATTCTCTACGCTCCACTGACTGCTTTTATATGCTAATTTACTTAGTACGTGAGAGATCATGGTCCTCCACAACTTCCTCCCATTTGTAGCTCTAATAACTTTGACACTTTACCATAACTCTGAGTCCTTGGTCTGCCATCTATTCCCTATTTTTATATGCAAATTTCCTTTAGTACGTGAGACATCATGGTCCTCCACAACTTCCTCACATTTGTCACTCGAAGTAACTTTTGACGCCTTACCATACCGCTTAGACCTTGTTCTACCCTCCATTCACTAATTTTATATGTTAATTTCCTTTAGTACGTGAGTGATCATGGTTCTCCACAACTTCCTTTCATTTGTAGCTCTAAGTAAATTTGACACATTACAACACCACTTAGTCATTCTCTACACTCCATTCTCTACTTTTATATGGTAATTTCCTTTATTCCGTGAGAGATCATGGTCCGCCACAACTTCCTCTCATTTGTTGTTCTAAGTAACGTTGACAATTTACCATACCTCTGAGTCCTTGTTCTGCCATCTAGTTATTATTTTCTATATGCCGTGTCAATTTCCTCTCTATTGTCACTCGAAGTACCTGTTGACCATTTGAAGTCCCTCTTTGTCTCTGATCTGCCATCCATTCACTTCTTGTGTTACATAGCCTTTGAGGACGGTGGTGTTGATAATGGCCCTCCAAAACTTCCTTCTATTTATCGATCTAGATCACCACTCGCGCTTTGTCCTTGCTCTACTGTCTATTCACTTCTTTAGGGGAGAGGAGAGTAAAAAGACGGGTATAAGAAGACAGAAGATAACGATTGATATTTCGTTCAAGTTTCATTCAAGTTTAAAGATGAATTGAGACCAAGATGCAGGAAGAGAGTTCCAAACACGAGAAGATACGATAGAAGCTTCTGTTAGCATAGAATTTTCGGTTACATTTAACCATTTCAATTGAAAAATGATGCGAACTTACCAACAATCTAATACGGCACTAAAATTCATAAAGTCTAGTACCCATAGAGGAAAGATCATCAGAACACTTACCAGGAAAATATTTAACATTGAAATAAGATCGCTACATAAGCAGTAAAAAAACAACGAACAGTTGAATTGTTTTAAATTAAGAAAAACACATATACATATGCGCAGATAACTTAACCACCTGAAGATGGTCCCGGATAAGACTGAAAGTACTTGGAAATTTTCTTACTTAATTTTCTAAGTCTACCAAAAAATCTTGAAAGGATCACAAAAAAATCTAATCGCCATATGTCTAAATTATTTAACTAAACCAGTTTGAATAAAAATATGCTGCCTAAATATACACAATATATATATATATATATATATATATATATATATATATATATATATATATATATATTGTGTATATTTAGGCAGCATATATATATATATATTTCGCCTAAATATACACAATATATATATATATATATATATATATATATATATATATATATATATATATATATATATATATTGTGTATATTTAGGCAGCATATATATATATATATTTCGCCTAAATATACACAATATATATATATATACATATATATTTCGCCTAAATATACACAATATATATATATATATATATATATATATATATATATATATATATTGTGTATATTTAGGCAGCATATATATATATATTTCGCCTAAATATATATATATATATATATATATATATATATATATTGTGTATATTTAGGCAGCATATATATATATATATTTCGCCTAAATATACACAATATATATATATATATATATATATACATATATATTTCGCCTAAATATACACAATATATATATATATATATATATATATATATATATATATATATATATATTGTGTATATTTAGGCAGCATATATATATATATTTCGCCTAAATATATATATATATATATATATATATATATATATATATATTGTGTATATTTAGGCGAAATATATATATATATATGCTGCCTAAATATACACAATATATATATATATATATATATATATATATATATATATATATATATATATATATATATATATATATATATATATATATATATATATATATATATATATATATATATTGTGTATATTTAGGCAGCATATTTTTATTCAGGCTGGTTTAGTTAAATAATTTAGACATATGGCGATTAGATTTCGTTGTGATCCTTTCAGGATCGCGGAATAATTTTATGACATCATGCATTATGAAACGGACAAAGTCCGACAATTGTTTAAGACATTTTTTATTGACCTCCATAAGCGAACGATCCTCTGTGGCCCAATTCGTTAGGGAACGTCAGGCTATATGACGGTTCCGTATAGGATGCAGGTTCGATTCCTTTCGGAGGACGCATATTTTCTATGAAAATTTCTCGGACATTCCGGCCGGTAAATGTTGTTAACACTGTTTATTATAAACAGCGCATTTACTGACTGTGACTGAAACCGAGACGACAGGTCATGACCTATAATATTGCTGATTCTTTTCTAGCACATATTGTTAAGTAAAGAAAGACAGTAGACTTGTTCAGCTACTTCACTTCGCACCATTAGCAACATGTTGTGACATCGTTGGGGATGAGCGTTCAGATAAGTGCAAAAAATTGTTCGTTGCAATGTTACAGAAATCTCACTACAACGTCTCATATTCCCCAACCAAAATACAACGTGGCTGCAAAGTTGAAACAATGTTCTGAGGTATCTGGAAAGAGATTGGCTCCACTGACAAATAATATATTTGTTGACTGAGACGCATGCGCCCGAGATTTTTGTCTCTATTTCGTAGTTGACGCCATTAATTATCATTAAAAAAAAAACAAATAATAAATAGATTACATCTGCTACCTCCAAAAATGTTCGAAAAAACAGTATAGCATAATGAAAAAACTTGACAAAAACAAAGAATTATCGTCAAAATGTTTCTTATTATTAAGAAGAAACACTAAAGTATTCTTGGATTATTTTAATAATTTTTTTAATCCTTTCTAGCACTTTCGAAATTTTGGTTAAAATCTTGTTTTTGTTTTTTCGTCAGCGGTGGACCAAAGACTAGTATAAAAATGTAGCATCTTTTTTGCAGTTATAAACAAAGTGTTTTGGAAATTCTTGCAAAAGTCAAATAATTGTCGGATTTAATGCAATGTTCATATTCTTCAAATATCGTCTTTTACAAGATCTTGGTAAAAATATTTCTTTTACATCTGTTGCACCCACTTGCTCCATTTTATGAAATTTTGAGAATTTAAAATTTCAGGAACTTCGTAATTATATTAGTTAAACTCTGGAACACTTTAAATCCTCAATTTGTTTTTTATCAAAGAGAAACGCCATTTACCTGATTGCTATGAATCGTAAAATAAAAAACGCAATAAAACTATGACATTATTTAATTAGAAAAAAAATTAATTGATTTAAAAATAAAATATATTAACGACACTATTGTTTTCAAAAAACAAAAATCTGGTAAAAATGGCAAGCAGTAGAACATACCGTTTCGAAATTTCTGGTGGAATAAATTGTGTCATGGTGCTCTTTTATTCACAGACGGTGCCCAATTGGCCCTACTATACTGTGCAGACGACAAAATCATAAATACACAACGCGCTTGCGCGAAATTAAAATTATAAAATGGTGAAAATTTACCTATGACACCCTTTATATATATATATATATATATATATATATATATATATATATATATATATATATATATATATAGCATAATGAGAAGCCACGTATACTTTCTTGATATGTATATAATATGGAGAAAACAACTGAAAAGTTGCAAATTAAAAGAAAAAAATTGAATGTTTTTTTGTGAAAGTATATATATATATATATATATATATATATATATATATTTGATATTTCAGATCTGCCCCGATCTTTCGTCAGAAATAAATTAAATAACTGTATTCAGAAGTTTGTTTACAAGTAGCGTCCGTCGCGAGACGCGGACGTCACGTGATGTGGAATGCAACTGTGTTTGAATATTTCTAACGTAAATCTAACGATATTTTAGATGTTGTTTAAAAAGGTTTTTTAACTATATCTAAAAGAAAAAAATTTAACTATAGAAATATTTATACAGATTTAAAATTCCCAAGTCTTTGTTTAACCCTAGTTTATACGTGTTTAATTTGAGCAGATATGAATGAATGAGAGAAAATCATGGAGAATTGTGCTTAAAAAGAGTAAAATCGACCTTGCTAACCGAACGCTCCTCTGTGAGGGACAAATCAGTTTGGGAATGGGGAAATACGTAAGCCTGATCCAATCAAGATAAAAATCGAAGAGACTGATTTTACGTTGTGCATTGTTTCTTCAATATAATAAATATTATCTTTGATTATATGTTTAGATTATTCTCATTCTTCTCCCATAATAAGTAAACATTGTAACGATAACGGATTCTCAACGTTACAGCGCTTTGTTGGGAATGAACAACTTAAAAAAATGGATATAGAACTAATTTCAACTTCACCCACTGCAACGCGATAAGTCCTAACTTTTATTATCGATAACTCCAAAATGGTAGATTTTATCAAAATTTCGTTGTTATTTTAGAATTAAGCATGTATATTTACACCTAAATGAGACTAATCAGTAATTTTTTATTAAAAATTGAGTGCGGGGCTTGAAATGCAAATTACCCTTTTGAGGTTCCGAGGTGAAATTCGTCTCCCTCCAAATCCTTTGTATCTTCTATGTAACACTACGACATTTTGTTGCCATGTCATCCCTTTTTCGCTTAGTTTTTTCTGGTACTTAGCACTTTCGTGTACGTGGTTCTTGTTTGAAATGAATGCCAGTCGAAATTCATTTTTTTTCACTTTCTTTGTTTGAAAGTTGAAAAGTTTGCTGTATCTACAGGCGTACAGCGAGTTTGTGTCTGCAACGGAAGTGATGCATCTTTCCCGTTTAACCTGCACGTGAACCGACATCTTTAGAATCTTCGGTGATATAAGTTAAAAAATTCCAGATGCTCTAGAGGACGTACTCTCATCGTTTTCTTTCAGCTGGTAGTAAAAGAATGTCCTTTTTTTATTTTTTAACTTCAATTAATTATTAAATGGTGACACAGGGTTTCATACTTTGTAGCGCATACACGCTAGTCAACATATTATATACTAGAAGGGCTACTCGATGTTGCCTGTAACTGGGTGTTTGAAAAGAGAGAAAAATAACTTGTTGTTCTCTACTCTCCGAGGTCCAGGACAGGCATTATTTTATCTGTGAAATCTTAAGACTTTAATACGACAGATGGAAATACCTTAACGAAATTAATTCCAAAAAATGAGTCTTACACGAATACAGTTTACATTTGAATAGGCTACACACATATATATGCATACACAAATGTAAGCCAAATGAATAGCTCAATATATATATATATATATATATATATATATATATATATATATATATATATATATATATATAATGTATGCATGAATATATCTAATGAATATATATATAATGTATGTATATATATATATATAATGTATGTACTATATATATATGTATGTATGTATATAATGTATGTATGTATGTATATATATATAATGTATGTATATATATAATGTATGTATATATATAATGTATGTATGTATATATCTAATGTATGTATATATAAAATGTATGTGTGTACATATATTTAATGTATGTATATATATACATAATGTATGTATATATATATCTAATGTGTGTATGTATATATATAATGTATGTATGTATATATAATGTATGTATATATATAATGTATATATATATAATGTATGTATGTATATATCTAATGTATGCATATATATACTGTATGTATATGTATATATATATATATATGTATGTATATATATAATGTATGTGTATATATATAATGCATGTATGTATATATATAATGTATGTATGTATATATATAATGTATGTATGTATGTATATATATAATGTATGTATATATATATATATCTAATATATGTATATAAATATATAATGTATGTATGTATATAAATATATAATGTATGTATGTATATATATAATGTATGTATATATATAATGTATGTATATATATATAATATATGTATATATATATATATAATTTATGTATGTATATATCTAATGTATATATATATATAATGTATGTATATATCTCATGTATGTATATATAATGTATGTATGTACATATATATATATAATGTATGTATATATATATATATATGTATATATATATATATATATATAATGTATGTATATATATATATATAATGTATGTATATATATATATATAATGTATGTATGTATATATATACAATGTATGTATATAAATATAAAATGTATATATGTATATATATAATGTCTGTATATATATAATGTATGTATATATATATAATGTATATATATATATATATATATATATATATATATATATATATATATATATATATATATAGCATGAACTAATTCAACACTATCGTCTAAATACCCAAACTATTATCTATAAAACAAAAATAATAAACAAAAACTTATTTTGAAATTAAAACATACACCATGATGACGGTGGCCGATAACCGAAAGCGCTGGTAAAAAAAAAAACATGGACTAGGGTCTTATTTCAACAACTTCCACCCAAATATTGAAAAAAACTTGCGTGAAATCTCAAATCTGAAAAAAAGATAATCAAACGGAAAGCTTCCGTAGTTTTTAACAACGCATGCCTGAAGATATATATATATATATATATATATATATATATATATATATATATATATATATATATATATATATATATATATATGTTGTTATTATTATTATTATTACAGTGTAACCCGGATATAAGAGATTTGTCGGGACCGGAGAAGAAGTCTCTTATATCCTGGTTTCTCTTATATCCGGGTTTAGTCTATTATATATACATTAACACAGGCTCTAATTTGGGACCAGATAAACTCTCTCTTATATCCGGGTGTCTCTTATATCCGGGTTTAATCTATTATATATACATTAACACAGGCTCTAATTTGGGACCAGATAAACTCTCACTTATATCTGGGTTTCTCTTATATCCGGGTTTAGTCTATTATATATACATTAACACAGGCTCTAATTTGGGACCAGAGAAACTCTCTCTTATATCCGGTTTCTCTTATATCCGGGTTTAGTCTATTATATATACATTAACACAGGCTCTAATTTGGGACCAGAGAAACTCTCTCTTATATCCGGGTTTCTCTTATATCCGGGTTTAGTCTATTATATATACATTAACACAGGCTCTAATTTGGGACCAGAGAAACTCTCTCTTATATCCGGTTTCTCTTATACTGTACATCAAACGTTATATTTAGTGCATAAACATTTTTAAATCAGACTTTATTTCGCCTACCTGCCGGCCCATTCAAAACATTATATTTGATTAGAAATGAATATAAATTATTTAAAAATTATGTACAGGGTGATTGAAAAGTAACTCCCTTTTCTATGTTTGATGGACTCTCCCGTCTAAATATAATTTTTACAAGAAGAAATAATTCATAATACATAATGTATATATATATATATATATATATATATATATATATATATTGTGTATTTTGACAGCAATCCTTCATTTATGCATGTTTCATTAAAAACGACAGACAAAGTACTACGGTTAAGTTTTTTATGTAATTTTTCTTGTGTTCGCACAAGAGCTTTCATTTTTGGACACAGAGTGTGTAGAAACTGTTCAAATGTTCTATAGTTTCGAGCGCTTTCGGCTATACATTTTGCCATTATCAAGGATGATGGTTTTTCGGTTTAAATGTGTGTGTGTGTGTGTGTGTGTGTGTGTGTGTGTGTGTGTGTGTGTGATATGTGCATGTTTTTAGTGTGTTATAGAACTGTTTTATTTTCCGAACACGGTTAGCACGTTGTGGCCATTTTCGTAGTTAATATTGTTAAGTGTTGGCTTTTTCTTTTTTTTATTCCATTATTTTTAATCTTTTTTTTACAATTGGATGAGGTTATTATATTTGTGTTCGGAAAATAAAACACCTCTGTAACACACTCAAAGCATACACATAACACACACTCTCGTTTAAACTGAAAAATAAAATCAACCTTGCTAATGGCTAAAATTATAGCCAAAAGCCCTCGGAACTATAAAATATTTGAACAGTTTCTACACACTCTGTGTCCCAAAAAGAAAGGTCATTTGTGAACACAAGAAAAATTAAATAAAAAGCTTAACCGTAGTACGTTGTCTGTTATTTTTAATGAAACATGCATATATATATATATATATATATATATATATATATATATATATATATATATATATATATATTACAAAGAGTCAATCATACTTTGAATCAATCAGCAACGTGTATGCGATTATTATAATAGTCGCATACACATTGCTGATTGATTCAAGGTATGATTGACTCTTTGTAATGTAAATATATGCTGCCTATTTTATTATGTTTATACAAAACAATTGATCCAGCAGTAAAAAATTCCTATTTTTATAAAAAAAACAATTGATCCAGCAGTAAAGAATTCCTGAGGAAAAAAAAACTACAAAGTAGACATATCACTCTGTTACTTGAACTATCTACTTAGTTCATATCATATTAACTGTAAAACACTTATAAAAGAAAATACGTGGATTTACCAAATTACAAAATATAAAAAAATTCTCACTTTAAATATTTAAAATTTAGCGTTGCGATTTGCACGCTCCAACACCATATAACAGTTAACAAATAGCTCATACTTAAAAACATCTTTCGGTCGGATAAACACTTATAAATCGTCTCCCAGTTTTGATTCTGATGGATAATAAAGCCTGATGATGAATGACGTGAAGCATTCGAAAGTACTAGCAGAAATAAAAAAATAAAAAATACACCATATCCATTTTATTTAATTATGAGGATCTCATCATTCGGATGATTATCAGTAGTGGAATGCTTATGTTTATGTCTACTAGCGAAGTGATTTCGCCAATAATCGCATACACATTGCTGATTGATTCAAGGTATGATTGACTCTTTGTAATGTAAATATATGCTGCCTATTTTATAATATATATATATATATATATATATATATATATATATATATATATATATATATATATATATATATATAGGAAATGGATTAAATCCACCATATTGTTATTTTTAATTCATTTTGTTTAAACGTTATTTTTTATGGATACTCATATTCTAGTTCAAGCTCTGTTTTTTAATTAAACACTATTTTCCAACTGCGTCTACCAGCTTGAATGTTCGAGAAATCTCATCAGAAAAAATATGCGTCCCCGGCAGGATTCGAACCTGCATCTCCTATGGGCAACAGTCACTACTGCTGACGTGAGTAATCGCTCGGCCATTGATCGTAAGTCCTACGTGGCCGAGCGGTTGGGTACGTCACATCCATTGACGGTTCCCCGTAAGGGATATAGGATTTGAAACTGGGGGGCGCAAATTGTTCTGAAGAAATTCTTATTCAGTTTGCATTGCTATCATACTCAGTGGTTAGAAATATTGTATCCGTCTCTGTGGTGAGCTAGATAGCAATTGATTATTCACACAATGGTATATTTTTTTACGCACCTTCCGAAAGGGCAACACGATGGAATTGCCTATACAAGGCCGACAACATCGAAGGGTCATCTTTCTCACTAACTGACAGTGATAGTCAGATGCTTCCAAATCAGGAAGATAGGGAGGAAGATCATCCAGTTCAAAGCCACAGTCACATATAGCAGTCATTGAAACCAAGCACTATCAAGTAGTTTATTGTCTTACACAGATAGCTTCATTTGTGATGGGGTGTCTTACCTGCCTGCATAGGTGCAGTCGGCCGATTCTGAAGTCCCAGTCGAAAGAGCGGTCTAGACAAGAAATGAGTATTAGTTCGTTTTATTTTATTAAAAATAATGGTGACATTAGAATGTTTTTGGCGTTAACAGTAAAGGAGAAAATGGAATTTTTGAATACATAAAGACTGAATAAAAGCATAAAAGCTAGAAATTTAAAATTTAATTGTCGAATCGTATATTCTGTTATGAGTTGTAAAGAGCCATTACGTTAATGCAGAAAAACAATTTAAAAAGAATTATAATCTCGATAAATAATAAAGATATTTACAACGCCATTTAAGTATACAGTAAGAGTAACAATATTGTTTTCATATAAATGTCATATGTAGATAGAATGAGGCAAATTGATGACAGACTTCGGGAAAGATTTTGAGCCACTGCTTTTATATGGAAGTCGGTGCCAATTGTGGAAAAGCGAAAACTGAACTCAGTAAATGCAAACCATTCCGAAAATCAGCAGGAATCCTTTTCAAACATATTATTCGTCTTTGGTCGAACTCGTTACTGTTTATTGGGGTGCTCATCAATATTTCCTTCTTTGTGAAATGAGTCCCATGGTGGATCTGAAGAGAAGTCCGCAGCCACCGTATGGTCGTGTAGGAGAGTTCAGGGGATAGAGTGCTATGGCTTTTCTTTGGGCTCTCTTTGTTTTATTCATGGACTGCTCTTCTCCAATTAGTTCTTTCTTCATCTTTCGTCTCGCAATTGACCGGATCGATGTCTGTCCTCGGCAAGCTGTTTTTGAGCTCATCTTTGAATCGTCGATGTGAGGCTTTACGTGATCACTTGCCAGATGCGTGCTTCGAAAGTACTCGGAATGAAATATGTATCAATACGGTAATTTTCTCTCTCTTTCTTTAATAATGACACCAAACTTTTCCGTGAATATGAAAGGATCGAACCGAAAATAAGTGGACAAAACTTGTCTAAAGCATTCAATGAAACACATCTCAATATTTATATATATATATATATATATATATATATATATATATATATATATATATATATATATATATATATATATATTGAATAAATGTTAATAATATTTGGTTGCCGGTGTTTGATGTATAGGTTTTACAGAATTTTTTACCGTATTTACAATTTCAATGGCAGTGTATTATTATACTGACAAAGAAA
This sequence comes from Acanthosepion esculentum, assembly GCA_964036315.1. Classification (NCBI taxonomy): domain Eukaryota; kingdom Metazoa; phylum Mollusca; class Cephalopoda; order Sepiida; family Sepiidae; genus Acanthosepion; species Acanthosepion esculentum. Next base: position 93,179,187 of record OZ038503.1, on the reverse strand, counting down.
AAAACGACATCTCATCAGAAGAAATCAATAAATTATGTTAAAATGTGAAATATATTTATATAAATATTTTTACAAGAATTAATGGGATTACTATTTAGGGATTTTTCTCAAAGAATTATATTGATTAACGAGCCATCGTAGTACACTATTTTCTCGTGAGACTGACGGAAATTTCCTTTTTTTTTTCACGTAGACTTAACCCTAGAACACTAACCATCAATTAAAGTTACACCACTACTAATCATGGGTATATCATACCCGATTTCGAAAATATCAATAGAAATATTAGATATAAATCTTTATTTGAACTATTTTACATGCAGGCACTTCAAACTTTGTACTTTGAGTTAACATTAATAGGAACTGAAAAACATTATTTAGGTAAGAAAATCAGTTACTGAAAATTGTAATTAAAAATAGGAAAATTTGCGCTGGGTACTATATACTCATGGTTAGTGTTTTAGGGTTAATATACTATGTTAATTTAGGAAGAATAAAACGTTCATAAACATGTAGTATTCGATCTCAAGTCACCGAAACCTTTCGGCGAGTAGCTAAACATTATGCCATTCAGGAGGAGGATGTCCGCACTAAATGTATTTCCGGTTATTTCCCTACCCTATATACAATATTGATATCTCACTTATTCGATTCCCATTTCTGGCCTTCTTCCTAAAAATCTACAGCCCCACCCGTCTTCTGTCCACACCTTTTATTCCATTAGCGCTTCTCTACAAATTTTGACTTCCGCCCAGCCATTAAATTCCCGAATCCACACATACACACGTTCGTTAACTTCCGTAATACAAATTGACTCAATGACAATTCATCTCCGTGTACTAGCAGTTTACTTACTATTCCAGAAGATTTTAACCCCCCTTCTTCTTAGTTTCCAAAATATATGATACATATTTCACAAGAAACTGTTTTACCATAATCTTTTTAATTTAATAGTGTACTTATAATTTACTTACTCCCAAAAGGAATTAAAACCATAGATTTTAAAAAATGCACACACAAATATGAACTTTGTTCATTTTAACGTTTCTATTCGAATTTCAAACAAAAGATTGAAAGGACATCTGCCTCTTATTTTATGTGGATGGATCAAGTGGATTAATTGACGCTAGCTCAATCTTCCCATTTTAGTTTGTTTTGTTTTGTTTTACGGCATATCAACACCTCAATGGGTCATTTAATGCCGACAACTTTTTTTTCCTGCTAATATGTTTGCTTTGTCAAAAATCTATTTCTATTAATATTTTTTCTCAAAAACGTACAGCTGGCAACATTATTATTTTAAAAACGTATTATCTGAGGCCTTGCTGTTGAACGTAGTTTATCATCATACCAAGAACGCGGATGTAGTTTATCGTCATACCCAGGACGAGATCTGGGTTTGGGTGTTAACTATTTGCCCATAGCTGGGACCCTAACAGGTGCTTTCACCTCGTGTCAGGGTGTACCTGGGAACACCAGCAATTAAGAGGTGGTTCCATGCTCCTCAAAACCTCCTGATCAGAGGCCTTGCTGTTGGACGTAGTTTATCGTCTTACCCAGGACGTGGATGCAGTTTATCGTCTTACCCAGGACGCGGATGCAGTTTATCGTCTTACCCAGGACGCGGATGCAGTTTATCGTCATACCCGGGACGCTCCCATTTTAGAGTCAAAATAACGATTCGAATAATACGTAAACTTAAATTATTGTGTACATACCACAGGCATTCGCAATGAACTAATGATAGACGTTTTTTCTGCAAATTATTCCGCAACGTTTACAATTTAAATCAATACTATTCCGTTTTATCTGTTTCATTTTCGTTTAACACTTTATTAGAGTAAATGCACTTCATATTATAGAAAATACAAAGCATAACTTTTTCTGAAGCTTTTGACTGCGTGCTGATCCCTGTATTTGTAGCTAGCAGTGGTATCGGTCATTACGATAGAGAACAGACTTTTCATTAGGAGTCCATATAGGACTCGTTTTTGAGTCTAGTGCAGTGTTTCTCAATTTTCTTTAAGCAACGACGCATCTAGAAGCAAATAAATATATCATGGTATACGTAGCAAAACTTTTAAGGGGCATACATTTAAATATTATGAAATAAAATCACAGATTTTTAAAAAATACACAGAAATATGAATTTACTTTATTTTAATGTTTCTATTCAACTATTCGTGCAGGTTATCTAGTGTGAAACCTGCGTCTGTTTTTTTTTGGGGGGGGGGTGCGATTTCTTCAATGTTTGGTCAAATGGGTGAGAAGAAAGCGCTCATCTCTTTTTCCGTTGATCGTAAAAAATGAATTAAACAAAGAATGTTGAATAGTGTGATGTGAAAAAAAGGTTAATATTCATTTATTCTAATAAAAAAAATTTTAAAAACTTAAGTTTAAAAAAAAAAGAAATACTTTTAAAAATTAAATGAATATTAGACAGAAGTATTTAAAATAACATAATCAAAAAATAGGGAAAAGAATTATTTGAAAAAAAAAAAAACTTTTAAAACTTATTCATTTATTCAAATACTAACGCTGTACCATTACGACTTCCACACAGACACACATATATATATATGCAGTGTGAATATTTCGCAGCACAAATAAAAGTATCCCACAACACACCCGTGTGCCTCGGCACGGCAGTTGAGGATCACTTATATAAGGGAACGTTTTTCTAGATTTAGTTACTAGAGTTATTGTACCGTAACATGGAACTGTTCGTGTCGGGTTAGGAAATAGAGTTACGCTTTTATAGGGTTTCTCGCTTCTTATTTTTTATTTTTTATTTAGGGTTGAGAAGCGAAATTCAAATAAATAATAAGCAGAAATTAGCAATAAAATTGATAAAGCCTTTCTTAGCTAATGCGGAATATTCCTTTTGTATTGAAATCCAAAATATATCAATAAGTGTCGTAGAATGATTTATTTTGAGACTTCGATGACTAGAAATGGTGTCAAATTCCTATTCACATAATTGAAGTCCAATATTAGAAGAAACATTTATGAAGGGATTTCGAATTCAATAATACTTTTCTGTGGCCGATGTAACCATAATAGAGATCATTTCTTTAATGCAGATTATACTTATTTTTTATGTTATTTAGGATTGAGAAGCCTAATTCACATAAAGAAGAGGTAGAAAATTGCAATAAAATTCTAACGCTGTACCATTACTACTTTCACAGATATATATATATATATATATATATATATATATATATATATATATATGTATGCCATGAGAATATTTCGCAGTACAAATAAATGGATCACACAACACACCCGTTTGCTGCGGCACGGCAGTTGAGAATCACTGATATAAGGGAACGTTTTGCTAGATTTATTTTCTAGATTTATTTATTAGATTTATTTTCTAGATTTATTTACTAGATTTATTTTCTAGATTTATTTTCTAGATTTATTTACTAGATTTATTTTCTATTTTTATTTACTAGATTTATTTTCTAGATTTATTTACTAGATTTATTGTACCGTAACATGTAACTGTAGCTGGAAGGTCAGTAAATAGAGTAACGGTTTTATAGAGTTTGTAGCTTCTTTTTTTTAATTTTATTTAGGGTTGAGAAATCTAATTCAGATAAAGAACAGGTAGAAAATTGCAATAAAATTCTAACGCTGTACCATTACTACTTTCACAGATATATATATTGTGCAATAAATTAAAAAAAAAATTATCAGCAATAAAAATCTTGTCAGCATTAAATAACCCATTGAGGTTGATATGTCGTTAAACAAAACAAACCATATCAATATATACTGAAATAGATAGATAGATAGATAGATAGATAGATAGATAGATAGATAGATATTACTAGCAATAAAAATCTTCTCGGCATTAGAGAAACCATTGAGGTTAATATACCGTAAACCAAACCAAACCAAACACATAAATAGGAATTTACTTTATTTCAATTCAAATATTTGTGCAGCATATTTAATGTGAAACATGTGCCTGCTGTTTTTCTCGGGATTTCTTCAATGTTTTGTGGAATGTGTGATAAATAGACCCTCATTTCTTCTTCAGTTGAATGAAATCTTTCTTGCATCTTATTTTTGATGTTATTTATAGTTGAGAAGCCTTATTCACATAAATAAGAAGTAGAAAATTGCAATAAAACTGATAAAGCCTTTTTAGCTAATATAGGATATTCCTTTTGTATTGATTTGGTTCTGTTTGGTTTGTTGTGTTTTACGGCATATCAACCTCAATGGGTTATTTAATGCCGACAACTATTTTTCCTGGTAATATTTTGTTTTGTCAAAAATCTATTTCTGATAATATTTTTTCCTCATAAATGTATAGCTGGTAATATTATTTTAAAACATGTATTGCTGGTAATATATATATATATTTTTTTTCAAAAACATATTGCTGGTAATATTTGTTTTTCAAAAATATATTGCTGGTAAAAGTTTATTTTTCAAAAATTTATTTCTAGTAATAATTTTTTACAAAGTATTTCTGGTATTAAAACCAATATCAGTATCAGGGTTAACTATTTAACCATAGCTGGGGCCCTAGCAGGTTCTACCACCCCGGGTCAGGGTGGACCTGGGAACACTAGCAATTAAGAGGTGGTTCCACGCTCCTCAAAACCTCTTGATCAGAGGACTTGCTGTTGGATGTAGTTTATCGTCTTACCCAGGACGCGGATGCATTTTATTGTCATACCCAGGACGGCTTTTGTATTGAAATCCAAAATATATCAATAGGTACCGTAGAATGATTTATTTTGAGACTTCGATGACTAGAAATGGTGTCCAATTCCTCTTCACATAACTGAAGTCAAATATTAGAAGAAACATTTATGAAGGGATTTCGAATCCATTCATACTTTTCTATGGTCGATGACGGAAAATAATAGTCGATGTTTTCGTCGAGCGCTTTCAGATGAGTAACGATAATAGAGATCATTTTTTTAATGCAGATTGTACTTATTTTTTATGTTATTTCGGATTGAGAAGCCTAATTCACATAAAAAAGAGGCAGAAAATTGCAATAAAGCCTTTTTAGCTAATGTGGGATAAACAATTTAATACTTATTCATTTATCCAAATATTAACGCCGTATCATTAATACTTCCACACACACACGTATATATACAGTCCGAACAATATAATCAATGTAAATAGTTACAATACCTCATCTCAGAAATATAGACAGATTGTTAAAGAAACAGTTTCTTGTCAGGCAGTGTTTCCCAACCCTTTAAAGCCACGGCACTCTTACGAACACTGAGCCAAATTTTTAAAGGGTCTACATTTCAATGTTACGAAGTAAAACCATGGATTTTTACAAAATACACTCACAAATATGAATTTACTTTATTTCAATGTTTCTATTCAAATATTTCTGCAGATTATTTAACATGAAACATATGCCTGGTGTTTTTTATTTCGATATTTCTTCAAATGTTGGTCGAATGTGCGATAAACAGACCCTCATTTCTTCTTCCGTTGAGTGAAGTATTTCTTGCTTCTTGTTTTTGATGTTATTTAGGCTTGACAAGCCGAATTCACATCAATAGGAAGTAGACAATTGCAATAAAACTGATGAAGAGAGTTCCACAGGCGAGAAAAGAAACTGTCAGTATGGAGCTTATGGTTACATCTAACCAATTCAATTGGAAAATGATGACATCTTGTTGCCAGTCTAGTTTATACGAACAGTTGCCATGGAAGTATTTAGAGAAAAGGGAGATAACTCTTACGGCGTTTGGAAATATCAGTTTTAATATAATGAATTCTTAACAGATTGTCAATCGTTATTAATTATTATCTAGTACGTTTTTCATCTGAATTTCAGTTACGTCATTTTATGACATGATTGGTCTCGAGCAGAGTTTCTCACCTTGATTAAGCCACGACGCGCCTAGAAGCAAATGGAAATATTACGGTACACTTAGTAAAATCTTTTAAAGACGATACATTTAAATGTTATGAAATAAAACCATGAATTTAAAAAAAATATATACACCCACCAAATATAAAATTACTTTATTTCAATGTTTCTGTTCAATTATTTTTGGATCCTATTTAGCGTGAAACATGTGCCTTTTGTTTTTTTTTCGCGATTTCTTCAATGTTTGGCCGAATGTGCGATAAGCACGTATTAATTTCTTCTTCAGTTGAAAGTAATCTTTCTCGCTTCTTAGTTTTGATGTTATTTAGGATTGCGAAGCCTAATTCACATAAATAAGAGGTAGAAAATTGCAATAAAGCCTTTTTAGCTAATGTGGAATAAAAAGTTTAATACTTATATTAGGTATCCCAACACTCAGCTTACAGCCGATGAAATTCTTAACTAAACACTAACAAATGCATATATTCAACTCGCCGTGTTATTTCATTCAATATCTCCATAAAAACATAATGCATACCAAATAAAAGCTTATTTCATGAACTTTGTTTCTATCTTATTTATTTTTATATGTACTACAGTGTGCGAGGAACATTACAGTTTGAAAATAGAGACATTTTGGTGATTTCGCAAAATTTTGGCCATTTTTTTCACTGACGGCAGTTTAGACTTCCTCAAATTTTGTAATATGCGCACTCCGCAGGGTTGATTACAATTTTGGCAACACATTAGTTTGAAAGGTAACCTTCTACGCTTCATTTCCATATATTTTATATCTTTTAATCTTAATAAGAAGTTTGTAAACCGTTTAAATGAAAAGTTTGATCGTAAAATTCAAATACTTCTTGTAAGAAGAAAAACACATAAAATATATCATTAAAAATTGCACAATAAAATAAATATGTATATAAAGGAGACTGTTAACGTATTGTCTTTTAGATGATCCTATCGGGATATATAAAAAAATGTAGCCTTTTGAAAGATATTGCTAAATATCCAAAGTATAATTAATTACAGTTCTTTTAAAGCAAAAAACAAAACAAAACAAAGAAAAAAAAAATATAGAATTAATGTTAAGAAAGTAATCATATTTTTCATGGAGATAAAAATTTATGTCGTAAAGCGAGAATCTGGATGAAATTCATTTCCTACTGTCAAGAAATGCTGGCTGTCTTTAATACGTCTGTATGGACAGTAATAGTGGCAATTTCATTTTTGTTTACGAGTATTTTACGGCGAACTAAGCCTCGAGCGGTGCACAGAGTGGAATGAAAATGCAGAGGCCAACGATTTAGCGAGATAAATTTCGGAGTTGGCTGCCAACTTTGAACCATACGAAGCCAAAATGGGAAGGAGCCAATTCAGCAAGTGCCACTGACCAAGTGCTTCATGTTGGATTTATTGCGAAAGTCACGAAAAACTTAATTTGATTATTCTATCGTACTAGAATAATCATATTTGGTTTTCGTACAATTGTCAAAATTGTCGAAATATGGGACATTCATTGAATAAGCATTGTCAAATTAATTAATTTTAGACTCGCCTTCCTTTCATCTTATCTCTTTGACTTTTTTTTTATTAAACTACGCTCACATAAAGAAGATATTTAAAGTAACAAAATTATGGTTCTACAGAAGGATGTTGAGAATACCATGGACTAAACATTTGAGTACAACTATGAAGTTTTAGATAAAAGGGAAATAAAGAGGGTACTTATAATTAACATCAGAAAGAGACAGCAGAAATTTCTAGGGAGCATAATGAGGAAAGTGGGCTTGGAAAATTTGATACTCACAGGACACGCTAAAAGCAAGAGAGTTAGAAAATCAATGCATAATCTATCTAGCGAGCTTAAGTAAATGATTGGCGGGATAGGGTTTCGCAGAAAAAACAAAACGACAAAATTTATTTAGAGCTACAAAAGACAGGAAACAGTGGAGGACCATGGTCGCCAACGTCTTGAAGAAACATAATGAAGATAGACGGATTAGAAAATTTGATGCACATAGGATAGAATGAAGGCAAGAGGAACGTAGGAAAACAAAGAATTACCTACTTAGCCAGCTGGAGTAAATGGATGACGGAATAAGTTTTAAGAGAGATAACAAAATGACGAAATTTATTAAGAGCTACAAAGGAGAGGAAATTGTGGACAGCCATGATCGCCAACGTCCTGAAGGGACACGGCACATAAAAAAACAATATTAATATTATAAATGTGACTGAGTTCAGAATCGTTTTGGTCAAATACAGAGTAGTCTCCCCTTATTTCATTATTTATTTCCAATTAATTATAATATGAATTCTGTAAACAGGAAGCGACTTAAAGTATATATATAGTATATATACTAATGTATATATACTCTATATTACTATATAAAATATATTGTAGAACAGGTATATTGACCATGCCTTGCATACAAATACGTATGCTGAATGATTTTAAAACCTTAACTCGGCAGATAGCAAAACTTTGCCGATCCCCTGTCTAGGAGAGTTAACAAAAATACAAAATTTATTAAGAGCTAGAAAAGACAGGAAATTGTGGAGAGCCATGATCGCCAATGTCCAGAAGGAACAGAATGAGGATAGACGGCTTGGAAAATTTGATGCACATAGGACAGAATGAAAGCAAGAGGAACGGAGGAAAAAAAGGATTTACCTCTCTAGCCAGCTAGAGTAAATGGATGACGGAACAAGTTTTAAGAGAGATAACAAAAAGACGAAATTTATTAAGAGCTACAATGGAGTGCCATGACCACTAACGTCCTGAAGGGGCATAATGAGGAAACACGACTTGGATAATATGAACTATTTTTCGATCGCTGTTGAACATGTGAACACCGAATAATTTACAAGTATTTTACAAGTGTTTGAAGCAGCGTCTATGAAAAGCAAGCTAGCGAGTTGTAGAGCATTAGTTAAAATCAAATCTCGGCAAAACCAATAATATAATATTAGTAATAATGGTTGGGAAAAAAACAATAATATACTTGTATTATGCATTATTATTTTGTTTTGATCATTTCACTCTAAGTAAGGAAATAAAGTCACTAAGATGCAAGGGGTTACGGAATGCTAGAGAATATGAGAAAATATACTTTTTAAGGAGAGAAAACTATAAGCAAACAACAACTAAGAAGACAGAAGACAACGATCGACACAGCATTTAAATTTTTAAAGATCAAAGTTAACATGGCAGCAAGAAGCCCGAAGAGCGTCCCACAAGCGAGAAGTGCGATAGAAGACAAGAAAAGAGATAGGAAATCAATGCATGTAAAAGGATGAGACCTTGCCGCCAATCAAGTACTGAACTGAAATTCATGTATTCTATGTATCATAGAGGAAAGTATGCCAGAACAATTATCATGAATGTATTTGCAGAAAAAGCTACATTACGGCGAAGGAAAAGTGACTAAAGCCGATATGCCAGGTCAGAATCATTAACACTGCAGATTCTTTGGATTTTATCAAGAATCTTTAAACATATAACAGGAGCACCAGACCAGTGGCAACAATATTCAAACCAAGGACGAATTGTAGTCTTATAAATATATAAAATAGATTCAGGCGAGAGAAAATTGTCTAGCTCGACACAGGGAAACAACCTTTTTAGCTGCAATCTCAGTAATTGATTTAGTATACTCTTTCGTCTTCATTACAGCGGAAAACGTTAGTCCGAGAAAGGGCAATGAGCCAATCTCCTGGAGGTTAGCATCAGCCATACTGATGGAAGCTAAAATGTATTATTATTATTATTGTTGCTGCGGCAGTGGTTCGGTGTGTGTGTGTGGAGGAGGAGTAGCTGTTTGAGTGGAACTTACTTCTCACCAAAATGAAAACACTATGAAAGTATAAAGATACATTTTATAGTAAAAATACCAACAATACATTTTATATATAAAAAAATTACCAACAATACCAATTTAAAGTAAAATTACCAACAATATACCAGCCAACTTGAAAGAATTCTTTCATGACATTAATCTATATAATATCCTACAATTCCTTAAAGAAATCAATCTGTATTCGAAAATATGATTTCAACAAAACTACAACATGAAAAAATATATACATCACTGCCTCTAGTAATTATATCCACACAAACATGTATATGAACAAAAGCTGAGTATCATCTACCATGTATTCAACTGTGAAAGCAGAATAACATATCATGTTTTTATTAGTTCCAAGCTCCCAAGTAAATTTAATTTCAACATTAAATGACACATGACGAGTTGATGTGTCGTTAAGCAGACAAATCACTCAATCAACGTCCTAGTCTAGCTATTTTTCCTTTTTCTTTTCTTTTATTTCCTCTGTACAAGGCCCGGTGGCACTCTAGGTAGAGAATTACGTTAAGGGTTAAGTTATATGGATAGAAAGGAGGGGAGATAACGTTTAAATCTAGACATAAACAGGTTAAAATTCAAGTGATCGAGGAAACATCCTGCAAAGAGTTTGTTCCGCAGGGCAGTGGTTCACGGGAAGAAGCTGTTTGAGCGGAACTTATTTCTCACCGATGGAATACGCAGGGAATGTCGGTGGTTTGCTACAATGTGAGTGACATATTCTAAGCCGTGAAGGTTAGACCTGCCGGAACCAAGGAATATAGTTTTCCCCGAACACTTTCCGTGGAAGTAGTGATAGAGCAGTGAGAGGCTCGCCACATCGCGCCCGTGAAGTTTGGAGGATGGAAAATAATTCTTCTCCAACAAGGACTCGGGGACGCTTTCGAACTCTATCAAGACTGGAAAATGGAGGCGGTGTTATCAAATGTATAACGTAATTATATGACTCATAGGGTTTTAAGATCTCGTATCACGGAAGAAAAAGTGTAGGTTATCAGAAGAAAGTGGAAAGGCGGGTCCGTGTTGTAGTACTCCTGAAAACGATTTATGTTCAGCTGTAATGGAAGCGGGGGTTATGAAATCTATAACGTTATTAGCCGAATAACCTGCGCCTTGCTGCGTGTCACACATTTTTTAAGTAAATTACGATTGGTTTGAAATCATTGTCATAATTTGTGGATTAAAAATGATGCATTTCAATATCACTCAATGATCTTGCTGACGTGACCTCCATATTCTGTTTTCTCCTTCTATACTTTGGATAGGAGTCATTCCCTTGTTCAAATTTAAATTTGATTTAAAACAAGAGAAAGCATATTTTCAGTGGGGTGTGTGCAAAAAAAAAGCTTGACCTGACAGCTGTTATATGTATTTGATGCAATACTTGATTGAATGAACTGATGAGTAGTTTTCAACATTGATATGAAAGTTGAATTGTCGCAAGAAATATGTATTGTAGGCACTACCCACTGATTGGTGATTTCTTGCTCAACTTAATGTCCATATCGTCTCATTTTGATCATGCCGATATGACCGCCATCTTCTGGTTTTATCCTTCTATATTTTGAATAGGAGTCATTCCTTTGTTCAAATTTAATTTAAATCAGACGGGAAAAAAATTCGGGGGGAGGGTAACCCCCCCGGGGACCCCATTTGATCAAAATGAAATAATCTTATTCAAGTACCCTAGGAGTCGTTCCCTTTTTCAAACTTAAATTTAATTTGTATCAAAGGGGAAAAAAATTCAGTGGGTGGGGGTACTCGCCAGTACCTCCTTTGATCAACTATTTTTATATCTACCGTGAAACATTACATACCAATTATTTGCGAATTTTAACTCAGGAGCTCAGGCAGAAGGGTTAAAATTGCACAGGAACGCAAGTTTCAAAGGGTTAATGTTGCGTATTATCGTTTTGACACACAAGACTCTCTAATTCTCCATGTCATCTTTGCTGTGCTACCCAGAAATAGCATCATCATCTCTTTGACTTTTGTAATCGTAGTGGGAGGAACCATGGCCTTGCATCTCGACTCTAGTCACTTTTTCACAGATGTAGCTTCCCTCTGTCTTTTCTACAAATATTTTCATGGCAACTGCTCTGACGAGCGATTTTCACTGGTTCCCCAACTAAATAAATTTAAGCGTGATACTAGGTTGGCATCTCGGTCCAATCCTTTTACTGTCGAAACAGTGAAATGTAACCGCCTCTTCAACTCAAACAGCTCCTTCTCTCGCACCTCCCGACAGTGGAATCTCCCTTCCTTCCCTGATAGCTATAATCTTCAAATATTCAAATGTAATGTCAGTCGACATCATCTGATACCTTGATCTTGATCCACGTCCTTCTCTTTATCCTTTCCTCAAACACCCCTCTTTACTCCTACTTTCACCCTCTGTAACCCATTGCGTGCTAGTGGCTTGGGGGTAAAATGCTTAAAAAAGTCCTATTTTCAGACGTGCTCAGGCTTTAGCGCCTTATCTTCAGCTAGAACTCGCCATGCCACTTCCACTGAGTCAAATCACCATCATTTCCCCCATGTTCGAAATGTAAGCAGAAAATACTATTTCAAAAAGTCACTACAATCTTAACAAGTCAACGGTCAATCTTTATGTATCGCTATTATCAGCATAAACCTCACTTCTTGCAACCTGCTTCTCTGTTCATATCTCAATCTTCATTCATCATTAACATTCCAACTGTAACCTTCTACCTTGAGTGGATCTCGAGTCTTTTCTTAAGTGAAATTTAATGAAAAAATGTACATTAAGTCTTTTCATTTTCATAACACAAACAATACAAAGATAAATGTAATTGTTTCTGGGGAGATTTAAATCTTTTATTGACGTCGCTATATCCATTTCGAACACGGAATATTCGATTATTAATATCTGAAATATATATATATATATTTTAATTCTCAACCTTGTGTTGTTGGTGATAGCAAATGAAGCGTTAATTAACCCAGAATAATGTGATGAAAACTTCGGAAATCGGCATTTTTCTTCCTTAAGTTGAGGTCGAACACCGACCTCCATGACTAGATAAGGATATGTGCAAGTACTTCAGCAGCGATGCATTTATATTTCAGTAAAACGAAAATACCATGCACCGGTAGGAAACGGCGTAAAATCAGATCTCTAAGAATAAAAACGTTTTTCTTTCATTCAATAATTGAAAATGCACGCACCTTTTAAACAGATCGGTGCATGAATATTTGGAGAGAAATGTTAGGATTATACACCGGAGAAGGAGACATATTTTCTCTTTACCTGGTAAAATATGGATGCTTAAGGATATTTTTCGACGCATATTGACTGTAGCGGACTTCCGAATGTCTATATAAAGTCAAGGAACATCGATGTCTTGAAAAATGATCTAGGGAGTATTAAATATTATATTTCACACATGTGTCAAAGTTATTTAGATGCACGGCCTTGTGAAATAGACATGAGAAAATGTTTATATCCAGATAATTTAACTTGGCTGGTACAAGGTCACTAAATTAAGGTTTTAAATTTTTAATAAGTGCTTTTTTATGGATATTTTCATGGCACTATAAAGAATCTGTTGGGTTCTGTTTCGTCTCTGGGACCCAGGTTATTAAATAAAACGGTATCAATGAAAAGGACTATGTCTTTTTGTTATTCGCTTTATTAAGTGTAGCAGCTTTGATTCTAACAAGTCGTAGGAGGAATATTGTCACAAGAACGCATGCCGCCCGTTGGCTCAGCGTTCACCCGAGAGTGTCTTAGCCGGTCTCTAACACGGGTGTGTGAGACATATCGACTCTGCAGTATTTTTTATAGCCTCTTTTAAAATCGCGCCGTTTTGAATTATATTCAAAACCCCGACAAAGGCAATCCGTTATTGTCAGTGTCGTCATAGAACTCGCCATGAGCTTATTCAATCATTAACTTAAGAAGTAAGTTACATCAGAATATTAAAATAAAAAATCAGTGAAATTTTCAAGGATCATTCTAGTAAACTAAATTGCCTCACTGTTACAATTTCCAGGGGAATAATTCACTAACTATCGCTTTCAGCACGTTCCTCGTAATTCGTTAAATGAAATAATTTGGCACAAGTTCGCGATTCATCAAAAGCATTGACTCTACAAAAGCTACCGATTCGGGTAAAGAAGTTGTCAGTTGTTTGTCCTGTTTTCAGAAATGCTGGCGCGCATCCATTTCCTTCATGTCATTAGCAAATTCTGAGTCTATTATCAACCAGGAAGTAGTTGAACAACTCACAAGAAACAAGCCGCTTAGCGACGAACAGTATGAGCTAAGCTCCACTAGGTCTACTGCTGATGTTTTAATTGTCAGTGCACACACAATTAGTGAGGCACTCGAAAAATTGTCTTAGACATCGCGATGCGGGTTGCTACGTAAGGCCCCCAGCTGAGGCATTTCTGGAAAGGTGTAAGCAATTACCATGTTAATTCTGTCAGGTAGGTTTATGAATGTTGTTGTGATCAAAGCAGAAGTCTTTTGTTTATATTTCCCGTAAAACATCCTGTAATTCTCACATATTCATTCTGTGGTATGTTCGGCAACCTTCTCTCACTCCACATCTCTCTTGCATCAAGTCCTATCTTCGTCTTTTAGATAGATTATCCATCATTCATTACCATGTAGGCGGAATGATATTACACTATTCCTATCTTTTTTCCTAACGACATCTTTTAAATATATTTTAATTCTTTCTTCATCTTTTGGAAGGCATCTTTCGTTTTTACAATAAGCTTTCGAAATTTCTCGTTTTCTTTTGTATGTTAAAATATTTCCCAGTTAAATTTCTCTACTTACTTGAATATGAAATTACCAATTCGTAGTCCACCTCTTGTGATGCCCCCTTGTTAACGACATTCAAACAATTTATGGTTAGTCCTTTATTCTAGCTTTCTTTTATCATCTTCTTTCATGTGAATTCAATAAACAATGGAGAAAAAAACATGACGACAGCATACATTTATTTCAGCTTATTAAACTGAAAAAAGCATGAAGATGCCAGAAAACATATAAATATAAATTGTTGACTTGAAAACAATTCCAGAAATAAAAAAAAAATCTGACAAGAAAAATCAATGAAAATATCACTGCTTTTTTTATCTTAATATTCTGATGTAACACATTCTTAAGTTAATGATTGAATAAGCTCATGGCGAGTTCTATAACCACATGACAATAATAGGTTGCCTTTTGAATATAAATCCAGAACGGCGCAAATTTAACAGAGGGTATAAAAATAAGTTTGAAGTGTCGATATGTCTGACATACCGGGGTTAGGGAACGGCTAAGACACTCACGGAGGAACGCTGAGCCATCGTGCGACATGCATTCCTGTGACGACATTCCTCTTACGGCTTCTTAGAATCCAAGCTGCCACTCATAATAAAACGAATAACAAAAAGAAATGGTCCTTTTCATTGATACTGTTTTATTTAGTAACGTGGGGATCCAGAGACGACAAAGAACTCGACAGATTCTTTATGGTGCCATGAAAATATCCGTAAAAATTCGCCTATCGCATCCTTAAATATTTATGCTTAACAACTTTAACAAACTATTGCCATAACAATTATAAAAATGAATGACAGGAGCACTTTTACGTTGTGTAATTTTATAGGACTTCACAATACCCACAGGCAGAAGAATCAAAGATTATGGCCCAGACATCGTGATCAAAGACGACAAGAATAGAATGTGCTTTCTTATTGATACAGGCGTATCTGCTGAATGCAATTTATCTGTGAAGATCATTAAAAAAACTATCAAAATACAAAGATCTTGAAGTGGAAATCTAAAATATGTGGGACATCAAAGATTCCAGTTGTAGTTGGAATCATCGGATTAATTGGAAAATGTTCCAATAGACTCATTGAAGGAATTCCTTGCTTCCTTCCTTCCTTTCTACCTTACTTTCTTCCTTCCTTTCTACCTTCCTTCCTTCGTTTTTTTATACCTATCTTCCTTCCTTCCTTCCTTTCTATCTTCCTTCCTTTCAACCTTCCTTCCTTCCTTTCTACCTTACTTCCTTCCTTCCTTCCTTCCTTCCTTCCTTTCTCCCTCCCTTCCTTTCAACCTTCCTTCCTTTCTACCTTCCTTCCTTTCTACCATCCTTCCTTTCTACCTTCCTTCCTTCCTTTCTCCCTTCCTTCCTTTCAACCTTCCTTCCTTTCTACCTTCCTTCCTTTCTACCATCCTTCCATCCTTCCTTCATTCCTTCATTTTTTTATACCTTCCTTCCTTCCTTTCTACCTTCCTTCCTTTCTACCATCCTTCCTTCCTTTCTACCTTTCTCCCTTCCTTCCTTTCAACCTTCCTTCTTTACTTCCTTTCTACCTTCCTTCCTTCCTTCCTTCCTTCTTTCCTTCCTTCCTTTCTACCTTCCTTCCTTTCTACCTTCCTTCTTTCTTTTCTTCCTTCCTTTATTCCTTCCTTCCTTCCTTCCTTTCTTTCTTTCTTCCTTCCTTCATAAGCATTCATCACATTCATTTTGAAATAACTTCCAAATTTATTTTTACAAAAAATCACCCTTATTTACATTATTTTCATGCATACTATTATCCTCATCTTTGTTGCTGTCATCACAACGTTTCGGCAGTTGTGCCCTCCAGCCTTCATCAGGTGTATCCTGATCTAATTTCTGTTTGAATTTCCTGGATGAGTAGTTATCATTATTTGCACTAGTTACATGCGGACTATTTTCCTCATCTTTGTTGTTGTTATCACAACGTTTCGGCCGTTGTGTCCTCCGGCCTTCATCAGGTGTATGTTGATCCATGTAACCTACCGAACTGAATCCTTTATTCAGTGTACGAGGTACATTGCTCTGGTTCAACTGTTCAGCTCTAGGGACATCTCGTCTTTTGTTGTTAGCTCACTGTTTCGAAGATTCATTTTGTTTTAATCCACTGTTTCATTCGTGTTTTTCTTTTAATGTGCCGTATCTCTTTAGGGCGTAGGTGATCATGGCTCTCCACTTCTTCCTATCCCATGTAGCTCTCAATAAGTTTTGTCCCTTTGCTGCTTCCCCCAGGCTATGTTCTGTCATCCACTTGCTTTTGCCTGGTAGGTATGTCATGTGTTGTTTTCCCTTGTCTCTCTTTCCTTCTATTCGACCTGTGATTATCGGATTCTCCAAGCCCTACTTTCTCAATACGTGTCCCGGAAATTTCAGCTAGCTCCTCCTAATGTTAAGTATAAGCTTCCTCCTTGTTTGCATCCTCTCCAAACCCCCATCGTTGCTCACACGCTCGGTCTATGTTATCCTTAGCATCCTTCCGTGGAACGACGAATCTCTTCTTCATCTTTGAGGAGATCGTCCAACATTCGCTGCCGTAAATGAGAACAGATGTCACGTAACAGCTCAGTATTTTTTTTCTTTGTTACCAAAGAAATTCTCCTGTTTCGTAATACTCAGCCTAACTTTTGGAGTGCGTCTTTGACCATCTCAACCCACCATCAGAGCTCAGTGTCCTCTGTCAAAACACTTCCCAGATATTAAAATTCCCGCACCTGCTTGATTTAAGTGCCTTTTACCTGTAAATAGCATTTCGGGCTCTTCCGTTTACTGATGACCATGCATTCTGTCTTCATGTAGTTTAAGCTTAGTCCCATCTTCTCGCTCTCCTTCGTTACTTTCTGAAGCGGGATTTGTAATTTCTTTTCCTTGTTTGCTATCAGTGATTTGTCATCTGCGTATCTTATGTTGTTAAGATTGTGGCGGCCAATAAAGAATCACGATAGGACTTCCAATTCACTCAGAATTGCCTTGATGTATAGGTTGAATAAGTCCGGAGAGAAGACACATCCTTGCCTTACGCTACTTCCTGTTTTCGTATATCGCATCCTTTATGCGCGTGCATGCCGTTTGATGCCAGTATAGGTTCTTGATTATTCTAATAAAGATTCATCAGTTGTTAGTACACCTTTTTGAACGATTTAATTTGTTGCTAGTTCATTGTTGTAAACGATTACTTTTGCTGCTACTTCATTGCTATAAATGATTACTTTTGTTGCTAGTTCAATTTTATAAAGGATGCATTTCGTTGCTAGTTCAGAGTTATAAATGATTCCAAACGTTGCTAGTTTATTGTTATAAAATATTTCTTTCGTTCATTCATTTTGTTGCTAGTTCATTGTTATAAAAGTCTCCTTTAGTTGCTAGTTCATTGTTATAAATGATTCCTTCCATTGCTAGTTGATTTTTTATAAACGATTCAATTTGATTGTAGTTCATTGTTATAAACGATTTATTTTCTTGCTAGTTCATTGTTACAAAAGTCTCCTTTCGTTGCTACTTATTTGTTATAAATGATTCCTTTCGTTGCTAGTTCATTGTATAAACGATTCCATTCGTTGCTAGTTCTTTGTTATAAACGATACATTTTGTTGCTAGTTCATTGTTATAAATGATTCCTTTCGTGGCATAAGTGATGTCTTTAATAGATCTCCATATAGCATTTTGCGGGAATGCTGTTTCATTTCCAGAATGTTGCCCTTTATTTGTTACTGCCCGTAGCAGTAATTCTTGTAGTTTGAGTTGCTTCTCTTCGTTTTTCTGTGGAATTTCTAATTGTTTTTCTTCGAGCCTTTTCTGTCTTTCCTCATTTTCTTGTTGTTGCTCGAATTGCATTTTCATTAGTTCCAATATGGTTGCCTTAAACTCTTCCATGTTTACACCGTAATTTTGTGTAACGATTTTTCCTTTTTTTCTCAGTGTAGAATTCAGGTCTTTTTCGCCTGTTGTTCTGGAACCTTAGTACGAAAAATATTTCCTGCGTAGAATTCGATTCTGTTCTGGCTGGCAGGTAAAATTGATGTCTTCGTTACCACTGTTAATGTTGGGGTCCAAAATAAAAAAAATATTTTTTTTTTTCACGCGTTGAACTTGTTTTCTTTTCTCAATACCTTCGTCGCCTCTGTTATGGACGACCGATAGCAAAAAGGTTTGTTTTTTTTAGATTCTCCGCGTAGAAATTCGTTTCTTCAATAACCTCATCGCCACTGTTATGGTCCAATATCCTCGTCGCCACTGTTATGGTCCAAGGTTGCGACCAAGAACAACACAAACACAAGAGTAGAAATAACAAAGATATATTACACAGTTATTTTCAGGATCTATTAACACTATGGTTTTTCAGGTCGTCTTCATAGTCTAATTCTTGTTTAAAACCACTATTCTTGATAGACCGGTTTTCTGTAAACTTATTTTCCTTAGAGATTTTCTGGCTAGAAGATAGCATATTTAATCTAGTGTTCCGAGTAGTTAGAGTGGACATTGATATATAAGGATGTCTGATTAGCTCTATGGAATGGCTTAAAAGTCTTATTTGAGAGTTTGAGGGTGTTGTCTAAAAAGTTCACTATTTTAAGTTGGGAAGATATGTCAATGTTAAGGCCTAGGTATTTGAAAACTTTAATAATCCTCTTATGTATATTGGAAATCATGGAACCATTGCTGTTAGGGACAATGATTAAGCCATCATCTCAATAAGTTCAATTAATTATTCTACTTAATGTGTCTAAAATACATATGCCCAACAAATCTGCAAATATGGGCTGAGTCGAATACACCCAGGGTTACATCAAAGCTTGAATTATTCCTTTTCACCCAAGTAGCGTCATCATATATTAGTATTGAACTTCTAGCCGCTAAAACAAGGATGAGGCAGATATTAAAACTTATCTGTCGAAATAAATTTATTAACGAATTCTTTGATTATGTTTTAAGTTTTTTGTTTTGATGTTCATCATATTGCTACGTATATAAATACTTTGATCTCTCTTCATGGATTTATCGTTTTAACATTTTATATTAAAATGACCTACTTGGATTATCCTTACCACTTACGTATTTCATAATGCATATATATATATATATATATATATATATATATATATATATGACTGCAAATGTGAAAGAACGTATGTGTATGAAATTCACATAGATGTGTTTACAATATATGATGGAGCATGATCTCTAATATTGCGTTAAAATGCCACTCCATATTAAATTAGAACTAAATTTTAAGTAATAGAAATTACCAATGTAAAAATAGTCACTAATCAAACTCATAAATAAAATTCAAACTGATAAAGATATCACCTTAATAATCATTTACTACTGGATGTAAACTTATATTTGAGAAAAAGTTTCTAGTGTTTTAATCTAAATTCTATAAATGTTTTTTTAATTGACTATTTCACATTAAATCCCCAAAATGTTCGTAATAAGGTTTTTTAAAAAAACTTTAACATATAATTAAATTGCTTAGACTGTTTAAACAAAAAAATTTACGAAATCTCAAAGTAAAGAAAAAAGCAACGCCTATTCCAATGGAAGTCAATGACACTTTATTACAAATTCTTTTTCTTTTTTTTCTCTCTTTTTCTTTTATTCTTTTTTTCTTTTTATGCTTTTTGGTATATCCCCTACACTGCACCCACTTCGTTAATTTCCTTATTATTGCCCGTCGTAAATGTGTAAATTTATTTTCATTTTTTCATTTCAACATTTGGAAATAAATCTGATGATCCGATGTCCTTTAAAAGGGCCGTGGTGAAATAATTTATTATATGGAACCTTAAAGTAATCTGCTTTTATTTAAATTATTAGCTCTGATTTACATTGAGCTCTCTGGATTTTATCCTCATTGGGTCTACCCATACGGATTACCTAGTTTTTCGTAAACTATATATATATATATATATATATATATATGTGTGTGTGTGTGTGTGTGTGTGTGTGTGTGTGTGTGTGTGTGTGTGTGTGTGTGTGTAGACATAGGAATCAATATTTCAGAGTGACAGTTTCACGCTTCAATATGATTTTCAGATAAAGTGCCTTTACCTTATAAACAGGTTCGATATATAGGTCACTGACGGATAAAGGAAATTATTGAGTTCCTATATTTTAGGGTCAATTAAACGATATCAAAAGTACTTATATTATTTAAATACAATATTTATTACTTTATTCATTTAATTATTTGTTCGTTTTATCTCTTTTATGTCGTGGAGTTTTCTTGGAATAAAGTTTATGAGATCTATGGGATTCTATTTTGAACCGTTGGTCATAATATGGTTGTAGGCAGGGTAGTAGGAATATGTGTTCGTGTCTGCATTTGGACATGAGTTAATTTCATTTGTTTAGAAGTGTATATATTTCTGGAAAATAATTATCTGTATTTCTTCCTCAAGGCAAAAGTTATGTTGTTGCGAAGTATTGTTTTAATCTTATACCGAGTTTATCGTCCAAATTATTTTTAGTCTGTTTGCGTTTGGGTTTCTATAGAGGCTTCATTGTTTGTATATCTTCATTGTTAAATCTTCACGGTTTCTGAGGGTTTTGTTTTGTTATGTTTTTTTTAGGTTTCCACTGGCCTAGGGGGGGGGGGGTAATCTTAGCGATTTTTCATTTATTTTGTTTCAATATTTAACAATCTTCTCTTATCTAACAACCTAGCAGATAGCCCAGTGTATTCTGATCTATTTACATATCCAGCTCGGTATTTCTTTTTAATCTAAATATTGCTCACTTCTATCTCCAAAAAATATAAAATTACAGACAAAAGTGAGAAAGAAAGTGTATATTTTACAAGTAACTTTAATTGTAATTTTCTCATCTTGGCATCGTTTTTTTAGACACACACACAGATATATATATATATATATATATATATATATATATATATATATATATATATATATATATATATATATATATATATTTCTCATATCTCAATATCCTATGAAGCTTTAATAAATGATTGATAAACGTTTCCCATTTGTTCTTTAACCTATCATATATATATATATATATATATATATATATATATATATATATATACAGGGTGACCCAAAATATTTTCTATGAACATTTATCGGACATTCAGGCCAGTAAATGTTGTTAATACTGTTTATTATCATTTACTTAAATATTTGTGTCTATAAAAAATAATGTATAAATATAAAAATGTCTAAAATACATATACACGGTGACCCCCAAAAAACGGGAACTTTTTAACAATCCAATAAAACCAAGAGTGATGGAAGAAAAATATTTAATTCATAGTAATTGAAACCTTAAAACATGCCATTTAAGAAACAATGATGGAATTTTCATCAATTTTAAAATTACGTCCTGTAGATGACATCCTCCTGTACGAATGCATTCTTGAAATCTGCTGTTGAGATTCCTCATTGACTGCTGCAACATCTCAGCTGGGATACTGTGAATTTCATTCTCGTTACTAAAATGGCGAAATGTTTACTTGCTCAATGTCACTGTCTCGCAGTGTTGCCACTTGCTCATGTCAGGCAATACGCACTTAAAAAAATTCCCGTTTTTTGGGGTCACTGTGTATTATTATAGGATAAAGAACTGTTATGGTCCAAGTTCCTTGTAACTTGTTTCTTATACATATATATATACATATCGAGAGAGAGAGAGTTAGAGAGAGAGAGACCTTGAAGTCGTCTTCAATGAAACCTGTACAAAAGATGGATTGCTGTCAAAATACACAATATATATATATATATATATATATATATATATATATATATATATATATATATATATATATATGATTATTATACATATATATATATGTATATATATATATATAATATATATATATATAGTATGTGTGAGAGAGAGAGGGTTAGAGAGAGCGAGAGAGAGACGTTGATGTCGTCTTCAATGAAACCTGTACAAAAGATGGATTGCTGTCAAAATACACAATATTTATATATATATATATATATATATATATATATATATATAAATATATATATATATATATATATATATATATATATAGTATGTGTGAGAAAGAGAGAGAGTTAGAGAGAGAGACGTTGATGTCGTCTTCAATGAAACCTGTACAAAGGATGGATTGCTGTCAAAATACACAATATATATATATATATATATATATATATATATATATATATATGTTATGGTCCAAGTTTCTTGTACCACGGTGATGGTCCAAGGTAGAACCAATGAAGAATAACTCGAACACAGGTATGGAATAACACAGATATATTACAAACAGAAATATATACAAAGAAGTAGAAGTATTAGTAATGACTATCAGACTTGGTTAGCGTGAACTATATTGTCTCGACAAGTATCACTATCCCAATGTCTTACAGTAATCATCTGACTCTTGACTCTGTCTCTGATTCTGACTCTGAAATCTGCTCCCTCTTGAGGCGCAGTATTTATGATGTCCGGAATAGTCCATTATTATTAGGGGTAAGTTCCCATAACTAGAACAAATAGGAAACGTTTATAAATCATTTATTCTATAATTTTTTAAACTTAATACAGATTAAATTTAAAATGTAAAATTGATAATTTTTCATTTTCAATTTAATAGTAAAATTTAATATTAATTAGTTAAAATTTAAAATTCATAATTTAAAACCTTTTATTCTACATTCAACATCATCACTTGATAAGACATCAAAAGTGATGAAGCAAAATGACAATTTTTGTAGTGATTTATAAAATATTTATGTTATATTTTTCGAATAAATTATATTTTCTCTTCTCTGTAAGAATAGTACTTTTTGGTTACTGGAATTTATTCCGTATACACTAATCCTATACTTGTATATATATATATATTTCCATGCGTAGCTTAGATGTGGCACAAGGCTGAAAGTGAGGATCAAATTCACTACTCAGTTGTCCTAGCAAGACAAACATGCTAAACATTACCCCGCCTCGCGGTGCCCCATATATACAGAGTGCGGCTGGTAATTGAGGACATATTTATGGATTAGCAAAATAACTTGCTGATCAAATGAATATAATTATATGTGATTACAAACAAGTAAACATGAAATTTAGCTAACTATTATTTAATTTTATCCAATAAAACCACCACTAGCATGAATAAATGCCTCTCCACGAGGTCGAAATCGGCTGCAAGATTTGATTAATTGGTCCTTATTTATGTCATACATTACTCGAACTATTGCAGCTTTAAGAGAGTCTTTGGTGTTATGAGGCAG
>OZ038503.1:92832914-93152914 GCA_964036315.1 Acanthosepion esculentum | reverse complement strand
GTGTGTGTGTGTGTGTGTGTGTGTATGTGTGTGTGTGTGTGTATGTATGTATGTATATATTCTTGGTGCAATAGCAGTTGTTAGATTAAGTTTTGAATCGTTGTATCTTACAAATGATTAAATTTATCCTACTGGAATTCTCCGAGGTTTTATAAAACTATTGGCCTCTTCTTTGAACTATAAAACTGTAATTAGCTTTAAGTTGAGATGTTGATTCCTTTTGAAGTTGTGACCTCCTGATAGAGTTCTCATTTCTACAGTTCTCTCTTTTTTAAAATTATTCAGCGGTCTCTTGGTGGTTCTTGAATGGCATTTGAAGATGGAAGCTAGAGTATGAATATTGGTAACATTACTGAAGGCCTGAATGATTTTTTCCTCTCACCATTACACGTTTAGGAAGACATAATTGGGTTGACGCAAAATGATTTTAACCTGTTCTCTTTCCAGCTAAATTACCCAAAGTTTTTTTTCTCCTGTGATTCTTACGACAAATGGTACCAAGATGGCTAACCGTCTTATCTGAAAACCTGTAAAAATAAACTCAATTAGTTCTGAACATTAAAAAGCTTTTTTGCAACACTGAAGTTCGTTTCCAGCCGAGAAATCGGGTATTAAATCGTATCAATGAATTCAAAGACGAAATCGAGGAATTTTCTTTTCATGACGATAAACAGAAAATTGTGTGAAATGTTCCGTAAAGTTTCATCTTCAACATTGTCTTATCTAGCTGATACATTTCAAATTCTAAATAAGTTAATTTCTAACACGATGCGAAAGAAAGAAAATGGTTTGGAATCCACTAATCTTCGCTTTTTTTAAAGGAAACACAGTATTCTTGGAGTTCATTTAGAAATGGAACCTTCAGCATGTTTCTTAGAACAAGTCCCTTCCGAAATCAAAGAATCAATTTCTTATAATTCGGAATTAATAAAAACTAAAGATATGACCTTTTTTCCGGGTATGTATCTTAGGCGATAAGGCTAGCCTATTAAGCTATTTATAATATTTATGTTATATTTCTGTCTATGAAGCTAGATCTACGATGTCAAAGAAGGAATCTACGAAACTTTTGTCTGTGGCGATAACAGAAAAGTTGTTTTGCATGATGAATTTTGATATTCAGAATTGATTTACCTATTTCATATATTTTAAAATTCTCAATAATTTAAATTCTAACATGGCGAAAAAAACTTAATATATTTTGTCAACCAGTAATAATTTTTCGCGCTTTTGGATGAAAAGACACTATTTTGGTTGCAGGAACACATAACTGGAAATTTGACCATGATTCTCAGAACAAGTGCCACTCGCAGATGTTCCGACATTAAATAATTTATTCCTAACGATTAACAAAGTAAAAAAAAAAGATACAGATAACTTCTTTGCCTGATTTAATCACTGGATGATACGGCTGAGATGTTAATCCATTTATAATATCTGAGAATGAACCCAGGAAAACAAGAGAATAATTAAAGCAAACATG
The DNA here is from genome assembly GCA_964036315.1 of Acanthosepion esculentum. Classification (NCBI taxonomy): domain Eukaryota; kingdom Metazoa; phylum Mollusca; class Cephalopoda; order Sepiida; family Sepiidae; genus Acanthosepion; species Acanthosepion esculentum. Next base: position 93,151,431 of record OZ038503.1, on the reverse strand, counting down.
GAGAAATGCACCCCCAATAAAACCTCGAGTCAAAAGAAGTGTTTTTTTTTCTCACTGAGACAGATTTTCTTTTGTCGTTGGACTAACAGAAATATGTTGTTTAAAAGTTCATCTTGTGTTGCTTGATGAATTTTTATATTCAAAATTGAATTATCTATTGTATAAATTTCAATTTAAATTCTGGCATGACGGGGAAAATTATAATATTTCGTCATCCAGTAATAATAATTCGCGCCTTTGAACGAAAAGACACCATTTTAGTTGCCAAAACGTTCGAGTGGATATCTCAGCCCGATTCTCAAGACAAGTGCCACTCGCAAATGCCTCGACATCAAATAATTTATTCCTATAGATTAACGAAGTAAAAAAAAAAGAAACTGGCAAACCCTTTGCCGGATTTGATCACTGGATGATACGGCTGAGATGTTAATCGCTATCTATAAAAGGCAGAATGTGTGTGTGTGTGTGTGTGTGTGTGTGTGTGTGTGTGTGTGTAACGAATGCACGGCCGCAATTTTCGATGGATTTGCACCAGAATTTACATGCACATTCTCCAAGTTAGCAAAAGGGCCAAGACCGATTTTGCATTTCCCAACTCCCATTGATAGTGGAAATAATCAATTTTTTCATGCTTCTACAGTAGTTTTCAAGTAATTTGCGGCCATTTTCTACTGGCCAGAGTGAGAGCCTATAGCTGGCTGCCACGAATAGGCAGGAAGATTCTATTGGCCAGCGTGAGAGCCAACAGTTGACTGGCACGAATGTTAACTAGCATGCTAGCATGCCAAAAAAAATCGATAGCTGCATTCGTCACAAGTGGGAAAAATTTAAATCTGCATGGCACTTTACTCCAATTGGCTCATTCGCTTGCTTAAACTGAACGTTGATTCTGATTCCGCAGAACTGGGTTGGGTGTGAAAAAGTATTTGTTGTTAACATTCTTTTTTCATTCGGTTTTTCCAGTTACGAGTGCTTTTTTTAAAACTGATCGTTTTGTGTTCATTTTTTTAGTTCTTTTTTTCGTAACAGATTTAATGTTTAGTATAGAGATTAGAAAAAATTCGCAGTGTGAGATAGGCAAGAAGTAAGGCATGTAGCAACATCAGCACGGCAAAGGGCACTCCTTTAAAGGCAAGGAAGGGCAAAAATATTTTAAATCAAGTTATAGCGATTGCTGTATGAGTCGTACGATTTTTGAATCAAGCACGGGCAACGCTGCTAGTCCATTTATAAAATTTGAGAATAAATTAAGGCAAACATGGATAAACCTGTTCCCCCGCCCAATACGACCTACAGTTAAAAGGACTTATTTTTTGTTGTTGTTGTTGTTTTTTTTCTCTGAGAACGATTTAACTACCTTCACTCTTCGACAATGTTTGTTTAAAAAAAAAAGTGAACCAGGGTTTGAACTCACACCCGTTATGTCATCAAAGCCACAAGCCGACGTTTTTCTCCACTTGTCCACTCTGCCACGTGGAACAGAGAGTGCAATAGCTGAGCAGTACTAAATAAAAATAAGAAGCGGACCATGTACCGAGGCATGGACAGTGGAACGAGAACACTCTACCCCAGTAGATTAAACAAGTTGTTCATTTCAGAATTCCCTGTAGGTTACCAAGATCTATATACACTTGAGGAAGGCCGGCGAGCCCAACGGCCGAAAGGTCGTGATAACAACAAAGATGAGGAGAACAGTCCGAATATAAATAGTGTAAACCACAACGACAATGAGGAGAACGTAAATGTTTCGATATTAAATCATTTAATATACTTTGTCATCCAGGGATAATCTTTTGTGCTTTATATTTTATCAAGAGAATGTACAATTTTCTTCTTTTTGAAGACTTGTTTCAATTGGTTCTAAACATAAAAAAAAGTTTGTTCTCCAAAATAAAGTTCGTTGGCAGCCGACAGATTGGTTATTAAATCATATCCATGAATTCAAAGACGAAATCGGCGAATTTTTTGGCTCATCACGATAATAAAATTTCCGCGTAATGTTACATGTAGAACTTTTGATCTTCCAATTGAACTCCGTCCTGGGTATGACGTTAAACTGCATCCAATAGCAAGACCTCTGATCAGGAGGTTTTGAGGAGCGTGGAACCACCTCTTAATTGCTGATGTTCCCAGGTCCAGCCTGATCCGGGGTGGTAGCACCTGTTAGGGTCCCAGCTATGGGAAAATAGTGAAATCCCAAGGTGTGTCCAAGTTCTGGGTATGACGATAAACTACGTCCAACCAAAAGGCCGTCAATCCGATCAATCGGCTGGTCATGTCATGCCCCATCACATCTAACCCATCCCAAAACAACTACAACTTACAATTAACTTTCCCTCCCAAACCCTACACTAAATATACTAACACCTTACCCCTAAAATGTGATGGGAAACAATGATGTTGCCAGCTATACGTTTTTTTGAAACAATGATGTTGCCAACTATACGTTTTTGAAACAATGATGTTGCCAGCTATACTTTTTTGAAACAATGATGTTGCCAGCTATACGTTTTAGATATATTTAGTAAATACTGGATCTGGCATTAAATAACCCATTTATATGCCATAAAACCCCAAACAAACAAACAAACAATCCACGCGAACTTATTTTAAATTCTAAATAAATTAAATTCTAGCATGAAGGAAAAGCGTCATGCTTTTAAACGAAAACACACAGTATTTGTACGATGGCCTTAGAAATGAAACAGCTTCTTAGAACTGGTGACTTCTCATATCAAGGAATCAATTACTTATAATTCGGAATTAATGAAAGCTAAAGCGATTACTTCTTTCCCGGATTTCTGTATAAAGCGATAAGTCTGTCCTATTAAGGCATCCATAACATTTGTCCTGAAGGTCATATGAATTGTGGATAAAGACGTTGGTTAGATCTAGTGACTAGACTCTAAGGGTTGAGGGTTCAGTACCAGGCTACAACAGTGGTGAACCAAAAACTTGGAGAGTTCAGTTAAACGAAAATAACTGAGACATCCGAAAGAGGCATGGTATGTGGAACTTGAACAATCTACCCATTTGGACGAAATGAAGGGTTCGGTTTGAAATTCCAATCACCTGAAGAAGGCCGAAACGTAAAACGGCCGAAACATTGGCAAGGAAGATGAAGATAACAGTTCGAAATGTAAATGATCATAATACCTCATCTCAGAGATATAAACAGAGAAATGGAATTGTTGTTAGTTTTAACTTGCTAATACCCAGAAAAGTTTTTCACATTTCTGGTTCGGTTTTCAGCAACTTCTTCGTGCGAACCTGGCTTCCCGGCTTCTCTGATTTCACTATCACATAACTGGTAGTCCTTAAGGGTTGTAGGGACACCACATGTACTTTAGTCGCGGTAGCAGTAACATTTCCTCGGCAAGATAGCCCGACGGAGCCCATCCCTCTGCAGGCTGGTTTTGAATTCAGTTTTCGTTTGCCTAGAGCGGCTGGCACCCACGGCTGCATAACCCGGTTCTGCTAATTACCAATAGAGAGGGGGTGAGACGGATTTACACATAAGTGAATGTAATGAATTCAGTCGGAATTCGAACACGGCCCTCCGAGACCACAATACGAGCCGCTATCCATTGCCTCACCACTCTAATTTAAATAACCAAAAAAATAAAACGGTTGCCGAGGAAATACGAGTTGTTATGTAATGTCAGTTCACCTGAATACAATCTTTTCACAGATGAAGAAGAGATTTGAAGCAACATTGATATGGTTCTACAGAAGGATGATGAGAATACAATGTACAGAACAGAAGAAAAATTGGAAATAAAAACGTTTATACTTGACATCCAGAATAGACAGGTTGCGATGAGTAAATTGTCGCCATTTATATTTCTAATTTTGCGCATGCGTATTGTTTGTTACATTTTTATTTTATTTTGTCGACTGCACAGCATATTAGGGTCAGGTGGGCACTGTCTGTGAGAAAAAGAGCACCATGACGCAATACACTCCGCCAGAAATTTAGAAACGTCATGCTCTACTGCTTGGCATTCGCGCCGAAAGCTTCAAATACGAACATCTCAGAGTATTTGGGTGTCAATATGAGGACAGTGCAGAGGATTCGAGAATTCAACATCTTGGTGTTTGAAGTGATCAGCAGTGATGGCGAGGTTATACCGCCAATCATATTCCCACACGGCCTCAGAATCAACAAGGAGGCCTACTTCAATTACCTTGAGGAGGTAGTGCTGCCCTTGGTCAAGAGGTTGGTTGCTGGAATAACTTATGTCTGCCAACAGGACTCTGTACCATGCCGCACAAGCAAGAGAAACAAGTCATGGCTGTCAGACAATTTCTGCGACCACATCATCCCTTATATCTGGCCACCTAACTCCCCAGACTGCACCTCCCTTGATTATTATGCGTGGGGCGCAGTTGAGCGAAAGACCAACAAAACACCTTATAACACCAAAGATGAAGTGAAGGCAAGAATTATAGCAGCTTTCATCAACTTAAATGAGGAGACCACCGAGAAGAGTTGCAGGAGATTCCGAAGTCGTCTGAAAGCTGTGGTTGAAACCAATAACGATCTTTTTAAATAAATTTACTTTTTAGTATTTCAAGATATTATTTATGTAATTTTGGTAAATATATCTGTTAAAATGTGATCTCAGTGTTATTTTTAATTTTTTTTTTTTGGCGTAATTTAGGCGACAATTTATCCATCGCACTTATATAATAAGGAAAGAGGGCTTGGAAAATGTGATAGTCACAGGCCAGATTGAGAACGAGAGGGACATAGGAAAACAAATGATGACCAAGCGAGCTTGTATAAATGGATGGTAAGGTAAGTGTTACGAGCTACAACGAAAAGACAGAACATATTAAGTGCTACACAGGATAGGAAATTGTGGACAGACATTATCGCCAACGTCCTGAAGGGACACTTCACACGGAAGAAAAAAAAGAAGTTACCAGCTATACGGTTCAATATTATTAAATTCTGTAATTGCAACCAATCACAAAATGGCCACTGACATTAAATGATAAAGAAATTTAAATTTTAGCTGAAGATTTGAATACTTTTACAGAATCTAACATTATTTCTTATTTATGTCATCGAAACATAGCATTAACCTGACACCGTACTACGATCAAAACGAAAAGAAAATTTGAAATCTGTTGGAAAGTAAATGTGAGCCTTACAACCCACTATTATGTTACTTTATTTGAAGTCTAACTCAATATTCCCAGGGACATTAATTAAGCATTAATTTGATTTAACTCTTGTTCAAAATCTTAGTCATTGCAAATCTTTATTAAATAAAATTATTTTTGCTTTAGAATATACTATCCACGTTGGTGGTCCCATCTGATACTCTTTTTTAGTATCAAAGTCTAATATCTTTTATGCATGTTATTGAAATTATTACGGAGTCGCTAACTGGGTGCCCTGTGATTGGATGAAAAACAACCAATCACAGGCTACCTTTTTATATCTTCACCAAATCCCACGAGAGCGGTTTTTACGAACCCTCTTCCTCTTTTGCTTGTTGGGAACTTCAGAGACAAGACGTTCCCCGTCTGCACTCTCCGTCATCTAAATACCATGACACGTGTGTGGATTTGGACAGCAACTGAGGCACAGAAGTCAAGGCTCTATTTCTTCAACCCAGCCAAAACGACACAGGAAATGTAAAACTGTTAAAAGGACGCATCTTTCAGATAAGTTCCGCAAACCCGACTGTTTGCAAGAAAACGTTCCTTTCTTTTCCTACAATACAAGTATTTTCAAACAATTCCATCTATGTTTGTGTTCCTTTCTTCTTGCCGGCGTCACAATATTTTTTGTTACCAAATATAATTGGGAAAATCCCAATAATGTCAACAAGAAAGTATAACTTTCTGTTAGGATTGCTTTGTTTACATTTTGTCAATTCATTGTGTTATTTAAAGATGAAACGCATTTGGGATAGTATGATGTGACCGTCAGTACCAGCTGTTACCAAGTGGTCCCCTATTAAGTACTATCTGGGCTCGACGTTGCTTACCTTCAGTGTTCGAACGAGAATTAAAGCAAAAACTAATTTGCATTTAAGATAAAGGTTTCAAAGTCATTTGTTTATTATTGCGAAATCTAAATATTTGTTATTACTTTGCCATTCGTTCATACATAAAATATTACTGCCATATTTGGTTCGGTGATCCTGCTATTTATTTAGAGATTCATGATAAAATCCAAAGGAGAATCGGCAATATTATTAGTCCAGACCTGGCGTCTCGGCTTCAGTCAATTTCCCCAGCGTTGTAGCGTTGCTTCCCTGTGCATTTTCTATAAATACTTGCATAGTAATTGTTCGGATGATCTCTTCGTTATGGCTCCTAGAGTTTATGACTTTAAGCGCAGTACTAGATTGGCGGAAAGGTCTCATTAATTTATAGTTGAATTGGTTCGATGTAAATGCAAGTCTTATGCTAACAGTTTCTTTTCTCCCACCTCTCGCCTGTTGAACTCTCTTCCGGCTCCATGTCTTCCAGCCAACTCTGACCTTCAAATATTTAAATGCGATGTCAGTCATTATCTACTTCCTTCCTGATTACTTATCTATTGTTACCTCTCCTTCATAATGTTTTCTGTTTTCTAATTCTTTCGCACACAGTAACCCTTTGTGTCTTAGTGGCTTTACTACCTTGCTTTAGTAAATTTAGTAAATTTTTTTTTTAAATTTTGCATATCTATATTAAATACATGTCTTTAATTTCTTACAATAATCTTTTGACATTGTTGATTTTATTTATTATCTTTTTGCTTGAAACAGCTAAATACAACGGCCACTTGTTCTCCAATAGTGTCTTTTCTCGCACTTCCCACCTGTGTAACTCCCTTCCGCTTCCTTGCTTCTATGATAACGCCATTCTTCAAAAATTAAAATACATCTTCAATCGGCATCTTCTGTCTTCTTGAACACTTCATTTTTGTCGAAGCAAAAGTGGCTGTTGCATCTAGCTAGTTCAACAGTAAAAAGGTGAGACCTAGTTGCCAATCTAGTAGCACGCTTAAGTTCATGTAATCAGGGCACCAGGGAAAAAAACTCATCAGAACAGTTGGCAAGAAAATATTTATAGATTAGACAGAAGGAAGCCACATCACGTCTGTGAGAAATTGACTGAAGTCAAGATACCTGGTCAGGATCGATTATATTACAAATCCTCCTCTCTTTCTCTCCGTCTGTCCGTCTCTCTCTACTGAAATATATATATATATATATATATATATATATATATAATCATTTATTCTAAAATTATAACATAAAAATGTTATCAAATCACTACAAAAATAGCCATTTTGTTTCAACACTTCTGGTGTCTTATCAAGTGATGTTGTTGAATGGAGAACAAAAGGTTTTAAAAGGTTCAAATCAATCAAACACCCCTCGCTAGCAGAAACGCTGTTACATAAGCTGGAATGACCAATCAAAATATAAGTATACGAGAATTCAAAAAACTTGACAGCGAACTTAAATTACAATAATTATTTAACGTTTTAATATTAGAGTTAGACTAAAATAGAATTCATTCTAACTAATAAATATTAAATTATACGGTAACATTCAAAATTCAAAATTACCAATTTTAAATTTAATCTATATTAAGTTTAAAATCATATAATTATTTAAAGAAGAAACTGAGGAAAAATACATATGCTTTATATTTATTTTGTTTTTATTGAAATTAAGTTGGAATAAACGTTAAGATCTAATGCTGCTCTGAACTCCGTTACAACTTAGATACATTTGGAGTGAAGACATGGGCAAAGGAGGATGAAATCTTGCAAAATACAATACATACACAATCAGATTATAATACACAAACACGGAGACATATTTATATATATAAACACGCAAAAAAGCGACGCGACATGAAATAGGTGTCCACGACCCTTAAAAAAAAAGTGTTGAAAGTGTTAGTAAACGAATTTTAACATCCTATTAAAATATAACTTATACGGGCAAAGATATATAGATAAAAATGGTTGAATAGATAAAGTTTAATATGGGTAGAATAGAAAAACAAATATATATATATATATATATATATATATATATATATATATATATATATATATATATATATATATATATATATATATTTGTTTTTCTATTGATAAAGACACGCCCATAAAATAGAAAAACAAATATATATATATATATATATATATATATATATATATATATATATACGGGCAAAGATATATAGATAAAAATGGTTGAATAAATAGTTTAATATGGGTAGAATAGAAAAACAAATGTATATGTATATATATATATATATATATATATATATATATATATATATTTGTTTTGCTATTGATAAAGACACGCCCATAAAATAGAAAAACAATATATATATATATATATATATATATATATATATATATATATATATATATATATATATATATATGTTTTTCTATTCTACCCATATTAAAGATATAATAGATAACGTTTAATATGAGTAAAACAGAAAAACAAATATTCGTCAATGAACAAAAGAAGGAAAAAGGACGCTAAAATGTATAGACAAGGATAGAAAAATAAATATATACGCATAAAAATAACAGCATCTAATATATAAAAAGAAAACTCCTAAACAGGTAAATATATATAAATATCTCATATATACTTACACGTGTACAAATATATAACAATATGTAAAATAAAATAAAAAATACATACATATATATATATATATATATATATATATATATATGTCATTCACAGACAGTACTGTTTCGCTGTATCACAGCTCCTCAGTGCGACTAGACATCCGAATGCCTCAAGCCAGCATTGAAACACAACTGATTTGGTGTCATATATATATATATGTGGGTGCTGAAAATTTCTCAGTATCGCCAAGAAGGTATTCCAAAATATTATTTCGTATTTTTTGTTTTTCATTTATTTTTTTACCTTTACGATACGAGTAGATAGATGCATCTATTGCCCGGTTCACGCTCCTTCCCCGTCTATTAAACAGTAGTAAAGGTGTATCCTTTGTTTACTGTTTAGAATTGGGTTTTTAAAATCTTATCCTCTTTCACACATATTATTCCCTTGCGTCTTGGTGGAATTGTCGCCTTACGTGTTGTGAAATAATCCTCATCCGGTAGCCAGATTAAAAGCAAATCCTTGAAATTTCTTTTAAAAGTATTATTTGAGCCGCTTCTTCAGAGGGGCCTTAAAAAATCAATCAAAAGGTAGCCATGAAAAGAAATAGGTTGAGAACTACAGCTTTAGATGAAGTATGTCTAACGAGTGAGGCCACAATTTCAATGAAAGTTGCCACAGTGCTCTCCGTATTTTTGTCCTAATAAACTCAAAATATCAATATAATAATTTTCAAGTGTCTTTTATGTTACTCGCGTTCTTTTATGCAATATTTATGTGCAGAGCTTTTTTTTATTTTCAAGACGTCTCAAATTTGTCTGTGCATTTATGTGCAGAGCCTTTTTTTTCCGAAACAAAAGTTTATTTAATGTAACTGGTTTGGTTTTTAAAAGAAGCAGTTTTGAAGTTTATGCCTAGAAATATCACTGTACCGGAAATTGTAAAATTAACTTTTGTTAAAGGAGATGGCTGGGAAGAGGCCATCTTAAAAAAAAAAAAACCATCAAAACGGAGCCATAAAAAGGACACGTTGAGAATCACGTCATTAGACGAAGGATGTCTAACGAGTGAGAAGGGTATGACGACGGTCAAATGCCATATGGTTTAAATCTTAAATTGTTTTACAAGGCTAAAGACAATTTGGAGATATTTGCAGAGGAGATATTACTGTAAACTGGAATTTAGAATTGTTTGATTTGTTCAGGAAAGGTATCTAATTCGTGAAAAGAAAAATTGATCTATATAATAAAATTTGATATGTCTTAGGAATGCACATGAGAGTTTTTCATGCTGCTCTCCCGAGAAATGGCGCGATTGATTGAATAATTCAATTCTTGAGGTTCCAAAATGCGCTTAGGAATTAAATTCAACGTCTGCGGAAACGTTCAAGGTTGCAAAAGATCAGCGAGAATTAAATTTATCCAATCGTATTGGAAAATGGAGAAATGTTGATATTATGAGAGGACAACGAAAAGTAAACTTTTCTTTAACATCATTATGTGTCGTGTTCCCTCAGGACGTAGGCGATCATGACTCTCCACAACTTCCTGTCCCTTGTAGCGCTTAATAAAGTCTGTTTTTCTGTTATTTCCCCTAAACGCTGTTGCGTCATCTATCTATCCAAACTCACCTAGTACGTTATGCGTTGCTTTCCTGTTTCTCTTGTCTTTAATATGTCCTGTGTGTATCAGATTTCCCAAGCCCTCCTTCCTCATTACTTTCTAATGTTAGCAAAAGGATGAAACCAAAGGGCTAATTGTAAATCAGAGATACCAAAATCAAACGAATACAAAAAATTTAAATATCTCATAAATGTTTTGACGGAGGACGGAGAGTGTGTCACTGAGGGCGTAATGGGATAGCCGAAGATGCATTCCAAAAGCTAAGCTGGGTAATAAGAAAATAGAAAAACTTCGTTAGAAACAAGGAAAAGAGTACAAAACTGTTACATGATATCTGTCCTTCTGTATGACCCTAAGTGCCGGACGATCTCCTCAAGATGAAGAAGATACTTGAAGGAACAGAAATATGGTTATAGAGAAGGATGGTGAGGATAACATGGAACGAACATGTGAGCAGCAACTAGGTCTTGAGGAAAATGGTGACAAAAAGGAAACATACTTAACATCAGGAAGAGTCAGTTGAAATATCTGGAGCGCGTAATGAGGAAAGAGAGCTTGGGAAATTTGATACTCACGGAACAGATTGAGGGAAAGAGAGACTGAATAAAGCGGAACGTAAAATACACGATGGGATTGAGTAAAGAGCTATAGGGGAGAGGAAGATGTGGAGGGCCATGATCGCCTCCGCCCTGAAGGAACAAGGCCTATAAAAGGAGAAACTAGATTTACGATTTCAAAGACATCGAAATCTACGAAATTTTTGTCTTTGACGTAACAGAAAATTTATGTTTTGCATGATGAATTTTGATATTCAAAATTGATTCATCTATTTCATATATCTGAAATCTCAATAATTTAAATTCTAACATGACGTGAAAAATTTAATATATTTTGTCAGCCAGTAATAATTTTTCGCGCTTTTGGATGAAAAGACAGTTTTGGTTACAGGAACACACAACTGGAAATTTGACCATGACTCTCAGAGCAAGTGCCACTCGAAGATGTTCCGATATTAAATAATTTATTCCTATCGATTAACAAAGTAAAAAAAAAAAAGATACGGATAACTTCTTTGCCGGATTTGATCACTGGATGATACGGCTGAGATGTTAATCCATTTATAATATCTGAGAATGATCCCAGGAAAACAAGAGAATAAATTAAAGCAAACATGGATAAATGCACCCCCAATAAAACCTCGAGTCAAAAGAAGTGTTTTTTTTTTCTCACTGAGACAGATTTTTTTTTTGTCGTTAGCTTAACAGAAATATGTTGTTAAAAAAAAAAGTCCATCTTGTGTTGCTTGATGAATTTTTATATTCAAAATTGAATTATCTATTGTATATATTTCAATTTAAATTCTGACATGACGGGGAAAATTAAAATATTTCGTCATCCAGTAATAATTTTTCGCACTTTTGAATGAAAAGACACCATTTTAGTTGCCAAAACGTACGAGTGGATAACTCAGCACGATTCTCAAGACAAGTGCCACTCGCAAATGCCTCGACATCAAATAATTTATTCCTATAGATTAACGAAGTAAAAAAAGAAACAGACAACTCCTTTTCAGGATTTGATAATGGACGATACGGCTGGGATGTTAATCTGTTTATAAAATCTGAGAATGAACCCAGAAAAAACAAGAGAATAAATTGAGGCAAACACGGATAAACGTGCCCCGAATAAGACATCAGTCGATTTGGAAACATTTTTAGAGGTGATAGAACTGTGAATAAGTGATGTAAATTGGTTGATTTGTTTAGGAAAGTTAACTACACCCTTGTGCAAATTAATTATACAGGAAGATGTAGAAAGCCATGATCACCTACACCCTTGTGCAAATTAATTTAAAAAAAAAACGAATAATTCCGTTATTATTTACGTTTTTTCGTATTTTTCCAGTGAAATATGACCCAGTGCACATGTTAGTACTTCGTATGTCCTTTCCACGAAGTCGTTCCTTGCAGATTGACCACAGATTCTCGATTGGCTTTAAATCAAGAGCGTTTCCGTGCCAGTGTAATACTTTGATTTGCTCATTGCTAAGGCTTGCCAGTGTGTTTACAAATTTCCGTACGCTTTCTTGGAGTAACGTCCATCGCAGACAATGGCCGTAGGAAAACTAATCGACAGTCGGGACAATAGTGTCTGGGCGTGATAAAAATCTGATGCAATCACGGATGACAATATTTTTCTAGACCAAACAAATTTGATCACACACCCGGAAAATAGAAATCATATTACTGCACACCACTGTAAATGACCTACTCTGAGAAAATAAAAACAAACTATTACGCTTCGTCGCTCCAGTGGGTCTAAAACTGACCTTATGTTGAAAGAAAGTAAAGTAAAGCGAGTGTTTCAATTAATTTGCAGAAGGATGTAACTTCTGATAACATTGATCTACATAATACGATCTGATACGTATTATATTAAGAATGAATATGGGAGCTTGAAAATGAGTTATTTGATTCAAAGAAACAGTCCCTGAGATTTCAGCCGCAAAAGACATGGCACGTGGAATTAGAACAATCTACCCCTGTGGAGCAAATAAAAGTTTTGGTCCGAAAATCCAACATACAGGCGTTGGACAAAATAATTGGAACATTTGCAAAATCCACTATTATGTTTCAAAGACTTATTATATTAAGAACTTTAACCAAAACTTCGTAATTGCAGGTTATATCTATAGTAAATACATTTATTTATCTAATTTATTGTCTTTGTCTTATTTATTTTTAGAATTTAGTAAAATTTAAGCTAAATGCGTGACCTCTCCGAGTTAGAAAAATGGCAAATTATTGAAGCTCGCATGGCAGATGCCTCGATCAATAAGGTTGCTGAACTGTTTGGTTTTTCAAGAGCTACCATATCAAGAACTATGACTCAATTCGAGAAAAAGGGCAAAACCTCAAGCAACCGTAGCAATTCGGGCCAGACTTGCAAACTTACAGACAGGGACCGACGTACATTGAAATGCAATGTGTCAAAAAAATCATTGGACTACTGTGGCCAAAGTGACTACTGAGTTGAATAATCATCTGAATAGTCCAGTTTCTACGAAAATTGTTCGTCGTGAGCTCCATAAGGCTGGATATCATGGAAGAGTCGCCGTAAGGAAACCTCTTCTCTCCACTCGCAACATTCAGAAGTGGTTGAAGTGGTGCAGAGATCACAATACCTGGTCTGTAGACCAATGGAAGCAAGTCATATTCTCAGCCGAGTCTAGTTTTTCTCTTTTGCCAACTTCAGGGCGAGTTTATGTGTAGAGGCAGCCCAAAGAAGTTTACTACCTTGACTGCCTCCTTCCAACAGTGAAGTATGGAGGTGGATGATTGATAGTTTGGGCCGCCATATCATGGAAATATCTCGGTTCAGTAGTTTCCCTGCATGGTAGAATCAACAGCAAAGATTACTTGAACATTTTGGGAGATCATGTTCATCCAATGGCCCAGACTTTATTCCCTGATGGCGACTGTATCTTCCAAGACGGTAATGCTCCAATACAAACCGCTTGAGTGGTTAAGAATTGGTATGAAGAGCATGAAAGTGAGCTAGAACACATCACCAGATATCAATATTATTGAACATTTGTGATGCAGTTTGGAGCGACAAGTTAGGAACCGCTATCCTCCACCATCGTGTCTTAAAGAGCTAGAGCAGGTGTTAATGGAAGAATGGCTGAAAATTCCTCTGGATGAAGTCAGGAAGCTGTATGATTCCATTCCTAGACGTATTAAAGCTGTATGTGGGGCTAAAGGAGGACCAACTCCATATTAAATAAATTTTCTTTGAATTTAACAAGTGTTTCAATTATTTTGTCCAGCTCCTGTATATCGCCTAAAGAAGAACTGAGCGTACAGTGATCTACACGTCGTTAGTATGACAATAAAGAAGATGACAACAGTCCGAACGATGTAAATAGTGTAAATATTTACAGTACTTCATTTCAGAAATATAGACAGGTCCTGAAGAAGACCAGAGGGTACAGCGACATAAACGTCCTGAGTACGGCAATAAAGATGAGTACAACAGTCCGAACGATGTAAATAATGTAAATAGTTACAATACCTCATCTCAGAAATATAGACAGATCCCGAAGACCAGAGCGTACAGCCACCTAAACGTCGTGAGTATTGCAATTAAGATGAGGAGAACAATCTGAACGATGCAAATAGTGTAAATAGTTACAATACTTCATCTCAGAAATATAGACAAATCCTGAAGAAGTCCAGAGCGTACAGTGGCATAAACGTCGTGAATATGGCAATAAAGATGACAACTATAGTCCCAACGATATAAATAGCATAAACAGTTACAGTATCTCATTTCAGAAATATAGAGAGATCCTGAAGAATGTCGGAGCGTACTATGACCGACACGTTGTGAATATCGCAATAAAGATGAGTAAGATGTAAATAGGGTACTTAATTACATTAGCGCAGCTCAGAAATGCAGACGGATAACAAAAAGAAATCGTTTAAAATTCACTATGTTTAATACCACTGATTTCATATTTACGTACAGTGTGTTTTTGCGTGGTTGTGTGTGTTTAAATGAAGGTAGAAGAAAACAAGTTACCGAAATTAATTCCTACTTTGCTTTAATACGTTGCCATGTTCGCCGTGTGGCGATCACGATAAAAGGTATTTATTACCAAAGCGAAATATAACACGGATTGCAAAATGTCGGAATTCGTTAGTATTTGGTTGTCACACATGAAATGACGCATTTTTTTTTGGTTGGTTGTTGATCCGGTCGTCTAAAGAAGTAACCTCCTTAGTATATAAAAAAATATTGACTCCTTCCTGACTCTTTTTCTTTCCGGATAATTTTTCATTTAACAGTTTGTTACTCATAAGTCCTATGAAAATGATTACAATGAAACAATGTCGAGTAATCTTACTGTATGAGTACAAACTGGCTAAAAGAATTATTTTTGCATCAAATCATTACATACGATGAGAACTGTATATTCTTTGACAACAGTAAGAGAGTAGGCTAGTGGTTAGATGCAAGATAATCACCGAAACAATGCACCAAACCGCTACTGCACCCTAAAAGTTTAATGGTTACTGTATGGTGGTCTTTCAAAGGGGTTATTCATTATTCATTCTTGCCTCAATGTAAAACAATAACATCGTATTGGAGAGATATTGAGTGCATGCGCGAAAAATTGAAAAACAAACATTCTGTTTGTGAATAGGGACGGCCCAATTTTGCTGCACAACAACACACGACCTCACGTTTACAATCAACTCCCAGGGTCACATCTATAGTGAATTCCCTAAAAGACAAAACACTATGAAGGTATAAAAAATACATTTTATAATAAAAATACCAGTAATACAATTTTATATAAAAATATTACCAACAATATACAGTGCTGTTCGATAAAAGTGACTCACCTGGTTTTTTTTTTTTTTTTGCTAAATGTTCGCTTCTCCGATGAAACGAAAGTTGAGCTAAATTCAAAGGATAAGCGATCTAAAATCCGAAGAAGAAGCTTTGAAAGCTCTTTGAATTTAGCAGTAAGTACTCTCAAGCATCCGTTCAGTATAATGTTCTGGGGATGCTTTTCTTTTCATGGAACTGGTTTCTTAAAACCTATTGAAAAGACCCTCAGGAGCGAGCAGTACAAGATAATTTTAGAGTCTTGTCTGCTCCCTTCTGCTGAAAGGGTGCAAATCGACCCCACCAAGCTCATTTTTATGCAGGATAATGCTCCCTGTCACAAATCAAAATTGATGAAGGAATACTTTGATGAGAAGCAGGTGAGTGTTATGACATGGCCGCCCCAATCTCCTGACCTCAAACCCATAGAAAACTTATGGAGCATTATAAGGTGCAGGCTCTCGAGAAAGCAGTTGAGCAACAAAGAGGAATTGATTGTGAATTTCATATCCGAATGGAATTCAATGCTTGGACTTGAGATTTGCCAGAACCTGATCAAGTCAATGACAAAAAGGGTTGAAAAGTTTATTCAAAATAGAGGAGGACCCACAGATTATTAAATATTTCGAACTATATTACCTATTATAAATAAATTATACCTCTATTATTCTTTATTTAAAGCCGTTCGGTTATGTTTCTATTGATTACTAGTTGCAGGAAATAAATGAGTCACTTTTTTTGCACGGAGTTTTTCCCTAAATCTCATTTATATCCAAAATTATAATTATCAATAGAATACCTTAGGGTAAGTAAACTTTTTTACTAGGTGGTCGGGAAGGCGTCTTTATATTACTAAGATTAAAAATTATTTTGACCCCAAAAACAATAGGCGAAAAATTTTTTAAATCAGGTTACTCATTTTTATCGGACAGCACTGTATATTAGGTAGGTACACATGAAATGACACATTTTCTGGTTGGTTGCTGATCCGGTCGTCTAACGAAGTAACCTCCTTAGTATATAAAATTATCTTGACTTATTCCTGACACCTTTTCTTTCCAGATAATTTTCTTTTAATATATTGTTACTCATAAGCCCAATCCAAATGATTATAATGTCAAGTATCTGTCTATATTTCTGAGATGAGGTATTATGTACATTATTTACATTATTCGGACTATTGTACTCATCTTTGTCGCCATATTTATTACAACGTTTCGGCCGTTTTACGCTCCGGCCTTCTTCAGGTGGTTGGAATGTCGAACTGAACCCTTTATTTCGCTCACTGGGGTAGACTATTCTATGTTTAATGGATGTCAGTTATCAGTTATCTCCTGTTAATTTCCCTCTGAATTTCTCCACTGCCTTAACTGGGTATTGAACTCACACTCTTTGAGTCCTGTCACTAGATCTAACTAACGCCTTTAACCACTGTGCCATGTGTCCCTAAGGCACATGGCACAGTGGATAAAGGCGAAACGTTGTAATAAATATGGCGACAAAGATGAGGACAATAGTCCGAATAATGTAAACAATGTACAATGTCAAGTAATCTAACTGCATGACTACAAACTGGATCATTGTGCCTCTGAAGCATTTCGGAATATTAAGATGGCCTTTGGTATTATTAAAAGTTTTGCTCGGGAGATTATATTCTTAAAAATAAACCAATGGAAAAACCACGATCAGTTATCAGACAGGATTTATTGCATGCTTTGGTTGATCAAAATTCTAGAACTACTGTTCGAAAACTTGCATGAGTATTCGGAACCTCTCACACGACTGTTTTTCGCCATTTGAAAGCAAATGGAAAAGAAAAGAAACGGAATAGGTTTGTTCTGCATGAACTTAATGAGACTAAAATAAAATAAAAAACTTGCATTGAGTTGTGCTCTCTGTTGTTTTTCCGACTGGAAAAAATTGCATCGAATCATTACATGCGATGATAAATAGATATTCTTTGACAACAGTAAGAGAATAGGCCAGTAGTTAAATGCAAGGGAATCACCAAAACATTACCCAAAACCACCATTGCACCCTGAAAATTTAATGGCTAGTGTATGGTGGTCTTTCAAAGGGGTTATTCATTATTGCCTCAATGGAAACCAATAACAGTAACATCGTATCGGGGTGACATTGAGTGCATGCACGAAACATTGAAAAAGAAACATCCTAGACTTGTGAATAGGGATGAACCAATTTTGCTGCACGACAATGCAAGACTGCACACTTTTCAATCAACTGTCCGAAAGCTACATAGCCTGAATTATGAAAATTTGCCTCATCCTCCATATTAACATGATATCACCCCTACTGATTATCACTTGAGATTTCCATACGCAATAATACATTCTCCAATAAGAAAGAGGTAATCGAAGAATTTGAACTGTTTATCACATCAAAGGATGAGAATTTAAAAAAAATGTAATCAAAGATTTTAGTGGGGCGTTGAAGAACAGTCATTTAGACTATTTTAACATTTAAGAAGCATTTTATTCATTTTCTATAAAGTGCGAAAACTTAATATTATGGATGGACAACGAAAAGCAATTCTGTCATTAACATACGATGTGTATTTGCGTTCATTAATTATGAACACTTGCAACTCTAGATTTCGATTTGTGCGCTTACAGGTTTTCATAACATAACCTCAGATTCGTGGGACTCCTTGATATCAAAAGTGGTAGAAACATAAACAAAAAGAAACAAAATGAAATCGGTTCGACTATAAATCCAAACATATTTATCAAAATTAGGTAAATAATCAAAAAATGTCAGATTAAAATTTCAGTTTCCGCTCTCTTTTGTGCGCATGCGTCGGTACATCAAGATAAACATCATTTTAGACCGAGGATGTCCCAAAGAACGAACGCGTCATCCCTTTTTTTTCACACTTTGTCATTAATTTCCCTAAAAGTCATTTATTGTATAAATATTTGGAGTACATTTACATTTAAAATACTTATGTATTGCCGCATATTTCCGTGGAGAAACACGTCGTATGCATTTGCAATGAAGAAGAAAATCGTAAATATCAAATATGATTGAAAGACAACGGCCGAAACGTCGTGAATATTGCAACGAAGATGAAGGCAACGGTCCGAACAATGTAAATAGTGCAAATAATTAAAATACTTCATCTCAAAAAGATAAAAAGATGCTGAAGAAAGCCGGAGTGTACAATGGCCGAAACGTCGTGAATATGGCAACGAAGATGACGGCAAGTTTTAAAACAATGGAAATAGTGTAAATAATTAAAATACTTCATCTCAGAAAGATAAACAGATCCTGAAGAAGGCCGGAGTATACAACGGCCGAAACGTCGTGAATATGACAACGAAGACGAGGACAACAGTCCGAACAAAGGAAATAGTGTAAATAATTACAATAACTAATCTAAGAAAGACTAACAGATCCTGAAGAAGGCTGGAGAGTACAACGGCCGAAACGTCGTGAATATGGCAACAAAGGTGAGGGCAAGGGTCCAAACAATGGAAATAGTGTAAATAATTAAAATACTTCATCTCAGAAAGATAAACAGATCCTGAAGAAGGCCGGAGTGTACAACGGCCGAAACGTCATGAATATGGCAACGAAGATGAGGGCAAGTGTTCAAACAATGGAAATAGTGTAAATAATTAAAATAGTTCACCTTAGAAATATAGGGATATCCTGAAGAAAGCCGGAGCGTACATCGGCCTGAAGGTCGTGAATATGACATTGAAGATCAGGACAATAATCCGAACCATGTAAATAGTGTAAATAATTAAAATATGTCATCTCAAACATATAGACACATCCTGAAGAAGGCTGGAGCAAACAAGGACCGAAACGTCGTGAATATGAAAACGAAGATGAGGACTACAGTCCGAACAAAGCAAATAATGTAAATAATTAAAATAACTCATCTCAGAAAGACTAACAGACCCTGAAGAAGGCAGGAGAGTACAATGGCCGAAACGTCGTGAATATGGCAACGAAGATGAGGGTCCAAACAATGGAAATAGTGTAAATAATTAAAATAGTTCACCTCAGAAAGATAAACAGATCCTGTAGAAGGCCGAAACGTCGTGAATATGACAATGAAGATGAGGAGAAAAACGGCCGAAACGTCGTGAAAACAGCAACGAAGATGAGGACAAAAGTCCGAACAATGGAAATAGTGTAAATAATTAAAATTCTTCATCTCAGAAAGACTGCCAGGTCCTGAAGAAGGCCGAAACGTCGTGAATGTGACAATGAAGATCAGGACAATAATCCGAATCATGTAAAAAGTGTAAATAATTAAAATACTTCATCTCAAAAAGATTCTGAAGAAGGCCGGAGCGAACAACGGCCTGAACGTCGTGACTATAGCAACGGAGGTGAGGGGAACAGTTCGAACAATGTAAATAGTGTAAATAATTACAATAATTTATCTCAGAAATATAGTCAGATAATGAATGAAAGACAACAAATAAACAAAAAAGGGAAAAACGGAGTTGCAAGTGTAAATATAATTAAAAATGATGAACACAATATCATCATCATCTAAAAAATGATGAACACAATATCATCATCATCTGAAAAATGATGAACACAATATCATCATCATCTAAAAAATGATGAACACAATATCATCATCATCTGAAAAATGATGAACACAATATCATCATCATCTAAAAAATGATGAACACAATATCATCATCATCTGAAAAATGATGAACACAATATCATCATCTGAAGTGGCAATAACGTTTTGGTTGTTATTTTGTCAACGTAAAGATTCGTAGCATTCTGCAATCCAGGTATACAAATCCAATTCCATCAGGTGTATTTTATTTAATAAAGAGACATGTTTTTTTTTAACTTTTGCGTAGACCTTGAATCTCATTCCCAAACGTTTTCTGGTCGCAGAAGCCTGTAAAATTAATTCTTTCAATAATAAACTCTATTTCTCGGCCGATCAGCCCTCAATTTTGTTCTAGGTTTTCCTGAGATTTAACGAATTTCATCCTGCAACAAATGTTTTCAAAAGATCGATCCCGATCATTAACAAATCGATACATCTACATACCCAATTCTCACTTCCATCTTCTCCAAACAGGTTTTCAGTCTTTTTGAAGCTGAAAAATGATTTCGTCAAAATTCAATGAACACGCTGACATGTCTATGATATCACTAATACTGAATCTTGCATCAACTTCGTTTGTTTGAATAAAGATTGATTTCTTGTTTGTGTTTTTCAGATATTTTACGCAGCTATAATTTTTTTGCAACACACTAGCGCGTGTTGACATCCACACAGTATTACTATTGTTGAAGTTATCGCTAATATTTTTGTCGAGATTTACAAACTCGTTCAATTGCGCAAATCAATCGATAAAAATTGAATAAGCTGATTTGTTTGGAAAAATAATTTGATAAAAAAACCCTACTTCTCGGGTAAATAATTTCTTTAATTTAATTTCACAGGACGGCATGGGAAACAATATATTTTAAGTTTCTTTTTTTCTCCAATTTAACATTGAAGAATAAATTCTTAGTATTTCTTACGCTTGAGCATGCAACATACAACTGGCCAAGGGTAAATATTTATTTCTGAAGTCAAATTCCAAATTTTGAAGCGTTAGATCTTGTGATTTATTTTTTTATAGTTCTCGCAAACGTAGGGTGAACTAGAAACTGCATTCTTGTATATAGATAAAAACTTAAAGAAAAGATATGCTGTAGCCTATACAAGCCTAAAGGATAATCTGGCCCTTGACCTTAGACTGTAGCCTATATGCAAAATAAATTATTGCATATTTAATAAATAAGTATTTGTTATTTTAATCATTAAATCGTTTTTTAAAACAGTGGTAGTATTTTGTATATTAAATAATTAAACTTTTAATACCCACCACCAAAAAATGAATGAAAATTTATTGTACTATGCTACGCACCCTAGTAAAACCAACTGTACATTGTACCCACTTACGTGTTTGCACTTCTCCCCCAAATTTTGTTTCGATCGGTCAATGTATGGCTATTTTAGAGGGTGTGACGGACAGACTAACGGAAGTCAAAGAATTTTATATAGAGATAACTGCTACAATAATAATAAGTAATGTCGGATTTAAAAGCTGGTAATTGCTTAAACATTATATGGTTTACCATTCGGTTACAAAAATAAGCTTTATCAGATATATGCTTTCAAAGGCCCACCGGATGATGTACCTCTCTTAAATAGGATAAAAGAAATTATATATATATATATATATATATATATATATATATATATATATATATATATATATGTATGTATATATATATATATATATATATATATATATATATATATATATATATATATATATATATATATACGCGGGTCATTCAATAAATAAGGTGAATTTTTCGGTATAAGGACTTCTAATACAGATAGAAGCTTAGTTTTTTTTAAATTTTCAACGTAATCTCCCAGCACTGTCACACACTTTTCTCATTTTTGCACAAGCTTCCGTATTCCCTCAGCGTAAAAATCTTTGGACTGATGTCTCAGCCAGTCGCTCACAACACTTCTGACTTCATCGTCACTTTTAAACTTCGTGCCTCTCGTAAACGCTTTCAAGGGACCAAACAGGTGAAAGTCTGAAGGGGTAAGGTCTGGGCTGTAAGGGGGATGAGGGTGCAGTTCCCAGCTCGTTGATGGTCTGCACCGTTTGGACTGCTGTGTGAGGCCTTGCGTTGTCATGATGCAAGATGACGCCTTCTGACTGATGACCCCTGCGTTTGTCCCAACAGATAAGCTCAAAGTCCTTGCAATGTCATCCACTGTCACCCTTCTGTCAGACTGAATGAGGTCATTGACTGATTCTATCACCTCAGGAGACCTCACTTTTGTGAGCCTCCCAGGCCTGTCTTTATCCTCAACACTGCTCCGTCCTTCTTTAAACAATTTAGCCCACTTGTAGAGATTTTTTGACTGAGACACGTGGCACCATACACAGTTGACATTCTCCTATGAATTTCAACAGGTTTGCACCCTTCAGCAACCAAAAACTTGATAACTGACCGCTGTTCAATCCTGGAGCATGCTTCTTGGTCAGCCATCTTTGTTAATCGCCAAAACTCTCAAAGTTTTTTTTTTAATCTGCAAAATAAATTAAATCCATGTGAAAAAGAAGTAAAACAAAAAAAAAGAAAAGAGTAAGCTTCTATCTGTATTAGAAGTCCTTATACCGAAAAATTCACCTTATTTATTGAATGACCCTCGTATATATATATATATATATATATATAGAGAGAGAGAGAGAGAGAGAGAGAGAGAGAGAGATACAGCTGGCCATGTACAATGAATATGGCAAAAAAGAAATGTAATATTTTAAACTGAAATAATTTGAACAAAAGTATATAGATTCGTTTATCATCCGGCTCTAACTCTTCTCCACTCTTTTGAAGCGCAGTAGAGGTTTTTCCTATGTTTACTGTTACAGAGGATAACAGAGAGCTCCGAGGGTGAGCAGAGAGTTCAGAGGAGATCAGAAAGGTCAAAGAAATGATCATAGAGTCAGAGTAGATCAGAGAGGCCAGAGGAGATCATTGGTCAGAAGAGAGATCAAAGTGTTCAGAGGAGATCAGGGTTCAGAGGAGACATCAAAATGGCCAGTGGAGATCAGGGGTCAGAAGAAAGATCAAAGCGCTCAGAGGGATCAGCGTTCATAGGAAACATCAGAGTAGTCACAAGAGTTCAGACAGGTTAGAAGAGAGGTCAGAATGGTCAGAGGAGATCAAAACGGCCAGAGTTAATTGGGTTTCCGATTCCTTGTAAAGTCTTTTCATTCTCTTTCACAGACAGTCTGAATCCATCCCACAAACTATAGGATAAATAGTAGAAGTGGAATCTGGTAATCTCATTGTTAACTTTCAAATTGACACCGCTATTACTGTACACACTTTTGACTCCTTTTGCAATGTTTATCTCTGTCAATTAAGAGCTATCCCAGTTACACGTTTTGGGTAATCATTTGATTCATGACTGATTTCTTTTATGTGTCGTATCCCTTCATGACGTAGGTGATCATGGCTCTCCACTTCTCCCTATCCCTTGTAGCTCTCAAGATGTTTTGTCCTTTTGCTTTCTTTATATGTGCCATGTCCTTTCAGGACGTAGGTGATCATGGCTCTCCACTTCCTCCTATCCATTGTAGCTCTCAAGTTGTTTCGTCCTTTTGCTTTCTTTATATGTGCCATGTCCTTTCAGGACGTAGGTGATCATGGCTCTCCACTTCCTCCTATCCATTGTAGCTCTCAAGATGTTTTGTCCTTTTGCTTTCTTTCTTTTTATGTGCCATGTCCTTTCAGGACGTAGGTGATCATGGCGCTCCACTTCCTCCTATCGATTGTAGCGCTCAAGATGTTTTGTCCTTTTGCTTTCTTTCTTTTTATGTGCCATGTCCTTTCAGGACGTAGGTGATCATGGCTCTCCACTTCCTCCTATCCCTTGTAGCTCTCAAGATGTTTTGTCCTTTTGCTTTCTTTCTTTTTATGTGCCATGTCCTTTCAGGACGTAGGTGATCATGGCTCTCCACTTCCTCCTATCCCTTGTAGCTCTCAAGATGTTTTATCCTTTTGCTTTCTTTCTTTTTATGTGCCATGTCCTTTCAGGACGTAGGTGATCATGGCTCTCCACTTCCTCCTATCCCTTGTAGCTCTCAAGATGTTTTATCCTTTTGCTTTCTTTCTTTTTATGTGCCATGTCCTTTCAGGACGTAGGTGATCATGGCTCTCCACTTCCTCCTATCCCTTGTAGCTCTCAAGATGTTTGTCCTTTTGCTTTCTTTCTTTTTATGTACCATGTCCTTTCAGGACGTAGGTGATCATTGCTCTCCACTTCCTCCTATTCCTTGTAGCTCTTAATAGGTTTTGTCCCTTTGTTATTTCCCCCAGGCCATGTTTTGTCATACACTTGCTTAAGCCCGTTAGGTATATCATGCGTTGTTTTTCCTCGTCTCTCTTTCCCTCTATTTGCCCTGTAAGTATCAGATTCTTCAATCTCTCCTTTCTCATTACGTGTCCCAGAAATTTCATCGGTCTCTTCCTGATGTTAAGTAAAGGTTTCTTCCTTACTAGGCAGATGATGTTCTGGCAGTAGGTTGCTATTTCTTTCTGTGATAGACTGGATGTCAATCAACGCTATTTGACCCAGTCTGTCATGCTATTTAACCCATAGGTGGATGAGAGTAAAGAAGGCTTCATAGCTTTCCCAAGGGTATTTGAGCGTAAGCGATTGTAAAGAACGCGACTGGAATTCGAACTCGGTTCTTCAATTTTGCATTCCGAGCCGTTATCCATTATACCGCAGCGTACATCCAATGCAGTGGTGATGATGTGTTTCTGTATTTCACTGAACAAGCTTTGATGACACCCATTTGAGCAAAGATGAGGTTTTTGGAGAAAATGGAAACAAAAAGGAAACTTGTACTTAACACCAAGAAAAGGCAGTTGAAATTTGGGGGGCACGTAACAAGGAAGAAAGTTTTATAAAATCTGATACTCACAGGACAGAATAATGGCAAGAAGGTCTGTGGAAAACAGCACTTAACATACTTGATGGGCTTGAGTAAATGAATGGTAGAACAGGGTTTGGGAGAAAGAACAAAACTTATTTAGCGTTACAAAGAACAGGAAGATGTGGTGGGCCATGATCGCCAACGTCCTGAAGGGGCACGGCACATAAAGAAGAAAAATGATCCTTTGGATTTCGGACTCTTTCCAGATAATTAAGTTTCTGTACTTGATTGATTATGCTATCGCCATTTTGTAATTCACATTTTGGGTTGCACTTTTTGCTGACGACAAGGTGTCCATAAATTTCGTGAGCACTTTAAAAAAATTATAACTTTATTTGTATTTGCGATAGAAATAATTTGTAAAAAGGATTAGAAAGAAGTAAATCTCTATTTTTTAAGGTTTTATTGAAATTTTATTTAAGTTTCCACATGTCCTCCATCATTAGCAACACAAAGGGTAATACGATTTTGCAGTTCACGGAAAACATTTGCCATCTGATTTACAGTGATGCCTGAAATCACATTAGTTATTTTAGCTATACTTAAAACTAGGTACATTAAACTTTATAACATTTTTTACAGATTATTTCTATCGCAAATACAAATAAAGTTATACATTTTTTAAATCAGATCTCGTTTTCGCTTATCCTGGCGTATCGTAATTTCTGTCTTATGCATAGGTGGAGTAATGGTTAGCGGCTCGGATTAACAAAATCGGAGAGCCGAGTTCGAATTCCAGTTGAATCCATTATATTCACTTACGTGCTAATAACATTGGGAAAAGTATAAATCTTCTTCTTCTCTCCTCAGCTATGGGTAAATAGCAGGACAGACTGGGTTCTATAGCCTTGGGTGACAGCTGGTCTTCCGCAGAAAGAAATACTGCGGGAAAAAATCTGACTCGTCAGTCATGTATCGAAAGATACATGATCGTCTAAGTGATCATGTATCTTTCGATACATGACTGACGTGTATCACGCTACATTTCGATACATGACTGATAAAGTGTATCACGCATGGCACATAACTAACTGACTTCGAAGGTGTATCCATCGGTGAATTAAATTGTACTGGTTGCTTATTCTCTGCATATCGAAACCTAAATTAATTTATATGATTCTTATGACGAAATTATCCACCTTTGACAATGTACATCATAAGTGAATAATTTTTCCTTCCTGCCAATTTTCCTTTCTGCCTGGCTTTTAAAGAAAACTTTATCACAGATCTTAAATGATGTGGTAGTTCGATATTTTCGAGCTTCCTGGCAGTAATTTGTCAAAAACGAATCTAACTTTCCTCGCAAACATGAGCTCTGCAGGTGACATTTTCGCGGTGACTTTTGCATTTGACGTTATTCGATACACCCTCAAAATTATTGTACTGTCGTTTCTTCAACTTCCAAGCCGTTTAGCTTTTCTTAATGCTCTTTTGAAGGTGTCAGAGAAGCTACATTACGTCGGTAGGAATGTGACTGAAGTCGAGATACCAGATCAAGACCAGTTACATTGCAGATTCTTTAGATTTTATCACGAATCTCTAAATATATAGCAGGATCACAAAACCAAGCGTGGCAATAATATTCAAAGGAGGTACGGATGGTAGACTTATAATATTCTTATGATAGATTTATAGATATGTAACATAGATATTGTCGAGAAAATGTTTTCTTGCACAAAACAGAGAACCAAGTTTCCTATCAGCAGACCTAGCAATATCATATTTCCACATCCTGCCAGCGGAAAATAAATAAAATAAGTAACTTTGAAGGGAAAGTCGTTTCTAATTCTAACGTATATAAGCAAAACTCGAGGTGGAAGAGGATAGCAGATATTTATAAGCCTATCATTCGTCCTTGCTTTTAATATTGCTGCCACATCTGGTCAGGTCTTTTTATATTGTAGGACATCTTTTTTCTTTCCTTCCTAATCTTTACTTTCTAATCTTAACTTTAACTTCTTCTTTTCTATTTTATACACACAATGTTACAGAAATAATGAAAATCGGTCTGGGGTCTTATTTTCCCTTTCGATATATGTATATATATATCAAAGGTGACTACATAAAAATACGGCCATTATAGACTACCAACAATAAGCTATATAAACAAATTTTTACTATGTTAACCAAAAACACCGATTAAAATAAAAGAATAAATAAATAAATATATAAGATAAAAAATAAAAATAAAAAAACAAACAAAAAAACAAGCAAAATAATTTGACATAAATAAATAAACAAATAAGCGACTTCCGGTAAAAGTAACCGCCAAAATATACTACCCATAATGCACCACTGACCCTTATATAAACAGCCGAGAAAAATAACAGCACTAGTCGCCTGACGATTGCACTAGCATGAAACAGACTGTCGCCTCTAAGTGCTGACTTCCATGTCCACTTTTATATATACATATAATATATATATATATATATATATATATATATATATATATATATATATATATATATATATATATGCACATTTCATTAAAAACGACTGACAAGGTGATTTTATTTAGTTTTCTTGACCGTGTTTTGAAACAAAAAATGAAACATTTTGTAAAACATACATACAACAAACTATTTCTAATTTTAACAGTTAAAATACAATCCTTGAAAATGGCTAAATGTATAGCCGAAAGCGCTCGGATAAAAAGAACATTCGGACAATTTTTATATAATTTATCATCCGAAAAGAAAAAAACATTATTAGATCGCATGAGAAATTGTATAAAAAAATAAATAAAAGCACCTTGTCAGTCGTTTTTAATGAAATGTGCATGAAAGAAGGATTGCTGCCTAAATACACAAATATATATATATATATATATATATATATATATATATATATATATATATATATATATATATATATATATATGCGTGTGTGTATGTAGTCACCTGACACTAGAGTAGTATCATGTACGTATATAAGCAAAACTCGATTCAAAAACGCTCTATTCGCTTCGAAAGTTTACTAGTTTTAATTCACAAAAGTACGACATATATAAGGTGCTCTAGCAACCAGGACATTCACACGGAGACCAGTGTCATTACATCGGGTCAGAGGCGTCTATTTAAAAGAAAATACCGAAAAAGCCTGAATAATTTCTTTTTTCTAGCCCAGGTATTCGTGGCCTTCTACCCCACTTTAAACTCAACTTTGTGCCACATTTCACTACAGTGGTCGAGCAGCTCTTTACGTTTGGGATCTTCCCACAGCGAACATGCCAGTGCATGGAATTAAAGCAGGAATTACGTTCAGCGTCTTGCTTTCTCCCAATTACTTTCTGTTGTGGAGTTATTTCCACAATAGAAACTGTATTCGGACTATATGCGTCCTAAATAGGTTAAACGTTCAGAAAGGTTAGGAACTTGTAATAAAATGTTACGCAGAGTAATCGAGTTGTGGTTGCTGAACACTTACTCCTTTCACTCGACTACTCCTGACTCCTACTTATAATAGGTGCGAGAGTCTGTTATCTAGACAAGGTGTCTTTCACTATAACACTTTCAAATACACAAACACATTCAGACGCACATACACTATACACACATTTGAAATCAGCGGTATTAAAACATGGTGAACATCATACGATTTTTGTTTGGCTTCTTTTAATATTTCAGATTTATTATTTACTGAATAGAAATAAATTATAGCATAAATGTATTTTAACGATAACTAAAATGTCCCTCGAATATTTATATTATGAAAGAATACGACGTACACACTTGTGCAAATTAATTCAAAACAATCCCTTTAGTTTCCATTCTTTCACCATACGGTTAGATTTAGACCCACTGGAATGACAGGGTGTAAATGATTTCTATTATAACTATATTATAACATGCAGTAATAGGAATCTATTTTCGGGGCGTTTGATTAAATTTGTTTGGTCTTGAAAAATATTGCGTCATATCCGTGATTGCATCAGATTTTTTTATCACGCCCAGACACTACTGTCTCGACTGTCGATTAGTTGTCCAACGGCCATTGTCTGCGATGGACGTTACTCCAAGGAAGCGTACGAAAATTGTAACGCTGCACGAACTCACTGGCAAGTGAGAAAATCAAAGTACTATAGACTGGTCCGGAAACTCCCCTAATTTAAATCCAATAGAGAATCTGTGGTCAATCTTCAAGGAACGGCTTCGTGGAATGGACATATGAAGTACTAACATGTGCACTGGGTCATGTTTTATTGAAAAAAATACGAAAAAAAAACGTAAATAATAACGGAATTATTCGTTTTGTTTCAATTAATTTGCACAAAGGTATATGTGAGGTCAATTTTATAAATGCTTGAGTGCACACAGATCAAAACGTAGATTTACATTTTTTGCGAAACTTTTTCCATTGACACCGCAATAATTTTAACTACCTTCACTTCTCAGCAATTTGTATTGCTTTAAAAAGCGATGATTAGAATTGTAATAAAACCTAAGCTTGTGGAAGTTATTTGAACATTTTACTTGTTCTTGAGAACTGACAACAAAGATTATAAACTCTATTTATTAAATTGTTTATTTATACTATTATATTTTTATTGGAATGCTTGGCAAAGCATTGGCTAGTTGCCAATTGATTCGGACAATAAAAGATTTTAAATAACAAGGATTTCCTTACAGGTGTTTAACATATTTTAATAATTTAGTAAATGTTTATAAATGTATGAATAAAAAATTGTTTCCATATTTATTTCTTTATAAATTGGTAAATGATAAATATTGAATTGTATTTATCTTAATACAACTGTATTAGTTTTTAGAATGTGAATCTCACATTATTCTTGTTGAGAAACAATTTAATAGTGGTTAATATTTGGATGTAAATTTTTGCTAAAATTCACCTTCATCCCTGCCGTGAGCCGACGGCTTAGTGGTAGAAGTTCCGACTCACGCCAATTCAGTCGGGTTTCGATCCTAGCTAGAGGCAACCGGACGTCTAGCCACACTGATGTGGATGACAAATATATATGTGTGTGTGCGTGTATACATAACAACGGTTTCTGTTGCCAAGGGAGACACCGTTTCGAATCCTTCCGGAGAGCATGTATTTTCTTTAATAAATTATCTCGAATATTCAGGCAAATAGACAAGAATAACAAAAATATAATGTTTAATCAATACACTGGGCGTCTAGTTAAATATGTGTCTCCACTATAAAACAATGTTTAAGTGATAAAAATTTTGCAAATATAAATTCATTTTTGTAAATAAATACTGTTTAATGATTTTAGTGTAAATTCTCAAGAACAAAAAGCAATGTATAAATTCACGTTTATCATATGTTTAGGTCTTGTTCCAGTTATAATCATCGTTTTTTAAATAATAAACAATTGTCGAGGAGTGAAGGTAGTTAAAATAATAGCGATGTCAATGGAAAACCGTCCTTTTGACACTTCGTGTTTTTGCGGGCAGAAAAATCGAAGTTTTCCCATTTTGTTCATATATATATATATATATATATATATATATATATATATATATATATATATATATATATATATATATATATATATATATATATATACACGTATATATATATGTGTGTGTGTTCGTTTAAAATTCATGAACGCAAACACATCGTATCCTAGAGAAGAGTTTACTTTTCGTTGTCCTCGGTTAATTGCAAAAAATGAAGGAACAATTCTTTCTACATTTTCCAATACGATGGGATAAATTTAATTCCAGCTGATCTTTTGCAACCTTGAACGTTTCCGCAGATTTTGAATTTCATTCCCAAACGTCTTTCGCATTCGAAACCTTAAGAATTGAGTCTTCCAATCAAATGTTCCATTTTTCGGGAGAACAGCCTTTAAAACTTACATGTGCATTCCTGATACATATCGAATTATGTGAATCATTTTTTTTTTACAAATTGGATACTATCCCTTAAAAATCAAGCAATTTTAAATCCTAATTTAGAGTTTCATCTCCTCTGAAAAGATCTCCAATTTGTTTGAAGCCTTGTAAAACAACATAAGATTTAAACCTCACCATATCTGATCTCCATCTTAACCTTGCCAATTGTTAGCCGTCCCTGGTCTAAAACAGCGTTTATCAACCTTTTCTATTCATGGCCCCATTTTGATTGAATATTTTTATCATGGCCTCTGCTTGGCCATCTATTTTAACAATAGCTCATTTTACAATTTCCGAAACAGAAAAGCAGTGATATTTCTCGGTATAAACTTTAAAACAGCTTGTTTTAAAATTCAAACCAGTTAAATGAAATAACCTTTTGCTTCGCCGAAAGAAGGTTCTGCACATACAAATTTAAAACATCTTGCAAAATAAAAAAAAAGTTCTACACATAACTTTTGCATAAAAGGAGACGGGTAACATAAAAGACACTTTAAAATTAATATATTGCATATTTTAAGTTTATTAGGATTAAAATACATAGAGCAACAAGATAGTAGCACTGCGGTACCTTTCATTGAAATTGTGGCCTCCAAATCCAAAAATATTTCTGTATCCTCCATAAAATTTACAAGGACTCCCTTGCGACCATGTCTTCCGGTTAACAATCATTGGTCTAAAGCAGTGATTCTCATTCTTTTTGTGATTTAGTTACCTACCTTCATATGCTGAAGGTATCAGACCTTCTAATGGAAATTCGCGTAGTTAAGCAGCGTTGAGTCTGGTCTGTACTTAGATAGGGGACTGCTTAGAAACACCGGCTATTTAGCAAAAACACGCTTACTAACCGAAATGTGTTCGTCTTTAGATAACAAACAATGGGTTGATGATAAGCTTAAAAAACAATCCGAATCGAAAGTGTCATGGTCCAATATCCTCGCACCACTGTTATGGTCCAAGGTTAGGACCAAGGAAGAACAACACGAACACAAGAGTAGGAATAACAAAGATACATTAAACAGAATAATAATACAATAAGTTGAAGGTGTTAGTATAGCTGTCAGTCTGGTTTAGAGTGAACTACTATTGTCTCGACTCGAATCCGTCTCGACTCGTTCCACTTCTTTCTTTCCGTCACTCTTGAGAGGCGCAGGCTTTATAGTGTCAGGAAGAGTTCATTTTATCGTTACAGGTAAGATCCCATAACAGAAAGTTAATATTATGTTTCGTTGAGATGAGTAAAAAGTTATGACATTTTCATAATAAATATATCCATAGAATGGGACCATCAACGGGGATAGTATATTCGAAGGCCCAATTGGTTTCATTTATCCAAACTATACAATGACTTCGAAATTTTAACCACAATCCGAATCAAATTATCTTTTAATTAGTGCCTCTGACAACAATGAGTTATTTTGTGCGTAAAGTCTAATGTTATTGGGTCGGATGGCCCATAAGGCAACTGACATTTATTTTTCAACATATTTCAAATATTCTTTTCGGTTTCATGGTGTCAAAGCGGAGAACCAAGACAATATAGCAAAAGGCAATTGATCCTGACCAGACATCTCGTCTCCGGTCAGTTTCTCACCGACATAACGTGGCTTACCTCTCTCTCTACTCTACAAATCTTTCATTGCAAATACTTTGATTAGCTTTTTCCCTGGTGCTTCTACTGCATGAATTCAACCGTGCTATTGATTACCATCTAGATCCCACCCGTTTACTTTTGAAATATTTTAATATAACCGCCACTTCTATGCCAACTTCTATACAGTTTATATATATATATATATATATATATATATATATATATATATATATATATATATATATATGAAAGTGAACATAGAAGTCAACACTTAGAGGCGACAGTCTGTTTCATGCTAGTGCAATCGTCAGGCAAATAGTTGCCTGACGATTGCACTAACATGAAACAGACTGTCGCCTCTAAGTGTTGACTTCTATGTTCACTTTTATATTTACACACGCTCTATCTCTGATATTGAGCACTTTATCCCATAAATATAGCACACTTTAAGACTATATTTCTTCATATACATATATATATATATATATATATATATATATATATATATATATATATATATATATAAAGAGAGAGAGGGACAGACAGACAGACAGACAGAGACAGATAGTTTGAGCGAGTGAGGAGGAGGATTTGCAATGCAATCGATCCTGACCAGGTATCTTGACTTCAGTCACTTTCCCACAGACGTGACGTGGATTCCTTCTATCTACTATAAAAATATTTTCTTGCCAACTGTTCTGTTGAGTTCCCCCTCCCGGTCCCCTAATTACATGAACTTAAGCGTGCTACTAGATTCGCAGCTAGGTCTCACCGTTTTACTGCTTGACTAGCTAGATGCAACCACCACTTCCACTTCGACAAAAAATGAACAGTGTTCAAGAAGGCAGAAAATGGCGATTGATGTTGCATTTAAATTTTTGAAGAGTGTAGTTATCAGGGGAGCAAGGAAATGGAAGGGAGTTGGGAAGTGTAAGAAAAGAAATTGACGGAGTAGAAGTGTCGATTTCATTTAGTTACTTCAAGCAAAAAATAATATAAAATACACAATTTCAAAAGATTATTGTAAGAAATTAAAGATCTTTATTTAATATACAAAAACATTGACATTTTCCTCAAAAATTAAAACAATTTAATCTTTAATTATTATTTCTAGGAATATCGAGTTAGATTGTAAGTACAGAGTCTCATGAAATTGGATCGTATATGGCTCATGAGACAACTGGCATTTACTTTCCAAATGATTTCAAATTTTCTTTTCGTTTTGACGGTAGTCAAAGCAGAGAAGCAAATTTAATACCAATAGGGTGGTGAGAACTGAAACTGAATTAGCAACCCCTTTTACTTCTTATTGTTGGGTATGGGATTAAGTTAATACTATCTATCATTGATATAAATATATATTTGTTTAATTTAATTTACCCAAAGTAAGGCGATAAAGCCACTAAGACACAAGGGGGTTACTGGGTCGGAAAGAATTAAAAAACAGAAAACATTATGAAGAAGCGGTAACAAGTAATCAGAAAAAACAGTAGATAATGACTGACATTGCATTTAAATATTTGAAGATCAAAGTTGGCTGGAAAGCATGGAACCTGAAGAGGTTTCCACAAGCGAGAAGTGCGAGAGAAGAAACTGTTAGCATAAGACTTACATTGAAAACAGATGAAAGGGAAGAGGGACAGAGTAAAACAACACAGAGCATACTTAGTGAGCTTGAGTAAATTGATCGCAGAACAAGGGGAGACATGATCGCCAACGTCCTGAAGGGACACGGCACATAGAAGAAGAAGAAGAAGAAGAAGAAGAAGAAGAAGAAGAAGAAGAAGAAGAAGAAGAAGAAGAAGAAGAAGAAGAAACAACAACAGATCAAAAGGCAAGATGGACAGTAAAACAAAACAGCATACTTAGTGAGCATGAACAAATAGATGGCTTGACAGGGTTTGGGAGAAATAACAAAAAGATGAAATTTATTAAGATCTACGAAGGGCAGGAAATTGTGGAGAGCCATGGTGGCCTACGTCCTGAAGGGACAGGACACATAAAGAAAAGGCTCCAATATATCTTCATAAAGTGTACTTCCAAATTCTACTCTTTCCACTCCTACAACAAACTTCCTCAGTAGCCCTCTGCCATGACTGGCTCTTGGGCCTTTTATTGGGTGAATATTAGCAAAAATAATCCATTGCTTATTCAAATCCGCACTTCGTCAGCTACTGTCAGCGAATGAGTGTGTTGTTTTGGGGTTTTACCTGAACGTTGGTTCTACATTTACGCGAGAATGTAAGAGACTTGCTTTAATTTTCCTCTCGGATGGATGCTTATTTACATGCGTGTCACCCGATTTGTCTCATGTGTGTACATTCTAGATGCATTTGTGTCGACCACCTGATTACACTACGGGGGCAGCCTTTGAATTCTAGTGAAGGCGCGGATCTGCACATGGCGGCTAGGAGGTCCCCTCTCAAGTCAATCCGCCTCCGCTGATAGATAATGAATACAAAGTGGTATGCAAATCCCGAAAGTGGATTTAGATCCCTGAATCCAGGAGGCCACCTCCGGCTATATTCCAAAATCATACTAATGTAAGGATATCCTCGTAAATCATTTGCATCTAGCTGACAGTTTAGAGAATTTTGAACAAGTTGAACGCCAGGTATGACATCTATAGAAGAACCTTGATCTGACGAGTCTATTTATATGAAGTAACAAATAAATCCAGAGGGTATTGCACGTTTTACGTAAACTTTGATCACGAGGGACTTCTCTTGTCAAAATAATTAAAACTAAATAAATAGGGCAAAGCGATATTAAAACTATGAATCTCGTTGACACAAACTCATTATAAGTGTTGTGTCCATTAAATTGTGGTCTAGTACAATTTCTCACTTAGCGAACAGAGTACTTAACAACTATGCGATTAAATGAGGAGTGGCTATATTTTGTGGACAATATCCTCTTCGTCTCCCCTGCTTTGGGTAAATAGTAAAACAGACAGGCTTCTAAAGCCTTGAATAGCAACTGGTCTACCGCAGAAAGAAATGGCAACATACTGCGGGAAAAAATCTGCCTCGTCAATCATGTATCTTTCGATACATGATCGCCTAAGCGTGTATCACGCATGACACATAAATAATCTTCCCTGTTATGGGTAAATAGCAGGGCAGACCGGGTTCTATATACTTGGATGGCAACTGGTCTACCGCAGAAAATGGGAACCTACTGCGGGAAAAAATCTGCCTTGTCAATCATGTATCGAAAGATACATGATCGCCTAAGCATGTATCACGCCTGGCACCCTAACTGACAATTTATTTATATAATTCATAACATTATCACGTAAGGAATTAGAAGGTCTAGTTCTTTTTTTTTTTTAAATATTTTCCATTTTATCCTAGGGGTTTTGTTAACTTCTTTTAAGTACTAAACATATTTAGAAAGCGACGTCCTTTTGCGGTTCGCATTATTGTTGAAAGACAACACATGTTGATACCACCTAGCGTAGCGTAGATCTGAATTGGTCAATCTAGACATACCCACAAGTATATTTTTAATTCTGACCTTATGACCCCGCTTTAACTTCTGAAAAGAGGTTAGGATTGGTTTTTAAATTTCCCAAATAAATTATTGTGTATCATAAGTTATTTGTCATCGCCTGACGAAGTACAGTCATAGTATTGAAACATTAAAGTTTTTGTGTAGCGATGTAAAATGTTTTTATCATAATCTATTCTAATAAATATAGTATATTTTGCTCTACTTTGTATTGAGCAGTTTAAAAAAAGGAAATGCTACGAACTGTGGAGATATACTGCATCTGTTCTGTATTTATATATATATATATATATATATATATATATATATATATATATATATATATATATATATATATATATATTATGAAATGGACAAAGTCCGACAATTATTTTAAGACATTTTTATGTTTATACATTCTTTCATATCTTAAATATATGTTTTATATGTTAAATATTTGTATCTATAAAAAGAATGTATAAACATAAAAATGCCTTAATATATATATATATATATATATATATATATATCATTCACAGACAGTACTGTTTCGCTGTATCACAGCTCCTCAGTGCGACTAGACTTCCGAATGCCTCAAGCCAGGATTGAAACACAACTAATTTGGTGTCAGCCAGAGCTAGCTTCACTCGGTAGAGTTACATAACTAAATCTAGCGTATTGTTTTTACAAATGTAAACAAATGCCAATCAGCCAAAGTGCTCCATCCATTTTACTGAAGAGCTTTGCATTAGTGCAGGTGGCAGTTGTTTATAGAATTAGCTTATCACTCAACAGTGCTCAATTGAAATGTATTTTCAAGAGCTATATATATATATACACATTTAAACATTTCATAAGACATTTCATTTAGGCATTGCATATATATATATATATATATATATATATATATATATATATATATATATACATTTAGACATTTCATAACTTAGTTACCTCCCCTGATGTTTAGATCATAAAAATTAAATCGTACAGTACATGACCTTAGCGTTTTTCACTTCTCAAGTAAAAAAATTTAACTTTCAGATGGCCACACACTTCCTGTATTTAAACTTTAGATACTTCCTGTATTTTTAGATACTTCCTGTATTTAAATTTTAGATACTCCCTGTATTTTTTAGATACTTCTTGTATTTAAATTTACTATAATTATCGCTCTTATTTTCTGATAATGTCATGTATAGATAACCGTATTTACGAAAATCGGCACTTTTATACACATACAAAATAAATTTAATTTTTTAAAAATATTGATGTTTAATGATTTGCAAAGTGTGTTCCAATAACTTGGACCGATTTCCAATGTGAATTAAGTTTAAGCGTCTAATGATTATTTCCTTTTCCATTCAGATTTGGCTGACATTTGGCTATATTAATTTTCACACATAGTTTCCGTGACTTCAATAACATGATCCAATAATAAGTGATTTTCACCAATAACACTGATTTATTTACTGTTGACTTTGATCCGTCTTAATGAAAAACCCTTAAATATAATCCGTCTTAATTGAAACTTAGGGAACAAGTTCAATGAATATACAAAAATACAAAGGGTCAAGGATGCATATTATCACCAGACGTGTTCAACTTATACAGCGAGGCTATCCTGAGAGAATTGGAAAACCTACCGGGATTTAGCATTGGCGACCAAAATCTTAACAACACAAGATACGCAGATGACACAGTACTGATAGCAGACACAGAAAAGAAATTACAAAATCTCCTACAGAAGGTAGCGACGGAGAGTGAGAAGAAGGCACTAAACATAAACTACAATAAGACGGAGTGCATGGTCGTCAGTAAGAGGATGAGCCCGAAATGCTATCCGAAGGTCGGGCTTACTAGAATCAAGTAGACACGGAAGTTTAAATACCTGGGAAGGGTCCTGGCGGAGGACAGTAAGTGCGACACTGAGATCCGTAGACGTATTGGGATAGCCAAGGACACATTCCAAAAGCTGGTCAGAGTACTGCGAAACAGGAGGATATCTTTGGTAACAAAGAAAATAATACTGAGCAGTTACGTGACATCTGTCCTTCTTTACGGCAGCGAATGTTGGACGATGAAGAAGAGACTCGAGGCGACAGAGATGTGGTTCTACAGAAGGATGCTAAGGATATCACGGACCGAGCGTATGAGCAACGATGCAAACAAGGAGGAGGATTGTATTTAATATCAGAAAGAGGCAGCTGAAGTTTCTGGGACACATAATGAGGAAGGAGGGCCTGGAGAATCTGATACTCACGGGTCGAATAGAGGGAAATCGAGACAAGGGAAAACAACGCGTGACATACCTGGCGGACTTAATCAAATGGATGACAGAACATGGTCTTGGGTAGGAAGCAGAGGGAAGGAACTTTTTGAGAGCTAAGGATAGAGGGAGGTGGAGAGCCATGATCATCTACGTCCAGAAAGGACATGGCACATAAAAAGAAAGAAAGCAAAAGGACAAAACCTCTTGAGAGCTACAAGGGATAGGAGGAAGTGGAGAGACATGATCGCCAACGTCTTGAAAGGATATGGCACATAAAAAGAAAGAAAGCAAAAGGACAAAACATCTTGAGAGCTACAAGGGATAGGAGGAAGTGGAGAGCCATGATCACCTACGTCCTAAAAGGACATGGCACATAAAAAGAAAGAAAGCAAAAGGACAAAACATCTTGAGAGTTACAAGGGATAGGAGGAAGTGGAGAGCCATGATCACCTACGTCCTGAAAGGACATGGCACATAAAAAGAAAGAAAGCAAAAGGACAAAACATCTTGAGAGCTACAATGGATAGGAGGAAGTGGAGAGCCATGATCACCTACGTCCTGAAAGGACATGGCACATAAAAAGAAAGAAAGGAAAAGGACAAAACATCTTGAGAGCTACAAGGGATAGGAGGAAGTGGAGAGCCATGATCACCTACGTCCTGAAAGGACATGGCACATAAAAAGAAAGAAAGCAAAAGGACAAAACATCTTGAGAGCTACAAGGGATAGGAGGAAGTGGAGAGCCATAATCACCTACGTCCAGAAAGGACATGGCACATAAAAAGAAAGAAGTTATAATTAGTAAATATAGTTTTACTCAATATCATCTAGAAGGGTTAAATTGATACAGAATTTTAAAACATTTAAAACTTAATAATTCTAATTAAAAGATATTAAAAAATGAAAACAATTATTGTAAAAATTCATTATTCATCGGAAAAAGAATTTTCTTAATATAATCGTGGCCATAGTATATTTAATTTTTAAAAGTAATTAAAAGCTTTTCTAATTAAATAATGTCATAGTTTTATTACGTTTTTTTTTTTATTTTACGATTCAGAGCTGATTTTTGGTATTTTGGTGTTTGTGTTTGACAAAAAAATTGATGATTTAAATTATCCAGGGAGTCCTGCTATTAACATATGGATATATGAGAGGGTGGTATTTTAATTTCTCAAAAATGTTATTAAATTAAGTAAGTGGGGTGTAACAGATTGTAAAAAAAAATATGTTTACCAAGATTTTCTAAAAAAAAAGATATTTTCATTTATTTGTGAATAAGTCCTGAAAATATAATTAAAATCCTATGATTATTTCATTTTACAAGAATTTCCAAAACAAAGTTTGTTTTTACCGCAAAAAGACGTTAAATTTCACATAATAATCTTTGGCTCACCCGCTGACGCTCGAAAAACAAGATTTTTAACCAAAATTTTGAAAGTGCTAGGAAGGATAAAAAAAAATTAATAAAATAATTTAAAAAAATACTTTGGTCTTTCCTCTTAATAATAAAAAATATTTTGATGATAAAACATTTTTTGTCAGGTTTGGGGCCTTTTTCACCATGGTATACTCTTTTTATCAAATTTTTGGCGGTACCTAATGTTATTTACAGGTCAACGTAGACGATCCGACTCTGGTTTTGATAAGATGTTATTTAGTTGAAGTTCCAGTCCAATTTTCCTTACTCTGTCGAAAGCTGTGTTCCAACTCTCTCTCAGCTCCCCCGCCTTGAATTTGTTGTGATCCAGAATGTTGATGTTATTTCATCATTCTAAAAATCTTTCCACCAGTGATGAATGATGATAAGGATATTTCATCCTCCAGGAAATAGACAAAACTTTCATCATCTAAAACAACCTCGCCATCAGTGATGATGTATGATGATGATATTTCATCATTCTAAAATCTGAAATGTCATCATTATAAAAACGACCCTTCCACCGCAAGCTAAGACAACAGTGTCAGTCAGCAGAGTAGAGTAACAGTAGCAGTAGTAAAAAAAAAACAACACTGATGTATCTTCTTCGCTCTGTGAAAATCCATAGTTAACGGTTTCATATGCTTCCCTTAAACTCGAAATTCTCGGAATAAGCAGAAAGAAGTAAGTAGAAACATTTAAAGGAAAAAGGAGATAATAATACTGAGAACATTTTTGACACACACACAATAGCAATATGGTAAGTAAAATTCACGAAAAGAAAAATACGCATTCTTGTTATTAATGTCAATACGCGTCTCAAAGTCTTATTATTGTTATCGTTGTACGTTTTATTGATTTCATTTTTAAATATAAAAGAGAAAAGGATTCCTCTATCAACTACAAACAGATATAATAACGGGGTAATTACTTTAACAACGCAACATTCAACAGCGTTACAAATTTAAACTAAATCTTTCTCGATTTCTGCCAGAAGGAGTTAAAAGCAAGACATTCTTTTATTTTGTGATATAAGGTATAAAACTAGAGGCTTGTCTTTTCGTTTTCCATGTCAACAAGATGTGTGTTAGCAGGACATAGAATCCGTACAAAAGTTTGATAAATCAAGGTGAAAAACTCTTTAAATGACTATACGTTTCGTCTTCGTTAGGCTGGCTTCTCCGGGTCAGAATAAAAGACGTTTGTGTGTGTGTGTGTGCTTTAATACTAAATCGTCGGAATGAAAGAACAAAATTTTGTGTTTTAAACCAGAGCCTACGTCGAACCATAGGTAACATAATACACGACCAGATCATAACGGATTTTTCATTTGGTAAAAAAAATATACCCTACGAAAAAAAAATATACTTCAAACAAATGTTTGAGATGAGGTTTAATTTATAAGGCCGAGGGCACACAACAAAGACAGACGATACGAGTCTAGTTTAGAAAATACAGACGATAAATTTATTAACACACAAAGCTGAAAGATTGCACAAGTGCTCTGTGTGACAAATGATGGCCAGTAAACACCGCAAATAAAATAAGCCTCCTCTTTTACAATAAAAATAACAATGCTGCATAAGGTCCCCCGAAAAGGTAACAACATAAAAATAAATGAAAAAAGACAAAAAAAAAAGTACAATTTTAGAAGCAAAGTTCATGGTAACAGCGAAGAACAGAACAATCACAGCAGCTAAAGAATTTTCCTTGATGTGGGAGCGACTTTGAAGTTTCCTTTCAAATTTTTGTCTGCTGGTCGTCAAATTTCTTTTGTGTTGTTTTTTTTTCTCCTTGACCTGGCCGACCTGGCTTCCTGCAGCAGTTCTTCGTCGATTCCACGAATTAAATTCGGTTTTTTGCTTTTATTCAATAAGGTAGGCGCCAGATTTGCTTCTCGGAATTTGGAGGGAAACCTTTTGATTAGTTCCGAGTGAAAACCAAATACAGTTGTTTTCTTACAAAATAGAATGGTCCAAAAATGCTTTTGAAATTTAAAAGTTTATGCAAGAGCCTAACACAGAGTTCGTTTTCTCTCAGAAAAGCAGACGATACTGGCTCGGGCAGCTTTTCTTATAATCGACAATCTGTGCATCTAATTAAAATAGCGGTTTTTAAATAAAATCACGCAACAATGCGATTTTTTACAGAAATGAAATTATAAGGATAAAGAAATTTCACCAGGAAAAGAATTCCCGTACTATGATCTTAATTCCGAGTTTCACATCAAAACCGTCTTATTCTTTAACGTGAAACTCGGAGTTCGAGTGACGTCTCTAAACTTATTCATACTTATTTATGCTATTGACATTCGGACTATTGTTATCGCAACGTTTCGGCCATGATGCGACTGCACATGCGCAAGGAGAGGGGACGCTGTTTAGGGACCTTGTAGCACGTAGTGTACAAGGCCTCTGTATTCGGACTATCAAACGGTGTGGTTGGTTCTG
Source organism: Acanthosepion esculentum (assembly GCA_964036315.1). Classification (NCBI taxonomy): domain Eukaryota; kingdom Metazoa; phylum Mollusca; class Cephalopoda; order Sepiida; family Sepiidae; genus Acanthosepion; species Acanthosepion esculentum. The sequence goes on along the minus strand of OZ038503.1, from coordinate 93,109,163 downwards.
CACAAAACCTTCACCACAATCTGACCCTCATACTTCGAATACGACGGGATATATATATATATATATATATATATATATATATATATATATATATATATATATATATATATATATATATATACATGGGTTGGAAAAAATAATTGGAACAGGTGCAAATTCCATTCCTATATTTCAAAGACTTATTATATTAAGAACTTGAACTAAAACTTCGTAATTGCAGGTTATATCTATTGTAAATACGTTTATTTATCTAATTTACTGTCTTTGTCTTGTTTAGTCTTAGAATTTAGTAAAATGTAAGCTAAATGCATGACCTCTCCGAGTTCGAAAATGGGCAAATTGTTAGAGGTCGTATGGCAGGAGCCTCAATCACTAAGGTTGCTGAACTGATGGGTTTTTAGAGTGCTAACATATCAAGAACTATGATGCAATTTTAGAAACAGGGCAAACCCTCTAGCAAGCGTAGAAATCTGGGCCGGACTTGCAAACTTACTGACAGGAACCGACATGCATTGAAACACAATGTGGCAAAAATCATTGGACTACTGCGGCCAATGTGACTGCTGAATTAAATAATCATCGGAATAGTCCAGTTTCTACTAAAACTGTTCGTCGTGAGCTCCATAAGGCTGCATATCATGGAAGAGCCGCCATGAGGAAACCTCTTCTCCCCACTCGCAACATTCAGAAGAGGTTGAAGTGGTGCAGATTTCAAAATGCCTGGTCTGCAGACTAATAGGAGCAAGTCATATTCTCAGACGAGTTCACTTTTTCTCTTTTCCCAACTTCAGAGTGAGTTTATGTTGGAGGCAACTCAAGGAAGCTTACAACCTTGACTGCCTTCTCCGAACAGTGAAGCATGGAGGTGGATCAGTTATAATAAGGGCCGCAATATCATGGAAATGCCTCGGACCAATAGTTGCCCTGCATGGTAGAATCAACAGCAAAGATTACCTGAACATTGTCACGTTCATCCATTGGCCAAGACTTTATTCCCTGGTGGTGATAATACTCCAATGCGTACCACACGAGTGGTTAAGAGTTGGTATGAAGAGCATGAAGTGGCCTCCCCAATCTCCAGATATCAATATTATTGAACATTTGTGGTGCATTTTGGAGCAAAAAGTCAGGAGCCGCTATTCTCCACCGTCGTGTCTTAAAGAGCTAGAGCTTGTGTTAATGGAAGAATGGCTGAAAATTCCTCTGGATGAAGTCAGGAAGCTATATGATTCCATTCCTAGACGTATTAAAGCTGTATGTGAGGCTAAAGGAGGACCAACTCCATATTAAATAAATTTTCTTTGAATTTAACAAGTGTTTCAATTATTTTGTCCAACCCCTGTATGTGTGTGTGTGAGTGTTTTAATATTCGCCCCCACTTTTTTAACAGTTACGTTTCAAATAATGAAACTGTTGGATTGAATAACACTGTTTAACAATATTTGTATCCTTGGGCAGCAATGGTTATTTCCTGTTTGTTTACGCCTAGAAAGTATTAAAAAATAGCTTCCATTTCCTTCAAACCTTGCTTTGTGACGAGGATAATGATATTTCTGCAATTTACCTATTCCCATTGGGAAAAGTGCCGAATGTGAACATTCTCGTTCGCACAAATTAAGAACAAATCGACACATGATTCAAAAGTAGCATTTATTTATTTTAGGATTACACAAGAACATTCTCGTTCACTCAAAGTAGGAACAAAACGATATATGATTCAAAAGTAGCATTTATTTATTTTAGGGTTACACAAGAACATTCTCGTTCACTCAAAGTAGGAACAAAACGATATATGATTCAAATGTAGCATTTATTTATTTTAGGGTTACACAAGAACATTCTCGTTCACTCAAAGTAGGAATAAAACGATATATGATTCAAAAGTAGTATTTATTCAGGCCATGATTACACATGAGAGTCCGCTTATATTCTAAATTACTTTCACGTATCAGCCCCCAAAATTTAGTCTGACGTTATGTTTTTGTTATACAACCCTTGGTAGGGGCGTTCAAAGTCTAGTATATCCTTGTTAAAGTTCTCGCTTACTCCACTGCGTACGACTCCTTCTTACCCTTGAATCTATCAAAATGAGTATCAAGGATATGAACTTTGATGTTCAAAATTCTGAGGAGAATTTGGGGTGAGGGACTAGGACATGCTCAAGTAACTATATAGAATGCTCCTTCCCGTCAATTTATACAGCCCCGATTATTAAGACACCCTTTTATTATGTAACTAAGTAAAGATAGAGTGAGAGAGACTGAGACAGAGGGAGTAGGCGAATAGATTAGATATGAACAGATTGTGATAGATAGATAGATAGATAGATAGATAGATAGATAGATAGATAGATAGATATGAACAGACTGAGAAAAATGAGAGAGAGGAAAAAGAAATAGGTCAGATATGAACAGACATATATATATATATAGATAGATAGAGAGAGAGAGAGAGAGAGAGAGAGAGAGAGGAATAAAGAAGAGATAGATAGATAGATAGATAGATAGATAGATAGATAGATAGATAGATAGATAGATAGATAGATCACAATTTAAACATAAATACGAAGACAATATTCTGAAAAAATATATTTAAAATATTGACACGGTTTTTTTCTCATTATCTTCCTACAAGTAATACCCATAAGAAATGCGACTGTGGAATATTAAAACATGTCTGCCGGGAGCTCGACTATTAGTGAAAAGATGACTTTACTGGGGGAATATGATTTTACTTGCTTCTCTTTTCTCTTAAAATGTTAAAGACACTAAAAGATAGGAAAAAAATCTATCTTTCCGCAGGAATTATTTTTTAATCAGTTCTTTCAACCATTTGTGTCTTTGAAATAGCAAAAAATGAAAAAGAAATAAACTGCCGCTGGCAAAAAACAAGTTACGATAAAATATGAAGTCGTCGATATGTGTCTTTGCTTTAGTTACGAAATGACTGAACAAAGGTGAATAACATACAAATAAACAAGATGTGTTATCAGAAATTACTAATGACAATGCGCCCATCAACGAATAAACAGCATATACGCATAAACGTCAAAGGGAAACAGTGAAAATTTCGTATACATATTAGGTTTTATATATATTTAATTTTGCATGTTACTCTGTATTTTATAGCATATGTATTAAGGAATATATACAGGGGTTGGACAAAATAATTGAAACACTTGTTAAATTCAAAGAAAATTTATTTAATATGGAGTTGGTCCTCCTTTAGCCTCACATACAGCTTTAATACGTCTAGGAATGGAATCATACAGCTTCCTGACTTCATCCAGATGAATTTTCAGTCATTCTTCCATTAAAACCTTCTTCAGCTCTTTACGACACGACGATGGAGGATAGCGGCTCCTAACTTGTCGCTCCAAAATGCACCACAAATGTTCAATAATATTGATATCTGGAGATTGGGGAGGCCACGCTATGTGTTCTAGCTCACTTTCATGCTCTTCATGCCAATTCTTAACCACACGAGCGGCATGTATTTGAGCATTATCTTCTTGGAAGATGAAGTCACCATCAGGGAATAAAGTCTTGGCCATTGGATGAAGATGATTTCCCAAAATGTTCAGGTAATCGTTGCTATTGATTCTACCAGTCAGGGTAACTATTGGACTGAGACATTTCCATGATATGGCGGCCCAAATTATCACTGATATACCTCCATGTTTCACTGTTGGAAGAAGGCCGTCAGGGATTTTAAGCTTGTTTGGGCTACCTCCACTCCACACATAAACTCGCCCTGAAGTTGGGAAAAGAGAAAAACTTGGACTCGTCTGAGAATATGACTTGCTTCCATTGGTCTGCAGACCAGGCATTATGATCTCTGCACCACTTCAACCTCTTCTGAATGTTGCGAGTGGGGAGAAGAGGTTTCCTTACAGCGGCTCTTCCATGATATCCAGCCTTATGGAGCTCAAGGCGAACAGTTTTAGTAGAAAATGGACTATTCAGATAATTATTCAACTCAGCTGTCACTTTGGCCGCATTTGTCCGATGATTTTTTGCCTCATGTGTTTCAATGCACGTCAATCCCTGTCAGTAAGTTTGCAAGTCCGGTCCGAATTGCTACGGTTGCCAGAGGTTTTGCCCTGTTTCACGAATTGCGTCATAGTTCTTGATATGGTAGATCTTGAAAATCTAAACAGTTCAGCAACCTTAGTGATCGAATCTCCTGCCATGCGAGCTCCAACAATTTGCCCTTTTTCCAACTCGGAGAGGTCCCGCATTTAGCTTAAATTTTACTAAATTCTAAAAATAAATAAGACAAATACAGTAAATTAGATAAATAAACGTATTTACAATAGATATAAACTGCAATTACGAAATTTTAGTTAAAGTTCATAATATAATAGATCTTTGAAATATAGGAGTGGAATTTGCTCCTGTTCCAATTATTTGTCCAAGCCATGTATATATATAAAGTTTTAGCCGCTGTCTGTCTGTTTCTTTGTTATCGAATTCCTCCTCGAGCTTTGGAGATAAACCCCAATAACCATATATATTCCTGAACTGCATTTCTACCGTTTTCCCTTTGATATAAATTAAATTTAAATTTGAACAAGGTAATGAATCCTAGTATACTTTGATAAGTAGATTTCATTTTCAACAAAAGCATTCCCCCCACCTAGGCGCACACCTCCCCACTGAAATTTTTCGCCCTTTGATTTAAATTCAATTTAAATTTTAACAAGGGAATGACTCTTATCCAAAATACAGAAGGAGAAAGCCAGAAAATCAAAGTCACACCGGCAACATTATTTTGATGAAAGGTGGTCCCGCAACACCCACACTGAAAATTTTTCCCCTTTGATTTAAATTAAGTTTAAATTTAAACTCGCGAATAACTACTAGGATACTTGGATACGTATATTTCATTTTTATCAAAGGGGGTCCCCTAGGGGCCTCACCCCCACTGAATTTTTTCCCTTTCATTTAAATTAAATTTAAATTTGAACACGGGAATGACTCCTGTCTAAAATATAGAAGGAGAAAACCAGAAGATGGAGGTCACATAGGCAAGATCAAAATGAGACAATATGGACGTCAAGTTGAGCAAGAAATCCGCAATCAATGGGTCATGCCTTAAAATGCATATTTGTTGTGACAATTCAACTGACATATCAATGTTAAAATCTGTTCATCAATTCATTCAATCAAGTATTGCAACAAATACATATCAAAGGGGTCAGATCAAACTGTTTCTGCAAAACCACCTCCACTGAATTTTTTTCCCTTTGATTTAAATTAAATTTAAATTTGAACAAGGGATTGACTCCTATCGAAAATATAGGAGAAAGCCAGAAGATAGAGGTAACATCGGCAAGATCATTTAGAAATAGTGAAATGCATCATTTTTCTCCACAAATTGCAACAATTATTTAAAATCAATCTTCATTTTCTTGCAAAAAAATGTGTGAAATGCAGCAAGGTGCGGGTAATTAGATTAGCATATATATATATATATATATATATATATATATTTATATATATATATATATGTGTGTATGTGTGTGTGTGTGTATATATATATATATATATATATATATATATATACACACACACACACACATATATATATATATATATATTATAAATTAATTGATTTAAAATATGTTTTTTTTTGCTACACAGTGATAACCATGTTTCAGAAATGGAAGCTAAAGCCCTTGAATTTAATTTTGTTATTAAACCAAAGACATTAGTTCCATTTCCTCGTCAAACGAATTTTGGAGTAACTTATTTTTTAAAATTCGCTTGACGAGGAAATGGAACTGATGCCTTTGGTTTAATGACAAAATTAAATTCAAAGGCTTTAGCTTCCATTTCTGAAACATGGTTATCACTGTGTAGCGAAAAAACCATATTTTAAATCAACTAATTTATAATATTAATGCTCTGTAAATTTACATTGAGCACTATTGTGTAAAAATAAAAATATCTATAAGAACACCGGATTTTATACTTACTGTTCTTTCTTTTTATTTATATATATATATATATATATATATATATATATATATATATATATATATATATATATATATATTCAGAAAAATAGTATGACAAACTGGAAAAAGGTTTTTTTTTTGTAGACACTTTTCATCCCTTAGGATTTCATCGGATTGGACTTTGTTGATGTTGCTATGTCTACACATTCGCACGAATTTGGAAAAAAAATTATTTAAAATTTTAGAAAAATATTTTTGAAGGAATTTTTTTTGAAAGACTATTTCTTTGAAAGAATAATTTTTCACTATTTACATTATTTGGACTATTGTCCTCATCTTTGTTGCCATTTTTATCACAACGTTTCGGCCCTTGTACGCTCTGACCTTCTTCGGGTCGTTCAAATGTCGAACTGAGCCCTTTATTTCGCTCGCTGGGGTAGAATGTTCTAGTTCCACGTGCCATGTCTATTTGATGTCAATTATCAGTTATCTCCTGTTAATCCCTCTCTCTACGTTCTCTACTGCCTTAACCAAGTTCTCTACTGCCCTATGTTTATCTAACGCCCTTTATCCACTGTACCATGTGTCCTCAAAGACACATGGCACAGTGGGTAAATGGCGTTAGTTAGATCCACTGAGAGGACAAAAAGAGTGTGAGTTCAATACCTTGTTATGTCCAACAATTATTTTAATATATTTATTTTTTATAGCTCATTTTCATAGATACAAATATTTAAGTAAACGCTCTGTCTATTTATAATAAACAGTATTAACAACATTTACCGGCCAGAATGTCCGAGAAATTCCATAGGAATCGAACCTGAACCGTCATATAGCCTGACGTGCTATACGATTTAGCTACAGAAGAAGCGTCTGGTTAGCAAGATAGAATTACTGCTTTTAAACTACAGATTTTCCAGGATTTCTCTCTAACACTCATATCTTCTCGAGACGTATCTTAAACAAACGACGTCAAGATTTGCAGGATGATTTGCTTTCATCAGTAATCTGTGTCACTAAACGGACTATAAGCAATGAAATGCATAGGGATAATCTAAAGCCACGCTCCCCTCGGAAAACTCCACTGGTATTGAAAAGACACAGAGATGCCCGGTTTACATTCGTTTGTAAACATAAGGATTGGGAGAAATCGTATTGGGAAAGATTATTATGGACAGACGAAACCAAAAAAGTTGTTTGAACGTAATTCCAGAAATCCTGTACAGAGGAAAGATGGCGATATCTTAAAACAAAAGAACAGTTCCAACAGTGAAATTTGGTGATGGCAGAATCATGGCTTGAGGATGTTTTTCTGCAAAAGGTACTGGCAGCATATCAGTAATAGATGGTAGAATGAATTCTGCAGCATATCAAAATATTTTGGAAGTGAATTTAATGATGTCAGTTGAAAATCTTGAACTTCCTCCAGATTGGATCTTCGAAAAAGATAATGATCCTAAGCACACTGCAAAATTTACGAGGTAATTGCTTGCTGAAAATAATGTAAATATTCTGAAATGGTCAAGTCAGCCTCCAGATTTAAACCCAATCGAGAACCTGTGGTGTTATTTGAAAATTCAAATCCAATCGAGAAACATATATATATATATATATATATATATATATATATATATATATATATATATATATATATATATATAAAATATATATATATATATATATATAAAATATATATATATATATATATATATATATATATATATATATATATATATATATATATATATATATATATATATATATATATATATATATATATATATATATATTAGGCAGCAATCCTTCTTTCAAGCACATTTCATTAAAAACGACTGACAAGCCAACAAGGAAAGCGACACTATAACTTTCAGGAAGAATCTTATTTTAAATAAAAGCACCTTGTCAGTCGTTTTTAATGAAATGTGCTTGAAAGAAGGATTGCTGCCTAAATACACAAATTTTAAATTGCATGACATGGCAGCCAACAAGGAAAGCGACACTATAACTTTCAGGAAGAATCTTGTTTTAAATAAAAGCACCTTGTCAGTCGTTTTTAATGAAATGTGCTTGAAAGAAGGATTGCTGCCTAAATACACAAATTTCAAATTGCATGACATGGCAGCCAACAAGGAAAGCGACACTATAACTTTCAGGAAGAATCTTGTTTTAAATAAAAGCACCTTGTCAGTCGTTTTTAATGAAATGTGCTTGAAAGAAGGATTGCTGCCTAAATACACAAATATATATATATATATATATATATATATATATATATATATATATATATATATATATATATATATATATATATATATATATATATATATATACGAGTACCCACTATAGTAACGTTTGAATAATATATATATAGAAAGTTTGAATAATATATATATATATATAGAGAAATATATATATATTACTCAAACGTTACTATAGTGGGTACGCGGATTTGAAATAGACGACCTATTTGTGTTTTTTATTTTATTTAAACAGTGTGTATTACGTTTATCGTGATGCGTATTCGAGACATCTTCATAAGGAGAATGCGCTTCGTACCCTGGCCGATAGACGTAATATACTGAAACTGTCTAACCCATTAGTGCATGGTGTTCAATCTTTTAGATGTGTTTGTACCTACAATTTTGAATCTGCTAGCTTTAAGATTACCATTAGCCAGCAATGTCGATTAGCCATAAAGAGCTACAGATTTTTGCCAAGTTTATGTAGTAATGAGTTAATTTTCTCATTATTATCATTGGAAATATAATAAAAGATTTTAGGAAGCGAAAGCTGTCTGGTTCGAAGCGAGTGATTAAATTTAATCATTAACTTTGGACAGTTTATCATCGGATTTGATTCCGATGTACGTCTTAATCGGACATAATGAGAAAAATAAAATGAATAATTAAACAGACAGATCGGTTGCGTTAAAAAAATAAAAATAAGGACGAAATTATAAATATAAAATCAACTTTAAAAACACCTAAATTTTACATATGAACTCATAGTTAATAACAAAATCCCATTACTTGATATTGATATAGAGCTGTTGCATAAGAGAAATTGTCGTTACCGACATTGTGGTTTGAAACTAGATCGCCAGTTAGTAACACGGGCGATACCATTATTAAGTAGATCACGTGATCATAAAGGAAGTGAATAAATAGGAAGTAGCGTAAAGATCACTGTTCACACTTCTTGTCTCTCCATTATTGCTATACATCTCTCTACTACTATACGGATTACGATTCCCTTCTGATCATTATACTATTTGGCAATTACTACTTGAACAAGTATTACTAGTACGGATCTTATTGGAAGGCGTTACTACTAGTACCGGCGTCTACGAAGTCTTTAATTTAAGGAACATTTTTGGAAGTGATAAAGAGCTTTCTCTTGACATAGCAAAAGTGACAAGTAAACACGTCCAACATCACAAAAAGAACTAAAAGCCAAAGAATTTACAGCTTATCCATAAAAAAAAATCAAACTATAACGAAAACCTGTATTCTAAATTATGATAGTCAATGGCAGGAAATATATAAAATAGCGTGATAAACTTCTTAAATAGAGCATAACAAAATTCATTTTCTCAAAGAATATTTCTGGACGAACTAAAACTAATAAAACAAATATTAGCCAAGAATAATTTTTCCAACTACATCACTGATAAAAAAATAAATTAAAATTATTCTTACAAAAATACACGAAGCCAGTAATAAAAATACTACACCACAAAACACGAACATATTTTATTGTAACCAGATGCACATTAATTATAAACCGGACGAATTCGTTATACGAAGAATTATTAAATACTGTGTTTCTGCCGTCATTCCCGAACAACATGTAAAATTTATAAATATATTACAGGAAAATGGAGAACATCACTAATCAAAATAACCCATTAAATCTAAACAAGCGATGACCAATATAGTGTATCAATTTCAGACTTGAAGACTGTTTCTTGTCACAAATCAAATACCTATATTGGACACACTACCACCACCTTGAGTAGACGCCTTACGTGTCACTTTTCCGAGCATAGTGCAATAAAAAAAAAAGAATTATCAATCGATAATATACAAGAACCCTTAAGGAAAATTCTGGTCGAAAATACAAGAATTCTATATAAATCACATTATCAGAATCATCTTGCTATTTGAGAGGCACGAGTCATCAAACAATTCTCTCCTATCATCAATCGTACATTATTTAATAGTAGAAATGGAGCGTTGAAAATTTGTTTAAAATAAAAATAAAAATAGAAAGATGCTCGCGCGCGGCACGTGAGAGATGGAATGAACAACATAAACATGAAGAAAATTACAACATCAGATGTTTGGATGTTGGGAAATCTTAATAAAATATTAATTCAATCTCCCTTGTCGGCTGTATTCAATGACATACATATATATATATATATATATATATATATATATATATATATATATATATATATATATATATATATATATATATATATATATATCAATTATGTGGTGCGTGTTCAATTTATATAACGTAAATCATTCATACGAAAAACAAATAATGAAGTTAATTATATGGCAAGGTTGATTGTATTTTATTATTAAATATTGTTTGCGAGAGTGATTCTTGCCATATAATTAACTTCATTATTTGTTTTTCGTATGAATGATTTACGTTATATATATATATATATATATATATATATATATATATATATATATATATATATATATATATATAAATGGCAATAGGAAAACAGTAATTGTTGACGCGTTTCGTCCAATGTGGACTTTTTCAAAGCAAGAAACGAAATGAATTTAATTAAAAAAAGAAAATTAATAAAAACAAAAATTACTCAATTTACTGTTTTCCTATTGGCATTTATTTATTTATAAATATTGTCTTCTCTAAAAGTTAACTTTGAGAAATTTTCATATATATATATATATATATATATATATATATATATATATATATTTGAAGAAATATAGTTTTAAGGTATGCTATTTTTATGGGATAAAGTGCTCAATATTATATATAGAGCGTATGTAAATATAAAAGTGAACATTGAAATTAACACTCAGAGGCGACAGACCGTTTCATGCTAAACGCAATCATCAGGCCTATATATATGTTCATTTCACCCCTAAGTAGGACGGTAAGTCTATTAGTATACAGTGGATTAGAGGGTATGAACGTGAAAGAGAAGACTGAACATGGGGAGGATTGAGTTAAGACAAAAAAGACTGGATTCAATAAAACAAAATATGGCGAGTGATGTAGCATTTAAATTTTTGAAGATTGTAGCGAAGCAAAGAAACAGAAGGGAATTGCACAGGTGATAAGTGCGAGCAAAGAAACTGTTGGAGTAGAAGTGACGGTTGCATTTAGCTATTTCAATAGTAAAATGGTGGGACCTAATTGCCAATCTGGTAACACGTTTAAATTCATGTATTAGGGCCATCAGAGATAAAAGCTTGTTAGAGCAGTTGCTATGAAAATATTTGTAGACAGAGTGAAGCTACTTCACGTCGTTGAAAAAACTACTGAAGTCGAGATGCCAGATCAGGATTAATTACATTGTAGTCCCGATCAAACTGCTGACAGTAAATATCAATGATGGTCATTTCAGGTTCCAATAGCTCTCATATTCCATCCCACCCCGGATACAAAAAAAAGGACTTCTGGAGAGGAAATCCTGGTTTCAATATTGGCACTGGTCTCTCATTCTGCGATGAATACTGCTGTTTAGGTTTTCTGCTGATACACCAATTTTGATCACCTGTAAAAACGCTATGCAAAAACTGCTGCAAATGGTGAGACATTGTCTTCGCTCCTCAAGTGAAAGGTAAGTAGGAAGCGTAATTGCTTTACAAGTATTTCCGATTCTTTTGAGATATTCCTGGACAGTTGAACATGACACATTAAATTTGGCCCCAAGTCTCTGATGCTTTAACGCCAATCTGATTCAGTGTTCTACTGAGATATTCTTAATTCAGAGAGGATCGTCTTTCAGAGCCATGCTTGTCGAATATGTCAAAATAACCATTATAAACTATTCAAAACATATCTGACATGTACGAACCTTCAATGCGTTCGTATACCCTGCAAAAATGTTTTCAAATGTAGCAATACTACGCTTTTAGAATTCATACAGCGAATCATAGGCGGATATTTTAATTCTTCAAGTTATAATCTTTCAGGGCCTTAAATACCTAAATGTAGTATAGTGGTTTACTAAGTGGGTCTAGGGTTAGGGTTAAAGCCAAAAGTAAGGAGAATCCAATGAGGATCGAACCGACTTTGGTTCTATTTGTGTGTGTGTGTGTGTGTGTGTGTGTGTGTGTGTGTGTGTGTGTGCGTGTGTGTGTGTGTAAAAGCAGGATCCCTTATTCCTTTCGTATTCTTTTAATAAAGAGCAAGTTTTAGCTTCACCCGAGAACTGTTACTTTTTGGAACAAGCTCCCAAGATTATGCTTCCCTGACAACTATGATCAACCAATATCTATCCCACCCATCCTCATAAAACACGCTTACGGCCAGCCTTACCTTATAGTATCACTCAATATCCTCTACCTTAATTGGCTCTTGGTCCGTGTATTGAACGCTAACATGTCAGATGAATGCTAATTACTTTCATTATATCTATACAGGGTAGACGAAAAATATGTATCGCTCTTTGACTTCGCCCTCAGATTGAATATTTATGAATATGCATTTAATTTCACATTTAATTCAAACCGTTAATCTTCATTGTAAGTCAATAAACATTATTGGTCATGGCAAATTTAGCCGTTTCCCTACAAGGAAACATTTGGCATTCATTGACCGAACAGCCAGTAATATTTTCTGTTGAAATTTATAAAACAGTTTTCTCTAGCCCAGCAGTTTTTATCGCTTTTTCCAGTATTGATGGTTTTTTTTTCCTTTCGAACCTTTCATCTGAAGTGTTGTGAAACGTTAACATATTGATTACAGCATTTTTTTTCTCTTCGAGTTACATGCAATATCCTTTTTAGTTGTTGCTGCTCTTGTTAGTCCTCAAGTGATGTAGTTTCTGTTATTTGGTACAGTTCCTTTTTTTAAAATTCTGTAGAGCCGAGTTCGAATTCCAGTCGAATCCATTACATTCACTTACGTGCTAATACCTTGGGAAAGGTATGAATCCTCTTCTTACCCCCACCAGCTATGAGTAATAGCAGGAGATACAGTTCTATAGCCTTGGATGGCATCTGGTCTACTGCAGAAAGAAATGGCAAACTACTGCGGGAAAAAAATCTGCCTCGTCAGTCATCTATCGAAAGATACATGATCGCCTAAGCGAGTATCACGTATGGCACATAACTGACTGAGCGACAGTCCACAATGTTCAAAGAAGGATGATCTTTACCAAGACCCTCAGGTTTCACTATCTCAACGCCATTGTTATTTAAAGGGTAGGCACATTTTTTTTGGTGGGGTCACCCTGTATAAAAGGAATATTATTAGCCATCAGGAAAGTTTTACTCAGATTTTACACGCAACAGAAGAATTAACGGATTTTTCTAACATACAATTTTTCCCGACATAAAAGTTCTTAATATTAACATCATCATCATCCAACTTGTATTTATCATTGTTCTCAGTCCTTGGTATGACGAGAAACTACATCCGGCAGCAAGGCTTCTGATCGGAAGATTGGAGGTTTTAACGGGAATGGAACCACTTCGTAATTTCTGTTGTTCTTAGTTCTACACTGATCCGGGGAGGTAGCACCTGCCAGGGTTCCAGCTATAGGCAAAAAGTTAAACTCCAAATTGGGGTAAAAAAAAACTATAAAATTATAATAAAAAAAAATACAGTAAAAATACCAGCAATTCATTTTCATATTGAAAAAAGTTAACAGCAATGCATTTTTGTAAAATAAAGTATTAATGCTCCCAAGAAAATTAAATTTCGACATTAAATGACCCGTAAGATGTTGATATGCCGCTGAACAAACAAACGAACAATAAACGAACAGCAAATAGTGAACCGTCATACAAAAACAAAACTCTATAAAAATACATTTTATAGTAAAATTACCAGCAATACATCTTTATATAAAAAATAACTATTTGAAGTAAAAATTATCAACAATCCATATTATATGGCGTTGAAGGCATACAATTACATCTATGAGGAAAAATATGGAAAAACAAAAAATCCGAATATGCAAGTTTACTGTTTTTAATGTTGTTTCAATGTCGACGGCAGACGTTTCGGTCTAGTAGACCTTCTTCAGGACACAGTTATTAAAACATAATTAAAATTAGACGATATTCAAGTCAACATTGAAACAACATTAAAAACAGTAAACTTGCATATTCGGATTTTTTGTTTTTCCATATTTTTCCTCATACTGTCGGATCTATATGCACATATTTGCTTACAATTACATCTATATAATAAATGCGAATGTCAGTGAGTCACTAAGTCACACTTTTTCAGTTAAAGGGACACAACTCTCTAACTTTCAATAGCTCATGTTACAGAAATTTTAAATTCCCAAGTTTTCATTACTGCCTTTGTTTTTTTGGTGATAATTTTATGTGATTTTTTGCGACGAATTTTTTTTGTACAACAATTTCCATAACTTGGAAATAAATTTAGGAATAATCGAAATTAATTGCGAAATCCAGCGAAAGTCACCCATGAAATAAAAAGAATTGTTTGTACGGAAAGTAAGGACCTACGTACATCAAACAGTCTTTAAATTAAGTGTCGGCAGTTGAATTATCGTTAAACTTTTAAAAGTTAAGCGTAAATATTAATGCAATAACTAAATGCAGCGATCTATTTTAAGTTCTTCCGTAGTTTATCGTTTATTGCATAGGGAAGCAGTATGTCTCGCAGAAAGAAATCTCCGCCAACAGAGAAACAGATTGCAATCAAAAGAGCCAAGACTGCGGGGAGGAAAAGAATGTCCCGTTCAAATGAAAACCCAGATAAAATGGCAGCCACGAGAGCTTCCAATGCTGAGAATATGCAAACACTTAGGGACTCTCAAACTCCTGAACAACCCGAAGGTCCAATCAAGAGCTTTCCGCTGAAGGTAGCTTAATTTCCGTCCGATAGGACGTCTTTTAAGCTCGTTAAAATATTTAGATTTCGGCATTAAATAATTTATAGAAGTTTTGATATAAGGCTAAGCAAAATTAACCAATTATTGCTCTCGTTATAGTATAAATGATCACGCCTAATGATTGCTGGGTGAACCTATCAAAATAAAGATATTCGAATTGAAGACTCGAAACATTTACATAGGTTTTGAACTGATGTATTGCACGCAAAAAAAAAGAATAACCTTGGAAAACTTTACATACCCCATTAAAATCTGACTATGTGACCATTAGTTCCCTATTGGTTTTACGTGTAATATATGTATTTACGTGTGCGTATACGTATAATTGATTGTTTGATTCGTTTCATTTGTTACGGTTTATCAACCTTTTGAAGGTAACTTAAAACTAGGAAGTATTTTTTAGATTTTAATATATATATATATATATATATATATATATATATATATATATATATATATATATATATATATATCCGATGCGATGAGAACGAAAGTAATATATAAATTCCAACATTCACAGCATTAATCCAAAAGAGGGCTCGATACCGATAGTAGAGCGATAATTATTTATTTATTATAATTTTATCATACAGACAAAATCATTTCAACTGTACTTCGACGGGTAACCATTTTCGACTCTCACCCGTCGAAGTACAGTTATAATGCACTGAAACCGAGTTGCATCTTTGTAGTGAGTAAAATGGTTTTCTATATATGATAAAATTATAATAAATAAATATATATACATACATACACAGACATATATATATATATATATATATATATATATATATATATATATATATATATATATATATATTCTGAAAGTTGATATTTCAATGTGTCTTTCGATATTTGATTCAAGTGTTTTGTAAATTTTAAATGTTTTTATGATAAATAATGAAAATAGAGGGAAACGAGACACTTTTGTCATTTGATTCTCTTTTATTTCCCGGAAGGGAAAAATGCTGTACAAACAAGTTGTAGGGTAGCTAGTACCCCTTCAGCACTCTACCAGATTGCCTAGCTAATAGCCTTAAATAATCTACAGTTAAGGACTTCAAGAGTTGGTTAATAAGCTGATCAATATTTGAAGTTTGTTTAGCTATACAGCATTTGACCCTCTTTTATACCTTGTAAGTTGTCTTGTTAATTGTTTTGTAACTTATTGTTCTGTGTTTTATATGTATCCGTTAGCACCTGATACTGGTGCTGAATAAATATATTAAGCACTCATTTTTCTTTGTGTATCACTCACCTCGACGATACAACAGATGGCCAAAAGAGTTTTTGGAATGGTTGTTGTTCTTCGCCTCAACGATAAGCACGGACATAATGTCGCCAACGACACTCGCAGTAAAATCCTCCGGGAAAAACGCCTTCAATACTCACAAATACCCCAACTTCAGAAAACTGATTTTCTGTACAACGTATTCATGATAAATTTTTCGGTCATTGAAAACTATACTGTCTTTCCCAATCAGATATTTAATTTACTGAAATCTTGGGGAATAAAATACGTCTACAATGAGAAGCGCCGTGTCTTGAAAGACTGTTGGGCTTTAAACCCGACCTCAAGTGGAATTCGTACATAAGATCTATAGCTAAAGATGCAGGTAAAACAGTCGGCTCTCTGTACCGCTCCAGTAAGCATTCAATTCCTCATACTACTCTCTACCTTTACAAAAACCAGGTCAGGCCAAAAATGTCATATTTGGGTGGGAGCTGCCTAGACCTCACTCTCCAGCCACGATAGAGTTCAAAGTGTCTCCGAGCCTTTGTGGGTGACAAATTATTATCCACCCTTCAACCACTCAACATCCCACAGTTGCTACTTCCACGGAAAGTTTTCGGGTGAACTACATTTCCTGATCCCGCAAACATTCACAGCAAGATGACACCATGCCACTTAATGGTTAATGTTTTTCTATAACAAGAACAATATTATAAAATATCAAATCAAATCATTTCTATAATATCGCCTATAATAATGTTTTCTATAAAGGCAATCTTATAAAATATCATTTGAATATTTATAAATATAATTGCTCTATTTTGTTAGAAATGTTTGATTTAAATCTTGGCAACTGGTAAACTGATGTTCAATGCATTTTTATCGCAAAATAATTTGCAATACTTTTCTTCAATAAATCGGCCTAAGAATATACTCAGATCATTTGTAAACAACTATGCCAATTATATGACTATATACAGGTGCACTTCTAAAACTTGTGATAGTCAGAGATTGGCGACAAATCTCTCTTCTGATCTTGCACAAACTACCCAACAAGCTAGTATTATTCTTTCATTGCTGGTCTGAACCCTATCTACCACCAATCAGGGTGAACGGAGGTCCTCTCAGGGAACTATCTTGACATGAAAGACTGTTGGACCTCAAACTCACACCGGACCTCATGTAGAACTAACATCACTCACTGAATCAATGAGACTGTTGACAACAAACACACCTCGAGGACCATAACATTAGATATCTCAAAGACATTTAACAAGGTGTAGCACAAAGATTTATTTCACAAGGTCTCCTGTTACGGAAAGGTATTTTCGAGCATAAAATCTTTTCTAACATGTAAGTCCCGGAGACTTAGTGGTCAACGCAAGAATCCCACTGGGTTTACTACTCAGACTAACCCTCATTTGATCTACATAAATGATCTTCCTAAGAATATACTCTGATCAGTTGTAAACATCTATACTGATGTTATGACTATATACAGGCGCACATCTAAAACTCTTGTTGGTCGGAGATTGGCAACTGATCTTTCTTCCAGTCTTGCACAAACTACCCAGTGGCGTAAAAACTCACTGGTTACATTCAATGCCTCAAAGACCAAACTAGTAGTATTCCATCATTGCTGATCAGACCGCGAACTACTACCAATCAGGGCAGCCCCCCTTATCTTGAAAGACAGTTGGGCCTCAAACTCACACTTGAACTGAAGTGGAACATGTACATACGATCCATTGCTAAAGATGCAGGTAAAATGGTCGGCTCACTGTACCGCTCAAGTAAATATCTGACTCCTCCTGCTATCTTCTACCTTCTAAGAGCCAGATCAGCTCAAAAATAGAGTACTGTTGTCATATATGGCCGGGAGCTGCCTAGACCTCATTTCCCCCCAGCCTTGAAACTTCGAAAGCGTCTCCGAGCCTTTGTGAATGACGAATTATTCTCCACCCTTGAACCTCTCTCTCACAGCTGGGATATGTGGCGAGCCTCTCTCTGCTCTACCGCTACTTTCACGGAAAGTTCTCGGATGAACGACATTCTCTGGTCCCGACAAGTCAAAACTTCACAACAAGAAAACTCCATGCAACTTACATAGGAGCAAATCAGACGCATTCCCACCGTTTTCCATCGCTGAGAAATAAGTTCCAATTGAGCATCATCTTCCCGCGAACCATTACTCTATGGAACCAACTCCCAACGGGATATCTGTCTACATCTCAATGACACATGGTCCCGTGGATAAAGACGTTGGTAAGATCCAGTGACTAGAACCAAACGGCTCTGAGTTCAATACCAGGCCACAACAGTGGTGAACCAAAAAACTTGGACAGATGAATTAAACGGAAATAATTGAGACACCCGAAAGAGGCATGGCACGTGGAACTAGAACAATATACACCGGTAGACGAAATAAAGGGTTCGGTTCGGAATTCCATACACCTGAAGAAGGCCGGGGCGTAAAACGGCCGAAGCGTTGTGAATATGGCAATGAAGATGAGGATAACGGTCCGAATAATGTAAATAATGTAAATAATCATAATACCTCATCTCAGAGATATAGAGGCCGAAACGTTGTAAATAAAGCAATGAAGATGAGGATAACAGTCCGAATAATGTAAATAATGCAAGTAATCATAATACCTCATCCCAGAGATATAGGAGCCGAAACGTTATGAATATGGCAATGAAGATGAGGATAACAGTCCGAATAATGTAAATAATGCAAGTAATCATAATACCTCCTCTCAGAGATATAGAGGCCGTAACGTTGGGAATATGACAATGAAGATGAGAATTAACAGTCCGAATAAAGCAAATAACGCAAGTAATCATAATACCTCATCTCGGAGATATAGAGGCCGAAACGTTGCGAATATGGCAATGAAGATAAGGATAGCAGTCCGAAAAATGTAAATAATGCAAGTAATCCCAACAGGATGTTTTCCTGATCGCTACAATCTTAACCTGTTCACGGCTAGAGTTAACCGTTATCTTCCACTCCTGTACACACAAATTGCTTCCTAATCTTAACACTCTACCTCGAGTGGCCACGGGGCCTCATATAGGGTGGGGAGACCTTAACTTTGCTTCTGCTCTCCTTCATTGAAGATTAAGAATCGATCGGTAGTGGTTTTCTAAACGTAACTTAGATGTGGCATATGGCCGAAAGTATGGAGCACCCAGTTAGGATCGAAATCACAGCTCAGTCGCAACTGATCTAGCTTGTTAGGCATTACACCGCGCCGAAGTGCCAAAAACAATTTTCTAAGTGTAGCTTGGATGTGGCACAAGGCTAAATATTTGAGGCCCCCCAGTGAGGATCGAACTCACTGCTCTGTCGAAAGGGATCTTGCAAGACAAGCTTGTTAAACATTACACCACGTCGAATTGCCCAGTGATACATTAAGCGTTGCTTAGATGTGGCATGAGGCCGACGGTATGGCGTGCCCAGCGAGGATCAAATTCACTATTCAGTTGTAATTGATCTCGCGAGACTAGCTTCTTAGCCATTACACCAAAATTTCACAGTGATTTGCTAAGCGTTGCTTAGATGTGGCACAAGGCCGAGAGTATGGCGCACCCGGAAAGAATCGGTCTCAATATTCAGTCGTAATCGATCTAGCGAGACAAGCTTGTTAACCATTATACCACGTCGAATTTCCCCTTTAGAATACAGAATTACCTCGATGGTTTCTTTATGTATATGTGCGCGTCTGTGTACCGGTGTGGGGGTCGTTTTTGTGTGGATATGTGGGTTCTATCTTACGTCTTTTAATTTCCTTTATATGTGGGTTCTATCTTACGTCTTTTAATTTTCTTTATATGTGGGTTCTATCTTACGTCTTTTAATTTCCTTTATATGTGGTTTCTATCTTACGACTTTTAATTTCCTTTATATGTGGTTTCTATCTTACGTCTTTTAATTTCCTTTATATGTGGTTTCTATCTTACGTCTTTTAATTTCCTTTATATGTGGTTTCTATCTTACGTCTTTTAATTTCCTTTATATGTGGTTTCTATCTTACGTCTTTTAATTTCCTTTATATGTGGTTTCTATCTTACGTCTTTTAATTTCCTTTATATGTGGGTTCTATCTTACGTCTTTTAATTTCCTTTATATGTGGTTTCTATCTTACGTCTTTTAATTTTCCTTTATATGTGGGTTCTATCTTACGTCTTTTAATTTCCTTTATATGTGGTTTCTATCTTACGTCTTTTAATTTCCTTTATATGTGGTTTCTATCTTACGTCTTTTAATTTCCCTTATATGTGGTTTCTATCTTACGTCTTTTAATTTCCTTTATTCACTTTTCCTTCCTCTTCTTTTTCTCCTATTATTTTTCATTTTATACCATCACAAACACCCTTCTTTTGTCGATATACTTTATTCTATCCTTTTTTCTCCCCTCCGTCTCCTTCTCTCTGTCTTACCCTCTCTCCTTCACTCTTTTATTTCCCCATCTCTCTTTCTGTATCTCTCTCTCTCTGTATCTCTCTCTCTATATATATATATATCTCAATCTCTATGTCTCTGATCATCATCACCGAAACTTAAGGGGCCATCGGTCACGAAAATGTTTTACAATATAAGAAAACTAATTCTCCCCTTATCTTTCTTGTTCTTTTTTCTCTTTCTTTTTTTCTTCTCACTCTCTTCTTCTTTTTTTTTTTTAGAAGGGGGCATTTCTTACATACTTCAAAATCGCCTCTTTTGCTGATATTCTTTTTTCTTTCTTTCTTTCTTTCTTTCTTTTCCTTTATTCATCACTCTCTTTTTATCCACCCCACCCACTTTCTCTCTCTCTCTCTCTCTCTCTCTCTCTCTCTCTCTCTCTCTCTCTCTCTCTCTCTCTCTGCCCTTCTGCCTCAACTTATCTTCACTAAGTTCTAAGGGGCGATCGGTTATGAAAACAATTTAAAATACAAGACCAATCCGAAAATAAAAATCGAAAATTATTCTAGTTTGACTCTTGATAACTGAGACAAGTATATCTGTATTTGGTGCGTCAGGTACTTCTGAACACATTTTAATTTCAGCTGATCATACTATTTAACAGAGGAAAAAAACTTACCTTTTTACTTCATTTAGTAATGACATCCTTACATACAGAAAACCTAAATCTATTCAATTCAACCGCCATCAGATTCGATTACGGTGGCTTTCATACGACATCAAAAACAATGGCAGGCGCTGATCAGTTGTTTTTATACATGTTGTTCTTGCCGTCCCCGATAGCAACTGACAGCGATTCCTTAGTATTGTCAGAATGCTTGCTAGTCTCTTTCTAAACGACGCCCAATTAGTAATAGCAAATAGCACTTCAATCAATTGAAGTTGTAAGCCAAATGTTAGGGGCAAGATGATCGAAAAAATATTTGACGAGCCTTTCCTGCGCTATGCCGGCATTCATGGGCGACGCTTTACTATTTCGGTTACATTATCAAGAGATGCGTTCTCATAAATACTATATCTTTATTTTAGATAGATAGATAGATAGATAATGAAAACAGAATGAGATAGATAGACAGATAGAAATAATGAATAGATAGATAGATAGATAGAAATGATGAATAGATAGATAGATAGATAGATAGATAGATAGATAGATAGATAGATAATGAAAAGATTAAGATCGATAGACAATGAAAACTGAAGGAAATACATAGATAGATAGATAGATAGATAGATAGATAGATAGATAGATAGATAGATAATGAAAACAGAATGAAATAGATCGATAGATAATGAAAACGGAATGAGATAGATAGATAGATAGATAGATAGATAATGAAAACAGAATGAGATAGATAGATAGATAGATAGATAGATAGATAATGAAAACAGAATGAGATAGATAGATAGATAATGAAAACAGAATGAGATAGATAGATAGAAATGATGAATAGATAGATAGATAGATAGATAGATAGATAGATAGATAGATAGATAGATAATGAAACGATTAAGATCGATAGACAATGAAAACTGAAGGAAATACATGGATAGATAGATAGATAGATAGATAGATAGATAATGAAAACTGAAGGAAATACATGGATAGATAGATAGATAGATAGATAGATAGATAGATAGATAGATAGATAATGAAACGATTAAGATCGATAGACAATGAAAACTGAAGGAAATACATGGATAGATAGATAGATAGATAGATAGATAGATAGATAGATAGATAATGAAAACTGAAGGAAATACATGGATAGATAGATAGATAGATAGATAGATAGATAGATAGATAGATAGATAGATATGAAAACCGAATTAGATATATAGATACATACATACATAGACAGATAGCTACATACATAGACAGACAGATAGATAAATAGATACTGAAATTGAATGAGCTAGCTAGCTAGCTATATAAATAGAGAGAGAGAGAAACAGAAAGAAATCGATATGAACAGATTGTGATAGCGATCGGGTGTATTACGTTCGATCATTTTGGTCTGTAGAAAAATGTATGAAATATGAGAGAACTCTTGGAAGCACTTTGAGTTACTCCTGCTGATAAATTATGCCTCTCGGCAACTACATGTGGTGCTATGCTTATCGAACCGACGTAAGTACATCAATAATTTTACCATTTTGAAAACTGCTTCCTGCTAAATATGAGGAAATACATAAGTCTATAGTAGGTAGAAAAAAATGTATGGCTTCTTATTTCATTTAACGTTTTTATTCATTTGCCTGGGTTTGTATTAATTCGGAACACTTTAGAAAGACGGTAAGTGTATTATCAGTTGATCAGTAAGTTTGCTTTTACTTCCCAGTGTGTAATATAATCGCGAAAACTGATAAAACAAGAACGACTTTTCAACCATATTCTGAAGACGTATATTCTGAAATCTCTTATTATCACCTTCCATTATGGATCATAGCTCTCCACAAGCTCCTCTCTTTTTTTGTTCGACATAACTTTTGATTCTTAACCATAGCTCTTGATTTTCCATCTCTTCATTCAAACACATTAAATTTACGCCTGTCTCGATCAATTCGATAAGATCAAAAGAACCTAAGTTGTTGGGGCAAGGGATGACTTGTTCACTTTAACGTCTCCTAACCTAAACTGCTCTCTTTTAATCATCTGACAGATCATGAATAATGCAGGGATAATGCAGACCCCCAGGAGACTGACTTGTTGCGCCTTCCCGGCCTAACAATCCTGGCTGATATGAATTGGAAAGATTATATTGAATCCATTGCTAAGTCAGCTGGTAAGAAAATTGGTACACAATTTCACTTACGTCATGCCCAAAAGCCGCACGAACGTTGTAGTTGGAAAGTAGAAAAGAAAAAGATTGTGTCCTTTCAAGAAGTGGGATCATAAAATCATGTGACCGAAAACATTGTCCAGTTTTTTTATTACTTGCGTTATTGGGAAATTAATTTTTCTTTCTATTTTTTTAAATTTATTTTATTATGGGTTTTATTTCGTTTTCTCACAGATCTTTAGACGATGTCACTTACTGCGATAATATTATGTGTGATGAAAGACTTTAGCGCAAAAGCAGGTGCCAGGCCACTGAGACGTATACGTTTCCTTTGTCTTTTTTTCAATTTCAGTTGTTTGAGGAGGGGTCGGATTGCCGATCTTGGGGAGGTCGGTTTGTTATTTTGACGAATTTCGCACATATTAAATAAGACGTGCCTGTGTTTCTTCTGTGTTGGCAATCCTACACGAGTTCAGCAGATGGTCAAATAGACAGGAACTCGTTAAAATTAATCTATTGTAATGAGAGCTATGTTTCAAAAACTGAAGCCAATATCTTCAATATTAATTATATAATTAAATTAAAAGCAATGGTTCTGTTTCGTCTTTACATTGAGCACTGTTTTGTAAAAATAATAATAAAAAATAACAATAAGAACACCGGATTATATATCTTACTGTTCTTCCTTTTCTATTTATATATACATTCATACACGCACAAGCATAAACATATATGAACACTGTTCATATATGTTTATGTTAGCTCTGTCACTGATTTTGAGCAGTTTCCAAGAAGTACCGCGCATATATAATATATAATATATAATATGTAATATATATAAAAACTGCACACACACACACACGCATATATATATATATATATATATATATATATATATATATATATATATATATATACATACAGGGTGTCCATAAAGTTTGTGTGCACTTTTAAAAATTTATAACTTTATTTGTATTTGGGATAGAAATAATTTGTAAAAAAGATTAGAAAGAAGAAAATCTATATTTTTTAAAGGTTTTATTGAAATTTTATTTAAGTTTCCACATGTTCTCCATCATTAGCAGTACAAAGGGTAATACGATTTTGCAATTCACGGAAAACATTTGCCAACTGATTTAGATTAATGCATGAAATCACATTAGTTATTTTAGCTATACTTAAAACTAGGTACATTAAACTTTATAACATTTTTTACAGATTATTTCTATATTTATATATATATATATATATCACTTATATACATATATATATATATATATATATATATATATATATATATATATATATATATATATATATATATATATATATATATAAAAGTGAACATAGAAGTTAACACTTAGAGGCGACAGTCTGTTTCATGCTAGATGCTATCGTCAGGCATAGTTGCCTGATTGCATCATACTAAATATAGCACACATTAAGACTATATTTCTTCATATGTATATATATATATATATATATATATATATATATATATATATATACATATATATATAAAGTGCTCAATATCAGAGATAGAGCGTGTGTAAATATAAAAGTGAACATAGAAGTCGACACTTAGAGGCCTCTAAGTGTTGACTTCTATGTTCACTTTTACATATATATATATATATATATATATATATATATATATATATATATATATATATATCAGTCTCTTTATATCTATATCTGTCTGTTTATATCTATCTCAGTCTCTTTATATCTTTCTCAGTCTATTCATATCTATCTGTCATAGTTAATTCAAAGCTATCAATCTATCTATCCATCTCTTTCTTTCTTTCTCAGACTGAATTTGTAAAATGTTGTCGTCTCTTCTACTGCAATAGCTTCATGTCTCGCACTTCACGCTTGTGGAACTCCCTCCCCTTTTCTTGT
Organism: Acanthosepion esculentum; assembly: GCA_964036315.1. Lineage (NCBI taxonomy): Eukaryota > Metazoa > Mollusca > Cephalopoda > Sepiida > Sepiidae > Acanthosepion > Acanthosepion esculentum. Next base: position 93,083,720 of record OZ038503.1, on the reverse strand, counting down.
TTCCCTGATAGCTATAATCTCCAACTATCCAAATGTAATGTCTCCAGATGCCCTGATCTACCCCCTATCCTTCTCTTCATCTTTTCCTCTTTGCTCTCGCTCCAACTCTCTGTAACCCCTTGCGTTTTAGTGGCTTCCCGCCTTGCTTGGGATGAAACGCTTAAAAAAAAGAAAAAAAAAACAAAAACAACGAAAGTCTCTAATCATAAATAAACTCTAAACCCCAGACTCCTTCCCCGGAATAAGATACTTTACGCCCTCCACCAGTTGCTAACAAAAGCCCCTTCTCATTAACAAGGCGTCTACCAGAGGAGGACTGACATTGAAAATAAACTTAAAACAATGCTCAGAGTCAGATACTTAGGGACTGATGATAGCTGCGTGCAGACCAGCTTGAAATAGACTATACCCATGTTGAGGTAATTTTTGTTTTTTGCTGTAAAAAAAAATACATATGCTCTGTTATAATAAATACATTGAGCTCACTGTGGATCAGTTTTAATAATTAGTATTATTAGGATCCACACGGATTATATACCAACGGATCTATTACCTGTACTATATATATATATATATATATATATATATATATATATGTGTGTGTGTGTGTGTGTGTGTGTGTGTGTGTGTGTGTGTGTGTGTAGAAAGAGAGAGAGAAAAGAGAGAGAGAAAAAGAGAGAGAGAAGGAGAGAGAGAAGGAGAGAGAGAAAGAGAGATGAATCCCTCGATAAGTGCGGCTAATTTGTACAAAAAAAATTCCATTTCCAATTCAGTTATGTGCAATGCGTGATACATGCTTAGGCAATTGTTTTAATACATTTTTTTTAATTTTTTTTCGTTTTTGGGTCTTTTTTGCGACCTGGCGTTCTTTTTTCCCGTTTGATGTTTTTTTTAAATGTTTCTGCCATTTACCAATGAAATTTATCCACGCAAGTATGTTCCTCCATGAGTTCATTTCTTCTTGTTTCTTCAGATGTTATTTGGAACTATTAGCTGTCTTCCCTATCACTTCATTTTTCTTTCCCTAATTTTTTATTATAGATTTTACTTTATATCAGATATTAAAATAGTTCCTGCTCGTAGTATCATCAAAAGAATATCGTTATCCCCCCACATATATATATATATATATATATATATATATATATATATATATATATATATATATATATACGTGAATTTAAGCGTCCTACGAGGCTGGCATCCCGTTCCCACCCCTTCACCGTTGAAACTGTTAGGTGTAGACGTCTTTTTTACTCCAATAGCTTCATGGCTCACATATCTCGCCTATGGAACTCCCTTCCCTATTACTGTTTCCCTGACAAATACAATCTCCAACGGTTTAAGTGTAGCGTCAATCGCCATCTCCAATTGCCTTGATCTATCCACTTCCTGACATCTTTCATTCCTATCTGCTCTCGCTCTATATCTCCCGTAACCTCCCCACCTCGATCGGCCCTCCGTCCTTCTCTTTCTCCACATCCCTTCCTTTACCACTCCTATCTGCTCTTCCTCCAACCCTTCTGTAACCCCTTGCGTGATAGTGGCCACCGGCCTTGCTTGGGGTGATACGCTTAAAAAAAAAAAAATATATATATATATATATATATATATATATATATATATATATATATATATATACAGGTAAGATGATTTACATTTATATGGATCGAAACACGACTGCAATTTTGTAGCAGTTTTGACATGTGTTCGGTGTAATATCGTATATTGAAAACAAAGGGAGACACGGTGCTCCCAGGAAGATATCTTCCAGATTACGAAGAAAGTTGATGCGACAGTTCCAAAATAACCCAATGGCCATCAGACAAGACCTTCAGAATGATCTAAGTCTGTCAGGAGTTAACGTAACTAAGCAATCGATTAGTAATGAACTACGCAGAGACGGTATAAAATTGCGCCTCCCAACAGACACCACTCCTTCTGAAACGGCATAGAAATTCCAGGTTGAAATTTGCGACAGAGCATAAGGATAAGGAAAACTCTTATTGGGAAAGAGTTCTTTGGACAGCTGAAGAGTAAAATTGAGTTGTTCGGTCGCAATTCCCTGAATCATGTATGGAGGAAAGACTGTGAACTGTCAAATTTGGTGGGGGTAGTATCATGGTTTGGGTATGCGAGGTGTTGGCAAACTACCAATTATAGACGGTAGAATGAATGCAGAAAAATATCAACAAATCCTAAACGAAATTTTAACGCTTTCTGTAGAGAATATTGGGCTTCCTCCTGATTGGATCTTCCATCAGGCCAATGATCCCAAGCATACTGCTAAGACTACAAAGAATTGGCTTGCTAATAACAAGGTTAACATCTTACAATGGCCCAGTCAGTTGCTGGATTTGAATCCAATAGAGAATTTATGGCAGTTTCTGAAAAATAAGATCCGTGGTAGCGGTCCAACAAATATCAAAATCCTAAAGACAATCACTCAGGAAGAATGGGACAAAATACCTACTAAAGTATACGAATCGTTACTTAAAGACTACAGGAAGAGATTGGTTGCTGTTTAAATTAATAAAGACTTTGCTACAAAATATTAAATGGAGAAAACATGTTTTTGTTCTGCTGTACGATCATTTTTAAACCCCTAAAAATTTATATTGCTATATTTTCTTAACCATGGAATATTATTTAGTTTTATATGCATACATTTTTACAGTAGATATATTCCCGTTTTGTTAATTTAATATGTTACAAATAAAAATATGAAATATTTTCATGTGTTCGATCACTTATTCAACCCCACTGTGTGTGTGTATATATATATATATATATATATATATATATATATATATATATACACTGGTGGAAATAAGTATAAGACACCCCATTATCTTGTTAATAATTTTCTTATTATTGCACAAATTCCTCTGAAAATTTGTGTGTGGTACCTAGATCCGATGGGTATTTGTATACATATTCGATTTTATAACAACTTTCCACCCCAAAAAAACTTATTAAGAAAGTAATTAAAAGAAATACGTTTTCGAGGGTGGAAATAATTATAAGACAGTTTTGAACATTTGTATTTTACAGCAAAATTATACAAAATTCAGTATTTACATTTATTCTCTTTCACTTGTAATACTTCAACACACCTGTTTTTCATTGAATCAATAAGAGAGTTTCAGATGGAATTTCAATCCAATACTGTTTAATGCAAGATGTTAAAGTTTCTCTATCTTCAAATTGACCTTTATTTTTTATCCTCTTCTTGACAAAGTTCCCCACAAATTTTCTATTGGGTTTAAATCTGGAGGCTTAGTGAGCCAGTCTTCACTGTTTTTTTTTTGGTTTTAAAACAGTCTTTTTTTAGCTTAGAAGTTTGTATGGCTGCGTTGTCCTGTTGAAAAATGGCATTATTGGTGTCTAGGAGATTCATAAATGGGACAAGACTTTTTCCAACACATTGATAAATCGAGCAGCGTTTTGTTTCCCTTCCATCATTATTAAATAATCCTTTCCAGACGCAGAAAAAAGCTCCCCAAACCATAGCAGATCCTCCTCCAAATGGTCGTTCAGAAAACAGCTGCTTCTCCTTTCTTAAATCATGCCAATAACACTAGTAGCTGTCGGGCCCATCCAAATTAAAATTTTTCTCATCAAAAAACACCACGGTTTCCCATTTCTCCTTTGTCTATGTTACTTTTTTCTTTACCCAATCTACGTGCCATCTTCTTGAGTTTAGCAGTTAAAACAGAGGCTGTCTTCCTGTTTCGATACACGAGATTTGGCGATTCATGGAGAAGTTGACGAACTCTTCTTGGAGTGATGGGTTAAATTCTGAGATTTTTGCAGATCTGAGCTTAATTATCCTTTAGAAGCTTCTCGAAAAAGTCAACGTCTGGCTGCATTTGTAATTTTAGGTGGACGACCTGGACGTTTTCTGGTGCCATACGATTCAGGGTCCTTTAGATAATTTTCTCACAAATTTTCTGGAACTCGACAGTTCTCTTGCAATTAAACTTATAGATTTCCCTTCCATTTTATAGGCAGAAATTTTCCATTTTTCATTTTCATTAAGGAGAGAAGTTCCTAGGCATTTTGCAGTAACTTAATTTCAATTATGAAATGTTTAAATTGGGCTCACGTGACTTAAAATCATCAAGTCTTTTTATAAACTGCGCATGCGTTTATTCTTCGTTTGGCATTCTGAAGTAAACCAGATATGCAAATTTTCAAAACTGTCTTATAATTATTTCCATCGTCGAAAACAAAGTTTTGTTAACTTTTTGGGGTGGCAAGTTGTTATAAAATAGAATATGCATACTAACACCCATCGGATCTAGGTACCATACACAAATTTTCAGAGGAATTAGTGCAGTAATAAGAAAATTATTAACAATTTCATGTAGTGTCTTATACTTATTTCCACCACGATATATATATATATATATATATATATATATATATATATATATATATATATATGTGTGTGTGTGTGTGTGTGTGTGTGTGTGTGTGTGTGTGTGTGTGTGTGTGTGTGTGTGTGTGTGTGTGTGGAAAGATCTATGACAAATTTAAAAAATGGTTTTGTCATACATCTTTTCTTTCAAAATTATTCTTTATATAAAATAATTTTTTTAAAATTTTATATATCATTATCGCACAAAGAGCTGGACACCAAACATTTAATTAACGAAGTTAACATTTTCGCCATCTTTCAACGTCATCATAGCATCTCAAGAACTTGCATCAGTTGATGTCGTCGAAGTTAAAAATGACAACGCCACAAGACCTCAACAGGAACAGGCTCGGAACTTAGCGCTAACGGTTTATGAATAACTTGCGTTATATTTTTAAAAATCTAACTGATCAACGTTTAACGAAGTTATTTTTCGGATAACGAACTGGCGATTAACGTCTTGATTAACGGTGCCCACCTGTGATGATTCTCAAAGTCAACATAAAAGCAAATCGCCAAATGACAACTTCGTTAATCAAACATTTATGAATTAGCAGTTTGGTTCCTAGCTCTGGCATTCACCAATTCCACTTTACACGTCAGTTAGGCAGTTTGAACTTAATTAGTCTGTAGATCGAATTAAAGCGTGGAACGGACTCTCACTATGCATTGTTGATTGCTGTGTCCTCACTGTCAAACCTGATAATTACCAACACTATTTACATTATTCGGACTATTGTCCTCATCTTTGTCGCCATATTTATTACATTTTATAATTACAACGTTTCGGCCGTTGCACGCTCCGGCCTTCATTAGGTTGTTGAAATGTTGAAGGGAACCCTTTATTTCGCTAACTGGGGTAGACTGATCCACGTGCCATGTTTAATGGATATCTGTTGTCAGTTATCTCCTGTTAATTCCCCTCTCCAAGTTCTCCCTAACCGGGTATTGAACTCACACTCTTTGGGTCCTGTCACTGGATCTAACTACCACCTTTATCCACTGTGCCACATGTCCTTCAGAACATCTGTGTATGAATTTCTGGGTATTATAAACCTAATGTCTTCAGTAAACATTTTTTAACCAGTGCTCATATTGCAATTTTTGCTGTTATCTTTATATGTTTTTACCAGAGCTCATATTGCAACTTTGGTGTTATTATCGCTTTCTCTGGCACCACTTGTTACTAGTTCCCATATTGTATTCATTTCTATGCTTGGTCGGCTCAGGAGATTTTTGTGACCTCGCATATGTGCTGATTCCTTAAGTTTACGAATTTTCCAATGGTGCTCATTTTCTGTGATCTCAACCTCATTCCACAGAGAGCGGTGATCTCCCTTGCTCTCCATATGTAGTCAGCCACGCCTGATTTTTCCACATCCCCTCATGTTACAGCTTTCTGATGTTCTTGAAGCCTTACCTTAAGGAGGAGACCTGTTTCCTCTTTATAAATATGACGACAAAGATGAGGACAATAGTCCAAATAATGTAAATAGTGTACATAATACCTCATCTCAGAAATATAGACAGATACTGAAGGGCCGAAACGTTGTAATAAATATGGCGACAAAGATGAGGACAATAGTCCGAATAATGTAAATAGTGTACATAATACCTCATCTCAGAAATATAGACAGATACTGAAGAGTCGAACGTTGTAATAAATATGGCGACAAAGATGAGGATAATAGTCCGAATAATGTAACTAGTGTACATAATACCTCATCTTAGAAATACAAAGAGATATTGAAATGCCGATCGTTGTGATAAATATGGCGACAAAGATGAGGACAATAGTCCGAATAATGTAAATAGTCTACATAATACCTCATCTCAGAAATATAGACAGATACTAAAGAGCCGAAACGTTGTGATAAATATGGCGACAAAGATGAGGACAATACTCCGAATAATATAAATAGATTACATAATACCTCATCTCAGAAATATAGACCTTACTTTTTATTTTTAAATTTCGCTTACTGTGATTTTGTAATTAACATGACAATTCCAACATTGGCTAAATGATAACACCTTCCAGTCAATGACTGCTAAGTGAAGTGATCTTACTTTGATATGAAAACTCGTAAACACTCAGATACATCATCTTGATCCCATGATAAGTAATTTTGTAGATAGCACTGTCATCTAATTATAAAATATTTTAAAAGAAAATGGAAGTATTTTATATAAAGCAGTTTAAAACAAGCCTCAATCTCACATTCTTTGAAACAGGTTGGAACGTGTTTTAGACGAAATTCAACATGGAATTTCTATTACTCCCATCCGGTCTACAATTACTACTGCATCTACATAATACAATTGAGAAGATACACAAAGAATATATATATATATATATATATATATATATATATATATATATATATATATATATATATATTATAAATTAATAGATTTAAAAATATGGTTTTACTGCTACACAGTGATAAACATGTTTCAGAAATGGAAGCTAAAGCCCCTGAATTTAATTTTGTTATTAAACCAAAGACATTAGTTCCATTTCCTCATCAAGCGAATTTTGGAGTCTCCAAAATTAAATTCAGGGGCTTTAGCTTCCATTTCTGAAACATGGTTATCACTGTGTAGCGGTAAAAACCATATTTTTAAATCTATTAATTTATAATATTAATGCTCTGTAAATTTTAATTTACAAAGAGCACTATTGTGTAAAAATAAAAATATCTATAAGAACACCGGATTTTATATCTTACTGTTCTTTCCTTTTTATTTATATATACATATATATATATATATATATATATATATATATATATATATATATATATATATATATATATATATATATATATATATAAAATTTAGATTTTAATTAAAAACATTTTACTGCTTAATTGTTATTCATAATATATGTTAATAATATTAATAATGTTAATAATAGTAATATATTTATTTATATTTATTTCCTAGTTTATTTTGTTGAAAAATTTTAAATACTAAAATAAATGTCAAACGTTAACTGTCAAATATATAATCTCTGTTTTTTCAAATTAACGGCAATATGACCTTTATGTTAATTTATTCTTCCTTTCCTTTTATTCTTTCCACATTTTCTATTCCCCTTTCTTTCCTCACACTCCTGCTTCCACTTCTTTTTTCTTATCTCTTTACTTCTCTTTGTTTTCTTTATTTCGTTTCCTGTGAGATCTCTAGTCCTTGCCCCCTCCCTTACTCTTAAATATTTTACTAAAAATAGTTTTAAAATTATACCTATTTCTCCTTTCTCTCTCAAATTTCGACCCTATCTGCCATACTCTTCCTCCCCCTCTCTCTATATCACCTTACATCGACTTAAAATTACCTCTCAAAAGTGTATAAAATTATATATAAATTTAAAACATGTTTTCACGCTTGAAAGTGCGGTCTGATAAACTAGGTAAAAATCACATACCTGGGGAAACAAATTATAGCCAATGGACACTTAAGGTTGTCTGTTTTCTATTTAAATTGAATTTATACATACATATATATATATATATATATATATATATATATATTATGTGGTACGTGATCAATTTATATCATTCATACGAATAACTATATAGTTATTCGTATGAATGATTTATGTTATATATATATATATATATATATATATATATATATATATATATATATATATATAATAGATATCACCTCTGCAAGGCAGTAAAGCCACTAAGATTACAGAGTGTGGAAGAATTAGGAACAGAAACATTAATAATGAGCGGGGAGAGGCAAAATTAATCAGGAGGACAGTAAATAGCGGTTGACAATGCATTTATATTTTTGCAGATTAAAGTTGGCTGGATAGCCTGGGGCCGGAAGGGAATTCCACAAGCGAGAAGTTCAAGAAAAGAAATTGTTAGCATAGAATTTACGGCTATATCTAGGAAGCTCAACTGTAAATTGATGAGATCTCGACGCCAGTCTAGTACTATAATAACGCACATTGATTGCTGGTGCTAATAAAATAGCTTTCGATATATAATAACAGGGCTATAACAATGGCATCAGCGTCTTGCTTGGGGTGAAACGATTAATAAAATGTTAACGTCTGAGGCGATCAAATCACGACGCGGTCTCAAATATGATGAAATATGGTGGAAGCAAAATGGTGTATATGTACGATATATTTGAATATTGTCTTTGAAATCCACTTAAAAAAGCTACGAACTTTTGCTTCGATTACTATTCACTCGAGTTGATAGCATATTATTGTTTGTAGTATAACAAATCTATTATTTCTAAGAGCTGAAAAGAAATGTTGATTTAATAATCGATACATTCATGGCGTATCAAAGGTGTCGGATGTCTCTTTAAAATGTATGTCTTGCATTATCATCGTGACTTTCTCTTCAACGGTTCCTGGACGCCTTAAGCGCTGAGAATGGTGTGAGGTTCTAGCATGAAATATCTGAGATGGAGAAGAAGTATTAACCCATTTAATGATGGCTGTCTTTCTTCTGGTTCTCACATCAGCAATGTCGTTCAATGCATAAGTATGGCGATAACTGCCCAAAACATTTCTAAAATACATATATTATAATGATTTCGCTATTTTCTCTTCTACAGTTATTCTCACGGCAAATCTTCCAACGAGCTACTGTCGCTGGTTTCCTGATTGCCTGAATTTAAGCGGGCTACCAGGCTGGCATCTCGGTCCCAACCTTTCACTGTCAAATCGGTTAAATGTAACCGTTTCTTCTACTCAAACAGCTTCTTCTCTCGCACTTCCCGTCTGTGGAACTCCCTTCCACTCACTTGCTTCCCCGATTACTATAATCTTCAAATATTCAAGTGTAATGCCAATCGACATCTGACACCCTGAGCTTGTTCCCCGTCCTTCTCTGTATCCTTTCCTCAAACACGCCTCTTTCCCTCTTGTTCTCAATCCTCTGTAACTCCCTTGTGTGCTAGTGACACACCCACCTTGCTTGGGGTGAATTGCTTAAATTTTTTTTAAAATTCTCATCTAAATTTATCGAAATCCTAAATTCATTTCTTTGTTCTTGCTTTCAGGACGTTGGCGAATATGGCTCTCCGCGATATTATTTCTTTGTAGCTCTTAATAAATTATTTCGCTATCCATTTACTCATTGCTCGCTAGATAGTTTATGCATTATCTCCTTGACTTCAATCTATCCTGAAGGTATCAAATTTTCCTCGTTATGTGCCCTAGAGATTTTAACTATGTTTTGTTTTGTTTTATGGCATATCAACCTCAATGGGTTACTTAATGCCGACACAAACTTCATTGTTGGTAATATTTTTTAAAAAAATCTATTTCTGGTAATATTTTAACCTTCAAAAGTCTATTTCTGATAAGAATTTTTCTTCGCTGGTAATATTTGTTTTTCAAAAATGTATTCCTGGTAATATATTGTTTTTTTACAAAGTATTTCTGCGATTAAAACCTATATTTACACTTTCATAGTATTTTGACCCGAGTTTGGGGTTTAAATATTTGCCCATAGCTGGGACCATAACAGGTTCTACCAACCCGGATCGGGGTGAATCAGGGAACATCAGCAATTGAGAGTTGGTTCCACGCTCTTCAAACCCTCCTGACCAGAGGCCTTACTGTTGGACGTAGTTTATCGTCTTACCCAGGACGTAGTTTAACTATGTCTTTCTGATGTTAAGTAAAAGTGTCGTTTTTGTTTCTATTTTAGCGAAAATAAACACGAAAAGGACATATTATTCTCAGCATCCTTCTGTAGACCCAGATTTTTTTTCCTTCAAATCTCTTTTTCATTTGTTCGGAGATTGTCCCAAATTCACTGCTATATAGTATAACTTTTAATAAATAATAGTTTATTACAATTATCTATTAATAAAATATTTACCTTGAACATAAATATTTTATAAACAATAATAATATATCTATATTTAACCTGACAATAAATATGGGACCTTGGGGCACGTAGTGCACCAGGTCTCTGTATTCGGGCCTTCAAAAGGTGTGGATGTTTCTGCACAAAATCTTCACCACTACAATCAAATCTCATGTGAGGCTGTCGGTTCCTTGGAACTGATCTGCTTGACCCTCATAAGTAGAAAGAATGAATGAATGAATGAATGATGTGCCGAGGGCTATTCGCATTAGCTCAGTTGGTAGCGCGGAGGACTGTAATAGTGAAATAAGTAGGTCGATGGTTCGAATCCGTCACGCGCGTTTTAATCTTTTTCCTAATTCTCATGGGGCATGAGTTTGTAGAGATTGCTGCGGGTCACAGATGATAAACATTTTGTGAAAAAGTATTTTTCTTTAAATTCCTTGTTTGGAGTGCTGTCAATGCTTATCATACAAGTGTAAAACAAATAGATTCAGTGTACGTCTTAAAAATAATATAACGAATGTTTACATTTCATCTAACAAGATTGAATGACGTGCTTGCGGTTGCTCGCGATAGCTCAGTTGGTAGAGCGGAGGACTGTAGTGGTGGAGAATAATAGCTGTCATCCTTAGGTCGATGGTTCGAATCCGTCTCGCGAGAGTTAATCTTTTTGTTAATTCTCATGAGGTATGAGTTTGAAGAGATTGCCGTGGGTCACAGATGATAAACATTTAGCGAAGATTGAAGACAAAGATAGTCTCCCATCATGTTTTCGTTATACGATCGTTTCATAGCGGCGTTCGAAGTCCATTGTATCCTGGTAGATCCGATCACCTTACTCGGCTGAGTGCGCCCTCGTGTTCACTTGGAATCTATCAAGATGAGCTTCAAGGATATTAACTTTGAGTGATATCCTTCAGCACATTTTATCCTAGTTCTACACCATGATCTCAACAAGCACCATGTAGATTTCGGCATGGTGATTCCCCAGGTAGCCCCGAACCAGTGCGACAAATCTGTTCCATGTCACTTCTTTCTGTCCTAGCGAGTTCTTGATCATTTCCTGAGCGTCAAGGATGTGGATCCTGCAGCCGAGTTTGCCGTAGTTATTTACCAGGATCGTATGTCCATGAGATCGATAAAAAAATAGCATACTATGAATAAAAAAGGCCTTAAACTTGCTGAAAATAATTTTTTATCGCTCAAATGTTAATGTTATTATAAAGAGGAAAGATCAAAGTATTTTTTGAATATTTTTTTACATTTTTTAATAATTTCTAGCACGTCCAAAATTTTCTTAAAAATCTTGAAGTTGACAGAAAATCGATCGTCAGTCATTTTTTTTTACTTTTTGTTTACAAAGTGAATGTCACCATTTATATTTCAATTAAAACAATAATTACGATTTTTAAAAAAATAATTTTAAGAAAATTAGAAACTATAAAGTTTATTTAATATATTTTGAAACAAACATTACTTACTTTTTGCGCTGAAAAAATGTAGTTTAAAATGGGAGAAAGCCGGTCTGAACTGCGGTGTCGATTGACGAGTGACATGTGCGCAATGTAATCACGCAGTGACATGGTACGGGAGGAAATTTATAGTACGGAAGGTCATAAGTGACAGTTTACCTTTACGTTAACAACTTATTTCACAGTTATTTTTAAGTACGCATAGCATGAAAAAACGACCTTAAACTTGACGAAAGCAGAATTTTATCACCAAAATGTTCATGCTTCTATTACGGGGAAAGAACAAAGTCATTTTTTTAAAAGTTTTTGTCTCTAGAACGTTTTTAACTTTTGATTAAGAAATTTTCTTTATCGTCTTCATCGGAACTACTAGTAACATGGCTAATTTTTGTGTTTTTTGACAGACATTATTTTTGATAATCTTGCAAAAATAGATATAATTGTCAAATTGTAATGAAATTTTCAGAAACTATTCATGAATGATGGAAATTATTATATATTTTTTAAAAGTAATATTTAATATATGTAATACCCCCTCCCAATTTAATGAAAATTCTAGAAATTCATTGTTGAAGTACACAAGTCATTGAGGAAAACTATCAGTGCTCATTTTTTCTACTTACCTTTATTATGCCTGATAGAAAAGCATAATATAAAAAAAAATTAAATAAGACACGAAGAGTGAGATCAAATTTCATAAGAAAGGTACCTAATTAATTACCTTTCTTATGAAATATCAATTGTGTACATTGTTTGTATGGTATTTGGATTTCCACTCATTTTATTAATTTTGATATTTCATTTATGGAAAACATGACATAACTGAACTAATATAATTTTTTGTACTTCTGCTGCTACTTGGTCGTATATCGGATGTAGTTCAATTATTTTTTTAAGTAAAAATACTCTACACGTGTTTCACTCACTAATCGTAAATGTAAAAATGTAAAGGCCGTTAACAGAGTCGTGCAACATTTGTATACAAAATCAGGTCACGTGATGTTTTTATTGTATCTTTTTCTTCCGGTCCTTCGTACATTTGATTTATGACGTTTTTTTAGGATACATTGGGCAAGGAATAGTAAGATTTTTCTCATTGGTGGTTCGTTGAGTGTAAAAAGCTTGTGCTATTTATAATCTGTACAGATACATGTACTTAAATAACCAATGAAATAAAGGATTTGACCCATCCTACTAATTTTAAAATATTTAACAACTTCATGTAAAAATAAAAAAATATTTTTTTAAATAATTTAATTCAATTTAATTCTTTTATAAACTCATTTTTCATTGAAAAAGTTTTTTGCCTTCAGACAATATTATGCATATTGATAAAAACAAATAAAAACAACTAAAAGCATTTAAAATTAAATAGTATCTTTGTTTTATTGAGTTTTATATGTCACAATTCAGAGCTGATTTTAGGTTTAGGAGGTCGGATTTTTAAAAAAACAAAACATGATTTACTTTCCTCAAAGCCTTGTGTTTTTAACGAATATATATACTTGCGTGATTTGAAATTAAATTTTTAGAGTTTTCATTAATTTTATTATGGGGGGGGGTAATATATATATAAAAAATATATTTTTATAATTACTTTAAATTGAGATTGAATCGCCGGACTAGGGTTACTCGTGATAGCTCAGTTGGTAGAGCGGAGGACTGTAGTGGTGGGAATAATTGCTGTTATCCTTAGGTCGATGGTTCGAATCCGTCTCGCGAGAGTTAATCTTTTTGTTAATTCTCATGAGGGATGAGTTTGAAGAGATTGCCGTGGGTCACAGATGATAAACATTTAGCGAAAATTGAAGACAAAGATAGTCTCCCATCATGTTTTCGTTATACGATCGTTTCATAGCGGCGTTCGAAGTCCATTTTGTTAATTCTCATGAGGTATGAGTTTGTAGAGATTGCTGCGGGTCACAGATGATAAACATTTTGCGAAAAAGTATGTGTTTGATATTCCCTGTTTGGAAGGCTGTCAATGCTTATCGTACAAGTGTAAAACAAATAGATTCAGTGTACGTCTTAAAAATAATATAACGAATGTTTACATTTCATCTAACGAGTTTGAATTTTCTGCCGGTGGTTACTCGCGATAGCTCAGTTGGTAGAGCGGAGGACTGTAGCGGTGGGAATAATTGTTGTCATCCTTAGGTCGATGGTTCGAATCCGTCTCGCGAGAGGTTAACTTTTTGTTCATTCTCATGAGGTACGAGTTTGTAGAGATTGCTGCAGGTCACAGATTATAAACATTTAGCGAAAAAGTATTTTTCTTTAAATTCCTTGTTTGGAGTGCTGTCAATGCTTATCGTACAAGTGTAAAACAAATAGATTCCGTGTACGTCTTAAAAATAATATAACGAATGTTTACATTTCATCTAACGAGATTGAATGCTTGGTCGATAGTTACTCGCGATTGCTCAGTTGGTAGACCGGTGAATTGTAGTGTGAAATGTTTGCTGTCATCCGTGGGTCGATGGTTCGAATCCGTATCACGAGAGTTTTCCTTTTTGTTAATTCTCATGAGAATTCATGCGAAAAAAAAAAAAAAGTAAAGAAAAACAAAATTGGAATCAGATCATTTAGAAAAAAGCAAAAACCTTTTTTTTTTTAATATAAACTAATCAATACTTCGCCCATCGATAAAAATAACTTCTGGAGAAATTTATCCCTAATAATCTGGAGTTTACTTTTTCTCTCAAATACGAGAATGTGAATTTAATTTTCAGGTGGTGCGCGAAGATATCGGCATGGTACGACGTATCGGAGCGATAAGAGGACACCTTAAAGAGCGGTTTTGTTAAACAACGTGTCGTTAACATTACGTGTGATATTTACCGTATTTTCCGGCTTACAAGACGCACTTTTTTCCTAAAAAATACCCTGAAAAAAGACGAATGTAAGGCAACGCCCAGGCAAGTAAGCTTAGACGGTCACTTAATTGGCTTGACTGATGCGGACGTGGATTTGTATGTTGAGTCATAACACTATAATGTTATCTATCTAAATCAGCCTTTCATACAATGCAACCTCAGTACTTTACAAGCATTTCCAAGACTATAAACCTTCCTGGAGCCGAGCCACAGACTTAAACATGCTTTGTTTATTAGCATCGGCGGGAGCATTTCTGCTCTTGACTACTATGTCATTGCCATACAAACAAAATCGGACGACTGATTAATGTAAACACTACGTGACGCTAGAATGTGAGGGACGCATGGTAATTGTGATTTTGTATGGGAATCATTTTCTTTTTTCTTAGAAATTTTTTTCCAATATTAAGGTGCGTCTTTCAAGCCGCAGCATCTTGTAAGACGGAAAATAAGGTATTTTTTGGTAAAATTGCAGTAAAAGCACCAAATGCTCCCGGTATTGAGAATGTACCATTCTGGTGTGAAATTGCCTGGTTATTTGAAAAATGACCTTAAAACATTCCGCTCGATTGCCGTTTAAATGTTATGGAAAATGTCAGTTCGACTTCTTTCTCGTCGCGTATGCAGAACGTCCGCCATTACTGGCTTTGTTTACATACGCTTGCCTCGTGTAGTCATGCGACGCGGAAGCTTCACTTGTCTTGATTACTACGCAATGCGCGAAGATTGAAATGTTTGCGCGAAATAATGCGCGAAAAAGAGTAAAATTCGACAATTAAGATAAAATAAAATAAAAATTAAGTGCCTTGTGACGCCCGTCTTTTGGTCACGACGCCAAATGTGACGCCGGTCCTTTGTGACGGGCTAACCCTGGGACATCGGTTGAAGTCTTGTTGGGTTCTAGTACCAACTTGTCGTACCCGGCTCGCTTCCAACGCCTGGTCACCGAAGCAACTGCTTTGATCTCGATTCAACCTACCCACGTTGTAATTTGATCTTAGGTTGACGAGATCAATCAGACGTCGGGCCGTAGTGCCAGCCGAATCCGGGTCAACGTGATACTGCACAATAAATGTAGACAAAAAAAAACAAAAGCACAAACAACAACTTCAAGGCGAGCGACTGGTTAGGAATAGCGATTAATTTTATGTCGGTTTGTTGAGTTACAGGAGTGCGTCTCTCTCTTTCTCTCCCAGCCCGAAGAAAAAAAATGTGTATTGTAACACTTTTGCGTTCTTAGCTAGTTCTGGATATCTGGGTTGTTTTTCAATAAAGTCGGCTCTGGTGGAAAATATAAGTCAGACTTCTATAATTTGTTCTTGGTTAGAAGTCTAAGTCGGAAACTTGCTTTGGTGGTAAATCTAAAGTCGGACTTCAACAAATTTGTTCTTGGTTAGAAGTCTAAGTCGGAAGGCATGGAATCGTGCGGTCACCTGTGCGAGGCGTTATCTTCCGAGTCCCCTGTGTCTTGGGCTCGCCTGGATCTCTCTGCTTCTCGAACTGCACTCTGCTTTGACTTCACTGCTCTTCTCTGCACTCTCTCTCTATTCACTCTTAAAACTCTGTCAAAAACACCCGAAGACGTTTGCTTATATAGACGCCGATCAAAACCCGGCGTGGGGTCGGACGTGGTGTGGCCACCACGTTGATTTCAAATCCCAAATAAGGATTATTTATCATTTTCCATTTTTGGAAATCTTCTTCCACTCCCACCTTCTTCTGCTCTCATATGGGTATCTCACCACACCCCAGAGGGCGTCAACGGTTTTCCCACTTCCTCGCGGTAACATCTCATACCTATCCTCTCAATGGGCGGTGGCAGGCCTCCTCCCTGCGTCACATGATCACCTCCGCCTGGTTATTCGGCCAATAGGCGTCAAAATAGTGTGAATGTGATAATCTCAATTTTTATCCAACGTCACGGCATATGGAATTCTTCAATCAAGTTTTCCGCCAATATTAAGTGGACGGAATCTTGGCGAAATTGAGTTAATTAAAAAAATCCAATAACATGGCTTTTGTTATCATGGGCGAATTTCAACAGAACACAGATGTCTTGTCCAACCGACATCTCCTTGACTCAAGGTTGGGCTTTGTGTGCGGTCGACAGATGACCTATTAAATCCTTTCCCGATAATATAAGTTCGTCATCTTGACACAGTTAATGCTTATCTGTTTAAAAACTCTGGGATTCATCAACTAATTTTTACGACAATGACCATCAGAATTCTCGCCGTCCCGTTATCAAATTAACATCGCTTTGTGGGTGGCTTTTTTTCCCTTTATCACCTAAGTTGTTAAGTCTCGTCCCTCCGCGAGAAAGGAAAATGATTATCTTGATTCGCATTTGAAAATAACAAAATAAAAAAAAATTCTTTTACCCATCCTTTGTTTTGGCAAAATAACAAAACAAAAAGAATATCGCTCAGTATGTCTTTCGTTCTATCTATCGGTTTAAGTAATCCCCGTAATTAACTTCTGTGGTTAATTAATTGGTTAATTAACCTGCCGTTGCTAAATAGTGTTACAGCCTGGTAAGTAACAAAAGGAGTTTTCCCTTTTTTTTTTCATGGATTTTTTTTATGTGTCGTGAAAGTTTCTTGAATTTAAAGCTTCAAAAATTACATTTTAGGGTGAGATTCTGTTTCATTAGTGATAAGCAGATTTATTAAGGACAATAAATAAAAAATACTATTCATTTAAAACTTAATTTAAAAAAATAAGCTGATTTTAAAATAAAATCCGCGAAAATCGGGCAGCAATCAAGACGAGTAAGAAAATACGAAAAGCAGTGAAAAGGCATTTAACTAAGTAAGCTTCCGCGCATTACGACTAGAGGAAAACGTATGTAAACAAGGCCAGTAATGGCGACCGGACAACGCGAAAGAGATCGAACTTACATTGGCGATAAATCGAAAACGGTAATCGAGCGCAATGTTTTAATGTCATTTTCAAAATAACCAGACAATTTCACACCAGAATGGTACATTCTCAATACGGGGTGGGGGTTGGTGTTTATACTGCAAATTAACCATTTCTTGAAGGGAAACTTCTCAAAAAAAAAAAAATAAATAAATGAAAACTTCAATTTCCCGCCTATCTACACGGTCCAATGTCGTCGAAACACAGTTTCCACAAAAGCAGCTGATCTCCTTTTTATTTCACAGAAGATATTTCAGAAAAAAATAAAGACACGAACAATTAAAGAAGCCCTGGTTGCTCATATAGAGAATGATTTGTGCACATTTTATCATCATTATCATCACCATCATCATCATCATCATCATCATCACCATCAACAGCAGCAGCCCGTCCTGGGTATGATGATAAACTACATCCGCGTCCCGGGTAAGACGATAAACTACGTCCAACAGCAAGGCCTCTGATCAGAAGGTTTTGAGGAGCGTGGACCCACCTCTTAATTGCCGGTGTTCCCAGGTCCACCCGACTCAGGGCGGTAGCACTTGTTAGGGTCCAAGCTATGGGTAAAGAGTTAATCCCCCCCAAACTGAGGTAAAAAGCATTATGAAAATGTAAAAATAGGTTTTAATAGCAGAAATACTTTGTAAAAACATTATTACCTGAGATAAACTTTTGAAGAAAAAAAAAACTATTACCAGCAATATATTTTTGAAAAAAAATATTACCAGTAATGCATTTTTAAAATAATATAATCAGCTATACATTATTGACGAAGAAGCATGTTATCAGAAATACATTTTTGACAAAACAAAATATTACCAGCAATAAAACTTTTAATATTACCAAGTGAGTAATTTTTTTTAAAATTACGAAACTAAAACCATCCGAAATTGTAAATTTCCTAAAAGAAGTTGGATTGTACTCAAAAATATGAAGAATTGATAAATGGTTTAAATATATATGTATACATACACACCTTTTTTTACGAAAATATCGCTTTGAATCTATTTCAAAATATTGTTAGCATTAAATGACTCACTGAGGTTGATATGCCATGAAACAAAACAACCAGCCAACCAATCAAGCAACAACAGCAGCAGCAGCAGTCACATGACCAGATTTGGTCGGAGGGTCACTGCACATTTGAGTACTTAACCAGTTCACTCCACATATATTTTTTTAAAAATCGTTTCAACACAAGCAAAGCGATATTGCCACTAAGACGCAAGGAGTTTTGGGGAGTGAAAGCGAATGACATGATTTTAGCGTGGAGAAAGGAAATAAATGAACAGATTTTAGGAAGATTTGCATTTAAATTTTTGAAAAATGTAGAAAACAAGAAATCGGGAGGGGGTTCCACATGAGGGAAGGGCGGAAAAAGAAGCCATTAATATAAAAGATACGGTTTCATCTAGCAAAGGAGATATCTTGACGGTGAACAGCTGTAACTGCCACTACCGAGGAAAACATTGGTCGTGTTCACCACTTGATGACAGACGATTCCCTATATGTCAAGTCGTCAGTGCTATTAGCATATCACGTGAGAGAGAGCTGAAAATATTCTGCACAATGAACTTGTCACGGCGAAGGTTTCTGTTCAGTGGGTGCCACGTCTTCTGACACCTGAGAAAATGCGCACCAGGCTGATCACTTCACGGGGAAAACAGACATTGTTTGAGGCAGATCCGGCTGGTTTTCTTGAACGTTTCCTATTGCAGGATGAGTGTTGGGTTCATCATTTCTCACCAGAGACAAAGAGACAATCCATGAAGTGGAAATACCCTTTGCTCACCTGTCCCAAAGAAAGCGATGGTCGATTAATCTGTATAGAAGGTCACAACTTCAGTTTTTAATGCAGTAAGCATTGTTTATTGACTATTTCCAAAGGGGCCACACCATCGATGGAGAGCACCATACCAATTTGCTGAGTTAGTTATGAAAGGCTACCAAGAACAAATGTCCAGAAAGACTGACGAAAGGGGTCTTGTTTCGTCAGAAATGTGCTTCAGCACACAAGTCCTTGGTTTCGATGGTTGCTGTGCGTGACTGTGGGTTTGAACTGGTTGATCACACCCGCTATTCTCCTGATTTGGCTATCATCTGTTTCCCAACATAAAAAAAATCATTTGGCTGGGAACCTATATTGCAGTGATGATGACGTCATAATTGATGTTGATGGCGTTTTTACCAATACGAAGATATCTTCTTCACCAACGGCATTCAAGCACTGTAAAGATGGACGAAGTTAGTGGATCGCCAGAGGGTTACACAAAACTCATTTGGTTACATTCCATGAGAATGTCCTGCTCAGTCTTTACAGCCGATCTTCAAATATTGAATCCTTTTAGTTTCAACTTTGATCACTTAAAATGATTCTGTCAGTATGTGAGAGTTTAAAATGACAGTATAGAGAATTATCCTACCGGTGTTCAACTTTGACGGCCATAATCTTGACAACATAATACACGCAGATGACAAAGAACTGATAGCGGACACGGAAAAGAAATTACAAAACCTCCTGCAAAAAGTGGCGAAAGAGAGCGGCAAGAAGGGACTAAGCATAAACTACAAGAATACAGAACGCATGGTCATCAGTAAGAAGTAATTTTTCACTCATAAGAACGTAGAGACGCTTTTGGACTCTAACGAAACTGGAAAGACTGGGCAGATTGAAAAAAAGTGATAAAAAAGAATTGTTCTCATCCGATCTGTTCAACCTATACAGCGAAGCAATCCTGAGAGAATTGGAAACCCTACTGGGATTCAGCATTGGCGGCCACAATCTTAACAACATAAGGTACGCAGAAGACACAGTACTGATAGCAGACATGGAAAAGAAATTACAAAATCTCCTACAGAAGATAGCGACAGAGAGCGAGAAAAAGGGACTAAGAAGACGGAATGCATGGTTGCCAGTAAGAGGATGAACCCGAAATACGATCTGAAGGTCAGGAACACTAGAATCAAGCAGCCGCGGAAGTTTAAATACCTGGGAAGCGTCTTGACAGAGGACGTTAAGTGCGACACTGAAATCCGTAGGCGTATTGGGATGGCCAAAGTCGCATTCTAAAAGCTGGATACAGTACTGCGATAGAGGAGGATTTATTTGGTAACGAAGAAAAGAATACTGAGCTGTTACGTGATATATGTCCTTCTTTACAGCAAAGATGAAGAAGAGACTCGAAATGACAGAGATATGGTTAGATAGTAGAATATTGTACAAAACCAGCTACGGAATGTAACCACAGAGAGTGTGAAGACGGGACTAAGTATAATCTACAAGAAGACAGAATGCATGGTCATTAGTAAAAGGAAATTGCGATTTGCAGGTCGGAGACATTACAATGAAGTAGACGCGGAAGATTAAATATCTGTGAAGCGTTCTGACAGAGGACAATGAGACAATGAGATCTATACACGTATTGGGTTGGCCAAGGACGCATTCCAAAGGCAGGAGGCTTTCTTTGCTAACAAAGAAAAGAGAACTGAGCTGTTACTTGACATCTGTCCTCCTTTACGGCAGCCAATGTTGGAAGATTTCCTCAAAGATGAAAGAAAAGACTCGAGGCGACGGAGATGTGGTTCTACAGAAGGATGCTGAGGATATCATGGACCGAGCGTGTGAGCAACGATGAGGTCTTAGAGAGGATACAAACAAGGAAGAAGCTTATACTTAACATCAAGAAGAGGCAGCTGAAGTTTATTGGACACATAATGAGGAAGAAATGCCTGGAGAATCTGATCCTCACGGGTCGAATAGAGGAAAAGATAGACATGGGAAAGCAACGCATGACATAACTGGCGGTTTAAGCAAGTGAATGACAGAATGTGGTCTGGGGGAGGTGGCAGAAGGACGAAACTTATTGAGAGTCACATGAGATAGGAGGAAGTGGAGAGCCATGATCGCTTACGTCTTGAAAGGATACGGCAGATAAAAAGAAAAGAAAGATATACAGATAAGAGAAAAGAGGTTGGATAATGTTTATAGGTTCAGAAGGAAGAGGAAGGAACACAGTCGGCTGATACCTCTGTCAGTTCTGCGGCTTATTTTTAAGTCAACGCAGAAGCTACTTATTTATGTGCCTTTCTCTCTCACGACGTAGGCGATCATGACTCTCCACAACTTCCTGCCCTTTGTAGGTCTTAATAAATTTTGTATTTTGTTACTGTTGTGGAGCCAGAATAGGTCCGAAAGAAAACTCGAACTCAGCAATTTAGTGAAAACATATTATTAAACAAAAGGACGAATACAAAATGTTGCACGTCCGACTGACGGCAAACTACGGTAGTCAACTCGTAAACTGTAGACAGCGATATTTAGTTGCCACCCACCCCACGAGGGAAAGATGTGGCACAAGGCCGAGTTTAACGTGGGTATTCCGAGCCCGTAGGCTCGGCCAAAAAATTCCCGTAGAAACAGTAAAAACAGAATCGGGTTGGTCAACCTCCCCGAACGAGACTCTACCCTTCGGCGGATCCTCGTCCGGGTTCAGAGGCAGAGAGTTCGACCGTCTTGCTGGAACTAGTCACAGCAAGGCTGTCAACGGTGAACAGCAATATTTACTGTCCCCCGACGAGGGAAAGATGTGGCACAAGGCCGAGTTTAACGTGGGTATTCCCGATCCCGTAGGCTCGGCAAAAAAATGCCCGTAGAAACTGTAATAACAGAATCGGGTTGGCCAACCTCCCCGAACGAGACTCTGCCCTTCGGCGGATCCTCGTCCGGGTTCCTCTCTGCTCAAAGGCAGAGAGTTCGACCGTCTTGCTGGAACTAGTCACAGCAAGGCTGTCAACGGTGAACAGCAATATTTACTGTCCCCCGACGAGGGAAAGATGTGGCACAAGGCCGAGTTTAACGTGGGTATTCCCGAGCCCGTAGGCTCGGCAAAAAAATGCCCGTAGAAACTGTAATAACAGAATCGGGTTGGTCAACCTCCCCAAACAAGACTCTGCCCTTCGGCGGAGCCTCGTCTGGTTTCGTCTCTGCTCAGAGGAAGAGCGTTCGACCGACTTTCTGGAACAAGTCGCAGTAAGGCTGTCAACGGTGAACAGCTCTCTTGAGAAGCATAATCTCCCCGTATATATAGTAATAGGACGAGTCCATTTAGTCCCTAAAGGTAGGCCCCATAACAGTTATTTATCCTAAACCCTGTTCAGTCTCCCATTTACACAAACTCACTAATTATGTTACGCGTTGTTTTCCTTTGTCCTCCTTGCCTTCAATCTGTCCTGTGAGTATCTGATTTTCCAATCCCCATTCCTTATTATATATCCGAGAATTTTGAACAGCCTCTTCCTGAAATATAAGTTTCTTTTTTCTTTCCATTTTCTCTAAACCTTCGTCCCGTCCTAGGTATGACGATAAACTACATCCGTGTCCTGGGTAAGATAAACTACATCCAATAGAAAGGCCTCTGATAAGGAGATTTTGAGGAGCGTGGAGACACTTCTTAATTACTGGTCTCCCCAAGTTCACCCTGATCCGCGGTCGTAGCACCTGTTAGGGTCCCAGCTATGAGCAAATAGTTACCTCCAAACTGAAGTCAAAGTACTATGAAAGTGTAAAAGTAGGTTTTAATACAAGCAATACATTTATGTAAAAAATTATTACCAGCAATGAATTTTTGAAAATAAAATATTACCAGCAAAAAGAATCTTGTCGGCATTAAATAACCTATTGAGGTTGATATACCGTAAAACAAAACAAACCAAATCAAAAGTTTTAATAAAACTTGATTTACAAAGTGATTTTTTAACAAAGAATATATATATATATATATATATATATATATATATATATATATATATATATATATATATATATATATCTTTGTTGGCATTAAATAACCCTTGAGGTTGATATGCCATAAACCAAACCAAATTAAAACATACTATTTACATTATTCGGACTATTGTCCTTATCTTTGTCGACATATTTATTACTACGTTTCGGCCGTTGTACGCTACGGCCTTCTTAAGGTGGTTGTAAGGTCGAACTGAACCCTTTATTTTGCTCACTGGCGACAAAGATAGTCCGAATAATGTAAATAGTCTACATAATACCTCATCTCAGAAATATAGACAGATACTAAAACATTTATCCATCGCAGCCTGTACTTCGACATGGACCATCTGAAACAATTCGCAGCCATATATATATATATATATATATATATATATATATATATATATATATATATATATATGTGTGTGTGTGTGTGTGTGTGTGTGTGTGTGTGTGTGTGTGTGTGTGTGTGTATGTGTGTGTGTGTAAGTATAAGCTAAACATTCGTCGTTGCTTACATGTTCGATATTCTTCACAATATCCTTTTGCATAATCAGACTTCTGTTGCTACAAGTTCCTTCATCACTTGTGTGGAGATTGTCCAGCATTCACGGCCATAGAGGAGGACAGTTATCACGTAGCAGTTCAGTACTGTTTTCTTTGTTTCTAACGCAGTTGAAACTCTTTCGACGCGATGGGAATTTCTTCTCTTGCCTTTTTTTTTTCGGATTGCCAGCTCGATTTTTATTTGATTTCAGTTTAATTACAAGTTCCGAATTATCAGATTCATTAATAATTCTCTGAGAACAATCACGTGATCTCGTCTCTTTTACAACCGTCAAAATCAAATTGATGAAACAGATTTTCTTTTTTAATGTCTTAATGAGAAACATGTGTGCGATTGCCATGAAATATCTCTAACTGTCACTTTCTGATTCTCTCTGTAAGAATCTTTCTCTTTTCAAGTTGCTTAAAACTTCCTCATCTATATCTAGAATTCTCAACATGTGTTTGTATGTATGTGTGATCGCATGTTGTTTATGCGTTCCCAGAGTTTTCATCCGATTTCGATGATTTTTTTTCTGATAGATAATTCTTCAGTGCCTGTATTGAGTCCAAACTGGCTGGGAAAAAAATTGCAACCTTGAAGATCAAAAATCTAAAAAAAAAAAAAAAGAAAAAAAAAAAGAAGCTTTTTTACACTTTGCGCAAAAGTCAAAGGCAAAATTTAATGTCTGTAAAAAAAACAGCGTACAATCAATTTACAGAGTTGAAATCTAACACAAAAGATTACTAGAATTATTAAAAAATATTATAAATAAAATTTATCGTATATTATTATTATGACGGTCCATGGAAGGGGTTCCTTCCTTGCAAAATTGAGAACGCAAAAACGGACCTTTTCAGCCCCCCCCCATTATTCAAATTGTTACCCCCCCCCCCATTTTAGGATGTGCCGCAGTTTCACCCATTTGTTGTTACTAATATTGATTTTCGGGTGGGATAACTTTAAAATTAAACTGCTCCAACTGAACGGCAAAAATTCACATTAATGAAACACCCGGTTGAAGACGGGTTATACTGCTAGTTATTCATATGGCATTCTCAGTATCCTTCTGCAGGAAAACATCTCTGTTAGCTCACGTATCTTCTTCATCTGTGTGCAGATTGTCCAACATTCACTGCCAGATAGGAAGACCGATGTTGCGTAACAGTTAAGGACTCTTTTTTGTTTCTAACGGAATTTTCTTGTTTCTTAATACTTCACTTCGCTTTTGTAAGGCATATTTCGCTATCCTAATGTGCCTTTTGATTTTGGCGTTGGACTTATCAACCCCTGTTAAAAACACTTCCCAGATATTTAAATCGTTATACTTGCATGATTGTCGTATCCCCAATTTGTAATATGCATGTTGGGCAGTCTTTTTTGCTGACAACCATGCATTCCATCTCCTTGCACTTGATGTTTATTTATTTCTCTTCACTTTCCTTTACTTACCTCCTGAAGCAGTTCCTGTAATTTCTTTTCTATCAACTCTGTGTCATCTGCATATCTTATGTTAAGATTGTGGCCGACAATAATGAATTCTGATATAAATTTCTTACTCTCTCAGGATTGCTTCATTGTATAAATAGTGATACTGTAATTTCAAGCACTAGTCAAGGGAGATAACTCAACTTCTTAATATCAATTCTATCAATAATTTCCGTTTTAGACTGAATATAAAATAATTATAAAAATCATTTGCCTAATACTATTAATGTGATGTAACGACTTCTTATTTCTATTGCGAGATTAAGGCGTAGTATCCGTGATAGCTTAGTTGGTAGAGCGGAGGACAGTTGTTTGGTTAATGTTTTGCTGTTGTCGATGGGTCGAATGCGTCTCGCGAGTTTCTTCTTTTTTTATATAATTGAAATAAACATTTCCATTTGTAAATATAGTAGAAATTAAAAATATATTATCAGTCCTCAAAAATAGCTTTTTCTGAAATAGATTAAATTATTGAAGTTATTTTGTATATTATTAATGAAATAATTATCAAATATTATTTATTAAAATCCTTCCCAAGTAATAAAAGAAATCCTATTATTTCTAAAATATCATTTACTGAAAAAATTTTCATAATTTCTGACAACCCCGAAATAATTTTAACGTGAAACAACACTGAATTGACAATATGTTCTTTAATTTCAAACCTTATATAATTCTATCAATAAGATTGAAAATAATGATAATAGTTCACCCCAGAATGAATTCCTGATCTATTCGCCTTTTACGGTTTAGCAACCCTTTTCAGGTTACTTAAACCCTAAAAATATTTATAGACCACAAAAATGTATTTTTTGGCGAGAGTGATAAGAATGATTTAGTAATAGAAGTCGTACTAATTAACCCATAGCTGGAGGGAATTGAAGGATTCATACATTTATTAGCGCGTAAGTGTAGATAACGAACACAACGGGCATTTGGAACTCGGCTCTCCGATTAAAAATTCCGAGCCATTAACCATTACGTCTTGCGTACATCCAAGCTTACAGTACCCTTTATTCCCAAACGGTCACCCATTTAGGAAACTGACCAGGCTTGGCGTTGCTTAACTTCGGTGATCGATACGGGATCCGGTGTTTCTTGGTTGAAGAATTATCCTTATTTTCATTATTTACTTTCGTGCTAATATCCTCATCTTTGTTGTTACTGTTACAACGTTTCGACCGTAGTGTCTTCTGGCTTCTTCAGGTGTCAAAAATCGGAAAGCGCAGTGATATAAATGTTTTAATAATAACAAGAAGGATGAGGACATTAGTCATAATATGATTCTTTACTCTGCAAGAAAAAAAAATTCTTCCTTCGATATTTTTCTATATTTCTGAGATTAGGTATTGTAAGTATTTACAATACCTAATCTAATACCCTTGGAAAAGGTATGAATCGTCTTATTCTCCCCCCAGCTATGGATAAATAGTAGAACAGACCGGGTTCTATAGCCTTGGAAGGCCACTGGTCTACCGCAGAAAGAAATGGCAACCTACTGCGCGAAAAATCTGCCTCGTCAGTCATGTATCGAAAAATACATGATCACTTAAGCGTGTATCACGCATGGCACATAACTGAGTGAAATATTTACATTGTCCGGAATGTTGTCCTCATCTTTATTGCCATGTTCAAGAGGTTTCGGCTGTTTTTAACACTGGTCTTCTTCAGGCGATTGGGATTTCGAACTGAACTCTTTATTTCATGTAGCGGAATAGATAGTTCAAGTTTCACGCGCCTTGCTTCTTCCGGATGTCTCAGTTATCTTCCCATAACTCAACTCTTGTTGTTGTCCACCACTGCCATAGTCAGGTATTGAACTCTCAACTCTTTGGGTTAAGTCACTGGATCCAACCACGGGGCCAAGCCGTAAACATGGCAATAAAGATGAGGACAACAGTCCGAACAATACAAACAATGTAAACAATTATTTCGTCAGAATTGTATTCATTTCACAAATGATATTAACTTGGGAAATATTCGTAATGACAAAAATATTTCAATTGACTGGATAGGAGACAGAATTAAGACTTATCACCTCAAGTTTTGAAGACGAATCTTAAACTCTGCTAAATAAAATTAATTGGTTATGTTTAATCTTAGTGACCGGTGTTCAAAACGACGGTTATTTCCTTGACACCACTATTATTATATACACATTTGATTTCCTCGGCAATGTTTACTGCTTTAAAAAGCGAGGATTAGAATCTTAATAAGACCCAAACATAATAAAGTGGTCTCATATATATATATATATGTATATATATATATATATATATATATATATATATATATATATATATATATATATATATATAGGATTGGTGTATACTGAATAAATTCTAATAACCAACAAATACTATTCTTAGAAGAGTGCTCAATACAGAGTAGAGCAAATATAATTATTTATTCGAAAATTATAACATAAATATGTTATAAAATCACTACAAAAATAGCCATTTTGTTTCAACACTTCTGGTGCCTGATTAAGTGATGATGTTGAATGTAGAATAAAGGGTTTTAAAAGGTTAAAATAAATCAATTTGTTTTCAACCTTTTAAAACCCTTTATTCTACATTCAACGCCATCACTTGATAAGAAACCAGAAGTGTTGAAACAAAATGGCTATTTTTGTAGTGATTTTATGACATATTTATGTTATAATTTTCGAATAAATAATTATATATATGTATGTGTGTGTGTGTGTGTTCTTTATTCTTGATAATTGACAACAAAGTAATAAAATACTATTTATTTATTCTTCTTCTATGTGCCATATGCCATTAGGGAGTAGGCGATGATGACTTTCCATTATTTCTTAAATTATATTGTTTATTTACAAATAAATTATATATTTACAAGATTATAAAAAGATGTGAAACAGTTATGACGAAATATTTATTATTTACCTTTTCATAATGAAATAAATAGGAAAAAAAAAACTCTCGCGAGACGGATTCGAACCATCGACCTAAGGATAACAGCAACAGTTTATCATACTACAGTCCTCCGCTCTACCAACTGAGCTATCGCGAGTGAGCTGATATCGAGGCATTAATCTCGCTATGTAAAGAGTTACTCCTACTTATACCAAATTCATGTTTGCAGCTTTCTGTTGGTAATTATCATTTCTGTTAATTATCAAACATCAATTATTTTAAAAGCATTTGTTGCATGGGAATTAATGTTTAAATCTTATAAATAATTTTTTTATCAAATATACTAATTTAGCGATTATTACATAGCACAGGTAATGGATTAGTTTGGTTTGGTTTGTTTTACGGCATATCAACCACAACGAATTATTTAATGCCGACAAGATTTTTATTGCTAGTAATATTTTTTCCAAAAACGTATTGCTGGTAATATTTTTTCCTTCAAAAATGTATTGCTGATAATACTGTTTTCCTTCAAATAATGTATTGCTGGTAATAAAACCTATTTTTATACTTTCATAGTGTTTGACCCAAGTTTGGGGGTTAACAATTTGTCCATAGCTGAGACCCTAAGAAGTGCTACCACCCCTGGTCAGGGTGGACCTGGGAACACCAACAATTAAAAGGTGATTCCATGCCCCTCAAAAATCTCTTGATCAGAGACCTTGCTGTTGGATGTATTTATCGTCTTACCCAGGACACGGATGTAGTTTATCGTTTTACCCAGGAGGCTATTGCTTTTTCTCTCCGAGCGCTTTCGGATATATATTTAGTCATTTTCAATGTTGAAATATATTAAGCGTTAACAAGAAATATATTTTTGTATGCATTTATTTATATAATCTACATATCAACATGTAAAAAAGGCTAAAAATAAAGAAAGCCTTATTAATAAAAACAAAAGAACACAACACGGACTAATATCAACTATGAACATGGACACAATATCTTGACTGTGTTTTGAAAATGAAAACATTATATAAAGATATGCATGCAATAATCTATTTCTTGTTAACAGTTAATATATTTCGACCTTGAAAATGGCTAAATATATATCCGAAATCACTCGGACAAAAGAACAATTGGATAGTTTTTATATAATTTATCCTTCGAAAAGAAAAAAAAAGGATAAGATCACATGAGAAATTGTGTAAAAAACGAAATCAAAGCACCTTGTCTGTCGTATTCAATGAAACGTGCATGAAAGAAGGATTGCTGCCTAAATACACACACACACACAAAAAATATTATTTCAATCTTGACAAATTCATCTGTATTTTATTCCTTTTTCTCTCCATCGACTATGACATATATATATATATATATATATATATATATATATATATATATATATATATGTATGTCATATATATATATATATATAATTATATATATATATATATATATATATATATATATATATATATATATATATATATATATATATATATATAAGTTAATAGTCTCAAGAATGAATAAAATATGTAAATACACGTTCACATGTTTGGGTTTTATTAAGTTTCTAATTATCGCTTTTTAAACGCAATAAACATTGCCAAGGGAGTCAAAGGTGTATACAGCTGATAATATTAAGATCACCCAGTTTATTAATTCTCCCTTTTCCCCCAAACCAAACAGTAATTATTATATATATATATATATTTAAAATTATGTTTACCCTGTACAAGGTCCAAGAGCCACTAGAGGTAGAGTGTCCCAAAGTAAGAGGCGATTTGTGGGAAGAAGCTAATCGAGTGGAATTTGCATCTCACCAATGGAATGCGAAGAGAATGAGGGTGGTTCCTTACAATGTGAGTAGCATTGAAGGTCTTTACCGTGAAGGTTAGGACTGGTGCAATTAAGGAATGTTATTCGTTTGAACACGGAAGCAGTGACAGGTTTGCAAGGTTTAGCCCGTGAGAAACGGGTTGTAAGGTGGAAAATGATTCATGACCCACAAGGAGGCGGAAACGCTTTTGCGCTCTATCAGATTGGGAAGTGAAGACTGGCCAGCTCTTGTCCATATATGGCAGCAGTATTTCACTTCCGGCTTGATCTGACTCTTGTAAACGTGGTTTGGCTTTGGTTAATTTTGTTTTACGGCTTATCAACCTCAATAGGTTATTTAATACCGACAAGATGTTTATTGCTGGTAATATTTTTTTCTAAAAAAATATTGTTGGTATTAAAACTTATTTTTACACTTTCATAGAATTTTGACCCCAGTATTGGGATGGGTAACTATTTGCCCATAGCTGGGTCCCTAACAGTTACTATTCACCCCGAGCCAGGCTGGACCTGCGAAAACAAGTAATTAAGAGGTGGTTCCACACTCCTCAAAGCCTCAGAGGCCATGGTGCCGGGTGTAGTTTATCGTCATACCCAGGACGGGGATGTAGTTTATCATCATGCGCAGGAGGAGGAGTCAGGAAATAGAGCATTTTTCCCGGTATCTTAAGCGATGGATTGTATGTACGACCTCCACTTGAGGTCTGGTTTAAATTTGTCACAATAGACTCGCTAGGCCATATGCGGCCCATTTGGTTTTCTAATTGGCACGCTGAATTTCATAAGGAAAATAAGGTTTATAAAAATTTAGTTTGTTTCGTTTCGTCCTCATTTGTTGTTATGGGTATAAACGACACCTATAACGACAGTGAACTCTTCCTGACACTATAAATACTGCGCCTCTCAAGAGAGATGAGGAATGAGTCGAGACGGAATCGAGTCGAACCAATAGTAGTTCACTCCAAACCAGACTGACAGTCATACTAACACCTTCAACATCTTGTATTATTATTCTGTGTAATATATCTTCGTTATTTCTACTCTTGTGTTCGTGTTGTTCTTCCTTGGTCCTAACCTTGGACCATAACAGTGGCGACGAGGATATTGGACCATAACACTTGTTCACTCACATGTTCTCATACATAACCTCATAAAGATACAATGGTTAAATACAATGTTTCCTAAATTTTGTAACCTTTCACTGAAGACAACGTTTTAATCACTTTAAACTGGTGATTGTCAACCGCCGTGCCGCGAGACACTAATTTGCCGCCCGATCCTTTTAAGTGTGCCGCGAAATATAGTCACTGCATATATATATATATATATATATATATATATATATGTGTGTGTGTGTGTGTGTGTGTGTGTGCTTGTGTGTGTATTTGTGTGTGTTTGTGTGTGTGTGTTTGTGTGTTTGTGTGTGTGTGTTTGTGTGTGTGCTTGTGTGTGTGTGTTTGTGTTTGTGTGTGTGTGTGTGTGTGTTTGTGTGTGTGTGTTTGTGTGTGTGTTTTTGTGTGTGTGTGTGTGTGTGTGTGGTTGTGTGTGTGTTTGTGTGTGTGTGTCTGTGTTTGTGTGTATAGTAATGATACAATATGGTAATCCGTATGGAATTTCCAGAAGGATATAGATCCAGGGAGAGCTTTATGTAAAAAATCAGATCAAAATTATTGTTATTTAAAGAATATTAAACACTTAATATCGCATAGGTAATAATTTTTATTTCATCGGAGCTCAAAAAACAGCAGCTCTCAATCTTCAAGACCTACAAACAAATCAGAAATGAAATGGAAAAAATATTCTGTGTTAAAAACAAGAGACATTGCTATCTTCTTTACAGAGAGTGCGGGGTGGAAGGCAGAGAGTGTTGACCTATTTTGACATACTGACCTTAGTATATCATTTGAGTATGGTGGGAGGGCTTAAAGTGTGAATCTGTAATAATCCCGCCTGTTTCTGTCAATGGGTCAAATTTCATCCAGAAAATTATTTGTAAATAATATTAAAAGTAATAAATAATGAAAAGTAACAAATAATATATATATATATATATATATATATATATATATATATATATGTGTGTGTGTGTGTGTGTGTGTGTGTGTGTGTGTGTGTGTGTGTGTGTAAGTATTAATGGTACAGCGCTAGTATTTGAATAAATGAATAAGTATTAAACTTTTTTTACGTAATTACTTTCGATATGCTTCGATTATGTTATTTAAAATACTTTGTTTTAATATTCATTTTTTTAAAGTATTTTTATTTTTTAATGTAACTTTTTATGTTGAAATGTATACCCTTTAAAAATTTTGCTAAGTGTGCCGTGATATTTTCATTTGTATCTGGGATTGTCATACGTGTAAATACCATTGCTTTAGAAACAGGACGTTCATAATATTTTTCTCTGTTAAAGAGATATTTTTATTTATTTTAAAAATGTATATTTTGTATTTTCGAATGAATAAATAAGAAACAAATCACTTGCAACACAGTGTGTCACTTACAGTCATCTGTGACATTATACCGAGACTTTATCTGTGATATTATACCGATAATTTATCTGACATTATACCGAGACTTTATCTGTGATATTATACCGAGACTTTATCTGTGATATTATACCGAGACTTTATCTGTAATATTATACCGAGACTTTATCTGTGATATTATACCGAGACTTTATCTGTGATATTATACCGAGACTTTATCTGTAATATTATACCGAGACTTTATCTGTGATATTATACCGAGACTTTATCTGTAATATTATACCGAGACTTTATCTGTGATATTATACCGAGACTTTATCTGTAATATTATACCGAGACTTCATCTATGATATTATACCGAGACTTTGTCTGTGATATTATACCGAGACTTCAATTATATATAATTCTCCAAACACAAACAACCTTTCCACATTTCTAAGGCAGACGCTTGCGCGAATGTTATTCTGTAGTGAAAATGGCTGACGTACCTTCAACGAAAATTTACTTTGAATCTTTTTAGTATTCCGGCCGGCCTCATGATGAGTCATATCTGATGTAGTCTACTGGTCGTAAAAGGTTGCCCATATCCGCCATCGACGCTCAATGCATGAGGCCTCCCCGAGAGAACACCTGTTCATCGAAATAGATGAACATTCATGGGCCGCAATAAAATTAAATAATATGAATAAAATTCCAAGATTTCTCAAACAAAAACTGTAAACAATACAATTCTCAAATATATAGCGGGAGAAACAGCAAGATTGTTCAACTCGTGTAACAGCATCTCACAAAATGTTTAATATCTAAAAAAAAAAACCTAAACAAACTGAGTTTATTTTTTCCCAATTTTCAGATAAGACGTTTAGCCATTTTGACACCATTTGTCGTAAGAATCGCTGAAAAAAACTCTGAGTTATTCAGCTAGAAAGAGAACAGGTTAAAATTGTTCTGTGTCAGCCCCAGTCTTTCTAAATGAGTAATGGTGAGAGAAAAATAAGATCATATGAAAAGATATGGTGCCACCATTCATATTCTGACTTCCATCTTCAAAGTCCATTCAAGAATCATGAACAGAACGGTGAATAAGTTGTAAAGAGAGGGAACAGTAGAGGGGAAACTGGATCAGAAGGTTACAACAGGAAGAGGGATCATCATTTCAACTTAGAGGTAAATGCATTTTTATTCTTCAAAGTAAAGTCCAGTAGTGTTATAAGATCTTCAAAGTATTCCAGTAAGATATCTTTAATCATTTCTAAGTTACAACGGTTCAAAGCTTAATCTAACCATTTGGATTTACAAGATTTGGATAATTTTGCTGTTACACCTGGTAACATAGTAATGTAGAATTTAAATAAAATTCTTTGCTCATGTTTTAAAATTGTATGAGAGCATCGGTATTGTCATCATTAAGTCGAGGATTTGAATCCGTCTCGCGATGGTTAACATTAATTTTTTTTTTTAATGACACGATCGATTTTGCTGAGTTCGGTAAGTTGATCACAAAATACAGCCGTCATTATAAACTAAAATTCCAAAAGAAATTATTTGTCGAAGTTTAAACAATGAACGGACACTACAATACAATTGAATGAAACATCTAATTTAAAGTTTAAGCTAGATTGGAGACGAAAATAATGCAATGTACTTGATTCGATTCTTACACACCATTTCTTTTGTGCAACCAACGGAGTAACCGCGAAGATTAGTGACGAGTTTTCTAACAAAGATATAATTAACCTGGAAACATTGCTTTACCATCGAGCAATCTGCGTCCACTTTGGCTGGATTCAGTTTTCTTTTTTGTGCGCGTGTGTATATGAGAGTGTGTACGTGCGTATGCGTACGTTCGTGAGTATGTGCGTGTGTGTATATTTTAATTCCTTGTGTATTCAGGACGAAGGTGATCATGGCTCTCCACAGATTCCTTTCCTTTATTATCTGCGAATCTCTGTGATTTCTTGGGCGAGGTATTGGAGCGGTTACCTGTTGATTTCCCCACGATTGTGAATTCAGAATAGTCTTTCCCCTTCATGAGTAAGTGATCATGGCTCTCCACAGTTTCCTTTTCTTTATAATTTGTGACTCTCAATTTCTTGGGAATTGTAGTTGAGTGGTTTTTTATTGCTTTCTCCACGATTGTGAATTCAGATTAGTCTTCATTCATTCAGGAGTAAGCGATCATGGCTCTCCACAGTTTCCTTTTCTTTATTATTTATGAATCGCCATTTCTTGGGAAAGATAGTGGAGTGGTTTCATATTGCTTTCTCCACGATTGTGATTTCAGAATCGTCTTTCTTTCTTCAGGAATAAGCGATCATGGCTCTCCTCAGCTTCCTTTTCTATAATATTTGTGAATCGCTATTTTTTGGAAAGATAGTTCAGTTGTTTCCTGTTGTTTTCACCACGGTTTTCTCCAAGGTTTTTACCTCAGAATAGACTTAATTCCTTCAAGAGTAAGCGATCACGGCTCTCCACAGTTTCCTTTTTTTATTATTTGTGAAACGCCATTTCTTGGGAATTGTAGTTGAGTGATTTTTTATTGCTTTCTCCACGGTTGTGAATTCAGAATAGTCTTCCTTCTTTCAAGAATAAACGATTATGGTTCTCCACAGTTTCCTTTTCTTTATTATTTATGAATCGCCATTTCTTGGGAAAGATGGTGGAGTGGTTTCTTATTGCTTTCTCCACGATTGTGATTACAGAATCGTCTTTCTTTCTTCAGGAATAAGCGATCATGGCTCTCCTCAGCTTCCTTTTCTATAATATTTGTGAATCGCTATTTTTTGGAAAGATAGCTGAGTGGTTTCCTGTTCACCACGGTTTTCTCCAAGGTTTTTACTTCAGAATAGACTTCATTCCTTCAAGAGTAAGCGATCACGGCTCTCCACAGTTTCCTTTTTTATTATTTGTGAAACGCCATTTCATGGAAAGTATAGTTGAGTGGTTTCTTATTGCTTTCTCCACGGTTGTGAATTCAGAATAGTCTTCCTTTTTTCAAGAATAAACGATTATGGTTCTCCACAGTTTCCTTTGCTTTATTATTTATGAATCACCCTTTCTTGGGAATGATAGTGGAATGGTTTCGGGGTTTCTTCCACTGTTTCGAATTCAAAATAGTTTTCTTTTCTTCAGGACATAGGCGACCCTGACTGCGCGTTTTCATTTTGTTTATTATCTCTGAATTGATTTTCAATCTCTCATTTCGTCTTTCTGAGAACGTGATGGGGTTCAAAATTAGCCTTGGGCTAAGAAAAAAAAATTCGGTCTTGGAAAAATATAATTTTTTCGTCTCGAGAAATATCTGCGAAATTGAAATTGATACTCGATTCTCCACATAACCACCAGCCCTTGCATGCAGCAGCTAGCCAGCAACTACGCTGATCAGACGAGGATTTCACGCTGTCCAGATCGCTTAAACAGGGAAAGGAGAATTCAGTTATTCGTTTTGTACATTAAATAAAGGGTTCAGTTTGAAATTCCCTGAAGATTATCAGGATAAGAAACACCTGATGAAGGCCGCAAGCAAAACGACCGAAGCATTATGATAAAAGCAAAAAGATGTGGGGTAATACACGTATGGATAAGCTAAATAATCATATTATAATTATAGCTGTTCCTCCAATTATTAGTTCACACGCCCGTTACCTCCCGCCAATACCTCATAAATAGTGGACTATTCCGTTTTGTCTGCGTGGAATGAGAGGAAAAGACACTACTTGGTTTCAGTGAGAAAATAAAAGAAAGAATAAAAATAAGAAAAAGAAAAAAGAAAGAAAGAAAAAAGAAAAAAAGGAAGAAAATGGAAAGAAGTGGTTAACGTCACATGTCAATACCTTATTGATAATGGCCTGCTCCGTTTTGATCATGTGAACAGAGGGGAAAAGGCACTACTTGGTTTCAGCGAGAAAGAAAGAAAGAAAGAAAGAAGGAAATATAGAAGTGTTTAAAAGCAATTTTTAGTGAAATGGAGAAGTTGTTGATTTCAATCATTTTTCCTCTCTCCGGCCATTAGCGAGTCCGCTTCTTTATTCTGTCTGACGGCAGAATACAGCGGCCATTCTCATTTTATGGGGTGGGCAGGTACCTTACTAACACAATTTTAATTTCTTTTAAATTGTCTAATTGAAATTTTTATTTGATTTAATGGGCGTACCCAACAATCGTTTACATATTTTTGTAAAAAAATTGTATAAAAAAATGTAAACAAATGACGTCATGCATTATGAAATGGACAAAGTCCGACAATTATTTAAGACATTTTTTATGTTTATACGTTTCTTTTTAATAATTTTTCATAATGTATGACGTCATTTGTTTACATTTGGATACGCATCGAGGAGATATGACTGAATGAGAGAAAATCATGGAGAATTGTGTTTAAAAACAGTAAAATCGACTTTGCTAACCGAACGTTCCTCTGTGGCTCAATCGGTTAAGGCGAAATGACGGTTCTGTATAGGATACAGGTTCGATTCCTGTCGGAGAACTGATATTTTCCATGAAAATTTCTCGGACATTCAGACCGGTAAATGTGGTTAATGCTGTTGTTTATATAACGGAGAATTTACTTAAATACAGTGTAACCCGGATATAAGAGATATTTTATCTGGTACAAGAATAAGAGCCATACATACCTAAACAAATGTAGACCAAACCCGGATATGAGAGAAACCCAGATATGAGAGACTTCTCCGGTCCCGACAACTCTCTTATATCCAGGTTACACTGTATTTGTATCTATAAAAAGAACGTATAAACATAAGAAATGTCTTAAATAATTGTCGGACTTTGTCCATTTCATAATACAGTGTAACTCGGATATAAGAGAGTTGTCGGGACCGGAGAAGAAGTCTCTTATATCCGGGTTTCTCTTATATCCGGGTTTGGTCTATTTTGTTTAGGTAAGTATGGCTCTAATTTGGGACCAGAGAAAATCTCTCCTATATCCGGGTTTCTCTTATATCCGTGTTACACTGTATATATTGTGTATTTGTACAGCAATCCCTCTTTTATATAAGTTTCATTAAAAACGGCTGAAAAGCTACTTATATTAATGTTTTTTATTTAACTTTAGTTGTGTTCTTATAATTCTCTTATTTTCGGGACTAAAATTGAGTAGAAATTGTCTAAATGTTTTGTATGTCCAAGCGCTTTCGATGACACTTTTAGCAATTACCAAGGAGGATTTTACTTCGTCCATTTTTCATTGTTGAGGAATCATAATGAATAGGGAATAAAATACGTGTCTTAGACTTCTGGAACTGAGCAAAGCTGAGCAGAGAGCAACTGACTGAAAATGATAAATTTTATGAAAAAAAAAAAAATAGACTCTCGCGAGACGGATTCGAACCATCGACCTAAGGATAACAGTTTTTTTTTCATCTCCACTACAGTCCTCCGCTCTACCAACTGAGCTATCGCGAGCAGCTTGAGTATGAGCTTCAAATGCACGTTATAAATCTACGATTCTCATTATAGCCAGTTACCAAAGTCTGTTTTGTTTGTTGTTATTTCTTACGTTACGCATCAAACATAAATTCTTCATGATAATGAAAATCTACCGACAGAGTTATGTCCCTTGTTTAAAGCTGAAAACGCAAGTGTCTGGATTTAAATTGATTCATTACTCATTACAAAAAATACTGTACTTTCTCTGCATTTCACATGTGAGAAATATATATTTTTTATCGTATAAAATTATCATTTTCAGCAAGATGCTCTATGCTAAGATTTGCACAGTGCCACAAATCTATGACACTTAGTAAGTATCTTATTCACGATTCAATATTAATCTTCAACAATTAAAAAACACGAACGAATACATTTTAAACTTTTAAAAGAAAGTCATCCATCGTCCGAAAGATGATAGTACTCAATTTTTAATGCGTTGCATATGCTATGATGGAAAACTAAATTTTATTTCCCGCAGAAGCAACGTTATAAGCCCTAGCTATATTCTCGCTATTTCCATGGCAAATGTTCAGATGAGCAGTCCTTTCTTTAGTTCCGCCAGTTCGTACATATACATTTAGGACACGTTATTCTACTTACGGTGTCGAATCAACCTCATTCCCCTCGTATTCCATTTGTAAGTAGGAAGTTCCAGTGAGTGAGCTTTTTTTACAAAGAATTACTAGATTGACTCCCATGGAGATGCTAGTCAGTAGAAGCTTAAGCTACTTATAACCCTTATCCTCATAATATTTACGTCCATTATATATACATATACATACATTCATACTTGTTGCATTAAATAATATAGACAAGTGTTGTCTAATTATTTTATGTAAAATCATACATACATATATATATATATATATATATATATATATATATTTGTCATCCACAATCTCTCTCTCTCTCTCTCTATATATATATATATATATATATATATATATATATATATATATATATATATATGCATATATATATATATATATGCATATATATATATATATGTATATATATATGTATATATATATATGTATATATATATGTATATATATATATATGTATATATATATATATATATATATATATATATATATATATATATATATATATATATATATTCTGTATTTGGACAGCAATCCCTCTTTTGTATAAGTTTAATTAAAATCGAATGACAAGGTTCTTAGGTTAAATATTTTATTTTTTATATAAGTTTCATTTACAACGGCTGAAAAAGTACTTATGTTAATGTTTTTTATTTAACTTTAGTTGTGTTCTTATAATTTTCTTGTTTTCGAGACTAAAATTGAGTAGAAATTGTTTAAATGTTTTGTTTGTCCGAGCGCTTTCAACTATAATTTTAGCCATTGTCAAGGATTATTTTAATTCGTTCATGTTTCATTGTTGAGAATTGATATTGAATGTTGAGTAAAATACTTCGTACGTGTCTCAGATATATGGCACATAAAGCATACAGCAACTTGCTGAAAATGATAAATATTACGAAAAAATAAAAAAGAGACTCTCGCGAGACGGATTCGAACCATCGACCTAAGGATATCAGCGATTAGTTTATTACGACTACAGTCCTCCGCTCTACCAACTGAGCTATCACGAGATGGTTGGCAGTTCAGATACAAATGCACCTTTAAATCTGGGGTTCTCGTTACAGCCAATTACTCAAGTCACTTTTGTTTTTTGCTATTTCTTACGGTGTGTACCAAAAGAAAATTCTGCATGATAATGAAAATATACCGACAGAGTTATGTCGCTTGTCTGTGTTTGGAAACCTAAGTGTCTGGATTTAAATTAACTTATTGCTCTTTACGAAAAATATTGTACTTTCAATGCAGTTCCGCAACAATGATTATGTGTTTAACTTAGGAGACCCAGTACAATCACCAATCGCGATAAACGCATCTTCTCCCGGATGACCCGTGTTGTGATCTTTTAATGGGACTTAAACTCAACCCATATCACTAGAGGATCTCGTACATATGATCAAGATGCAAGAAATGTCGTCAGATACCTGTAGATACATAAACAAAATTTTATAACGTTTTTTTTTATACACACATAAAACAAATTTTTAATAACGTTTTTCAGATGCATACATAAAACAATATTGTAATAACATAACAATTCATAATTTTCAGTTACATGAAAAATTAAAATCATCTTTGATAATGGCTGAAAGTATAGCTGAAAGCGCTCGGAATTACAGAATATTTGGTCATTTGGTACACGATTTTACTCCAGAAAAGAAGACATTTATAAGACCACTAGGAAAGTTAAATAAAAATTTAACCGAAAAGGGATTTATGTCCAAATACACAATATATATATATATATATATATATATATATATATATATATATATATATATATATATATATAGACAGATAGATAGATAGATAGATATTGATAATATTAATGGTCAATATATAAATAAATATTGAGAGAGGGACATATATTGATAATATTAGTGGTCAATATATATATATATATAGAGAGAGAGAGAGAGACAGTATCACAGCTCCTCAGTGCGACAAGACATCCGAATACCTCAAGCCCGGGTCGAAAGCTAACCGATGGGATGTCAATCAGAATTTCTACCTCTGAGCTATCTTCATTCGACAGAGAGAAACAGCTAAATCTAGCGCAAAATTGTCGAATAATATAATTAGAAATGATTAAAGATATCTTACTGGAATTCTCCGAGTATTTTTAACACTACTGTACTCTATTTTGAACAATCAGAATATATTTAGCTCTAAGTTGAAATGATGATCCCTCTTCCTGTTGTGACCTTCTGATCTAGTTCTCTCTACTGTTACCTCTTTTTGATACTTTTTCACAGTTCTCTTGATGTTTCTTGAATGAACTTTGGCGATGGAAGCCAGAGTATCAATATTGTTACTATTACTGAAGTTCCTGAATGATCTTTTTCCTCTCACCATTTCTCAATTACGGAGACATAGTGGGGTTGACACAAAATGATTTTAACCCGTTCTCTTTCTAGGTGCATAACTCAAAGGGTTTTTCATTGATTCTCACGACAAATGGTGTCAAGATGTCTAACAGTCTTATCGAAAGAAGTAGGGAAAAGAAACTTAATTAGTATAGTGGCTTTTTAGATATTAAACATTTTGTGAGATGGACAATTATTCCGTGCCGTTACACGATTTGAACAATTTCCACACACACACACACACACAACGGAAACATTTTTTTTAAGAACCAAAGAAAAATTGCTGGATTGCTATGTGATATGTGTCCTCTTATTTGGCAGTGAATGTTGGCCCATCTCCCTACGGATGAGGAGAAAACTGTAGGCAACAGCAATGTGCTTCTACAGAAGGATACTGAGAATTCTATGGACGCAGCGAGTAAGCAACAAGAAAGTCTTAAAGAAAATGGCGACACTTCTACTCAGAATCAGGAAAAGACAGCTGGAATTCCTTGGACACATAACAAGGAATGAGGTGTTGAGAAAAGGAAAACAAATTCGTTAGAAACAGAAAAAGGAGAGCTGGCTTGCGATGTGTTATCCATCCTCTGATCTGGCAGGGAATGTTGGACAATCTGCTCACGGATGAGGAGAAAACTGGAGGCAGCAGAAATGTGGTTCTACAGAAGGATACTGAGAATTCCATAGACATAACGAGTAATCAACCAGGAAGAATTAAAGGAAATGGCAACAAAAAGAACCCTTCTACTCAGAATCAGGCAAAAAAGAGCTAAGATTCTTTGGGCTTATACAATGCAGAAAGAGGGCTTGGAAAACTTAACCCTTACGAGGCATATTGAGGGCAAGAGAGATAGAGGAAGGCAGGGAGCCACATAATTGAGAAGCTTTTGCGAATGGTGGGTAGAAAGGGGGACGGAGGCCGTAGCAAAGGCGTTAGCACGATGTAAAGAGACATACTCACCTATGTCCTCAATGAACGAGATATATAGAAGAAGTTATATTCAGTAAATCAATGTTGAAAAGACTTATCTCAATTTACCTCTCGCTACAAAACTATGCATTTTAAATACCTTCAGGTGTTGAAATTTACTTCGTTTTGCAAATGAATTCATTTCCTTCTAAAGTTCTTACAACAATGAATCGACTATAGTCGACAACAAATAGGCATTTTCGCGAGACAGATTCGAACCGTCGCGCTGAAAATAACAGCATCCAAATCTTTTACTACGGCCTTCCGCCCAGACAACTGATCTATCGCGTGCGACCCGCCCATCGTCGTTAATTATCGTAATATTAATCGATACTTCTAGTTATATTTTATTAATAATTGCAAGTCATCTCTGTTTATAACTCTTACGTACACTAAGTATCAAAGCAAATTATGAATACTAGATTTAACCCGTTAAATGTTAAATAGTTTCAGCATCCAAGCTGAGTAGTAGTTAATTAGACAAATGAAGGCATGAAACATACAAATTATTAAATCCACAGGGTGGCTCAAAATCTTTGGCACATAGTTTACATCGATGTCTGAGAGAATTATCCAAGACGCCTTTGACGTGATTGGTACGGCCTTTTGAAATGGAAATTGATAGGTTTAAATACGACACCAATAAAACTTTATGACTAAATTTATCTCTGTCGAACTGGTTACATTCTGAAAAGGACGTCATGAATCTAGTTAAAACAATATTTTGACATGTCAATGTAACTTCTTTTTCTGGTTTTCCACCCAATTACAAATATCCACACAACAAAACCTATTTCTCAGTTTTAGCTGACCTAATTGACATTAATTGCTGGACACACACATAGAAAAACGTATGATTTCATCTCAAGTGTTTCCTGTTTCAGGTCGAAAACATAAATTTTTAAATTCGGGCTTTGAAGTGAAACTCATTTGAACGAAATGAATAAAAATTAAGAAAAAAAAGCTTTTGGGATCAAGTGAGAAGAAAGCCATATATAAAGAATTTCCGATCATGGATCTATATTAAGTCACATTTGGGATTAAGTTGATCAGTTCAAGCTGCGTGCATAGAGAGTCCTGGTAAGGATCTAGCTCACTACTCAGTTATAACTCATACAGCGAGACGTGTTTTCTAACTATTACGCCACGTTGAAGTGCCCATGTTTGGGCCTATCAGACAGACTCACCCAAGACGCCTTTGTCATTACTGTTACTCTCTTTCTAAATGAA
This sequence comes from Acanthosepion esculentum, assembly GCA_964036315.1. NCBI lineage: Eukaryota > Metazoa > Mollusca > Cephalopoda > Sepiida > Sepiidae > Acanthosepion > Acanthosepion esculentum. Next base: position 93,040,517 of record OZ038503.1, on the reverse strand, counting down.
GAATTGGCAGCTCTAAATAAGAAACGAACAAAAACGTTAGTTTCTAAGACGTCGTTTTCTCGACTTTTTACGTATTTTAACATTTAAAAAAAAGAAAGAAAGTTGGACAGTAAATACAGCTTCAATGGAAATAAAATTGGTCCTCGGAACAGTAATGACACATTTCACAATGATTCCAATTTAATTACACATTCTGAGACCCAATCGCTTGTCACGTTGCAAACGCTGAAGATTTCAACATGAATTCCCTGACTACCAAAGCAGAGGTCGTTGTTTTAATAATGGGAGGCTATAAAAAAATTTTTTTCTTTCTTTCACCTCGAACTCGTTTCAGATTTTTTTATTCAGTTGTACTAATTGTGTTGCTCGTTCAATATTTAAACGCCGGCAAAGAATTTTCTTTAAATTCTACTTTAGAGTCCATAATATTTGAAATTTTAAATATTTAAATAATTTCAGTTACGTTGGTTATACTTCTTGTACAAGAAATCTAAAATTTTTATTTACATAACTCTGTTGTTGCAGACAAGAAAGAATTCTACTTCTTAAATTATTACAAGCAAAATTATCAAGAGAAAGCTAACCCGATAATTTTATATTAAATATTAAGGAAATAAATGAGAAAGTGTGGAAAATTATTTCGTGTCATTTAGTTTATTGGTTTATTTTTGTAGTATCGTATGCAAATGAGATAGACAATTATAAATATAGAACAACTGGTGAACATAAGGGCATTGTTTAGCAAACTCGTTTGCGAAACGTAACGCGAAGAACTGTGCTTCGACTGCTACTACACAGAGAGATATACCAAACATAATAATGGCGTCGGCGATAGGATTGTTAAATTCGCTGGACGACAAGGAACGTACAGAAACATAAGAAATTTTGCTGCATTTGCAAGTGTGAAAAATTAAGAGACACAAAGACCGACGGAGGATACCAACGCAGGAGATCGACAGAGATAACAGATTTATTTCTTGCTACCGCTGGGTGCGAAGCTGTGAAGAAAATCTCGACAATGTGTTACCAGAGCGAATTGTAAGAAATGACATTAGAAGAAATTGTTAAAATTATAAAAAAGAACATAAGACTAAACAAAAGATTCCGGAAGAACCAAGTTTTTAGAGACAAGACAAGCACCCAATGAGTCCATTATACAATACTTATGTAGATTGAAAGAACGAGCCAAGTATTGTGAATTTGCACAGAAAATGACTATAGAAGATTAATTAATTCTTTCTCAAAATAAATGAAGGCTTGCTATACCAAAACCGCAAACGAAAAATACTAGAATATCTACAGAGTAGTAGCATGAGTTTGGATGATAGCGTCGAGTTTTTACAAAAGTTAGAGTTGATTAGAGAATTTAATCAATCAACAGAAGAATTCGAGACGTACTGGACGAGCCTGACGAAATCCATAATTAAATGTAGATATTTGGAAAAGAATCACGAAAGAGACAAGTACAAACGTCTAGATCTATGAAAAATATCTACACATTGCAAAAAAGGAGATAATTTTCAGAACGTATGCAAATCCGAAAATATAAAGAATAGAAAAGGTAAAACAAAAAAACCCTCTGAAGAAGAAGCTGAAATATTTACAATGAATATGCAATAAAATAGTAGAGAAAAAATAAGGATAAATGGCCAAATATTTAACATGCAAATTGATACAGGCAGTGAAGTCATGTTGATATCAAAAGATTTCTGGATAAAATTAGGACGACCTACATTTAAAAAAGCAACATCCAATTAAAGCAGTTTGACAGGATGACTATAAAAATAATGGGTACATTTAAAGGCAATTTTTAAATCACAAAACGTTTTGAAGAAATTCCCATTAAAGGTGTAGAATGCGAAAAAGATCACGGATTACTAAGAATTGATGTAGATACAGCAAGACTAGTCAATTCTTTGGAAGCATAGAACCGTATTTACCAAAAATACTCCTTAGTTACATATCCATTCTACATGCGGGAAAAAAAACGAGCCCTTCGGCATTAATGGGAAGACAAACCAGAGTCCCTATAACTATGTCCTTTGCAATGAAAGAAAAGGTATGGTATAGAAAGAATAAAGAGGCCGATCCAGAAGAAGCAAATTTCCTGATACAAAAAGAACACAACACGGCTATACTTGAGAAAGTGGGACAGTATATACTGACATATGCAGATCAATTCCGAAGCGAAAACGAACCGAATGACGTGGAAATGGAAGATCAAAAAACAAGACAGACAGTCACAAAAGTGGAACAGAGCAGGAAATGGAAGAAAGTGAAAATGAAAAGAAAGACGAGAGTGAAGAAGAAAATGAAGAGAGACCGAGATTACCATTAAAGAGAAAACAAGGAAGACATAAGGAAGTACAGCACAGTACGAGAATAATTAGGAACAGTAAAAGAAAAAACAAAGGGATACGACCTCTCCGATTCAGGGAGGTGTAGTATCGTATGCAAAAGAGATAGACAATTATAAATAGAGAACAACTGGTGAACATAAGAGACTTGCTTAGCAAACCCGTTTGCTAAGCCTAACGTAGAGAACTGTACTTCGACTGCTACTACACCGACAGATATACCAAATATAACAATTGTATTTTATGGCTTATCAATACATCAGTGGGTTATTTAATGCCGACAAGATTTTTAGGATTGGTTTGTATGAATGGAATATGTATTCCTTGTAAGAAACCAGTTTGTAGATGAGATTTATTGACGCATTTTTATCTAAGGAGGATTTTTGTCGCGAGTCAAATGTATTTTTGTTAATATTTTTTTCAAAAATGTATTGCTGATAATTTTCTTTTCAAAATATATTGCCAGAATGTTTACTATAAAATGTTATATTTATACTTTCATAGCGTTTTGACGCCAGTTTGTGGGGGTAGCTATTTGCCCATAGTTGGGACCCTAACAGTTGCAACCACCCCGGCTCAAGGTGGACATGGGAACAACAACAATTAAGAACTGGTTCTACGTTCCTCAAAAACCTCCCGATCCGGCCTTGCTGCCCGATATAAACTATCGTAATCGCCTGAACAGTTTCGTCCTTTAAGACACCATCGGACGAAAGTGATGTTTCTGTTGATGTAATTACACATGCGCACGAAGGGGATGGGACTCAATTATTTTCAACTTTTAATTTATTTTTTAAAAATATGTGTTTGGGTATATAGTCTAGCCAGTTTCATTTAGGTTTGGTTTACGGCATATCAACACCTCAATGGTTTAAGATTTTCATTACTGGTAATTTCTGCCATTTCTATGTCCCAATGTCTACAGTTACTAATTACTACTAGTTTATAGAACTTATTGCTATAGTCTGTAATTTGGTAGTTATTGTTACATTTGCTAATTAATAGCAATTCTTGGTACTAACTATGAAGGTTAATAATTAGTAATACTTCTAGTTCCTAATTACTAATGTTACAAACTTTTAACTATTCTTGATAGTAATTTCTGCATCTACTAATTAATAACTGTTCTTGATGCTAATTGCTACACTAAATAGTTATTGTTCTCGAATTTATTTGCAACAGTCACTAATTAGTAATTGTTTTTGTTTTCATTCATCATATTACTAATGTCTAACAGTTCTTGGTTGCAATTGTTACATTACTAACCAGTAACACTACTTGGTACTAATTGTTGCAATCTTTGATATTAATTTGCTAACTGCCATGGTGGAGTAATGGATAGCAGATAGGATTATGGAACTGGAGAGCAGAGTTCGAATTCTATTTGAATCCATTACATTCGCTTATGTACTAATACCGTTGGGAAAGGTATGAATCCTCTTCTCCAGCTCTGGGTAAATAGCAGGACAGACCGGGTTCTGTAGCCTGAGATGGGAACTGGTCTACCGCAGAAAGAAATGGCAACCTACTGCGGGAAAAAATCTGCCTTGTCAGTCATGTATCGAAAGATACATGTTCATCTTAGTGTGTATCACGCATGGCACTGAATTAGTTCTGAGTTTTATAGTTACTAATGTTGTAAAAGTTTATGTTTTAGTTACCATAGTTACTAATAAGTAAAAATTCTTGAACTGAATTATTAAAATATCTGATTCTAAGTGCTTCTCTTATTAATTCATAAGGGTTTTTGGTTACAGTTATAAATTAGTAACAGTTCTTAGTACTAATTGCTGAAGTTAAGTGCTGCTTGTAGCCTTTGATTGTTCACAGACTTCCACTAGCCAAAAATTCTTAGTCCCACCATTGGTTTCCTTGGTTTCAAATTTGGTCTTGAAAAGTTGCATTACACCTGCAATATAAAAAGTATTTAGCATATGAAACTCTCGATGTCAGAAATCATACTGATTTTTGTCTGTTTTATTTTTTCTAGGCAGTGAGGATGAAAGAAGAGTTGTAAGATTTGTGAATCAGTTTAGTTCTCGAGCCGAAGATGACATCTATGATTTGGATGTTGTCAAAGATGTGGAATTTGAATTTGAACCCCCAACAAAAGCAGAAGTTGGAAAGGGCTTTGAAATAAAACTGAAGATGAAATCTCTGTCTGACTCAGTCAGGAAGATTGCTGTCAATGTAACACTGATGTCATCTTTCTATACTGGAATCGCAAAACAGGAGATAAAAGCCAAAAAGCAAACAATTGAACTCAGGCTCAAGAAAGGTGAGTTAATAATTCATTGTTTTTTTTTTGTACCTCAATAAATTCACTATATAGTACATGAAAAGACATACTGACAAAAAAAAGGACATAATACTGAAAACATTTTTATTAATAATTTTTGCTTCTAAAATGACAAAATTTCTTACTTGACTTAAAAATTCTTACATGTGTTTTTCCTGTCTTAATTATAATATAAAGCAGGGTTTATACTTTTGAGAAAAGTTTTAGAATGATTGATTGGTTCAAAAAAGATGGGATCGGCATTCTGTCTCTGAAATGGTCATCTCTCGATTTTTATTCCAGGAAAAACTAGGAAAGGAACAAAAGGAATGTGTAAATGGGTTAAATCGTAGGACTTGTATCTGGAAAAATCATTGTTATGATAAAAAATGTTAATGCAATATTCACTTACAAAAGAAAACAAAAAGTGTTAGGATGAAGTCATGGTCTATATGCAAAATAAATAAAACGACTGTCCAACAAACAGAATTTATAATATTTGCAATAGAAAGAAAGAGGGGCAAAAATTAAATGCTATCAGGCAAGCAAGCAAACAATATAAGTAAAGCAAATTCACAGGTAAGAAATTTACAAACCACGAATTAGTATTTATCTCATTCTATGCATTCTTTTGACTGTCGACACTCAGCGTCCATTTTTATATTTACATACGCTTTATCCCTAACACGGATCACTTTTACCCATAAATATAGCATAGCTTTAAAATTATATTTTATCATATATATATATATATATATATATATATATATATATATATATATATGTGTGTGTGTGTGTGTGTGTGTGTGTGTGTGTGTGTGTGTGGTTTTGGATTTGGTCGAGATCAAAACAAGCACATAAAATGCGCGTAACATCACGACCTAACATGCGCAAGTAAAATGCGTGGTCGTCTATAACGATTTTTACGAGCGCGTCAATAACGGCAAACGCGTTCAGGAAACTTTCCTTACAGATAGAAGCTGCAACGAGGAACAATCGTTTATTTATTTCATTACAAGAATTTACAAATAGGAACGATCAATTACTTTATCTTCATACCCTGCCTGGTGGCAAACGCTGCTGGTGGCGTCAGGGGTGGCGGTCCCGCCATAGCCACCGAAACCGTGATATCACCCCTGGTCGGCGGCTGATGAAGACAGGGTATCGCACGTGTTAATACACGTTGTATGTTAAAATATATATATATATAAACATTAATTAAAAGGTATTTGAACAAGAAATAAATTTAAAAAAAAACGGAATAAACTATATTTTCAAAAACTTTTGAAAACGCCAGAATATTCCCGAAATTTTACCTAAATATAATTCTTCACTGTCGCCGGATATTACGTCATCTTTTGACACTCCGAGGCGAAAGAGAAAGAAAGAAAAAAGAAAAGAAATAATGAGAGAGTGTGAGGAGACAAGAAAATTGTGAAAAGAGTAAGTAACCACGAAATTCTACACATGTGCACTTCCACACACGTCGAGGTGTACACACACATGCATAGTTAATCGCATACACCACACACACACGCCTGACGATTGCATCTAGCATGAAACAGACTGTCGCCTCTAAGTGTTGACTTCTATGTTCACTTCTCTCTCTCTCTCTCTCTCTCTCTATATATATATATATATATATATATATATATGAATATTATGAAACATAAATCTATGCAAGATATATTTAAGGATTACAAGCATTTTTGGAAAATTATTGATGAATAATTGAAACAAGGATACTCATGTCGAAGGTCTGTAGTATTGCGAAGTGGTAACAATACTCGAAGAATTCTAATGTCTCTTTCGCAACAAGAACTATGTCTCTTCATGCAACAATTAAATTCCTGCAAAACATTCTAAATGTTTCCTTTTCTTTAATTAACCTTTTCATGGTGTCAAATTCTCGATATTAAAACCAAACAGGAATGTACATACTATTGAGATTATTTTTTTATTTTTTTTTTGTTCTGTACAACAATGTTCACTTTGTACAAGGCCGGGGGCCACTCGAGGTAGAGGGTTACAGAGTAAGAAGCAGAGTTTATGGTGATATGTAGGGAAGATAGCAGTTAACCGTAGACTTGAACAGGTTAAGATTGTAGTGATCGGGAAATCACCATGTTGGGAGTTATTTCCACAGCGCGCAAGTTCACAGGAATAAGCTGCTAGAGTGGAACTTAGTTCTCACTGGGTGAATACGAACTACATGGCAGTGGTTCGCGTAGCATGACAGGTCTTAGCCGTGAAGGTTAGAACTGGTGGAACTAAGGAATGTAGTTCGTTTGAGCACTTTCTATAGAAATACCGATAGGGCAGTGAGAGGCTTGCTACGTTTCCTCTGTGAGAAGGCGATTCCTTTCCGTCTGACGGTTTTTGGCTTTGAAGATGTTCATTTTTAGACTTTACTGCTGGTTATTATATCTCCTCACCATTGGAATACGAAGGTAATGAAGATGGTTCGCTACAATATGATGGGATGGCGGTCCTTATCCCCGTGATATAGTGGAACTACAGAATGTGATTTGTTTTAGCATTTTCCATAGAAATAGTGACAGAGCAGCTAGAGGCCTGAAATGTTTCATCTGTGAGAAACCGGTTGGAATGGTAGAAAATAATTATTCACTCACAAGAACGTGGAGACGCTTTTGGACTCTATCGAAACTGGCAGGTGAAGTCTGGGCAGATTGAAAGAAAATGGGGAAAAATTGTTCTCACCCGACCTGTTCAACCTATACAGCAAGGCAATCCTGAGAGAATTGGAAACCCTCGCGGGATTTAGCATTGGCCACCACAATCTTAACAACACAAGATACGCAGATGACACAGTACTTTTAGCAGACTTGGAAATGAAATTAAAAATCTCTTACAGAAGATAACGACGGAGGGCGAGAAGAGCTAAGCATAAACTACAAGAAGACGGAATGCATGGTTGCCAGTCAGAGGATGAACCCGAAATACAATCTGAAGGCCGGGAACACTAGAAACAAGCAGACGCGGAAGTTTAAATACCTGGGAAACGTCTTGACAGAAGACGGTAAGTGCGACACTGAGCTCCGTAGACATATTGGGATGGCCAAGGACACATTCCAAAAGCTGGGCAGAGTACAGCGAGACAGGAGGTTTTCTTTGGTAACAAAGAAAAGAATACTGAACTGTTACATGACATCTGTCCTTCTTTATGGCAGCAAATGTTGGATGATTTCCTCAAAGATGAAGAAGAGACTCGAGGCGACTGAGATGTGGTTCTACAGAAGGATGTTAAGGATATCATGGACCGAGCGTGTGAGCAACGATGAGGTCTTAGAGAGGTTGCAAACAAGGAGCATGAGAAATGCTTTTAAATGTTCATCAGTCAACCTCGGTACATGTGCTGACTGAACATACTTTAGATTTTCTAATAAGTTCAGGCAAAATATATGACATAATTCGCTGAAGTCATCCTGTTTATATACGGCACTCTTCTCTTTGGTAACTAAGAAAAGTATACTGAGCTGTTATGTGATATCAGTCCGTCTGCTGTCCCTGGCAGCAAATGTTGGACGATTTCCTCAAAGATGAAGAAGAGACTCGAGGTGACATAGATGTGTTTCTACAGAATGATGTTAAGGATATCATGGACCGAGCGTGTGAGCAACGATGAGGTCTTAGAGAGGATGCAATCAAGGAGTACGCTTATACTTAATATCAGGAAGAGGCAGATGAAGTTTTAGGGACACATAATGAGGAAAGAGGGCCTGGAGAATCTGATACTCACGGAACGAATAGAGGGAAAGAGAGACAAGTGAAAATAACGTGTGACATACCTGGCGCACTTAAGCAAGTGGATGACAGAACGTGGTCTGGAGGAGGAAGCAGAGGGAAGGAACTTATTCAGAGCTGCAAGGGATAGAGGGAGGTGGAGAGCCATGATCGCCTACGTCCTGAAAGGACATGGCGCATAAAAAGAAAAAAAAAGAAAGTTGTCCGGAATATCTAGTTATGCTGACAATAGAATAGAGCTATTATAATTATGTCTTGAATATCATCCGGTTTACTTGATTGACGTAGTCGTCCAATACTTTTAGAAATTTATTTAACTTCAAATTTGAAAGGAGATAATTTTATAGAAGCTAATTCTGTTTTATTTGAAGAACCGTTGGGTTAAACTGTCCTCTCATTGCTCTCCCCTTCTCCTTCCCCAGAGTTCAAGCTCAAATAATGATGCAGGGTGTGGCTGAAACGACGGCTCACCAGTTCTATCAGCTAGCGGTATCATCAGCTGGTTGGTTGGGCCACTGAATCTTCATCTGTCTGTGGATATTTTACGTTTAAAATATTTCGGTTCTAAAATAATATTCTGTCGGCGATCATTGATTAGCAACGCGTTCCTCTAAATCAAACACACCTGTAATGATTTCGATATTCATTAATGTTTTATAATTAAAGACTGGGTTTCTCCTATGGAGAAAGGATTTATAATCTAACGTAAAAGAACAAAACAACCATTACGACTTCCTTCTTTTGTATGGCATTGATAAGATGGGTGTTGTTGATTTTCGTCCTGTGAGGGGTATCTGGCGGCAAATTGTCAAACTCCAAAACTCCCAGGCTAAAATATTTCCGCGGTAGTTAAAATGATTTTATTGGTGTTTTATTAAAGTGTTTGGTGTCCGATCTCCTTCCAGTGCATGTGCATTCGCATCAGCGTAAACATCACGCTAGCCTGATGAAGTTCTAAAGGACAAAATGCGTCGCACGAAAACATTTTACACTTTGTTATAGATTTTCTCTATTTTTGTTCTTGGTATATAAAAAATATATTGTTTTCCTATATATATATATATATATATATATATATATATATATATATATATATATATATATAAGGTGACCCAAAAAACGGGAATTTTTTAAGTGCGTATTGCCAGACATGAGCAAGTGGCAACACTGCGAGACAGTGACCTTGAGCAAGTAAACATTTCGCCATTTTAGTAACGAGAATCAAATTCACAGTATCCCAGCTGAGATGTTGCAGCAGTCAATGAGGAATCTCAACAGCAGATTTCAAGAATGCATTCGTACAGGAGGACGCCATCTACAGGACGTAATTTTAAAATTGATGAAAATTCCATCATTGTTTCTTAAATGGCATGTTTTAAGGTTTCAATTACTATGAATTAAATATTTTTCTTCAATCAATCTTGGTTTTATTGGATTGTTAAAAAGTTCCCGTTTTTTTTGGGGTCACCCTATATATATATATATATATATATATATATATATATATATATATATGGTAAAGCAATATAATTATATATATATATATATAAATATATATATATATATATATAGGTGTATGTGTGTTTTGAATATACTGAGGTCAACATTGAGCGGCGACAGTCTGTTTCATGGTTGAACTCAATCTTCAGTGTTCATTTTTATATTTACATACGCTCCAGGGAAGGTACAGTGTAACCCGGATATAAGAGAAACCCGGATATAAGAGATATTTTATCTGGTCCCAAATTAGAGCCATACTTACCTAAACAAAATAGACAAAACCCGGATATAAGAGAAACCCGGATATAAGAGACTTAATATCCAGTCCCGACAACTCTCTTATATCCGGTTTACACTGTATCCCCTATTGGGGTTCCACCTACAGGCAAATAGTGAACCACAAAACAAAACTAAATCACGAAATGTATGAAAATATATATATTTTATAGTAAAAATACCAGTAGTACATTTTTACATAAAAAATTACCAAGAATACCTATTTATAAAAAAAATAACCAACAATACATATTTAAAACAAAATGTTCAACAATACATTTTATCTGTAGTTGAAGGCATACAATTGCGGTTCAAAACATATATAGCCCATAGATAACCCATAGAGATGTCGATATGCCGCTAAACAAAATCAACCAAACAACCATCATGAAAGAACTCTTTCATGATATTAATCCATACGATATCCTAAAATTTATTAATGAAATCAAACTGGATTCCAAAATATAACTTGAACGAAACTACAACATATATTACCACCTGTAGTAATTATGTCCCGACAAACATGAACATGTGTTCAAAAGCTGAGTATTATCTACCACCATGTACTGAATTGTGGAGACAGAAAAACATTTATCATATTTTTATTACGTCAAAGCTCCCAAGAAAATGAAATGTCGGCATTAAATGACCCATAAGGAGTTGATGTGCCGTTAAACTAACAAATCAAATCAGTCATTATGCAATGAATTTCAAAGTTAAATTATATGATACATTAGATACGACAATCTTGTATGTGTTATGTGATGCTGATAGTATATAGCCGATTACTATCTATCGTATAGTTGAGATATCAGCCACCACTCATCTGGTTTTCCCACAAGGATTTCCTGAAGACCAATCCTGTAGGACCAATCTACAAAGTCTGTCAAGAACCTAAATGGAATCTAACAAACATACTAAGCACTTCCTGATACTAAACATTTTTTTAATCTAGTGACCGGTAAGGTCATAGGGGCACCATGTTTATTGCAGCCACATTAGAAGAGGTGTTTCTTGGGCAAGATAGCCTGACGGAGCCCAACCCACTCCAGGCCGGTTTAGAATAGAGAGTTTTTCCTTCTCCTAGACCTGTGGTCACTTAAGGTTATAGAACCCTGCTGCTTTTAGAATAAGATTCTTACCTTTTCCCAATATTAGTAAATGAATGTAATGGATCCGACTGGAATTCGAACTCGGCTCTCTGATTCTTCAATCCGAGCCGCTATCCATTATATTGCCTCCTTACCCATAAATATATCATGCCTTAAAAAACTATATTTTTATCTATCTCTTTCTTACACACACACATTATATATATATATATATATATATATATATATATATATATATATATATATATATATATATATATATATCGATCTAATAAATGCCTGTCTGATTAGAAGAGAATATAATTCACTAAGAAGCTCGAACAGGGCTCGTATACAATACCACAGATCTTCGAATAAGGAATAGCTGCTCAATGCGGTAAACGGACTAACAGAGAGAGAAAAAAAGGAGATCTCGTATGAGAATTTTAAATATCTCAGAGTTTAACGGCTTCAATTCATCTTCTTTCCATTCTGTGTACCCTCAAGACGTAGGCGATCATGGCTCTCCACAACTTCCTGTCCTTTGTAGCTCTTAGTAAACTTTGTTTTTTCTGTTATTTCTCTTAAGCCCTGTTCCGCCATCCGTTTTCACAATCTCATTAAGTATGTTATATGTTGTTTTATTTTGTTCTTCGTGCCCGTGAGTGTCTGATTTTCCAAGCCATCCTTCCTCATTATATAACCCAGAAATCTCAACTGTTTCTTTCTGATATGAAGTATTAGTATTTTTGTCTCCATTTTCCCCCAAACTTTGTCGTTGTTCACATGTTCGGCCCACGATATTCTCAGCATCCTTCTCTAGAAGCAGATTTCTCTGCATGAGGACAGATATCACATAGCAGTTTAGTACTCTTTTCCTTGTTTCAAGCGAAATTTTCCTTCTTCTTAGTATTCTGCTTAGTTTTTGGAATGTTTACTTGGCTATCCCAATACGCCTACGAATTTCTGTGTCACACTTTCCGTCCTCTGTTAAAACACTTCCCAGATATTTAAATTTACATATTATGGTCAATTTGCAATTCACCACCCACGTGAAATTCCATTTTTAATTTGTTGGCTTTCTTAATTACTGAATAAATTTCCTTATTTCTTTCATTTTTTTATACATATTTGATATCATCCAGTCTTCTGTCATTTTCAGGTATCTTTGAAGATCGATTGTTTCAGTTTTGTACGACAGTTCTAGTTGAAATAATCCTCTGCCTCCTTCGGATCTAAGCACATAAAGATGATCAATATCAACCTTAGGATAATGCATGCGATGGCAAGTGAGAAGCTTTCTTGTTTTGACATCCATTCGCTCAATGTCAGCTATGGCCCAATTATGGACAAAGTGCTTTTAGAATGCATCTTTGGCCATCCCAATACGTCTTCGGATCACAGTGTCACACTTTCCGTCCTCTGTTAAAACACTTCCCAGATATTTATATTTGCACACTAGTTTGATTCTGGCATCTTCGATTTGCATTTCACACTTTGAGGTCATCTTTTGCTAACAACCATTCATTCTTGCGTTTGATGTTTAATCTTTTATTCTCGCTTTCCTTCACTGTGGGATTTTTGTAGTTTTCTTTCTGTGCATGCTATCAACACTGGTTCGTTTTCATATCTTATGTTGTTAGGATTTTGGCTGTCAATAATGAAATCTTGTAGGCCATCTAGTTCACCCAGAATCGCCTCGTTGTACAGGTTGAATAATTCCTGTGAGAAGACTCATTCTTTTCGATTTTTTGTATATCTGCTGAACGTATTTTCTGTCTGTATGGTGACGATTTGCTGCCTGTATAGATTATTGATTATTCTAATATCTATTCCCAAGTATATCAAAGGTAAATGAACAGTTCCAGCAGATCTTTGCTGTCTACAAAATCGAACGCATTTGCATAATCTATAAAACACAGGTACACGTCCGTCTGCATTTGTATTGCTCTTTCTGATAACATTCTGAGCATGAATGTCGTGTTCCTTGTAACGGTGTCTTTGCCGAACCCACACTGTTCTTATCCTATTTCTGGTCTAATTCAATTGCGCGCTCTGTTCATCAGAATTCGGATGATGAGTTTCGTTATGTGGCTCATTAGGCTGATTATCCGATAGCGTTCACATTGGTTCCCTCCTGACTTCCGAAAATAGATTTACTTAAGTCTGCCGATATATCACCACTGTTGTTGATACTGAACAGTTCCAGCAGATCTTTGTGGTGCACTTTATCGAACGCTAAGCAGAGTAATAAGAAATACAAAAATTTCGTTAGAAACAAAGAAAAGAGTACCAAACTGCTATGTGATATCTGTCCTGCAGTTGACGTTATTCCTTCCTTCTGGCTTTCCTTCACTAATTTCTGTCTGAGTTTTTGTTGCTTTATTTCTATGTCCCCTATCAACGCTTTGCATACCTTCAATACGGAAAGCGAAAAACACTTTTTGGCTGTAGCCTCTGATAAGGATATTTATTACTACTTCTTCTTGCACACACGATTTTACCTCATTCTGATTTGAAGACGCCTGCTATAAACAGATCAATCGCGTAGTTTGAATAGTTTTTCTACTTTATCTACATACCATAGATACCATTCTACACCCTTAACTCAGTTATGTGCTATGCGTGATACAAGCGTAGGCGATCATGTATCTTTCTATACATGACTGACGAGGAAGATTTTTCACGCAGTAGGTTGCCATTTCTTTCTGTGGTAGACCAGTTTCCATCCAAGGCTATAGACCCCGGTCTGTCCTACTATTTAACCATAGCTGGGGGGAGAAGAGGATTCATACCTTTCCCTAGGGTATTAGCACGTAAGTGAATATAATGAATTCGACTGGAAAGTCAGTCAGTCAGTTATGTTCCATGCGTGATACATGCTTAGGCGATCATGTATCTTTCGATAGAGGAAAGAGGAGAATTTGATGAGTCATGATCTCCTACGTTCTGAAGGGTCGCCGTACATAGAAGAAGAAGAAGAAGAAGAAGAAGAAGAAGAAGAAGAAGAAGAAGAAGAAGAAGAAGGACCACAACAACAACAACAACAAGTTTGATTAAGCTTCATAATTTTAATATTCAATGGATTTGTGTATCAAAAACTATATATACGCCACATTTTTATTTATTTATATTTATATTTTCACCCAGCCACTAAGGGACTGGTTCCTAATTAATTTTCATTTCTGTCTATATCTCTGAGATGAGCTATCATGATTATTTGCACTATTTACATTATTCAAACCGTTATCCTCATCTTCATGGCCATATTAATCACAACGTTTCGGCCGTTGTACACTCCGGCCTTCTTCAGGTGATTGGAATTTCGAACCGGACCCCTTATTTCGTTCACCGGGGTAGATTGTTCTAGTTCCACTTGCCATATTTCTTCTGGGTGTCTCAGTTGTTTCCTACTAACCCTCCAAGTTAAGGTAAAACTGCAAGAACTTCTTAAAGCAGTAACACAAGGTAAATAGAAAAATCAGGCATAGCTGATCACATATGGCGGAAAAAGGGACATCACTGCCCCTTGTGGAATGAGGTTGAAATAATAGACAGAGAGCATCAATGGGAAATACGAAAACATAAGGAATCAGCACATATGATAGGCCTCAAAAATCTCCTGAGCCGACCAAGGATAGAAATGAATAAAATATTGGAACCAGTGATAAGGAGTGCCAGAGAAAAGCGATAATGACAACAAAAGTTACAATATGATCTCTGATAAATATATTGTTATGGGAACCTACCTATAACGATAATGGACTCTGAGAGAGAGAGAGAGAGAGGGAGAGAGAGAGAGAGGAAGAACGAGCCGAGACGCAGTCTCTGACTGTGCGCGACTCCTGTAGAACTCTCTGCTTTGGCAGAGAGGAACCCGGACGAGGCTTTGCCGAAGGGCAAAGTTTCGTCCGGGGTGGTAGACAAGCTCTGAACCCGTTTATACGGGTTCTTAAGGGAGTAATTTTGGCCGAGCTTACGGGCTCGGAGAAACCCACGTTAAACTCGGCCTTGTGCCACATACTTTCCTCGTGGGGGGACTGTTAAATATCGGAATGAGTTGAGACCTAACGCGTCAAGACATATTAGTTCACTCTAAACCAGACTGATAGTTAATACTAACATCTTCAACTTATTGTATTATATTTCTGTTGTAATATATCTTTGTTCTATACTACTCTTGTGTTCGTGTTGTTCTTTCTTGGTTCTACCTTGGACCATAACCGTGGTGCGAGGATATTGGACCATAACATATATGAAATGATAACAGCAGAAAATTGCAATATGAGCACTGGTAAAATATGATTGCTGAAGACATTAGTACAGTATTTACATTAGTCGGACTATTGTCCTCATCTTTGTCGCCATATTTGTCACAACGTTTCGGCCGTTGTACGCTCCGGCCTTCTTCAGGTGGTTGGAATTTCGAACCGAAGCCTTTATTTCGATCAATGGGGTAGACTGTCACGGACACATGGCACGGTGGATAAAGGCGTTGGTTAGATCCAGTGACAGACACAAATAGTGTGAGTTCAATACCCGGTTCAGGTAGTGGAGAACTTTCAGAGGGAAAATTACCAGGAGATAACTGATAACTGACATCCATTAAACATGGCTCGTGGAACTAGAACAGTCTACCCCAGTGATCGAAATAAAGGCTTCGGTTCGAAATTCCAACCACTTGAAGAAGGCCGGAGCGTACAACGGCCGAAACGTTGTGACAAAAATGGCGACAAAGATGAGGACAATAGTCCGACTAATGTAAATACTGTACATAATACCTCATCTCAGAAATATAGACAGAATCTGAAGACATTAGGTTTATAATACCCATAAATTCATATATATAGCACAGTGGATAAAGGTGTTAGTTAGATCCAGTGACAGGACCCAAGAGTGTGGGTGGAGAACTTGGAGAGGGGAATTAGCAGGAGACAACTGATAACTGACATCCATTAAACATGGAACGTGAAAGTTCTGGTAAAAAAAATGTAATAAAAATATAAAAATTGCAATATGAGCACTGGTAAAAAAAAATGATTGCTGAAACATTAGGTTTATGAGTGCCAATCATTCATACACGGATGTCCCCAATGACATAAGTCCCAGCGGATAAAGACGTTGATTAGATCCAGTGACTTCACCCAAAGTGTTGTGAGTTCATACCACGCCACAGCAGTGGTGAACCAAGGGTTGAGTTAAAAGGAAACTGAGACAACCGGAAGATGCATGATACGGGGACGAAATAAAAGATTCTGTTCAAAATTCCAATCGCCTGAAGAAGGCCGGAGAGTACAACGGCCGAAACGTTGTGAATATGGCAATGGAGATGAGGATAACGATCCGAATAATGTAAATAATGTAAATAATTAAAAAACCTCATCTCAGTTATACAGAGAGATCTCGAAGAAGGCCGGGGCATACAACGGCCGAAACGTCGTGAATATGGCAATAAAGTTGAGGACAACAATCCGAATAATGTTAATAATGCAATTTTCATTTATTAAATATTTCAATCTATTTATATTTATAGAGGTGATGCGTTATTCTTTTCTGAATTTGAACATACCTATGTAATATTAATTACACTGTCACCCTCTGGTAATGTGAAATGACTTGATACCATTTTTCCTGATAAATATACAATTTTGGAATTCATTTTACCTTAGTTGCTAATAGCTGAGATGCGATCGGGCCTTAGAAATGGTTTTCCAGCGATCTACAATATTTTTTTTACTGGATAACGAAATTAAATCAAATCCATTAAAACAAAGATTCCACTAAGATATTTTAGCTTTAATTACATCAAGTCGAGATAGTGGAAATACATCACATATTTTTCATGTTAAGCAATTTTATTTACTATTTTTAACCCATAAAAATTACACGGTTTTCCTATTTGAATTTTCTGATAAATCTTAATTCTTCAGTTAATGATTGAATAAGCTTCTTTTTTTTTTTAAAGCTTATCACCCCAAGCAAGGCTGGGAGCCACTAGCACGCAAGGGGCTACAGAAGGTTTGGAGGAAGAGCAGATAGGAGTGGTAAAGGAGAGGATGTGGAGAAAGATAGTGTTTCGATCAAGGCAAGGGGGTTACAGAAGATTTGGAGCGAGAGCAGATAGGAATGAAAGGTGAAAGGATGTGGAGAAGGGAAGTGGATAGATCAAGGCAACTGGAGATGTCGATTGACATTACACTTAAATAGTTGGAGATTATATCGGTCAGGGAAACAGGAATAAGGATGGGAGTTCCACAGGCGAGAAGTGCGAGACATGAAGCTATTGGAGTAGAAGAGACGTCTACATCTAACAGTTTCAACGGTGAAGGGGTGGGAACGGGATGCCAGCCTCGTAGGACGTTTAAATTCATGAGGCCTGGGAACCAGCGAAAGCAGCTCATAGGAGCAATTACCTCATGGCGAGTTCTACAACAATAAAAATATATGTAGAAATTTCCCCATCACATCGTTATTTACTTGAGCAACTTTAACAAAATATTGCTATAACAATCATAAATATGAATGTCGGTCATTATTTTAAGAAGTAAGGGGGTACAAATGAAAAGATATTAAATTGACAACTTTTTAAAAAAATTTCATTGAAACAGACGTTAAACACTTTCTTTCTGTCTTCCCTTCTTTCTTTCTTTTATTTTCTCACTGAAACTAAGTAGCGTGTGTTTTTTTTGTTTTCCTACGCAATCAAAACGGAATAGTCGATATTTATGGCATGTCACGTTAAAAACGCTTCTATCTTCTCTTCTTTCTAACGAAAACCCCGTTTTACGAACATTTCTCTTAATAATAAGTTTAAAATAATTCAGCAAACGATGTTTTTATTTACGGTAACTGGATTTTTTGGTGACTGCCTTGCTCGGTTTCCGTTGTTCAGTACTGTGCGTTTTAAAAAAAAATAGCAATTTATCTCGGCCGCCATCGCTTCTCTGACTTTTCGAGGGTCGGCGAAGGTAAAAAAAAATAAGACCAAAAGCAGGGGGGGGGGCTTTCTCTCCAGGCAGTAACTTTCTCGATGGTGGGACCTAGGTTTATTGTCTGGTGCCTGAGGTGACCCCAAAAGGGGATGTACTGAGAGAGTTTGGTCAATTTTTGCATAGCATTGCCGGTAAACCACTTCAAGCTTCTACCTTGTGTTACCTTCGGTGGCAACGTGAGCGCGCTGAAAAATATAATCGACCTTTTGTCTCGTGTAGAATCTGTTTTTATCAGCTTAATCTGATTTCTCTTTTCACTTCTTTCTTTCTTTCTTTCATTCATTTGTTCATTCATTCTTTCTTTCTTTCATTTTCACAATGAAATCAAGTAGTGTCTATTTCCCCTCTCTCAACGTGATCAAAACGGAACAGTCCATTAGTTTGTACGACCGTTACTCCTTGCCAAAGCCTAAAAAATAATGGACTGTTCTGTTTTGATCACGTGGGGAGAAGGGAAAAAGACACTACTTGATTTCAGTGGGAAAATGAAAGAAAAAAAGAAAGATAGAAAGAAGTGAAGAGAAAAATCAGATTAAGCTGATGAGAACAGATACTACACGAGACAAAAGGCCGGTTGTATTTTTCAGAAAAAACATGCCTTTGTCAATTGATTTAATATGAACATTGTTTTATTTAGATTTTAGAAGCATTTTACAAAATAATTTTAGTACACACAACATTTATGTTTTCATTTCTCCCGGCAAAAAAGTGGCCTGTTTCCTAATAAATTTTATTTCTACAGATGATTTATTATCGTTTGTATGTTAAATATAAAGAAATCCTGTTACATTCGGAAAACCGCATTATTGTTGCCTGCTATGAAGAACTAAACAAAAATTTGAAAACTTGTTAAAACATTCTAAAACAGATGCAGTGGAAAATAATATTTATGTAATACAATCTAAATGACACCTGCAAAGGCTTTAGATATCAAAATATTAACACATCATAAAAATAGTATTTCACTTCAAATGAATTTACAAAACCACGCCTTCTGAACATAATATAAACATTTCTGGGGCATACAATAGATTGACTTAAAACTAGCTTGATAAAACCGCCACTTCTTCGTTAAAGTTTCTGTTCTCGCATTTCCCACATATGATAGGTCCTGATCTGGCATCTCGTCTACAGTCACTTTCTCACCGACGGGCTGTGGCTTCCATTTTAATGGCAACTGCTCTGATGAGCTACTTTCACTGGTACCGAAACTGCATGAATTTAAGCCTGCTACTAGTTTAGCATGTCGGTCCCTGATAACTATAATCTTCAAATATAATGTCAATCGACATCTTCTGATGCCTTGATCCTGATCCCCGTGCCTTCACTACACCCTTTCCTCAAGCACCCCTCTTTACTCTTGCTCTCACTCTCTGTAACCCCTTGCTTGCTAGTGATACTCCAGCCTTGCTTGGAGTGATCAGTTACTTTCTCATAAACGTGATGTGGCTTCCCTCTGTCTTTTCTACAGATATATTCATGGCAACTGCTCTGATGAGCTACTTTCACTGGTACCCAAACTGCATGAATTTAAGCCTGCTTTCTAGTTCGGCATATCCCCCCCCTTTCACTGTCGAAACGGATAAATGTAGCCATCTTTTCTACTCCAACAGCTTCTTATCTCACCCTTCTCGTCTGTGGAACTCCCTTCCTACCACTTGCTTCCCTGATAGCTATAATATTCAAATGTAATGTCAATCGACATCTTCTGATGCCTTGATCTGGATTTCCGTCCTTCTCTTTATCCTCTCCTCAAACAACCCGCTTTACTCTTACTCTCACGCTCGGTAACCCGTGCTGTGCTAGTGGCACTCCCGCCTTGTCTGGGGTGAAATGCTTAAAAAGAAAATGTGAAATTCTGTTCCGATTTTTTGTTTCCCCCTGATAAACACACTATTCAAAAATTTAAATGCAACGTCAGTCGCCATCTTCTGTCTTCTGGGATCCTGTTGCATTTGACCTTTCCTCAATCATCCCCGGTTTTCTCATTCTTTTTCATTTTCACTCCCTGCAACCCCATGCGTTCTAATAACATCGTGTCAATGTTTGTGGTGAAACGGTTAAAAAAATGTTCAGGTCGACTTATACACGAGTATATACAGAAGTCTTATGAAAGGAATAACTTGCTAATTATGGTCCTGCGGAGAGGGGGTCTATTGTGCCATTGTAATTGTATATAGCTTTGTCTAAGGTCGGAAAAAATTTGAAATGCGGGAACAATTAAGGACATACTCTCACTGCTTAAAGGCGGTCTTCTAGGCGTAGATTAGATGTCGAAGTGCCGTATTACTAAGGGTGACGTAGTTATGGTAGAAGGTCAAAAGTATGGAGCACCCAGTGTGGTTCGAACTCACAACTCAGTCGTAACTGATCGACAGAGACAAGCTTGCAGACCATTACACAACGTCGAAGAGCCCCTTTACTAAACGTAGTTTAGTTGTGGCACAAGGCCGAACTTATATTGATCCCAGTGAGGATTGAACTCGCTACTTTGTTGTAAATGTTCGAACGACAAGCTTGCTGACTATAACACCACTTTGTAGTGCCGTTTCACTAAACGTAGCTTAGTTGTGGCACAAGGACGAAAGTATGGAGCATACAGTGTAGATCGACCGCATTACTTTGTTGTAACTGATCGAGAGTGATACGTTTGCTAACTATTACACCACGTCGAAGTGCCGTTTTCCTAAGCGTAACTTAATCGTAGTACAAGGCCAAAAGTATGGAGCACCTAGTAAGTAGGATAGTGATTATTTTTAGCTTTTGGAGCAGTGGAATATGATGGTTGTCTTTATATGTATTCGAACCAACCTCAGGATGACAAGATGTTACGCAATCAATATAGTCTTCTGTCCAACCATCTAATCGATATTTAATCTTTCGACTGAGAGAATTCTTCTATTTAAAAAGGAAAAGAAAATCGAAAGATTTGTCGGAGTTAGACTCCTCCTTAATTCTCTAATTGTCACTAGGGGTCACTCTCCATATACTATAGATACTTGGCGATTTCTCGCCTCGTTCTCTTTTTCACTTTGCATTTCAGCGGACACATTTACAAAATGTGATCTCTCACAAAATTCTGTGTTTTCGCCCACTTGTGGGAAAACGCCATGAAACACGCATACACGTACGAACGAACATTCACCAATATACTAACACTTTACGTTCACACACAAGCACAAATGTTGATGTCTTTGTCACTTGTAAAATTGTTGTTTAATACATATATTTGTCGACATATATAAATCTGTCTTGTTTGTTTTCCTTTCATCTTCGGTTGGACTAAATTTGAGTCCGCCATGTTCTTGAAGTTGGACCTTCTTCTAGCAGGAAATAAATGCATGTGTTTCTAATACAATAACACTCAAACCCACACGGTCCTCTACAGATTCTCCCGAGACGGATTTGAACCAGGACTTAAGAATAACACTATACTTTTATCACAGTACAGTCAACCGCTCTACCAACTGAGCTATCGCGAGCAATTAGGAAACGAGCTTTCAGTTTTGCTATATAAATCTCAATTCCCGTTACAACCAGTTAATAATTTTAAGCACATGTTGAGATCTTGCATCGAGTAACAACCGCAAATTATCAATATAAGGAAATTTTATCTCCTTTGTATGCAAATGAAAATTTAAGTATCTTAATTTGAACTAATTTAAAATCTAAATAGAAAAATTATGTCGACATAATCAGGTTTTTAAAAAAGATGTTAGAGTCTTTTTTAAGTTATTGAAAGTATTCCGATCCCTATTGCCTAGACTGAAGAACTTTGGAAAAACTCTGCGAGAGTGTGTAGGGGCAGTTTGACCAACACAAAGAAAATTTTCTTTGTAGTTGTTAACTGCTGTGGAACATAAGCATTCGTATAATAATTGTCTGTTGTATATAATAACAAATAACAATTAATAATTAGATACCTAAAATATTCAGTTAAAAATAAAAAAGGGTACGCTTCACTAACAAGGAAATATCTCTGACCGGAATAGACAACAAAGTCGCTAGACAGCACACGAGCATCGACGTCGCAAACAAAGTGAGTCCCTTCGATCGCGGCCACATCTACACCGAACGACAAGAAGTCATGAAGCAAGCAGACCTTCTTACACCGCTCCCTGAAGCCCTTCGCATTGAAGCATGCCAGCTTGATAGACAGATTTTAGAGACACTTTTATACAAACACTGCAGATAACAAGACGACCTCGAGGTTGGCTTTCTTACTACCGAATGTGGCACAATGTCGTTGATAGAAGATTCACTTTGGACGAGGAGTGCTAGGGCCGCCAACCCTAGCCTTACTATCACACCTCCCATTTCTGAGGCTGAATACCATGATACGTTCTTGAAACAGACCTAATTCTTCCACGAGTGTCAAGTGATACTCCGCTGTCCAGCGACATTTCACGGCCGAGGAGGACATTGTATCGGGAACTAGTGGAGGGGGTCGTGTCGGACCCATGCTGCGAGCATCTCAGCTTGTTGACGACAGAGATGAGTTCTTTCTGGTCCTGGGCGCCAGCGGCGAATTACTTCAGTAATCCTGTCAATTGCGATTGACCGGGAATGCGCTATCTCTCAGTGACGTGGGCTTCAAAGTGAGCTGACCTGATATTCCCGACGGTCATTTGTGTGACATTGGTTTGGAAGAAACGGCTGTGCATGCCTTCTAACACTATCCTTAGGTGCTCCTCTTCTGTGATCATGTCGGCGAGTTGACGGCTCATATCGATCCCGAACATCTTGTACACATTGATCTCTCATACTCGTGCGCTAATGTGTCGCCCATGTCTTCTGGGGTGAGACGGATGGTGTTTCTGACGCTGCTAGCCGTTGCAAGGATGGTAGTGTTGACGAAGCGGTTAGAAGGAATCTTACGACACGAACGTTAATGTGTTGCAGAAAAACAGCGTTGTTTATAAATTTAAATGTCTGCTGGGAGATTGTATCTCCAACAGAAAAATAATATTTATGTTGGCTGCACTACAACCACGTTGTCTCGGCGACTGTGTTTTCATTTGAATGATACGTCCAACATGTCTAAATATTTGCAACAGCATAACTGTCCACATTCGCAATTCAGAAAAATTCTTGTTGAAAATGCATCTATATATTTCTTGAAAGTAATAAACATAAACTAAAAATTCTCGAAGTTATTTATATTAAGAAAAGTGAAGCCAAACCTTAATTAAATTAATTATGAATACTGCACATATGTTTTAAAATGTTTACAGTAGATAGCTTAAAATATCGAGGTTTGCACTAATAGATTTAAGACTTGTTTCTTGAAAAACTCTCGACGACACCATACTTAGTTACCTTCCCTGAAGCGTTACTCAAGCCAATCACAATACGTAACTCAGCATTTTTCATTTCACAAGTAAAGAAAAATAAAACAAAAAAACTTTCAGAAGAACACAGCAATTTTCTCTTTGAAAATGATGAACACTATAATATTTCTCTTGAAATAAACAACACTCTGATGATGACTTTGTGCTCTGTCGAAAATACTCGGAATAGAATATGTATCAACACGGTAATTTTCTCTCTTCCTTTATTAATGACGCCAAAAATCTTGTCCGTAGATATAAAAGGATGCAATGAAAAATAAATAGACAAAACTTGTCTAAATTATTCAATGAAGCATGTCTCAATATAAACATTCTGCCAAAACATACGCAGTTTAATATATATATATATATATATATATATATATATATATATATATATATATATATATATATATATATATATATATTTGTCATCCACAGACAGACTGTTTCACAGCTCATCAGTGTGCCTAGACGTCCGGTTGCCTCTAGCTAGGATCGAAACCCGACTGAATTTGCGTCAGTCGGAACTTCTCCCACTAAGCCGTCGGTGCACGCCAGGGATGAAGGTGAATTTTAGCGTGTTTATTTTTAGATTTAGATAAACACACAGTGACTGACAGTGACTCAATTCTGCCGAAGAGTCGTGCAATATTAGCTTAAATATTCACTGTTTACAAATTCACACACACACACACACACACACACACACACACACACACACACACACACACACACATATATATATATATATATATATTACAATAAAAAACAAGAATTAACTCAACATAGGTATAGTCTATTTCAAACCTTTCTTCACACGACTATTATCAGCCTCTAAGTGCTTGTCTCGGAGCATCGTTCTAAATTTATTTTCAAAGTCAGTGACATAGCTAACATATTTAGTTGTATTGATGTGAGTTTGTGACCCTGGGTTTCAGACTCTTGCTATCATCAGTTTGTCTGACGATCGCAAAAGCGTGAAACTCACGGTCACAAACTCACATCCAAGTATATATATATATATATATATATATATATTTATTATAATTTTATCATATAGACAAAACCATTTTACTCACTACTAAGATGCAACTTGGTTTCAGTGCATTTTAACTGCACATCGACGGGTGAGGGTCGGAAATGGTTATGAACAATCCGTAGATGTGCAGTTAAAATGCACTGAAACCAAGTTGCATCTTTGTTGTGAGTAAAATGGTTTTGTCTATATGATAAAATTATAATAAATAAATAATTATCGCTCTACTACCTGTATCGAGCTCTTTTTTGAATTAACGCTGCGAACGTTGGAATTTATATATTACTTTCGTTTTCATCGCATCGGATATATATATATATATACATATATATACATATATATATATATATATATATGTGTGTGTGTGTGTGTGTGTGTGTGTGTGTGTGTGTGTGTGTACTAATAGTAATACCGATACACGAAAAATGGAATGTAAGTGTAAAAGTAGGAAACGAAAAATCACTTGGTTCAACCCCCCACCTCCTGCAAACTGTCAAGTATCAACATCAGACAGTACTTCCTAAATTTAATTACTAAACACTTCAACAACAAAAAAAATCCGTTAAATAAGATATTCAACAGGAAGTCAATCAAAATTAGCTACTTCTGGTCTGATATATACCAAATCATTAATTCCCATAACAATTACATTTTAAGCAAATTCCAAGGGGAAAAAATTAAATCTAAATGGAAAGCCCCTGTAATTGTAGAATTAAGGAAAACTGCCCAGTATAGGGCAAATGCAGATCCACTAGGATAATATACCAATCAACCATTATCCCTAAAGAAAATACGGCAAACCATTATGTTTATATCGGCATTTTCGCAGGAGAATTTAAAAAGAGATTCAATATACATAAACACTCATTCACCAATCCAAAATTAAAACACCAAACAGCCCTTTGGAAACAATTTTGGGTATTGAAGGAAAAGAGGTTCTGAATCCTCAAATAATGTTTCGCGAACCCCCAATAATTTTAGGGATAGGTGCAAGCTATGTTTAGAAGAGGAAGAAGAAAAAAACAGGATAATAAAATATAAAGATTAATGCAAACTATTAAATCAACTTTTAATCCTTTCTATCAGTTCCGAAATTTTGCTTAAAAATCATGTTTTTTTTTAGGAAAGTGGAGACGTAATATTTAGCATTAGAATTGTTTTCATTTTTTTCAGTTGCACAAAAAAATTAATTTGGAAATTCTCGTAAAAATCAAATAACTTTCAGATTTTAATGCCACTTTCAGGAGTTATTCAGAAATGGATGTATTTATTTTTTTAAATATTATTTTTAGAAAATCTTGGTAAAAAAATTTCTTTACATCTGTGATTCCCTTCCCCTTAATTAATTTCATAATATTTAACAGAATTTAAAAGCCCAAAAAACGGTTTTATATTGCTTAAAAGCAGGACACCAAATAACGTGTCACAAATATATATTTAATTTCTGGAATATTTTTAAAACCGATAATTTTGTTTTGTTTACAAATTTCTTCAAATTAGGAAAAGGGCCGCTTTTAAAATGTTTTTCTTAAATCAGCCAAAAAGTTGAGATTCCGATCTATATAATTTTCATTTAAAATATACCAGAATTTTTTACTGACTGGTAATAGTAAATTTAATCATTTAGCTTTCAATTAAAGCTAAAATGAAACCTTCAATAATGCTTTTTCATTTTAAAAAAATCATTTTAATCCTTAGGTATCGAAAATTTATACAGAATTAGTGGAGGTACCTAATTTCTTTCTAAAGAGTAATGGTGCAAAAGCGAACGGAAAACCTTCGGCTGGACTATTGCACCTTTACGCGCCGAGCAACTGAGTAAAACGATTACTGGCTCCCCATCACCCACCCAAAAAAAATCCAGCTTTTGGGCCTCATTGAAATATTTCTAATAGCATATAACTCAGGTGAACAATCTTCTAGCTTAACCATCAAAACAAAAATGAAATATCTCAAAAGATTTGAATTCTGTTTCCCAAAGAATCATTTTCGTTTCAAATTCATAGCATTAAATATTGATTTGTAATTTATTTTTCTGTCCATAATTAAGTTAAAGGAAGTAAACAAAAAAAAACATTGATAGTCAGGTATGTGCTTGTGTGTGTGTGCATGTGTGTGTGTGTGTGCATGGTGTGTGTGTGTGTGTGTAAGTGCTTGTGTGTGAGTTGTGATTCGACAAGTCAGGAAAGGTGAATAAATGACTGTGGCAAACTGTTAGATGTCACCGCTCTTCTCTGCTTATCCAAAACAATAAACAGAGAGAGGGGGGGAGGAGAGAGAGAGAGGGTGGTTGGAGAAAGACACATACAGAAACTTATCCAAAAACATATTTAAAAATAATAGACATTTATACTTAGAATTACACTACCCTGTCTTTATGTGGTTTAATTAACTGGGAGTAATTTAGCGTGAATTTAAAGAAAATTAACTTACAGCCAAATCTTAACTAATAGCAGATAAAATTAGCAATAGAAATTGTTTCGTAGATGTTTTTCAGCCGATTTAATTCACGTTCAAATAGGAGAGGCCTATGTTTTGGACAGATTTTAGTCAGAACGTAAAATTCTTCCGAGAACCTAATAGTAATTTTTGTTAAAAAGTAATGAGCCAAAATAGGTCTCTTATCAGTGGGACGGCGGCATTTGAATTGCGAGTAAAAATTAATACATTAAAATCTGTTTACATCATTTTCACATCATAATATTCTGGCAAACAGCTTCTCCTGGCGACAGGACTGAGTTCCAATAACGCTGATGAACCAAAGTCACATGTAGTATATATATATATATATATATATATATATACCACATTTCCATTCATTTCTGTAGTTTACTGCTACCAGCAAGCAGAAACATTTTTTCTCCCGATGATGGCCATGTTGGCCGAAACTAATCGAAGAATCTAAATGAAATAATAATAATAAAAACATAAGAATATTAATCTACAACCCAGTATATCTGAAGACTTTAATTAATCTTTTAAATAATTTTTATCGTTCAAAATATATATATATATATATATATATATTTACTTGGATGTGAGTTTGTGACCCTGAGTTTCACGCTTTTGCGGTCGTCAGACAAACTGATGATCGCAAAATCTGAAACCCAGGGTCACAAACTCACATCAATCCAACTAAATATGTTAGCTATATCACTGACTTTGAAAATAAATTTAGAACGATGCTCCGAGACAAGCACTTAGAGGCTGATGATAGTCGTGTGAAGAAAGGTTTGAAATAGACTATCCCTATGTTGAGTTAATTCTTTTTTTTTGTTGTAATATATATATATATATATATATATATATGTGTGTGTGTGTGTGTGTGTGTGTGTGTGTGTGTGTGTGAATTTGTAAACAGTGTCTATTTAAGCTAATATTGCACGACTCTTCGGCAGAATTGAGTCACTGTTAGTCACTGTGTGTTTATCTAAATCTAAAAATAAACAAGCTAAAATTCACCTTCATCCCTGCCGTGCGCCGACGGCTTAGTGGGAGAAGTTCCGACTGATCCAAATTCAGTCGGGTTTCGATCCTAGCTAGAGGCAACTGGACGTCTATTCACACTGATGAGCTGTGAAACAGCGAAACAGTCTGTCTGTGGATGACAAAAATATATATATATATATATATATATATATATATATATATATATATATATATATATATATATATACATACATGTACATATATATGTGTGTGTGTGTGTACCGTCGAGAGATAGAAAGAGGGAAGAGGAATATTAAACAAAGCTAAATATAGAATATGGAAGTAAATCAGACCCCGAATTTCCACCAGCTGTAAGGTCCTCACTTTCCAGGCTTGATAGAGTTCAAAAATCTCCTCGAGTCCTTGTTGGAGAAGAATTACTTTCCAGATTTCAACCTCTCTCTGACAAGCAGGATGTGACGAGTCTCTCACCGCTCTATCGCTCCTTCCATGGAAAATGTTCGAACGAACCTTGGTTCCGCCAGGTCTAACCTTCACAGCTAAGACCCACCATGCCACTTTCATAGTAGCAACATTCCACATTCCCTCGGTATTCCATCGGTGAAAAGTAATTTTCATTCAAACGGTTTATTTCCGCGGACCCCTGCCCTATACAACAAACTCCCAAGAGGATGTTTCCCCGATCACCATAATCTTAACTGTTATCTTCCCCTCCTATCCATATAAATTACCCATTAACATAGGCCCCTACCTCGAGTTACCTCCGGGCCTTGTACAGGGTGAACCTTACTATAAAAAAAAATCTCTTGTCTATTTTTAATGATATTTTTCTTTTAAAAGATCTGCATCAGCCATAGACGAAAACAAGTGGAAAATAAACCAAAACAAAACAGAAATGCTATAAATAAAATCAGATGTATCCTAATCAGACATCTTAGGAAAATTATTGTTGGATCTGCGCATGTTTCTTAAATAGACCGTCAAAGCAAGAAACAGTGATAAAATGTCATTTTTCAACATATTTCCGCCATTATCAAATGAAATGTCAAAGAGCTGCACGCGATGTTGCGAGTTAAACCACGGCAAATACAAGCACCCACATGCACACATACACTTACATGAATACGAGACACAGACACACACTTACACACACGCACACACTCACACACACACACACACACACACCCATATACATATATATATATATATATATATATATATATATATATATATATATATATATATATACATGCATATGTGGTGGACCGGCCGTGTGAGTGTGGAATAAGTAGAGAAGATGAATTATCTCTGGCCGGTCCAGCCACAAAAAAGAATGTTGGACTATATGACGTCCAAAGGAACAAACGAGACGGATATATGTATGCGAACAAATATATATTATTAACAAACAGATAAAAACAGATTGATACACGAATTTACAAATACATTTAAAACATGTATAGAACGTTTAGTGTCTGTGTGGAAAGTTATTGTGTGTGTGTGTTTGAGTTGGAATGTCCGTACGGTTTGGTGAATCTTGTTTTAGCGTATTCCCTGAACATGGGAAACGCTAGTTGTGTGAGAGTTCACATACTGGAAATACCTCGCACCACGTGCGACGGTTGCCGACCGCAAGCGAGGCCCGTTGGACGCACGAGGGCGCAGCTGTGGAAAGGAAGAGAGAGAGAGGCCAAGGGTCAACCCGTATTTATACTCCCGGGAGGGAGAGACCCCTGGTGAGGCGTTAAGAAAATGAAGGGGAGCTAACTGCGACACATACATGTATAAATCGATGGAAAAATTATGGGACAGCTCACAAATAAATTATTCAAAGAGAATAACTAAGCATAAAAATGGATGCAGAATTTGATACTAAAATAAATTTTCAGCTAATAGCTCTGCGTTCATAGCTAAAATTCTGTGGATGGAAAAACGAATAAAACCTTGTAGATATTTTAGATCAGCGTTTCCCACCCTTTTCTCAAAACACGCCCTCTTTTGGTATAAACATTTTGTCAACGACCCCCCTCCCCTGTCAAATTAAATTTCGAATATTATACTGAATTCATCTTTCATAGCAAGATAACACTTGGGTAGTAGTTAAAAAATAATGTTAATGCTGTTTTCATTTCTGTTATTAAACACTTAAACCATGTTTGGAAATATATATAAAACACTTTGAGTTCTTTAAACTAAACCCGTTCTTGGGTTGCATATACATATAAAATCTTCTTGAAAATGAACCTGTTTTGGTGTATTAAATAAACATAAAACAATAAAAAAATTCTTTAAAATAAACATATTCTTGCTGGGATATACGTATAAAACTTCATGGGGTCTTTAAAGTAAACACGTTCGGTGTTGGAATTTTTTAACCATTTCACTACTAAGACGCAGAGGATACAGAGTCTGAAAGAGAATGATAAGATATTAGTGAGGAGAAGTGATGCAGGGAAATTAAATGAACTGGCTTCAGAAAGACAGAAGATGGCGATTGACGTTATCAAGGAAGAAAAAAATTGGAAGGGAGATCCATAGGTGAGAAGTATGAGATTAGAAATAGTTACAATAGAAGTGGCGGTTGCAATTAACTATTTCAACAGCACAATAGTGAGACCTATTAGCACGCTTAAATTCACGTAGTCGAGATGCAGTTCTGCCCTCTTGGCAACTCTGAGCATGCGGTAGTGTCTGTAAACAACTCTTTCCGCTCCCCTACCAGCCAAGAACCATCTACCAACAGAATATCTTTCTGGTATCAAGCGGACTGGGACTTGTTCCCTGACTTCCTTCGTGATGTCCCTTGGAAGGTAGTTTTTAATCATCCTGTTCACAAATGCGCGTCTGAGGTTTCCTCCTGGTTGAAAGCCGGCACCGACGTCTTCTTTCCAGCAAGGAAATACCAAGTTAAACCGCATTCATCTCCTTGATTCTCACTTGCATGCTCAGTCGCTATAGCCCACAGGAATCACTTATGCCGACTGTACCAGAGCGACACGTCTGATTGAAACGTACATCTCTTTGTCTCTGCTCGTAACGAGTGCAAACGTGTCCTCAAAGAAGTAACGTTACTTTTCGGTGATAGATTGAAACAACGTCTAGAATCTTGCAAGTACGGTTCTAGAGATTATTTCTGGCTCTGCAAGACTGTTGTGGACAACAACAAATACTCGATCCCTTTTCTATTCTGTCAAATGGAATTCCTGGTATCTACAGCAGATAAGGTTGAATGCTTTGCTCGGAAATTCTCTTCCAACTCAACACCCAACTCATTTGAAGTACCCACGCCTGATTTCCACCGTAGAACATGGTCCCTACTGATTGATATGTGCATAACCCTGTCACTATTCTGGGGCATTATTTCTAAATTAGACTCCCATAAGGCAAGTGGAGGTGACGGGATCACAGCCATCGCCCTTAAGAAATGTGCTCCCGACCTGGTTCCAGTTCTCTCCAAACTCTACAACTATTGTCTCACTATTTCCAGCTTATTAGAAGTTCTCTGTAGTTCCTGTATTTAAGACCTCTGGAGAGCCTTCTGACCCCTTGAACTATCGCTCTGTTAGTCTCCTAGCACAACCAGTCCCGTTGCTTTTCAGGCATGCCTCGTAAACCTTGGATCTAAGCATATTCTGGGCTGGGAAATAGGCTTTAAACTAAACACGAAAGAGACTTTAATTTATTAAAAAAAATCAATTTTGTTGTAAAACCTGAATTCATCTATTTCACAGTGAAGAATCTTTTCTGGGTTTTCAGTAGAGATTTCAATCCAACAATACCTTACACAAGACATTAAACTGTTCATCTTTCCAAATACCCTGTAAACGTGGCCTATAATATCCGAACTGCACGCATATTCCCCGTAAAAATTATTACGGACTCGTATGTGAGACCGGGTAATAACAGAGAAAAAGTATATAAAACAAACCACAATGTATGTATTTACAAAAGTAAATAATGACAATAAAAGAAGAAAGTATTTAAAGACTACTTACATATAAAACATTTAAACTCGAGAATGTGTTTGCGTGTATGAAGTTTTATAGAAGTCTGAGAGAAAAGTAATGCATTGAAATTGAAGTGAATGTTCTCGCAGTCGAGAGCATTTTGTCCTCTCGTGCGACTACATCTTATCGTCTAAGGGGAAAAAAGGAAAGTGGATGACAGAATATCATTTCCTATTTATAGACTTAAGTCGCGTCCCTTAGCAACGGCTTTTAGTAAAGTTATGTGGGGTAACCCGCATCTTAAAACATTTTTTTTCAGTAAAGTAAGTTAACAAGCCCACAAACTGTTATCGATCTGTCTCTTACCGATGGGAGTTTCCTTCCAAACCTTTTGTTAGAAGTCGTGTAGAATGTCAACATATAGATTATATCATTGTTTTCTTAAGTTACATGTGCTAAATATTTATGTCGTGGCTGAGATTAAAATCGTTTAAGTGATGTGGTTCTTGTTATTTGATAATACTCTATTTTTAGTGTTTTTGTAACGCTAAACTGTATTTTAATTAAGAATCATAAGATCTTCTTTGAAACCATTTTTCACAGATCTGAAAAATCTATTGTATACGTATGATAACTAGTAATATTAGTAACGCCCATATCTAGATGGTCCAACTTCTGGGTTGATGCTTGCAGACTCAAGTATAAACCTGGTCAGTGTCTATCTATAGGTTGAAACTCTACCAATATTGACTTGTATAAACTTGATCAATTTGTTCCCATAAGCTCAAGTATGTATGTCAAAGTGGAAAAAAGTTTTCGTGTGGCCCTTTCGTTCGTACGCGCGAGGAATTTGGGGAATTTAAAATGTAAATCATATTTATATATATATCGTGGACTCTCCCATCGTTGATCGATACCGGCTGTTGACCCGCGTCTACCGGAGACCCTTTTACGACGTATGAGTGTCAGGCACCTCAGTTCCTAGGAACCGACTACCATACAACCTGCATATATGATTTGATTATAGTGGAGAAGGATTTGAACAGAACCAACCACATTTTCGAAGAGCCAAATACAGAGACCTGGTGCAGGGTGTGCCACAAGGTCCCTAAACGACTCTCCGCAGGTTTTGAATTCAGAGTTTTCCTTCTCCTAGACAAGTTGTCATCCATGGCTATAGAACCTAGTCTGTCCTGCTATTTACCCATAGCTTGGGTGGGGGAGAAGATGAGGATTCACACCTTTCCTAAGGGTAATAGCACGTATGGAGGTGGTGTTATGGACAGCAGCTTGGTTTGAGGAATCGGAGAGCCGAGTTCGAATTCCAGTTGAATCCAATATATATATATATATATATATATATATATATATATATATATATATATATATTGGATTCATTGAGTCTGAAAGAAACCTCAACAGAATGCAGAAAGCACTGGACGGCCGTTTCGTCCTATATTTGGGACTCATCAGCAGTGCGCATCCACTACCGAGAATTGAAACCCTGACAGTTAGGTTGTCAACCAACTGTTCCAACGGGCCTCGGTGATGAAGAAGTAGCAAATCAGACTCAATATAGCGCCGCTCGCTCACATATTCCGTGGTGGTTTCTATTCTCGGTAGTGGATGCGCACTGCTGATGCGTCCCAAATATAGGACGAAACGGCCGTCCAGTGCTTTCTGCATTCTATTGAGGTTTCTTTCAGACTCAATGAATTACTTAATTATAATTATCAAATCCTCCTTACAATTTCTATCATATATATATATATATATATATTCGAGTCGTTTTCATTTAAATTCTTTTTTTTTTCATCATTTTTGTTATTACATGTCTCACATTGTGATAATAGAATATCTTCCTGGAATGATGAAATGTAGTCAGATCCAAGGCGAAGATTTACTGTGGATGATTAGTGCATCAAGGCAATCTAATAAAAAAGTGATGGAATAAAAAAAAAGAGAATCTAAATGAAATTGGCAACATTATATATGTATAAAAAATTTAAACTTCCCAGCATCCGTCGTTCGTGCGCATGTGTAGTCGCACCAACATAAAAAATTTTGTCCGATGACGTCCGAAAGAACGAAACACTTCACATGAAAAGATTTTCAGCGTTGCCATACATTTTCCCGTCAATATTGTTCTTGATATACAAACATTTATATATCGTTAACCCAATCTCAAGTATAAAACTGACCAATGTTTACCGACAGTCTCAAGTATAAGCACGAACAATATTGACTCAAGTATAAATCCTAACCTAGTCTCTTTTCAGGATGTCTTACTCGGTTATGGCAACGTCATGAGATGATATATCACAAGTTCTCAATGTGGTGTTTTTTGTGTCGCCATCACATAATACTCTATATCTACAATTTTTGTCTTTCATTTCAGTTGTACGTTTGCCAGAAATACACATCTCCACGTAGATGTTTGAAGAAAAAAACAAACAATCCTGCAATTTTTCTTTACGATTGAGACAATAACATTTAAATTGACTTACACATTTAAATAAATATATATATATATATATATGAGGAATTAAAGGATTTTCACAATCCGACATCATAAATATATATAAATTAATATATATATATATATATATGTGTGTGTGTGTGTGTGTGTGTGTGTGTGTGTGTGTGTGTGTGTGTGTAAGGAATTAAAGTATTTTTCCAACCCGACATTATATATATATATATATTAAAATTAATATATATATGTTAATATATATATATATATTTACATATATATATTTATATATATATATATGTGTGTGTGTGTGTGAGGGGTGTATGTATGTATATATATATATATCCAGCTCTTATCTCAAATAACAACTTAAAAGAGACTGTTTGACCAACACAAGGAATGTTAAAAAATTAATGTTAAAAAGATAAAAACAAATAAAAAACAAATGAAAACTACAGACAAAAGTTCATTTTCTCCATCAAGTTATTCATTTCTGTAGTTCACTGCTACCAGCAAGCAGAAATATTTTTTCTCCTGATGATGGCCATGTTGGCCAAAACTAGTCGAGGAATCAAAATGAAATAATAATAATAAAAACGAAAGAATATTAATCTACCACCCAGTGTGTCTGAAGATTTCAATTTTTTTAATAATTTTTATTGTTCAACATATATATATATATATATATATATATATATATATATATATATATATATATATGCACAAATGAGCGAAAGAACAAATGGATTAAAAATCCACAGTTTGAAGCAATTTAAAATCTTTTTTTATTATAACCTCTTATAATATATATAAATATATATATACATATATATACGCAGAACAGATTAATATATATATATATATATATATATATATATATATATATATATATATATATATATATATATATATATATATATGAAAAAGAAGAGATGTGCCGCAAACGTTTTTGGTTCTAATGTGGATTTTTAAAACATATTGTTTTATTTTCCATAATTTTACTATACGTGTTTCTGGTGTCGCGACCGTCTTCAGGTAAAGGGTGGATATTGCCGCATATTATTAAAAATATATTTTCTTCCTTTATGTGCTTCGATGTTAAATATTCTCGATATGAGACATTCTCTGTTTTTGTCTTAGTAATCCGAATGTCTTTCTTGAATTGTTAGTAAAATTATGGAAAATAAAACATAATATTTTTTTTTTCAAAAATCCACATTACAACCAAAAACGTTTGCGGTACCTCTCCTCTTTTTATTATAAACACTTTTCTCTCGTTGGAACCACTATAACCTCTTCCTTTCATTCATATATATATATATATATATATATATATATATATATATATATATATATATAAATTTTGTTTCAATATTTTTTGCTTTTATGCTTATCTGCACATTCGTGTGCCAAAACTATTAAGAATGAAGTAATTCATAAAAAGAATAAAAATAAACGGAGACAATAAAATATAAATCTGAACACGCTTCCATATTGTCAATGGAATGGACATAGAAAAAAAAATCTCAAATAAAAACAACCATAATATAAAGAATAAAATTGAGAATAGTACAAAAATGAAACAAAAATGAAACAAAAATAAAATAATGATAAAAGCATTGTAAAAAATAGATACGATAGAAAATACCATAGGAATACAAACATTAAAACACAAATTTTATGTTTAACATATCGAGAATATTCATTTTTTTAGAAAACAAATTCGTCTGTATATTAACGTTCCCCCTCCCCCCCCCCAAAAAAAAATATAGTAGGGAAATTTTTTTTCTGTCGAATAATTCTGTTGTATTT
Organism: Acanthosepion esculentum; assembly: GCA_964036315.1. Classification (NCBI taxonomy): domain Eukaryota; kingdom Metazoa; phylum Mollusca; class Cephalopoda; order Sepiida; family Sepiidae; genus Acanthosepion; species Acanthosepion esculentum. Next base: position 93,004,207 of record OZ038503.1, on the reverse strand, counting down.
ATTTTTTCAATCAATTGTCAGACAAAGCCAGCTTGTTAGATTATATTTTCTTAAAATTATACAAAATTTATTGTTATAAGCCCGCAGACATTTTAGACAGAGAACGTCAGTGAAATGGTGAAAAAGTTAAATCAATGACGCTGTTACTAAAAAAAAATAAATAAATAAATTAAAAAAATAAAAAACAAAGCAAAAAAACAAATAATGGTAAAAATGATAGAAATCCAAGAAATGTTGTAGAAATCAGAGCAGCGTACCAGTCGAAGCAAAATATTAATTCGGAAAAACTATCAGCAAGTATAATAGCTTGGTTTATTTAGTGAATTATTTAAATATTGTTCGGTATTGAATTACGAATATCAGTAATATACGACACAAATAATAATGCGTTCATAGAAAGTGTTTTAACCTAGGGAACGTTATTAAATAGAATAATAAAACGAAGGATGATAATGAACGATAATACATAGGAAAAGAAGAACACATATAAGATTCGCTAGCGGCGCGTAGAAGTAGTCAACGGCTACAAGTGAATCAAGTGAATTCCACAATGAGTTTCCAACTGCAGGATACCTACCAACCGCCCCACGCGGTCAGATGTTGCACAAGGCCGAATTTAATGTTGGGTATCCAAGTCCGTAGGCTCGGCCAAAATTTCCCTGTAGACCCCTTTAAAAAGTTTTGTGGGACAGCGGGAGCCTCTTCGCCCCACTGTTAAACGGTGAAAAATGGCTTGGTTTGGACACATTACAAGGTACAACAGCCTTTGCAAGACCATCATGCAAGGCAGCGTTGATGGTGGACGCCAACGCAAGAATTTGTTGGACAATGTCAAAAAATGGACAGGTATGACTGTACCAGGATTGCTGATGGCCGCCTTTGATAGACCGTGGAAAATAGAGTGGCTTCTGCATTTGGATCCCCACCCCTGCGATTACAAAAGTCAAGGGGGTGATGATGATGATGATGATGATGATGATGATGATGATGATGATGATGATGATGATGATGATGACGATAAACTACATCCGCATCCCGGGTAAAACGATAAACTACATCCGCATCTTTAGTAAGACGATAAACTACATCCGCATGGTGGGTAAGACGATAAACTACATCCGCGTCCCGGGTAAGACGATAAACTACATCCGCATGGTGGGTAAGACGATAAACTACATCTGCGTCCCGGGTAAGACGATAAACTACATCCGCATGGTGGGTAAGACGATAAACTACATCTGCGTCCCGGGTAAGACGATAAACTACATCCGCATGGTGGGTAAGACGATAAACTACATCCGCGTCCCGGGTAAGACGATAAACTACATCCGCATGGTGGGTAAGACGATAAACTACATCTGCGTCCCGGGTAAGACGATAAACTACATCCGTATGGTGGGTAAGACGATAAACTATATCCGCATCCCGGTTAAGACGATAAACTACATCCGCATCCCGGGTAAAACGATAAACTACATCCGCATCTTGAGTAAGACGATAAACTACATCCGCATGGTGGGTAAGACGATAAACTACATCCGCGTCCCGGGTAAGACGATAAACTACATCCGTATGGTGGGTGAGACGATAAACTACATCCGCATCCCGGGTAAAACGATAAACTACATCCGCATCTTGAGTAAGAAGATAAACTACATCCGCATGGTGGGTAAGACGATAAACTACATCCGCGTCCCGGGTAAGACGATAAACTATATCCGCATGGTGGGTAAGACGATAAACTACATCCGCATCCCGGTTAAGACGATAAACTACATCCGCATCCCGGGTAAAACGATAAACTACATCCGCATCTTGAGTAAGACGATAAACTAAATTTCATAGAGACATTGAGGTATTATGGTGGATGTAGTAAGAAAGATGGGAGAGAATCTGTTGTTTTGGTGATAGGACTATTGTTGGTATGTTTGGGTCAGTGTTTGTGGCTAGCCTAAGTAAAGAAATTAAGAGAAGAATACCGTTCTTTCCCTAATCCCCTTTTGGGCCTTGTACCACATTTTGTACTATCGTACAAATAAATATCTATTCGCTATTTCTCTCGTCTATTTCTTATTACTACTGAGATCGCTATTCTCTGCTCTATTTGCTATACGAAGTATTATTAATACGAGTATTATCCAAAGTCGTCCAGTATTCTTCATCGACTTATTATAAATGGTATCCACGATTACAAAACTAAACTACGTTGGCATTGACAAAGTCTCAAGTGATCGTTTGAGGTCTCAACAATTAGCAGTAATAAAAATCTTGTCAGCATTACATAACTCATTGAGGTTGATTTTATATATATAAAACAAACCAAACCAATATATACTGAGATAGATAGATGAAATATATTACCAGCAATAAAAATCTTGTCGGCATTAAATAACCATTTGAGGTTGATATGCCGTAAAACAAAACAAACCAAACCAATATATACTGAGATAGATAGATGAAAAATATTACCAGCAATAACAATTTTGTCGGCATTAAATAACCCATTGAGTATTGATATGCCGTAAAACAAAACAAACCAAACCAATATATACTGAGATAGATAGATGAAAAATATTGCCAGCAATAAATATCTTGTCGGCATTAAATAACCCATTGAGTATTGATATGCCGTAAAACAAAACAAACCAAACCAATATACACTGAGATAGATAGATAGATAGATAGATAGATAAATAGATAGATAGATAGATAGATAGATAGATAGATAGATAAAAAAAATATTACCAGCAATAAATATCTTGGCATTACATAACCCATTGAGGTTGATATGCCGTAAAACAAAACAAACCGAAAGAATGTCTACTGAGATAGATTGATGAAAAATATTACCAGCAATAAAAATCTTGTCGGCATTAAATAACCCATTGAGGTTGATATGCCGTAAAACAAACTAAACGAAACCTTCTGAATTATCCACACCAAAAATCCACAGATTTAAGGTTTGTCTACCTCTCTGCAAGGAACACACTTGCTGTATTCTAAGCGAGGTTGATAGGCCATTCGGGTGAAATGGTGTGCATTAATAAAACAAAGATGGCGTACTCGTTTACATATATACGGAATAATAAAGGAGGTCTTAGGAAACAGCAGCCGAAATATTATTTTGTATGGAACAAGAATGTCTGTTCCTGTCTTAATAATGAGGAGATTTTATTCGTCTATATAGGACAATTTAAAAAACTATAGGCGAGGAACAGATTGACCGAAACCTAATTAAGATAAGAATGAATATATAACTAATGAGTTTAAATAATTAATGAATGATGACCATACAGAACTCAAATAATATTAAGGAAAGCTGAAGAATAAGGATGAGCGAAATACTGTATTGAAAACAGAAATATATATATATATATATATATATATATATATATATATATATATATATATATATATATATATATATATATTTGGGGACCTTGTGGCATCCGTTGCACCAGGTCCCTGTATTCGTCCCTCCAAAAAGTGTGGATGGTCCTGCACAAAGCCTTCACCACTATAATCAAATCTTGTGCGGGTGTCGGGCTTTCAGTTTCTGGGACCTGATCTGTCTGACCCTCATACGTCGAGTTCGACGGGAGAGAGTCCAACATATATATATATATATATATAACTTCCCTTAAGTTAACCGATTTAATGTGTCAATGTCTGGATTTCCTCAAACAATTTAAATTTGAGAGAATAGAAATTTTACATCTAACTCAATCATGTCTCTCTCCCCCCTCACTTCCTCACTTCGTTAATTTACATATGCTTAGTACTGCCCGTCAAAAATGTGTAAATTTCTTTTCATTATTCGTTTCAACCTTTGGAAGTAAAGTCTGATGATCCACTGTCCTTTAAAAGGGCTGTGGTGAAATAATTTATTACATGGAACCTTAAAGTGGTCTGTTTTTATTTAAATTATTAGCTCTGATTTACATTGAGCTCTCTGGATTTTATCCTCATTGGGTCTACCCATACGGATTACCTAGTTTTTCTTAAACTAAATATATATATATATATATATATATATATATATATATATATATATATATATATATATATATAAGCTTTTCACCCCAAGCAAGGCTGGAATCCACTAGCACGCAAGGGGTTACAGAGGATTTGGAGCGATAGCAGATAGGAGTGTTAGAGGAAAGGATGTGGAGAAGGATAGTGGATAGATCAAGGCAACTGGAGATGTCGATTGACGTTACATTTGAATAGTTGGAGTTCATAGTTGTCAGGGAAACAGGAATAAGGTGAGAGGTGCGAGATATGAAGCTATTGGAGTAGAAGGGACGGCTACATTTAACAGTTTCAACAGTAAAAGGGTGGGAGTGTGATGCCAGCCTCGTAGGACGCTTGAATTTATGAAGCCTGGGAACCGGCGAAAGCAGCTCATCGGAGCAATTACCGTGGAAGTATTTGTAAAAAAGACAGAGCGAGGCGACGGCGCGTCTGTGAGAGAGCGACTGCAGACGAGATGACATATCAGGGCCAATTACGTTGCATACCCGTTTCTGGAACTTATCAAGAACCCCGAGGCAAACAGAAGGGGCTCCAGACCATATATGGCACCAATATATATATATATATATATATATATATATATATATATATATATATTTGTCATCCACAGACAGACTGTTTTGCTGTTTCGCTGTTTCACAGCTCATCAGTGTGGCTAGACGTCCGGTTGCCTCTAGCTAGGATCGAAACCCGATTGAATTTGCGTCAGTCGGAACTTCTCCCACTAAGCCGTCAGCGCACGGTCAGGGATGAAGGTGAATTTTAGCGTATTTATTTTTAGATTTAGATAAACACACAGTGACTGACAGTGACTCAATTCTGCCGAAGAGTCGTGTAATATTAGCTTAAATAGTCACTGTTTACAAATTCACACCTCAAACCAGAGAGCTCAACCGAAATTAATTTTTCAGGAGGCAATATTTTTGTATACATATATATATATATATATATATATATATATATATATATATATATATAAATATATACAGGTCGGTGCCGATAAACCGCGGTATTTGGGGTTAAAAGTTCTACCCGCTGTTTAGATCGTCCGCGGTTTAGATGGTCGGCGGTTTAGACCAAAAGTGAGCCACTATGTCAGGATTGTCAGTTTAGCCCACCAAATCAAAGCTTATCAAATCTCTGGAGTTGTCCGTGAAAATGTGTAATACAGTGGCTAAGCATGCAAAATCCATATTCAAAACTAAGAGTTGAATACTGGCAATTTTGAAAAACATTTATTAAAACTGTTCTTTAATTTGACATAAACATCTGCACGAATGCGAATAAATTTGAAAGACAACGGCCTAAAATGATTCCAATTACAAAGCGCCATGGCAATAGATCCATCCAATGTTTAGCTTTTGTTGAACACTTTATTAGACATGGTAACGGTTTATGATGGTGGTTTAATATCTAGGTATAAAAATGATGTGACCGTTATGATATCTGGAGAGAAACTATGCAAAACTTTAATTTTTGCCTGTATTTATACAACAATTTAATGTGAGAGGATTTATGAACTTTTTGAAAGTATTGAAATGTGTTATTTGGCCGTAATGGCGGCCACCATTAATAATCCTTAAAGCAGGATTTAAAATGGCTCTTCTCTGCAGATTATATGAATTATTTGGAAAAGCACATTATTGATATTAAAGCAAATCCCGTTGAGAAAATATGTGAAATTTTAAAGTTAGGATAAAGGTTGTTAGCTCCATATTTCACACACAAAATGTCTGCGAAGTGCTCATCCAAACCACTACACAATCGAAATGTGAAATGTGAAAGTGAAATGTGAAATGCCAAAGGCTAAACAAGAATAAATGCCTGGGAAAATACTGAAGATATTAAAAATTAATTTAATGAATTTATTAAAATAAAAGATAATGCAGAAAAAAAAATCAGACATTAAAAAGTGTCACAATCGAGTTTGAATTTGTTTTTATTGGGATCCATTGATGATTCTGATTTTAATATGAACATGACAAAAAGTTTCGGGTCCATCGCGCATGCGCGGCTTAAGCGACATTACGGTTTATTGTTGCGAGGCTTATTGGCATTGATCTGTGTTACGCCTTATTATCTTAGTTATTACCTAACTAATTTTATTTCATAATTTCAAATAAAAACACTCACAGTCAAAATGTTGTTTGCGAAAGAATAATGAATGTTGGAGACACTAAAATTACTCTTAAAATAAGAGAGCACCGTAAAATGTAACACCTTACGGTAAGTGCGACGTATTGTGATGGCCAAGGTCACATTCCAAAAGCTGAGTAGAGTATTGCGAGACGGAAGGATTTCTTTGGTAACAAAGAAAAGAATACTGAGCTGTTACGTGACATCTGTCCTTCTTTACGTCAGCGAATGTTGGACGGTTTCCTCAAAGATGAAGAAGAGACTCAAATGGATGTAGATGTCGTTCTACAGAAGGATGCTGAAGATATCATGGACTGAGTGTGTGAACAACGATGACGTCTTAGAAAGGAGGAAAACAAGGAGGAAGGTTATACTTAACATCAGGAAGAGGTAACTGCAATTTCTGTGGCGCATAATGAGAAAGGAAGGCCCAGAGAATCTGATACTCACAGGTCAAATAGAGAGAAAGAGAGGCAAAGGAAATCAACGCATGATGAGATTGTTCAACCGACATTCAATGTCATACAGAGGTTTTCTCTAAAACTTCTATTGTTTTCTTTGTTCAACGGGTTTTCAATGATACCTCATTTTTAAAAAGATTCGATTTTGTGCTTTTTGTGAAGCCAGTTTTTTTCTGACAAATGACATGAAACTGAAATGAACTGAAACCCTCCGGCCAAGATATGACAACAATATTCTATTCTTGGTCGTATCCGATTGTTATCAAGAGGAAGATTACATCCTTTCCTTCCTGTTGCAGAAAAAAAACCCAGAAATTGTGAACAATATTGGTAGAACCCAGCGGCAGCAGTTTTCTTTCCCATCGAGATACAAATAACCCACTTTGACTTTAAAAGCTCTTCAGTCTCCTCAACCATTTCAAACAATGAAAAGGAATTTTACAACCGAAAAAAGAAGAAAAAAAAATATTTCGGTAAGTGCCGAAGGAAAAAGAAACTGGAAAATTGACAAGGAAATAATGAAATAAAACGTTAATATTACATCCGAAAAAGGCAAGGTTTTCGCTTTCTGCCAGACAGTTTGAGGCAGAGTCTGTAATGTCAATTATCCCTCTCGTGTTGCCACCTGTAACGGGACTCTCCTATTCGGCTTGCCAATCTAATATCGCGTCGAAAACATTTTCACGAAATTACTTTTATTTCTGAAAATCCCCATTAAACTTATTCGGTGTTTATTTCCCACGTGAGGTGATGTAATTTGGCTGAGTGCTGTAATTCAGAATACCTAGTCTACGGTAGCTCTCACAAATATAGATAGATAGATAGATAGATAGATAGATAGATAGATAGATAGATAGATAGATAGATAGATAGATAGATAGATAGATAAACAGACTAAGATAGATAGATAGATAGATAGATAGATAGATAGATAGATAGATAGATAGATAGATAGATAGATAGATAGATAAACAGACTGAGACAGATAGATAGACTGCTATAGATAAATAGATGAACAGACTGGGATAGATAGATAAACAGACTAAGATAGATAGATAGATAGATAGATAGATAGATAGATAGATAGATAGATAGATAGATAGATGAACAGACTGGGATAGATAGATAAACAGACTAAGATAGATAGATAGATAGATAGATAGATAGATAGATAGATAGATAGATAGATAGATAGACTGGGATAGATAGATAGATAAACAGACTAAGATAGATAGATAGATAGATAGATAGATAGATAGATAGATAGATAGATAGATAGATAGATAGACTAAGATAGATAGATAAATAGATAAACAGACTGAGACAGACAGATAGATAGACTGGGATAGATAGATAGATGAACAGACTGGGATAGATATATAAATAGACTAAGATAGATAGATAGATAGATAGATAGATAGATAGATAGATAGATAGATAGATAGATAGATAGATAGATAGATGAACGGACTGGGATAGAAAGATAAATAAACAGACTAAGATATATAGAGAGATAAGCAGACTGAGACAGATAGATAGATAGATAGATAGATAGATAGATAGATAGATAGATAGATAGATAGATAGACAGGACAACAGGACGAAGTCCCAGCGTTCAAAACCCCATTGAACAATAACCATGTGGACAATATCCCAGCCTCTTATCCCAAATGTGGACAAAATCCCAGTCTCATCAACAAAAGTCACATATAGAAAAGGAAACACAGGGAACATTGAACATTCAAGGAAGGTTTAATTCAAATTTTAATGCCAAATTAATAATAATATCCAAGAAATATATAATAATATGTACAAGAAAGGTAATTCGTGAATAAAAACTTGATTTAACCCCTTAATTCGACAAAATACATTTTCGTATACGATCTCCGTGGTTTGTATACGTTTTGGTGAAAACTTTAAAATACACTATTCTTAAAACTTTCTTCACATAAAGTCGGGTCTTATGGGATACTAGAACACCCTAATTATGAAATATATCTAATATGCGGCTGTAGCATTGTCAGAAAACCTATTTTAGTGGTTGGATCGGTTTAATATGAGTATAGTGTGGACCTATAAACTCGTGAAGTACCCGTCAGAAATCGATCTTTCTTTGTGAAAATATGTTTTTCGGGTCAGTATAACTTCACCCTTTTCGATATCTCGTATGTATTTTTTAATTCCGGGGGTCGCGAAAATATACTTAATGGGTGTCAATAATAAGATAAAAAAGAAAATAATTCTGAATTACCTCTGTGGAATCTTCCGCATTTGCCTGTCACCCCCTCACGGAAAGATGTATTCTTCCCTAAATAAAGCCTTAACCAATCACCACGTCACTTCTCTAAATTCAATCTCCTATTGGTTAAAAGAACATTAAATTGTAGCAAAGTTGAGACAAATCTTTTTTCCCGCGCAGCTCCCTGGAGCCGATTTTAAAACTCGAAAGTCTATATAAAGAACCACTTGACTCAATTCAAGTCAGTCAGTCATTGAGTTTCGAGAGATACCAGCAGACTCCACGCGTGCCAACACACTGACTCAAAAATCACTTCCAAACTCTCAACAAACTCAACACAGCACTCACACAACCATTGTCCGCGTGGGAAACCAACTTACAGTTGACTAAAAAAGTGAACGTTTTCACTACAAAACAGTAATTGTACAATCAATCAACTTTAGCCTATCAGTTAAAGGCAAACAACTCTTCACAACTTAAATCCTAACTAACAATTGTCACACACATAGACACTTGACATCACTTGAACGTACACAATTGACATTTTTCCTGGCAGAAACCAAACTATTTTAATTCCACAAACAAATCAAAACCATTAACTTTTATTCACCAAATTTCTGCATGAACATTCTTTGTAAACTTATCTCACTTGCCACATTCAACAAACATCCTGTTATCATTGCATGTATATCAATTGTATATATAAATTCTCTTTATTGTTGAATATCTAACTACGTTGTTTTTAGTAATTTTCTTGGAGTTGAATTGTCCTTATATTCTTGTTTGATTTATTTGTTGTGGGATAAATGCATTATAAACACGCACATTCTTGGCCTTCACAAAAATTCACCTTCTGATACATCTCACCCAGCATAGAACACGCAACCCCTCCTTTGACTGACCGTCCTTATCTGGAATATAATGTACGATAATCTAATACATAATAGACCAAACCCGGATATAAGAGAAACCCGGATATAAGATACTTCTTCTCCGGTCCCGATAACTCTCTTATATCCGGGTTACACTGTAATTAAAATTAATTCAGAATAATTTTGGAAACTCATTGAAAACAAATAAATATTTTCTGACATCAAATGTAGTACACAAAGTAAAATTATTATTCATTCTATTATTTTTTTATAAAAGTGTATAGACTAAAACATTATATTCTTAAAATAGTGGGTAAAACAGGTTAAAGATAATTTATTTTTAAACATAGATACCAATTTCTAATTATTACACTTTCGGTGTTCCGTATTTCTTTAATTTGAATAAATTTTCCCCTACTTTTGAAGTCAGGGATTACAATAGAAAACAACTGCAGCTCTCTTGGGGACGGTACAAGAGGATTACTACTTATAGGGATCTTATAATTAATTCGACACCGGTTACCTGGTAAACGCCATATTTTGGAGGGTTAAAAAACAAAAAACAAAAAAAAAACATTGTTAGTTCAAAAGAATGCTTAGTAGGACTTTTATCAATTCTACTGTCTCGCTTTAGATAATGGACAGACTGGGATAGATAGATAGATAGATAGATAGATAGATAGATAGATAGATAGATAGATAGAAACAGGAGATAGATAGATAGATAGATAGATAGATAGATAGATAGATAGATAGATAGATAGAGACAGACAGGCAGACAGGCAGACAGATAGATAGCTTGGTGAGACTTACCCTCGAATTCGATCACCTTTCAATTTCCCTGCTATTCTAGACATTTTTTGCATTAACATATGCAATGCGAAGCCTTTGTTTGTTTGTTTTTTCTTTCAGTATTTCCCGGTTTTTGCAGAGACGGAAATAAATTCACTTTTTAGGCACTAGTCAATTCGTAGACTTGTCTTTCCCAGAAGAAAAAAGGAAACTCGCCAGCGCTGACATCTCCCGTCCGTAACTTACGACATCACAAACGGCATTCTCATTATGTTTTATGCGAAAACTAAACATCATTTTTGAAAACTCTAGTTATATATATATATATCTTCAGACTTTTTATGTTTATACGTTCTTTTTATAGATACAAATATTTAAGTAAATGCTCTGTTTATAATAAACAGTATTAACAAAATTTACCGGCCTGAATGTCCGAGAAATTTTCATAGCAAATATGCGTCCTCCGACAGTAATCGAACCTGTATCCTATACGGAACCGTCATATAGCCTGACGTGCCTTAACCGATCGAGCCACGAGCATCGTTCGATTAGCAAGGTCGATTTTACTGCTTTTAAACCTCAATCTTCCATGAATCTCTCACGTACATTCATATCTGCTCAAAGCGTATCCAAATGTAAACAAATGACGTCACACATTATAAAATGGACAAAGTCCGACAATTATTTTAAGACATTTTTATGTTTAAACATTCTTTTTATAGATACAAATATTTAAGTAAAGGCTCAGCAGTATTAACAACATTTACCGGCCTGAATGTCCGAGAAATTTTCATAGAAAATATGCGTCCTCCGACAGGAATCGAACCTGTATTCTATACCGAACCGTGATATAGCCTGACAGGCCTTTACCAATTGGGCCACAGAGGTCGATTTTACTTTTTTTAAACTCCAATTCTCCATAGGATACACGTTCGATTCCTATCGGAGGACGCATAATTTCTATGAAAATTTCTCGGACATTCAGGCCAGTAAATGTCATTAATACTGTTTATTATAAACAGAGCATTTACTTAAATATTTGTATCGATAAAAAGAATGTATAAACATAAATAATATCTGAAAATAATTGTCGGACTTTGTCCATTTCATAATATATATATATATATATATATATATATATATATATATATATATATACATATACATATATATATATATACATATATATATATATACATATATATATATATACATATATATATATATATATATATATATATATATATATATATATATATATATATATATATATATACCCAACAGTAATTTACAATCACCAGAGACGCATCGTTATTTGTTGAAACACGACTGCAATTGTGTAGCGATTCTTACATGTTTTTGTTGTAATATCCTAAAATAAATAATATTGCTCTACTATGCATTGAGCCCTTTTTTAAATTAAATATTACGACCGTTAGAAGTGTACTCTATTCGTTTTCATCATATATATATATATATATATATATATATATATATATATATATGTACACACGCTCACATATATATATGTAAATATGGCATATATACACTTGTAGCGCAGAAACTCGTTTATCGTACGACCCCCTAATTTTCACTTATAAAAAATGATTTTATCATATATCTCGTGTATCAGTCGAGTTCCTTTTTAGATAGACCAAATTACAATAGACTAAACTCTTTTCCTCTATCTCTTTAACCCATCTTCTAAGTTAAAAAAGTAAAAGAGAAAGATAAAAGTATCGTTAGTACCGCTCTATTCGTTGCATAAACGTGTCCAGCAATAAACGAGAAACAACTAAGCATCTTATAAACGTAATCAATGGAAAAGATGCATATTCGCCATGTTTGTATTTTATAATACAATATTAATATGGGAATATTACATGCATTATTATTCGATAGAGTTAAGTAAAACATCAGTTTTTTTCAAAATCATGTTTATTTTAAATACGGCTGTGTTTAATTTGGTCAACGACCTTGCCAGGGCCAGCAGTATATATACTAATTTTATATCTCCTGTGTGATGCGACTTTCTTAAAATTATCTTCAAAATTGGGTCTTCAAAAGTCGCATGATAAGCGACTATCTTCAGTAATTACTCCTTAAATATGCTAATTTACTTTGACACATATCTTTTGGCCAAATATTAGATTTTAAGTACGTAATGACGTTTCGATGAATCGACGTTTGGCATGCGAACGTGCCAATGTTTGAAAAATGCCGAAAAACTTTATAGACAGACGGGAATTTATATTTTTTGTTGTTACTACGGATTAGCTTTACGTTTGTATCTTTCAACTAAAATCTAATTTTAACTTTAAAGATGACATTTAAATTATTTCAATGCATTTTTCGGAAACTTCTTAGGAAGTCCTTCGCGGAACGAAATTTATGAAAAAAATTTAATTTCTTTTCAAAAGAGGGTGAACAGGTTGTTTTTCTTATGCACGTCGGTGGTCACCAAGATGTTACGGTAGTTCACTCACATCATAGCAACAGAAATTAGCCTTGTGTTCACGGAGATAAAATCATACGTGGCATGAAATAAAACGTACACAACTAACAGGAAAAGCATGGTAAATTACATGTTAATTTCGTACAATCTATTTATATTTTTGTGTGTGCATTTTTTAGATTGTAATTGTTTTATGGTACATGTGATATAAGGGAGAATTTACTCCGTAGTAATACAAGTCATATCACAGAGAAAATTTACACACGTGTTGCACGTACTAAGGTTCGTGGTAAATAGATTGAATTTAACGTTGATGGAATGTCCGTATTTCCGGCAGGAACAGTTTATGGTTGCATACTGAGAGTTTTTTTTTTTTTATTTAAATTATTTGAAAAAAAGTTTTTATTTTATTGTTTTATTTTATTTATAATTTCCTTCATTATTATTACTATTATTTTTTTTATATTAATATTTCTACAATGTCAACGATATAAAATAGAAAGTTATACTCTTGAGAGACGGATTCGAACCATCGACCTAAGGATCACCATTCAACTCACTACAGTCCTCCGCTCTGCCAACTGAGCTATCGCGAGAAGCCAGGTCTTAGTCTCTGGAAAAGCTATTTAACATAGTGAATGATTACCTGCCATTATCTGTAAATAAAGTCAATTAAGTTTTCATGTGGTTGCTCCAGTTTTTCAAAGAGGTTCGCATTTTTTTGCAGGCATAATTTTAGTAACAGCAACACTTAAGAGGCGGGACCTAATTAAGGTCAGTTGCTACCATAAACATCGGCCGACAATGGTGTCAGCAACTATACATAAATAAATGAATGAGAGTAGAAATTACGGTGACATCTATATGTCGCCCTCATTCCTGTTCTTTTACTCGACGCTCTCCTTAATAAATTATTTTCTTTTTAATCCTTTCGCCATCCCAAGCAAACTGGCGACGTGATTGCACATTATGTATTATAGATATATAACTTTTACGAACAAACCAAACCCGATTATGACGACGCAGCGGGTCGTTCCGTTCGGCGCGCGCGGTCTAAAGGCGGTGCGGTCCACGCGGCGTTTCCTGTCGTCGGCGTCCAGCGGCGTTTACTCGTCGTTTGCGTCGCCGTCGTCGTCTAAAAGAGTGCGTCGCGTCGCTCCGTCTCGCGTTGCCGCCGCGGGCTTCCCTGCCGTTGTTTCCGCGCGGTTTCCAGGAAGAAGACGTTAATACTGATTTCCTGTATGTAGGCTTCGAAATATGGTAAATGTTGAGTCTTGACTCAATGTTGAATCTCGCCTAATGCATGGAATAATAACGCAACACAAATATACTTAGAACAAGAATGTATTATTACAAGAAAGTGTACACAATAAGTACATATAGTATTTCTGTATATTTCTGGGAAGACGTTCCTGGAGAATGTGTTGACTAGTCGCAGTCGATCAGAGTCTCTAGTTGGATCTCGTGATTCCACTTCTCCCTTCTCCCGTCTTCCGGTATCAACCATTATTTATATAGTTGGTAGTCACCTATGCAGATTAGGTGGATCCTACACAACAGTAAAGGATGCGTATTATTCGAGGATAATTACGGTAAAGAGAAACCGATGAATATTATTGACTAATTGACCTCTATTAGCTTCTACAGCTGCTTTGATTCTGCGTGCAATGGAATCAAATTTTATCCCATACTTCAATCAAAATCTCGGAAAGTTCCTTCAGCGATGATAGGGGAGGAAATCTGTTCTTCAGTCTCTGCTCTAGAACTTCCCATAATGGTGCAATTATTTTGAGATCACGTGATTGTGCTGGCAATGGAAGATGTTTAATAACGTTATGTTTCGCATCAAACCACTTTTTATATAATGTGTATGGATGCGTCATCGTCTTGGAATAGGACATTTTCTGGCAACAGTGTGATAGCCATTGTAAGGACATTGTCAGTGACAATGTCAAGATATTTATCTGCAGTAATTCTACCATTACGAGTGATGATAGGACCAGACGAACACGATAAAATTTCCGTCGAAACCATTACTGAGCCACCCGCATGGTTGACTCTCGGGACTATGCAATCCGGGTGATAGGCTTCACGCGGCGGTGTTCTTCATACATAAACACGCCCGTTTGTAGGAAATAAAGTGAATGAAAACTCATCAGACCAAATAACGTTTTTCCATTCCTTTGACTGCCCAATTTTTGTGATCATCAGACAATTTTTTTTTTTTTAGCAACTTGGTGTTCGACTTTTTGATTAGAGTTTTAGGAATCTCAGCCTTTCCGTGAATACCAGCTTTGTGGAGCTCTCGACGTATTGTGCTTATAGAAACGGTATTGGTTATGTGTCTAATAAGTTCTGAAGTCACTTTTGCTGCAGGACTCTTATGTTTTTTGTTTTTTTTTGTGTGTTTTTTGCCACAAGTCGTTTTAAAGCTTCTCGGTCTATTTTGGTCAACTTTGGTTTTCGTCCACTATTACTTTTTGCTGATGATGTTTTGCCTTGTTTTGTGTAAGCTGTCATAACCGTGGATATTACAGCTCGTGACACATTCAATAACTCAGATGTTTTGGTTATATATGCTCCTGCTAATCGAGTATCAACAATCTGTTCTCTTTGAAAATCCGTCAGGTGGCTCAGTTTAGTATATAACTCTTTTACCTGAAGATAAATAATGACTTAATTAAGAGGAAAAACAATTATTAAAATGCTGAGCTGTTACCCCTTTATGTCGGCTTGATGTTTACATATACCCGGAAATTCAATTCCGTAATTTAAAAAATTGCTATTTTTGCATGCTGTTTACATTATTTCGTCTAACCCTTATATATATATATATATATATATATATATATATATATATGTGTGTGTGTGTGTGTGTGTGTGTGTGTGTGTGTGTGTGTGTGTGTGTGTGTGTGTGTAATGTCTTAAAATAATTGTTGGACTTTTTCCATCTCATAAAATATATATATATATATATATATATATATATATATATAGTCAAACCTAATGAGCCAGACAAACCTACCAAGGTTTCACTGACCCTGACGATATGCCTAAGTAAAACCTTGGTAGGCTTGTCTGGCTTATTAGGTTTGACTAGGTTTGCTCTACGTTTGTATCGAGCTCTTTAGTTAGTTGTTTACGCGTATCAGTTTTTTTCTTTCGGCCTTGAACCTGTATCTGTGCGATTATTTTCGACAGACTTTTATGTTCCTGGCTCTTTCTTTTTTAAAACCTTTTTTTCCGTTCGAGATTGATTTGGCTATTGTTAAATCAACAATTCTAAGGTTTTTCGACACGAGTATAGTTACCTATATATATATATATATATATATATATATATATATATATATATATATTATGAATTGGACAAATCCGACAATTATTTTAAGACAATTTTTATGTTTATACGTTCTATTTCTAGATAAAAATATTTAAGTAAATGGTCTGTTTATAATAAACAGTATTAAACAACATTTACCGGCCTGAATTTCCGAGAAATTTTCACAGAAGCCTATTTTCTATGAAAATTTCTCGGTTATTCAGGTCGGTAAATGATATTAATACTGTATATTATAAACAGAGCATTTACTTAAATATTTGTATCCATAAAAAGAACGTATAAACATGAAAAATGTCTTAATATATATATATATATATATATATATATATATATATATATATATATATGAATATATATATATATATATATATATATATATATATATATATATATATATATATATATATATGTTTTGTTTTGTTTTTTGTTTTACGGTATATCAACCTCAGTGGACTATTTAATGCCGACAATGTTGCTGGTAATTTTTTTTAAAATGTAGAACTGGTAATTTTTACATGTATAGCTGGTAATATTTTTTCAAAGATATATTCCTGGTAATATTTTTTTTCAAAATTGTATTGCTGGTAATAATGTATTGCTGGTAATAATTTTTCTTCAAAATTTTATTGCTAGTAATAATTTTTTACAAATTATTTTGAGTATTAAAACCTATTTTTACACTTTCATATTGTTTTGATCCCAGTTTGGGGCTTAACTATTTGCCCATAGCTGGGACCCTAACAAGTGCTACCACTCATGGTCACGATGGATCTAGGAACACCATCAATTAAGAGGTGGTTCTACGCACTTCAAAAACCTCCTGAGCAGAGACATTGCTGTTGGACGTAGTTTATCGTTTACCCAGGATGCAGATGTTGTTTATCGTCATACCAGGGCAATATAATATATATATATATATATATATATATATATATATATATATATATATATATATATATATATAAGTGGAAGGAACTCTTCATTCGTTCCTTAACTGGTTGGGCATGAGACTACTAAGCCCAGCCCGTACAAAACATTCTTGCTATGGAAACCATAACAGCAATACTTAGTATACTGGGAGCTAGGGTCCCATATTGCTCATAGTATTGCCCTATATTTCAGTGATTGATAGTCACTTTACGTTTACCGTCCTTCTTCAGAGCAGATTTATGTGTTGTTATAATGAATAGGGCTCCACTTCTAGAAATGATGCATTGAGACTTAGTATTGTCTAGCATTAAGTAGAAAGCTTCGATTTGTCGTTGAATAACCAATTATAATTGATATGTTGAAAGGCTTTGCTTTCTAGAATTTTTTCAGATAACTGACAGTATCTTAGAACGCATTTCTTGATGACTTGATCTAGTACCAATCCAACTCCTCACTTTTCTCTCCGCCTGCATATATAATCCTATGGTTGGTACTGACAAAATCTCCGTGGTTTGGCCATTTAGTTTCACATACAGCTAAAATGTTGATATTTAACCTACTTATTTGTTTTACATTTTCCAACTGGCCACAATTGTTTAATGCTCTAACGTTCCATGTCATGAGAGCTTCTTTTTTTTTGTTCGATGTGAACAGTCACTGGATGACGGTCAGGTGAAACGTGTTGTTCATGTCATTCCTTTCCGGGGGTGGGATATGTTCCGAGGAATTTTATGCCCTTTACGCCGTTTATGCTAATAGGCACTGGATGACGGTCAGGTGAAACGTGTTGTTCATGTCATTCCTTTCCGGGGGTGGGATATGTTCCGAGGAATTTTATGCCCTTTACGCCGTTTATGCTAATAGGCACTGGATGACGGTCAGGTGAAACGTGTTGTTCATGTCATTCCTTTCCGGGGGTGGGATATGTTCCGAGGAATTTTATGCCCTTTACGCCGTTTATGCTAATAGGCACTGGATGACGGTCAGGTGAAACGTGTTGTTCATGTCATTCCTTTCCGGACGTGGGATATGTTCCGAGGAATTTTATGCCCTTTACGCCGTTTATGCTAATAGGCACTGGATGACGGTCAGGTGAAACGTGTTGTTCATGTCATTCCTTTCCGGGGGTGGGATATGTTCCGAGGAATTTTATGCCCTTTACGCCGTTTATGCTAATAGGCACTGGATGACGGTCAGGTGAAACGTGTTGTTCATGTCATTCCTTTCCGGACGTGGGATATGTTCCGAGGAATTTTATGCCCTTTACGCCGTTTATGCTAATAGGCACTGGATGACGGTCAGGTGAAACGTGTTGTTCATGTCATTCCTTTCCGGACGTGGGATATGTTCCGATGAATTTTATGCCCTTTACGCCGTTTATGCTAATAGGCACTGGATGACGGTCAGGTGAAACGTGTTGTTCATGTCATTCCTTTCCGGGGGTGGGATATGTTCCGAGGAATTTTATGCCCTTTACGCCGTTTATGCTAATAGGCACTGGATGACGGTCAGGTGAAACGTGTTGTTCATGTCATTCCTTTCCGGGGGTGGGATATGTTCCGAGGAATTTTATGCCCTTTACGCCGTTTATGCTAATAGGCACTGGATGACGGTCAGGTGAAACGTGTTGTTCATGTCATTCCTTTCCGGACGTGGGATATGTTCCGAGGAATTTTATGCCCTTTACGCGGTTTATGCTAATAGGCACTGGATGACGGTCAGGTGAAACGTGTTGTTCATGTCATTCCTTTCCGGACGTGGGATATGTTCCGAGGAATTTTATGCCCTTTACGCCGTTTATGCTAATAGGCACTGGATGACGGTCAGGTGAAACGTGTTGTTCATGTCATTCCTTTCCGGACGTGGGATATGTTCCGAGGAATTTTATGCCCTTTACGCCGTTTATGCTAATAGGCACTGGATGACGGTCAGGTGAAACGTGTTGTTCATGTCATTCCTTTCCGGACGTGGGATATGTTCCGAGGAATTTTATGCCCTTTACGCCGTTTATGCTAATAGGCACTGGATGACGGTCAGGTGAAACGTGTTGTTCATGTCATTCCTTTCCGGGGGTGGGATATGTTCCGAGGAATTTTATGCCCTTTACGCCGTTTATGCTAATAGGCACTGGATGACGGTCAGGTGAAACGTGTTGTTCATGTCATTCCTTTCCGGGGGTGGGATATGTTCCGAGGAATTTTATGCCCTTTACGCCGTTTATGCTAATAGGCACTGGATGACGGTCAGGTGAAACGTGTTGTTCATGTCATTCCTTTCCGGACGTGGGATATGTTCCGATGAATTTTATGCCCTTTACGCCGTTTATGCTAATGATGACGGTCAAGTGACACCTATTGAGCATGTTACTCCTTAGCGACCGATGAGTTAATTCTCATAGACGAAACCCCCTTCACGCCTTTAGCTTTAATATTTCGTTTGGGGATCGCCATGATATTTCTTGAGATTTATAGTGAAGTGTTTCCGGTAGCCTTCTTCACGCTGATTTATTGAGACACCACTTCGAATTAACTGGCCGTTGATTTGTAGAGAGTTCTTCCGCTCATTATTAGGTTTTATTTTTCATCCGACTACATTGTGAACAATCTGCCTCACTCGCAAAAACATGCAGTGATTAGCCGGTTTAGTTGCATATATATATATATATATATATATATATATATATATATATATATATATATATATATATATATATATATGTATATATATATATATATATATACATATTTACATATCTCCACACGCATCCATCTTTATACATATTTAAATTTTTTCTTAAATTTTAAAGTTAACATTAGATTGTGAATTATGTGTTTAAATTTTAAAAAAATATTTTTAATTTTAATATTTTAACATCATGAATAATGGTTAAGGAGTAACATTTTTTTTAATTTCAATCTAAGTGATCAATTTAAATTGAGATTTTCTCCAGATGAGTAAAATTTCCAATCTTTCAAGTCTAATAAGAAAGTAAGATGAAACGATAATAAAAAACAATTCTGTCCTTCCATTAGAACTCTCTATATATAAACATACACCCATGAATGTATATATGTGCATACAACTATATCCTACACATATATTCATACATATCACATATATAAATTCGTAAATATATATATATATATATACATGCATACATATTCAATTATATATGCAACCCCATATACATGAATCGATATATATATTCACATATACCAATCTAAATTTACAAATACACATACACATATACCTATTTACACACGCGCCCACATATATATATGTATATATACACATATCCATATGCAAGTCCATATACACGTTTATATACATACAATTATGTACCCGTATACATGTGTGCATACAAACATCCTCATATCTAAATATAAACCAATATTTCCCATCGTATATAGTTTGTTTTATATATATATATATATATATATATATATATATATATATATATATATATATATATATATATATATATATATATATATATATAATGTAATATAATATAATATAAATATAAGTAATTATACTCGCCTGGAAAAACCTTAGGTTTTTTGGCTTGTAAATGTACAAACCAATACCCAACGAAAAATAAGGGATAAAAAAAGAAAGGACTAAGAACATGTAATTGTGGCGAAAACAGTCGTCCAGAATCCAAGCTCAGAGTCCAAAGAAAAAAAATGTCCGACACGGGTAAAGCAAAAGTAACTAAGTAAAGTGCTCAGTACACTAAGAAGAGCAAATAGGTAGGTTTGCGTGGCTCTTTAGTTATATATATATATATATATATATATATATATATATATATATATATATATATATATAACGTAAATCATTCATACGAAAAACAAATAATGAAGCTAATTATATAGCAAGAATCACTATCGCAAACAATATTTAATAATAAAATACAATCAACTTCGAATCAGTTAATGAATGGTATGATCCTTGTTTATAAATTCCGGTTTTATCAGATCTTATTTTTTCTACTAGCCCGGCTTTCAATCGTTTCAAACGACCATCATCAGGTAGACATTTAAGTAAGTTTTCTTTAAAATCCAGGTAATAATAATTGAAAGCCGGGCTAGTAGAAAAAATAAGACCTGATAAAACTGGAATTTATAAACAAGGATCATACCATTCATTAACGGATTCGAAGTTGATTGTATTTTATTATTAAATATTGTTTGCGAGAGTGATTCTTGCCATATAATTAGCTTCATTATTTGTTTTTCGTATGAATGATTTACGTTATATAAATTGAACAAGCACTACATAATTGATATTAATATATATATATATATATATATATATATATATATATATATATATATATATATATATATATATATATATATAGGGTGAAGCAAAAGGTTGGAAGACGTTGGAAAGAATAAAAAAAAGTAACAAATTAAAACAAAAAAGAATAGATTCAAAATTAACAGGATACATATATTTAAAAACAGGTGAGTTATCCTGATAGAGTTTGACCAAAGCTAAAGAATTGTGGTTAGAATATGCTATTTGACGTCAAAGAGTTTGATTTAAATTTTCTCTCATGGTCAAGTTTTGCATATATTCCAAAGCAGTCAAGTATTCAGATGTCTCCAGCATTGCCCGAAGAATCCACTAATTCTGACAAAAGGCTTAACTAAGAGAAATACACAGTATAGAATTTTCTGGCTTTTTCACCCGTCCCCGCGACACCTAAAATGTTGGCGTTTGGGGCAAATATCCAGATCTTAATTAAAATTATTTCAAGGTAGAAGAAACCAGATGTCACAAGAAAATACTCTGGACATATCCACAGATAACCGTAATACGATAAGCTTCTGGGAACATCGGATAAAACTCTTTATTCAATCAGTGGGGAGTCCTCAACTCATTTCCCTATCTGTCATATCCAGTGTCCTTTTTAAGGGAATAGTTGTTCTTTGCAATGAACTTCTACAACACCCGCTGAGCCATAGGTCTACAGTATCGGAAATATGTAAAAAAAAGAGGAGGATCCTATTATTATATCGATTAGATACACGATAAAGGCACTTAAGGTCTTGACAAGTAAGGAGAAACATACATACATATATATATATATATATATATATATATATATATATATATATATATATATACACTGGACTGAATCGGCTAAAATATGTTTATAAGAAAAAATGACGAAGAAAGTATGACGCCAGTAATCTGTAGATGATTTGGAATGATGATAATTCTTCACACAGTTATAGAAATATTATCATTCACAAAGACGATATACCAAATGAAAGCCAAAGAATCGATCGGCTGAAAATCTTCTGTCAGAACAATAAAAATGAAAAGAACGATATCAATAGACCGTCTAAATTTCGGAATGATACTGATTCTACTGAAAATTACAGAGAATATCTTTCACCCTGATTTTATACCGGAAGTAGGCCGCAGATTGTGTCGGCTGAAACTGTTATGTTAAACCAATAAAAATTAACATTCGACGAAAAAGAAACCCCGTAGTATTGCAGCTATATCTAAGTTGGAGCTACACAATCTTCAGTTTCCAGTCTTGTGGGAGATATATTTTCCACCCACTAGGCTCTTTCCCAAGAAGATAATATCTCAAGCCTATACCTATTTTTATGGGAAAAGTTGAGACGAACTCCATTCAGTAGTTCCAACAGTCGAGAAATTTACAGCAAAGATCCGACGTGTTAAGTCCACGAATTATTCCCTCCATATTCCACCTGTAAGGAGAAAGTTCTACTCAGAAAGGCTTTTCTTAACGAACATGCTACCGCGTAGATGCTTCCCTGAACACTACAGTCTTAATCAGAGAAAGACAATCGTCACTCGTTATCTGTCCGTTTTTCCTCATAATTTTCAGGTCCACGTTTCCCGCACTTACATTTATATCACACACTAGTCAACTTCGTTACATTACGACCAAATACAATTGGGAAAGGTATAAGTACAGCCCTTGTAAAAAAAATGAAATCAATAACATTACAAACTTAATTCAGTAAACTTCTATGAAAATGACCCACGAATGGTTGATAAGCCGTAAAAAAAAAACAAATGAATCATATCTGTTATATAGGAATAAAGTGTCGCTGCCGACACTTGAATTTGAACATAGATCGCCAGTGAGTAAACACAGGCGATCCTATTATTGAATTAACTAGACCACGTGACCATAGAGGAAACGCATATATGGGAGATAGCGTGCATCTAATTGATCGCTATTCTCCTCTATCCTCTATTAATATACGGATCACCATTTCTATTCTATCCTCTATTACTATACGGATCACCATTTCTACTCTGTCCTCTATTACTATACGGATCACCATTTATATTCTATTCTCTATAACTATACAGATCGTCATTTCTATTCTATCCTCTATTACTATACGGATCACCATTTCTGTTCTATCCTCTATTACTATACGGATCACCATTTCTATTCTATTCTCTATTACTATACGGATCACCATTTCTAGTCTATCCTCTATTACTATACAGATCGTCATTTCTATTCTATCCTCTATTACTATACGAATCACCATTTCTATTCTATCCTCTATTAATATACGGACCGCTATTCTCTATTCATTATACTATTTCTCTATTCGGTGGTTACTTCCCGATCGAGTATTATCGAGTAAGTATTATTAGTGCGAGATTATTCGAAGGCGTCTGACACCAGTATTGTTCAACGGCGTACTATATTTGTATCTGCAATTACAAAGTCTCTACTACAACGAGCATTACGAAAGTGACAACGAGTATTCGTTGATATCACAAAAATATCACACACCTCATTCAGTATACCTTTACGAAAATGTTTCGATTTTAAATAACCTTCAAAATAATCGGTAAAAAAAAGTCAAATGAATCACATTACAAACTTCATCCAATAACCCTCTATAAAATATTTGTCGGCTTTATATAACCCACAAACGGTTGATAAACGGTAAAGGAGAAATCAGTCATCTCAGACACGCCATTCAGTAACCCTCTACCAAAATGTCTCGACTTTAAATAACCCATAATATGTTGATAAGCCGCAAGAAAAACAAATCATATCACATAGCCATTCAGTAACTTTTCATTGGCTCTTGTGCCTTGAAGTGGGTGGATATTAATAAAAAAACAACAACAAACAAACATATGCTTACGAGTAAATGCTGTAACTCAAGAACGAGATTGTAATCACTTGGATGAGATGTGGTCTTCGATAAAATCTATCTTGTTTGCGGCTAAAATAGATTGCGTTATTAGAAAGGCATTTATGTCTTTCATCGTCTCCGGAAGTGATCCTTAATAAACGTTGCCATGATTAAACCGGAAGTGTCCACCATTATACAGATTAAAGCTTTGTCTTATTTTGTTGACAGCTTGGAGAAGAAAAACAGGATGAGTAAATGTAGAAGGATTATTTTCCAAACTCCAATCTCTCTCTTACAGTCGGGATGTGGCGAGTCTCTCACTGCTCTATCGCTACTACAAGGAAAGTGTTCAAACGAACTGCATCTCCTAGTTCCACCAGATCAGACCTTCATGGCTAGGACCGACCATGCCACTCACATATTAACAAACTATCCACGTTCCCTCGGTATTCCATTGGCGAGAAATAAGTTCCACTCAAACAGCTTCTTCCCGCGAAACACTGACTATGGAACAGACTCCCTAGAGGATGTTTCCCCGATCACAACAATCTTAACCTGTTCAAGTTTAGAGTCAACAGTTATCGTCCCCTCCTATTCATATAAACTACCCATTAATATAACACTCTAACCTTGGTGTACCTTACTGTAAAAATAACACGAGATCGGTGAGCATTCCACAAAAATGATTCTCCGGGAAATTTCAACCACCCTCCAATATGGCAGTGAATGCTGGACAATAAATATGACCCACTGAATATGACCGATTAAATATGACCCATTAAATGTGTCCCATTAAATATGACCCATTAAATGTGACCCATTAAATATGGACGTTAAATATGAACCATTAAATGTGACCCATTAAATATGGACGTTAAATATGAACCATTAAATGTGACCCATTAAATATGAACCATTAAATGTGACCCATTAAATATGACCCATTATATGTGACCACCCTTTAAATGATTTTCCGAACCTTCTTTTATTTAGAATAACCCGCTTATTGCCTATGGAGAAAACTTTCGACAATATCACTTATTAAAACACCACCCTTTGTATTAGGCACCTACGAAATTGAATGCTGAACCCACAGATGAAGAAAATCATTGAAGCTAAAGAAATGTCGGTGTACAGGAGGATGTTGAGTATACCATGGACCGAGCATGTGAGCAACGACGAAGTTTTAGAGAAAAGAAACAAAAAGGACATTTATACATAACATCAGAAAGAGACAATTGAAATTTCTAGGACACATAATGAGGAAAGAGGATTTGGAGAATCTGATACTCACAGGACAATGGCTTTATATATTATATTGTTGGTCAGACATTTATTGTTAATTGGGCAGTTTTCTTTGTTGCCGCAGCTGCATTTGCTTCTGCTGTTTTGCTGGTTTATGTTATCATAACAAACAACATCAACACAGAAGAAAAAAAAACTACATAGAAGCCACAGAAATAATTTTCAACGAAAGATTTAAGAATCGCAAAACATCACTTAAAACAAAAAGACACAAAAGCAATACAACACTATCAAAATATATATGGATCCAAAAGGAAAATAACACCACAATCAAAATTAAATGGGAAATCATAAATAGACCCCATTCGCACAATAGCGGAAACTGTAAAATATACCAGGAGGGAAAAAAAGCTAACAATAATTACCTTTAAATACTAAAAGAAACTACTAAACAAGAAAAACGAAATAATGGGGAAATACAGAAATTCAAATAAATACTTACTTTGTTATTTAAGTACAAATACAAACAGAACTAAAATAAAAACCGGCACAAAACACAACGCCAACACAAACACAAACACAAACCCACTACATATACACACAGGCACACATGTATAAATACTTAATCCCGACCAAACAAAAAGCAGACGGCAAAAGAAAAACGGAAGGAACAAATAGATGACACAATACTAGCCAAAAAAAAGAAAGAAAGAAAGAAAGAAAACCACACCAAACTCACGAAGGAATATACATATACACAAAAATTAACAAAACCAGCATACACAGACGGACACACAAGCAGACACATACGCATAAATATACACACAAGCACAAACGCCTAACCATGACCTAAAATAAGTTTTTTTTAAAAGTGGCAATATACACTTACGTAGTAAAAAAGTTGAGCTCAACACGGTAAAAGAGGCCAATCCTACATAAATTAATTAAGCAATCATATACATAAACACGGTCAAAAGAAGCCAGCACAATACAAAACAAACAATCACCAAGAAACCCGACACCAGTTAAGAAACAGCAAAAACAAACTAAAGATAAAAACAAATAATACAACACCCATTAATTGAAAAGATCACACACTCACACAAATATATCAAATTACACCAAACTATACATAAATACAAAAAAATTGAGAAGTAGCAGCAGAGACGCCAGTAGCCCTGAAGAGTGAAGGCATTACAACAACGTGCTCTCGAAACTTCGAAGTCGGCAGGAATGAAATAACACCACACAGTTAAGTTACAAGTTTCTCCATATTAATTCTCTCTCTCTCTCTCTCTCTCTCTCTCTATATATATATATATATATATATATATATATATATATATATATATATATATGTATGTATGTCTATATATATATATATATAGAGAGAGAGAGAGAGATAGATATATAGATATATAGATCAAACATAGCAAGGGAAGCGATGATCAGTACTGTACATAGGTATTAATGTAATTATCTACCTCAACCACTTTCATGCAAACAAATGTTGCATACGGGCCATTACTTGGTATGGCAACACAGTCATCAGGAGAGATCGTCTGATGATTGTGCTGCTTTACCAAATATTATATATATATATGTATGTGTGTATGTGTGTGTGTGTGTGTGTGTGTGTGTGTGTGTGTGTGTGTGTGTGTGTGTGTGTGTGTAAGGTTAATGCTCAAAGTGGAAACAGACCAGGAAATAGTAGTATTAAAAAGTGTTCAATGCACGTGTGAAAAAACAAAATTAAAATAACATATAGAGCTTTTAACTTTAAAAATCAAGAGGTCAGTTGAATCTGCTACCTTGGTTTCAAACTGACGGTATCGTCAGGCGATTTTTATCAAATGACCTCTTAACGCTTTTTTTATTTAAAAAAAAAATATTAAAGAATGCTACATTATTATTTTCAAAAATAAATAAACACACGACGTTGAGAAGAAGAAGAAGAAGAAGAAGAAGAAGAAGAAGAAGAAGAAGAAGAAGAAGAAGAAGAAGAAGAAGAAGAAGAAGAAGAAGAAGAAATGTAACAGTGGTGGTGGGGGGTAATTGATATGTGCTCTATTTTTTTTTATCCAGCCTCATATGTGCTTAAGAGGAATTTTCTATTATGTAAGCAAGGGCTCAAGATTTCGGATTTCTGGTTGAAAATCTTATTTGGATCAGAAATTTCAGAATTACTAATTTTGCTAATTTTTCCTGTTGGTAGAGGTTGAAAATATTTTTGTGCTTGCCTTTTTCAATGAAACTTATACATATCTATCTATCTATCTATCTATCTATCTATCTATCTATCTATCTATCTATATATATATATATATATATATATATATATATATATATATATATATAGAGAGAGAGAGAGAGAGAGAGAGAGAGAGAGAGATACTCTAAAAATCTGGAGGTCAGTTGAATCCGTTACCTTGGTTTCAACCTGACAGTATTCTCAGCCGATTTTTATCAAATGACCACTTAACGCTTTTTTATTTTTTTTATTATTCAAAAATTATTATTATTATTATGATTATTATTATTCGTGCGAAATGATTTATATATGTGATATGTATGAATATATGTGTAGGATATAGTTGTATGCACATATATGCATACATGGGTGTATGTTTATATATAGAGAATTCTAATAGAAGGACAAAATTGTTGTTTATTATCGTTTAATCTTACTTTCTTATTAGACTTGAAAGATTGGAAATTTTACTCATCTGGAGATAATCTCAATTTAAATTGATCACTTAGATTCAAATTAAAAAATGTTACTCCTTAACCATTATTCATGATGTTAAAATATTAAAATAAAAAATATTTTTTGAAATTTAAACACATAATTCACCATCTAATGTTAACTTTAAAATTTAAGAAAAAAAAGTTCGTAACATTGAAATTAAAGAGAGCTCAATACAAAAGTAGAGTAATATCCTTTATTTTAGGATAGTACATCAAAAACATGTCAAAACGCTACTGAAAAACGTGGAAAATCGTTGGATGCGCGTCAAGCGTAAACTACATCGCTAGTTTGGATAGAGTTGCTCACGTTGATTCTTCCCGAATTCGTGTGGCGCCGGTGGAACCAGAACAATCTCGGGTTTTCAGCATTTATTTGCTGCGTAGTCCACCATTACCCGTTGTAATAATGTTTATTTCTAATAAACGTATATACCTTGGTCTTATTGATTTTACGCCGTTCATGGCGGCTTACGGCCACATCTCATTGAAACAGCAGATACCTTATGAGCACCGAAGTTAAGCAACATCGAGCCTTGTCAGTAGCTAGATGGGTGACAACTTGGAAATACCCGGTGCAGTACGCTTGGATGCGCGGGTGATTTAATAGGTAACGGCCTGGCATTGTTAATCGTACAGCCGATTCTCCTTTTGTTTCGTTATATTCACTTACGCGCAAATACTCTTGGGAAAGGTAGGAATCGTTCCCCCAGCTATGGGTTAATAGTATGACTTGTATCATTAAATCATTATTATGTAAAAATAAATTCTTACCATCTAAAAATATTTTCTGGCTTGAAATAAGCTGCAAATGGTTGATAAGACGTTAAAAACGAAGAAAACGTATCTGGGAATTAGTTTAATTTACGCCGCTTAAGGAAAGGATTACTACGATATAAACGGACATCTAGAAACAATAAGATAAAATAACAAAAAGTAGGATAACAGAAAATAAGGAGAACCATATTGTTCTTTACTTTTTGGATGTCATGTTCACGGTGGCAAATTACCCCCCCCCCATTCTCTTTGAATTTTTTTGGTAAGAAGTAAATTCCACTCGTAGAGCTTGTTCCATAACTTCTAGAACTGTTACTTTGTCGAACAGACCAGCGGGAGAATGCTTCCGTGACTATTACAATCTGGACATCTAATCCAGGGTCAAACGATATCTATGCAACATATCCATTCAAAGATCAAACCTATTACGACTCTGGTCAATCACACCTTGTTAATATGCTGCGAAACAAAATAGAATTCAGAAATTAAATTCACTAAGATAATTCTGAGCGGAAACTCAGATATGTTAAATATTGCAGAGGCTAGAATTTGTTTGTTAAAAACTATATCCCGTCAATTTAGACCAAGAATGAAGTACTACTGCCATATCTGTGTTAAGATTATTCAGTTCTTATTGCACCAACCTTGACAGAGTTCAAAATCGATTAGGCAACCAAGTGGGTGATTTATTATTTCCATCTTTGGTAACAAGATTTTATGAATTTTATGAATTTAAGCGCAGTACTAGATTGGTAACAAAGTCTCATCATTTTACAGTTGAAATGACTAGATGTATCTGTAAGTTCTAAGCTAACGTTTTTTTTTTTCACTTACTTCTCGCTTTCAGGCTTCTTGCTTCACAGTCATCTTTTAATTCCAAAAATATAAATGCAATATCAATCGTTATCTTCTGTCTTCTTAATTCTTGTTATTTAGTTGTGATGCAAATAAAACTGAAAATTTTCACAATAAGTTACTCATATTTGTTGCATATTAATTCGAGAAAATAATATTACAAAAAATGCTTAGTGATATTGACACATAACAGAGAAGGCTAAGTTTGTTTGCAAGTGTCAACTGTAACAAACTAGTTTCCGCAGCACATTTCATGCAGTCGACTGTTGTAATTTATACGCACTTATACGCAATACTAAAACAAGATGCATCCGTGTCAGACACATTCTAACAAATGTAGACGCTGCCTGTTTCTGCTATACTAACGCAATTCTTTCGCTTGTAATGTAAAAAAGTAGACAAAATGTTTGTATTAAGTTGTTCACAAAGAATCTCTGTAATTCATTTCTTTCAATTTTAAAGAAAATAATAGTCAAATAATAAAACAGATTGAAAATTGTAGAGCCGTGTTGGAGATTTCATTATTTCTTTTCTTTTTCACACATAAACATCTATCTATCTGTCTATCTATCTATCTATCTATCTATCTATCTATCTATCTGATGCTACTTTAACTTCAGATTCTTTTGAGAATCGATTCTTTTAGCGGGTTTTTATTTTGTACAAGATCAGAAAATTAGTATTGGATTTAAGTACAGTGAATTCACATTTTCGATACCGTCTTGATGCTAAAAACCCAGTTAGATTTCCGATCTTCAGATTATAAGAGAATAATAAATTACTCTGGTCTCTGACTGATTTATTTCTTAGTTCATTAATTTAGATAATAATTAAGATAAGAACTTGATGCTAATTAGAATCAAGAAGATGAAAACGTTGAATAATCGTTGCGGGACTTTGACAAGAGTTAACAATGACAAAAAAAAATAATCGTAAAAAATTCAATCTAACCACCGACCCTGCGCGCTATTTCATGACGTTGTATGCCGAGATTTATTAAGGAAGCTACGAATCTTTTTTTTTGATGATGGTAAAAACCTCCTTCTAGAGGTATCCAATTCTAATTAATCAAAGGAAAACTTTTTTGATAACTGAAGATCAATATGTGATTTCAATGAAATTAGGTAAAATTCCGTTCCAAGTTTATCAAGATCACTTCTCATATAGTTGGTCAATATATATCTGTCAGTCACTTCCTTCCTATCTATCTATCACAGGCTCTTCCTATCTATTTATCCTAAGCTCTTTATATCTATCGATCAATCTACGTATGTTCCGTATGTACTATTTTATTAGACAAATCATTATCTATCTATCTATCTATCTACAAATTCATTCCTCATGAGAATTAACAAAAAGATGTACTCAATCGAGACAGATTCGTACCATCGACCTAAGGATGACAGCAATTATTCCACCACTACCAACTGAATGTTTGGCCGATGGTTACTCCGCTCTACCAACTGAGATATCGCGAGTAACCATCGGCCAAACATTCAATCTCGTTAGATGAAATGTAATCATTCTTATATAATTTTTAAGACGTACACTGAATCTATTTGTTTTACACTTGTACGATACGCATTGACAGCCTTCCAAACAGGGAATATCAAAAACATACTTTTTCGCAAAATGTTTATCATCTGTGACCTGCAGCAATCTCTACAAACTAATACCGCATGAGAATTAACAAAAATAACGACTCTCGCGACACGGATTCGAACCATTATTCCCACCACGGAGCTATCGCGAGTAATCATTAGCCTAGCATTCAATCTCGTTATATGAAATGTAAACATTCGTTATATTATTTTTAAGACGTGCACTGAATCTATTTGTTTTACACTTGTACGATAAGCATAGACTGCCTTCCAAACAAGGAATATAAAAAAATACTTTTCGCAAAATGTTTATCATCTGTGACCCGCAGCAATCTCTACAAACTCATACCTCATGAGAATTAACAAAATGTTTAACACTCGCGAGACGGATTCCCCCGGCAATTTCTTCAATATCATTAGAATTAACAAAAGACGAACTCACGCGAGACTGATTCGTTGTCGAACTGAACCCTTTATTAGATTCTAGTCCCACGTTTAATGGATGGCAGTTATCAGTTACCTCCTGTTAATTTCCTTCTGAAAGTTCTCCACTGCCTTAACCGGGTATTGAACTCACACTCTTTAGGTCCTGTCACTGGACCTACCAACGTCGTTATCCACTGTCCCATGTCTCCTCAAGGAGACGTTGCACAGTGGATACTAGCGTTTTGAGCGTTTTAGTTCGACATTCTAACCACGTGAAGAAGGGTGGAGCCTACAACGGCCGAAACGTTGTAATAAATATGGCGACAAAGATGAGGACAATAGTCCGAATAATGTAAATAATATATATGTGTGTGTGTGTGTGTGTAAATGCATGTATGTATGTATACAATACTTGATAATTAAAAATAAGAAGTTGTTATAGGTATTTCCTGGAATTTTGAAATATTCGAAATGAGTGAATTCTCCGACAATCTCCCCATATGAACATGTCTTCTGGATCACTTAATCAACATTATTATAAAATCGACATTTTAGGGTTGGAGTCACATCACATTGAAATACAGCTTTCCGTAGGATCGCCGAAATTAGGCAATGTCGAGGCTGGTTAGGACGTAGATTGGTGACAGAGTGGGAATACCAGGTGCTGTAAGCCTGTATGTGTGGCTGGTGTAGTGGATAATGGCCCGGAATTGTTAATCAGAGAGCCGGCTTCCAATTCCAGTTGGATTCGTTATATTCTCTTAAGCGTAAATAACCTTGGGAAAAGGTATGCATCCACCTCTCCGTCCCCCAGCTATGGGTTAATTAGCAAAACTTGAATTACTAAATCATTATTATTTCAAAAATAAAAATCTAAATTATATATTTTAAATAACTTGCAATGGGCTCATAAACCGTAGAAAACTAATCAATCAAAATTGATATTTCCATTTCCGTGTAATCGTTAATTCTTGACAAAATCCTAACAATCATCTGCAATGTTATTGGTCCTTATTTGGCATCTCGGCTTTGTTTCAACACTTCTGGTGTCTTATCAAGTGATGGCACTTGATAAGACACCAGAAGTGTTGAAATAAAAATGGCTAATTTTTGTAGTGATTTAATAACATATAATTAGCCACCGCTTGGTTTGAGTGTTGTAAACAAACTGAAAATGATTGCAGCTTTTGTCGCTGTATGGAGTGATGTCACTAGATGTCCCACATGAATTATCCACACCAAACAGAGAGAACAGACTTTTGTACCCCCTATACCGTCTTATTTAGGGGGAAATAATTAGATAAATTATTCATATACCACCAAAATGGATGCGATTTCTTCAGAAATTAAAAGAAATTTATGGTAAACTCTGCTTTTAAAAATTTCGCAAAAGTCAGGGAATTATCCGATTTAAATTAAATTTTCAGCGCCTATTAATTAATTAATTAATTAAATGTATACTGAATCCGTTGTTTTATTAGTAGACGTTGGAGAAATATTGGGGAGGGATCAGTTCCCACTCTATTTTCATAAATATTTTCTATAGTTTTATATGGAAAAATCTTTGAATACATTATTTTAGTAAAATATTTTTACAATATCAAACCCGGAAAAAATCTTCCAAATGAAACATCTTCACCTGAAACATCATAAAAGTAATTCAATAAAACTCCAAACAAGTAATTTTTGCGCTGAGTTGATGCTTGCATAATTTAATTTAATAAGAGAACTTATTTTCTTTCATGTTTGATGGAAAGAATATACAATTTTTATTTATTTTTTGAAAAATTTTCCTTGTAATTTTTTGGTGCGATTTTAAAATTCATCCGGTTGCTGAGGATAAAAGAGATCTCTTTTAGTTTTTATTAAATAAAAATGTGTTTGAAGAAAGGAAATATGTTAAATTCAATGACGTTTTCGCGTAAAGTGGGTGTAACGAAAACTTCAAATTTATATGGCGATAGTGAAGCGCGGTAATACGTTCACTCGCGATAGCTCAGTTGGCAGAGCGGAGGACTGTAGTGTGAGTCTTTGGTGCCGTAATATTTAGGGCGATGGTACGAATCCGTCTCGCGAAATTTAAATTATACTTTTTAACAGAAAAATTTTGATAACTGAAATCTTCCACATCAGTTCCATATTTACGTTGTTGTTGTTATTGTTCTTCTTATTATTATTATTATTGTTGTTGTTGTTATTATTATTATTTTTTAAAAATTTTTTTTTTCCTTTGATATCTGGCGTTCACACATTTCTTTCCGGGTCCCACCCAGGGACCTAAGTTTAGAAATGGCATTATGACACTTTTCACTGCAAAAAAAAAACATTTTTAAAATAATAATAATAGTTACATAGATAAATCCCTTCGTAAAGTGCGGGCTGTACTTGTCAGAACAATATTTTGTATCTCTTTGAGGTATGGACTTCCAGGGATCCCTTCAATCAGCCTACTGGAATCTTTTCCAACCAGTCCAAGGGCTCCAACTACAACAGGAATTGTTGATGTTGCCATGTGCCACATTTTTGAGATTTCTATTTCATGGTACTTGTATTTTGACAGTTTTTTCGAATATCTTCAAAGATACATTGCAGTCTGCAGGGACTGCCATATCAATAAGGAGGCACTTATTTTGTTTGTGGTCTTTAATAACAATGTCTGGGCGGTTGGCTTTGATTGTTCTGTCAGTGTGTATTGTGTAGTCCCATAGAATTGTAACAGGTCCTATCTCCGTAACCGGATCAGGGTGGTGTTCGTTTCAATTTCTTTCAGTTATTATTATTATTATTATTATTATTATTATTATTATTATTATTATTATTATTTGCCGCATGTCACAGATGATACAAATTTACCGAAAAGGTATGTGTTCTATATTCCTTGTTTGGAGTGCTGTCAATGCTTATCGTACGACCGTAAAACAAATAGTTTCAGTGTACGTCTTAAAAATAATTTAACGAATGTTTACCTTTTATATAACGAGATTGAACACGCTGAGCTGAGTCACTCGCGATAGCTCAGTTGGTAGAGCGGAGGACTGTAGTGTGAAACTTTGGGTCTGTTATCTTTAGGTCGATGGTTCGAATCCGTCTCGCGAGATTCACATTTTCCCTTTTAACAGTAACCGAAATCATCTCCATTAGTTGCGTAAGTCGAAGAGTGCAGTGATTATTTCTAAAATCGCCGATGCCATTTCGTAATTTTAAATTCTTTGTACTCGGCAAAAAAATAGAATTACAATTAGAAATTTGTTTAAACTAAATTTATCAACACGAGAAATGGATCTGTATTTTTATTTTATTTTTAATCATTTCACCCCACGCAAGACAATACAGCCACGAACAGTCATGGGTTTACTGAGTGTGAAAGAATACGAGCAAAACGTTATTAAGGAGCGATAACAAAAGATAAAAAACAGAATTTAACAGGACAGAAGATAACGATTGATATTGCATTTAGATTTTTGAGGATTAAACAACACTTGAAAGAATAAAGCCGGAAGAGACTACCATCAGCGCGAAGTGCGAGAAAAGAAACTGTTAGCATAAAACTTAGTTACAAGTTGCAAGCTCCACTGAAAATTGATGAGATATCTGTGCCATTACTGCGCTTAAATTAATCTGGATCTCGACACCTTTACTGCGCTTAAATTAATCTGGATCACGACCCCATTACTACGCTTAAATTAATCTGGATCTCGACAACATTACTGCGCTTAAATTAATCTGGATCTCAACGCAATTACGGCGCTTAAATTAATCTGGATCACGACCCCATTACTACGCTTAAATTAATCTGGATCTCGACAACATTACTGCGCTTAAATTAATCTGGATCTCGACGCCATTACTGCGCTTAAATTAATCTAGATCTCGACCCCATTACAACGCTTAATTTAATCTGGATCTCGACAACATTACTGCGCTTAAATTAATCTGGATCACGACCCCATTACTACGCTAAAATTAATCTGGATCTCGACAACATTACTATGCTTAAATTAATCTGGATCTCGACCCCATTACAAAGCTTAATTTAATCTGGATCTCGACAACATTACTGCGCTTAAAATAATCTGGATCTCGACGCCATTACTTCGCTTAAATTAATCTAGATCTCGACCCCATTACAACGCTTAATTTAATCTGGAACTCGACGACATTACTGCGCTTTAATTAATCTAGATCTCAAGGCCATTACTGCGCTTAAATTAATCTGGATCACGACCCCATTACTACGCTTAAATTAATCTGGATCTCGACAACATTACTGCGCTTAAATTAATCTGTATCTCGACGCCATTACTACGCTTAAATTAATCTGGATCTCGACCCCATTACAACGCTTAATTTAATCTGGATCTCGACAACATTACTGCGCTTAAATTAATCTGGATCGCGACGCCATTACTGCGCTTAAATTAATCTAGATCTCGACCCCATTACAACGCTTACTTTAATCTGGATCTCGACAACATTACTGCGCTTAAATTAATCTGCATCTCGACGCCATTACTGCGCTTAAATTAATCTGGATCACGACCCCATTACTACGCTTAAATTAATCTATATCTCGACAACATTAATGGGCTTAAATTAATCTGGATCTCAACGCCATTACTACGCTTAAATTAATCTGGATCTCGACCCCATTACAACGCTTAATTTAATCTGGATCTCGACAACATTACTGCGCTTAAATTAATCTGGATCTCGACGCCATTACTGCGCTTAAATTAATCTAGATCTCGACCCCATTACAACGCTTACTTTAATCTGGATCTCGACAACATTACTGCGCTTAAATTAATCTGGATCTCGACGCCATTACTGCGCTTAAATTAATCTGGATCACGACCCCATTACTACGCTTAAATTAATCTGTATCTCGACAACATTAAAGCGCTTAAATTAATCTGGATCTCGATGCCATTACTACGCTTAAATTAATCTGGATCTCGACCCCATTACAACGCTTAATTTAATCTGGATCTCGACAACATTACTGCGCTTAAATTAATCTGGATCTCGACGCCATTACTGCGCTTAAATTAATCTGGATCACGACACAATTACTACACTTAAATTAATCTGGATCTCGACAACATTACTGCGCTTAAATTAATATGAATCTCGACGCAATTACTACGCTTAAATTAATCTGATTCTCGACCCCATTACAACGCTTAATTTAATCTGGATCTCGACAACATTACTGCGCTTAAATTAATATGGATCTCGACGCCATTACTGCCCTTAAATTAATCTGGATCACGACCCCATTACTACGCTTAAATTAAGCTGGATCTCGACAACATTACTGCGCTTAAATTAATCTGGATCTCGACGCCATTACTACGCTTAAATTAATCTGGATCTCGACGCCATTACTGCGTTTAAATTAATCTAGATCTCGACCCGATTACAACGCTTAATTTAATCTGGATCTCGAAAACATTACTGCGCTTAAATTAATCTGGATCTCGACGCCATTACTGCGCTTAAATTAATCTCAATCACGACCCCATTACAACGCTTAATTTAATCTGGATCTCGACAACATTACTGCGCTGAAATTAATCTGGATCTCGACGCCATTACTGCGCTTAAATTAATCTGGATCACGACCCCATTACTACGCTTAAATTAATCTGGATCTCGAAAACATTACTGCGCTTAAATTAATCTGGATCTCGAACCCATTACAACGCTTAATTTAATCTGGAACTCCACAACATTACTGCGCTTAACTTAATCTAGATCTCGAGGCCATTACTGCGCTTAAATTAATCTCGATCACGACCCCATTACTACGCTTAAATTAATCTGGATCTCGACGCCATTACTGCACTTAAATTAATCTGGATAACGACCCAATTACTACGCTTAAATTAATCTGGATCTCGACGCCATTACTACGCTTAAATTAATCTAGATCACGACCCCATTACTACGCTTAATTTAATCTGGATCTCGACAATATTACTGCGCTTAAATTAATCTGGATCTCGACGCCATTACTGCGTTTAAATTAATCTAGATCTCGATCCCATTACAACGCTTAATTTAATCTTGAACTCCACAACATTACTGCGCTTAAATTAATCTAGATCTCGAGGCCATTACTGCGCTTAAATTAATCTGGATCACGACCCCATTACTACGCTTAAATTAATCTGGATCTCGACAACATTACTGCGCTTAAAATAATCTGGATCTCGACGCAATTACTACGCTTAAATTAATCTGGACTCGACCCCATTACAACGCTTAATTTAATCTGGATCTCGACAACATTACTGAGCTTAAATTAAACTGGATCTCGACGCCATTACTGCGCTTAAATTAATCTAGACCTCGAACCCATTACAACGCTTACTTTAATCTGGATCTAGACAACATTACTGCGCTTAAATTAATCTGGATCTCGACGCCATTACTGCGCTTAAATTAATCTGGATCACGACCCCATTACTACGCTTAAATTAATCTGGATCTCGACATCATTGAAGCGCTTAAATTAATCTGGATCTCGACGCCATTACTATGCTAAAATTAATCTGGACCACGACTCCATTACAACGCTTAATTTAATCTGGATCACGACAACATTACTGCGCTTAAATTGATCTGGATCTCGACGCCATTACTGCGCTTAAATTAATCTGGATCACGACCACATTACTACGCATAAATTAATCTGGATCTCGACAAAATTACTGCGCTTAAATTAATCTGGATCACAACCCCATTACTACGCTTAAATTAATCTGGATTTCGACAACATTACTGCGCTTAAATTAATCTGGATATCGACGCCATTACTACGCTTAAATTAATCTGGATCTCGACCCCATTACAACGCTTAATTTAATCTGGATCTCGACAATATTACTGCGCTTAAATTAAGCTGGATCTCGACGCCATTACTGTGCTAAAATTAACCTAGATCTCGACCCCATTACAACGCTTAATTTAATCTGGATTTCGACAACATTACTGCGCTTAAATTAATCTGGATCTCGACGCCATTACTGCGCTTAAATTAATCTGGATCACGAACCCATTACTACGCTTAAATTAATCTGGATCTCGACAACATTACTGCGCTTCAATTAATCTGCATCTCGACGCCATTACTACGCTTAAATTCATCTGGATCTCGACCCCATTACAACGCTTAAATAATCTGGATCTCGAAGCCATTACTGCGCTTAAATTAATCTAGATCTCGACCCCATTACAACGCTTACTTTAATCTGGATCTCGACAACATTACTGCGCTTAAATTAATCTGGATCTCGACGCCATTACTGCGCTTAAATTAATCTTGATCACGACCCATTACTACGCTTAAATTAATCTGGATCTCGACAACATTAAAGCGCTTAAATTAATCTGGATCTCAACGCCATTACAACGCTTAATTTAATCTGAATCTCGACAAGATTAATGCGCTTAATTTAATCTGAATCTCGACAAGATTAATGCGCTTAAATTGATCTGTATCTCGACGCCATTACTGCGCTTAAATTAATCTGGATCACGACCCCATTACTACGCTTAAATTAATCTGGATCTCGACAACATTACTGCGCTTAAATTAATCTGGATCTCGACACCATTACAACGCTTAATTTAATCTGGATCTCGACAACATTACTGCGCTTAAATTAATCTGGATCTCGACGCCATTACTGCGCTTAAAATAATCTGGATCACGACCCCATTACTACGCATAAATTAATCTGGATCTCGACAACATTAATGCGCTTAAATTAATCATGATCACGACCCCATTACTACTCTTAAATTAATCTGGATCTCGACCCCATTACAACGCTTAATTTAATCTGGATCTCGACAACATTACTGCGCTTAAATTAATCTGGATCTCGACGCCATTACTGCGCTTAAATTAATCTAGATCTCGACCCCATTACAACGCTTACTTTAATCTGGATCTCGACAACATTACTGCGCTTAAATTAATCTGGATCTCGACGCCATTACTGCGCTTAAATTAATTTGGATCACGACCCCATTACTACGCTTAAATTAATCTGTATCTCGACAACATTAAAGCGCCTAAATTAATCTGGATCTCGATGCCATTACTACGCTTAAATTAATCTGGATCTCGACCCCATTAAAACGCTTAATTTAATCTGGATCTCGACAACATTACTGCGCTTAAATTAATCTGGATCTCGACGCCATTACTACGCTTAAATTAATCTGGATCTCGACCCCATTACAACGCTTAATTTAATCTGGATCTCGACAACATTACTGCGCTTAAATTAATCTGGATCTCGACGCCATTACTGCGTTTAAATTAATCTAGATCTCGACCCGATTACAACGCTTAATTTAATCTGGATCTCGACAACATTACTGCGCTTAAATTGATCTCAATCACGACCCCATTACAACACTTAATTTAATCTGGATCTCGACAACATTACTGCGCTGAAATTAATCTGGATCTCGACGCCATTACTGCGCTTAAATTAATCTGGATCACGACCCCATTACTACGCTTAAATTAATCTGGATTTCGACAACATTACTGCGCTTAAATTAATCTGGATCTCGACGCCATTACTACGCTTAAATTAATCTGGATCTCGAACCCATTACAACGCTTAATTTAATCTGGATCTCGACAATATTACTGCGCTTAAATTAATCTGGATCTCGATGCCATTACTGCGCTTAAATTACTCTAGATCTCGACCCCATTACAACGCTTAATTTAATCTGGAACTCCACAACATTACTGCGCTTAAATTAATCTAGATCTTGAGGCCATTACTGCGCTTAAATTAATCTGGATCACGACCCCATTACTACGCTTAAATTAATCTGGATCTGGACGCCATTACTGCGCTTAAATTAATCTGGATAACGACCCCATTACTACGCTTAAATTAATCTGGATCTCGACGCCATTACTACGCTTAAATTAATCTGGAAGACGACCCCATTACTACGCTTAATTTAATCTGGATCTCGACAATATTACTGCGCTTAAATTAATCTGGATCTCGACGCCATTACTGCGTTTAAATTAATCTAGATCTCGACCCCATTACAACGCTTAATTTAATCTTGAACTCCACAACATTACTGCGCTTAAATTAATCTAGATCTCGAGGCCATTACTGCGCTTAGATTAATCTGGATCACGACCCCATTCCTACGCTTAAATTAATCTGGATCTCGACAACATTACTGCGCTTAAATTAAGCTGGTTCACGACGCCATTACTGTGCTAAAATTAACCTAGATCTCGACCCCATTACAACGCTTAGTTTAATCTGGATCTCGACAACATTACTGCGCTTAAATTAATCTGGATCTCGACGCCATTACTGCGCTTAAATTAATTTGGATCACGACCCCATTACTACGCTTAAATTAATCTGTATCTCGACAACATTAAAGCGCCTAAATTAATCTGGATCTCGATGCCATTACTACGCTTAAATTAATCTGGATCTCGACCCCATTAAAACGCTTAAATTAATCTGGATTTCCACAACATTACTGCGCTTAAATTAATCTGGATCTCGACGCCATTACTACGCTTAAATTAATCTGGATCTCGACCCCATTACAACGCTTAATTTAATCTGGATCTCGACAACATTACTGCGCTTAAATTAATCTGGATCTCGACGCCATTACTGCGCTTAAAATAATCTAAATCTTGACCCCATTACAACGCTTACTTTAATCTGGATCTCGACAACATTACTGCGCTTAAATTAATCTGTATCTCGACGCCATTACTGCGCTTGAATTAATCTGGATCTCGACGCCATTATTACGCTTAAATTAATCTGGATCTCAAACCCATTACAACGCTTAATTTGATCTGGATCTCGACAACATTACTGGGTTTAAATTAATCTGGATCTCGACGCCATTACTGCGCTTAAATTAATCTAGATCTCGACCCCATTACAACGCTTACTTTAATCTGGATCTCGACAACATCACTGCGCTTAAATTAATCTGAATCTCGACGCCATTACTGCGCTTAAATTAATCTGGATCACGACCCCATTACTACGCTTAAATTAATCTGGATCTCGTCAACATTAATGGGCTTAAATTAATCTGGATCTCAACGCCATTACTACGCTTAAATTAATCTGGATCTCAACCCCATTGCAACGCTTAATTTAATCTGGATCTCGACAACATTACTGCGCTTAAATTAATCTGGATCTCGACGCCATTACTGCGATTAAATTAATCTGTATCACGACCCCATTACTACGCTTAAATTAATCAGGATCTCGACAACATTACTGCGCTTAAATTAATCTGGATCTCGACGCCACTACTACGCTTAAATTAATCTGGATCTCAACCCCATTGCAACGCTTAATTTAATCTGGATCTCGACAACATTACTGCGCTTAAATTAATCTGGATCACGACCCCATTACTACGCTAAAATTAATCTGGATCACGACCCCATTACTACGCTTAAATTAATCTGGATATCGACCCCATTACAACGCTTAATTTAATCTGGATCTCGACAAAATTACTGCGCTTAAATTGATCTGGATCTCGACGCCATTACTGCGCTTAAATTAATCTGGATCTCGACAACATTACTGCGCTTAAATTTATCTGGATATCGACGCCATTACTACGCTTAAATTATTCTGGATCTCGACCTCATTACAACGCTTAATTTAATCTGGATCTCGACAACATTACTGCGCTTAAATTAATCTGGATCTCGACGCCATTACTACGCTTAAATTAATCTGGATCTCGACAACATTACTGCGCTTAAATTAATCTGGAACTTGACGTCATTACTGCGCTTAAATTAATCTGGATCTCGACCCCATTACTACGCTTAAATTAATCTGGATCTCGACGCCATTACTTCGCTTAAATGAATCTAGATCTCGACCCCATTACTACGCTTAAATTAATATGGATCTCGACGCCATTACTCTGCTTAAATTAATCTAGATCTCGACCCCATTACTACGCTTAATTTAATCTGGATCTCGGCAACATTACTGCGCTTAAATTAATCTGGATCTCGACGCCATTACTGCGCTTAAATTAATCTGCATCACGACCCCATTACTACGCTTAAATTAATCTGGATCTTGACAACATTACTGCGCTTAAATTAATCTGGATCTCGACGCCATTACTACGCTTCAATTAATCTGGATTGCGACCCCATTACAACGCTAAATTTAATCTGGATCTCGACAACATTACTGCGCTTAAATTAATCTGGATTTCGACGCCATTACTGCGCTCAAATTAATCTAGATCTCGACCCCATTACAACGCTTAATTTAATCTGAATCTCGACAAGATTAATGCGCTTAAATTAATCTGGATCTCGACGCCATTACTGCGTTTAATTAATCTGGCTCACGACCCCATTACTACGCTTAAATTAATCTGGATCTCGACAACATTACTGCGCTTAAATTAATCTGGATCTCGACGCCATTACTACGCTTAAATTAATCTGGATCTCGACCCCATTACAACGCTTAATTTAATCTGGATCTCGACAACATTACTGCGCTTAAATTAATCTGGATCTCGACGCCATTACTGCGCTTAAATTAATCTGGATCTCGACGCCATTACTACGCTTGAATTAATCTGGATCTCGACCCCATTACAACGCTTAATTTAATCTGGATCTCGACAACATTACTGCGCTTAAATTAATCTGGATCTCGACGCCATTACTACGCTAAAATTAATCTGGATCTCGACAACATTACTGCGCTTAAATTAATCTAGATCTCGACCCCATTACTACGTTTAAATTAATATGGATCTCGACCCCATTACTACGCTTCAATGAATCTGGATCTCGACGCCATTACTACGCTTGAATTAATCTGGATCTCGACCCCATTACAACGCTTAATTTAATCTGGACCTCGACAACATTACTGCCCTTAAACTAATCTGGATCTCGACGCCATTACTCTGCTTAAATTAATCTAGATCTCGACGCCGTTACTACGCTTAATTTAA
This sequence comes from Acanthosepion esculentum, assembly GCA_964036315.1. NCBI lineage: Eukaryota > Metazoa > Mollusca > Cephalopoda > Sepiida > Sepiidae > Acanthosepion > Acanthosepion esculentum. Next base: position 92,960,084 of record OZ038503.1, on the reverse strand, counting down.
TCTGGATGTCGGCAACATTACTGCGCTTAAATTAATCTGGATCTCGACGCCATTACTGCGCTTAAATTAATCTGGATCACGACGCCATTACTACGATTAAATTAATCTGTATCTCGACAACATTACTGCGCTTAAATTAATCTGGATCTCGACGCCATTACTACGCTTAAATTAATCTGTATCTCGACAACATTACTGCGCTTAAATTAATCTGGATCTCGACGCCATTACTACGCTTCAATTAATCTGGATCGCGACCCCATTACAACGCTTAATTTAATCTGGATCTCGACAAGATTACTGCGCTTAAATTAATCTGGATCTCGACGCCATTACTCTGCTTAAATTAATCTAGATCTCGACGCCGTTATTACGCTTAATTTAATCTGGATCTCGGCAACATTACTGCGCTTAAATTAATCTGGATCTCGACGCCATTACTGCGCTTAAATTAATCTGGATCTCGACCCCATTACTACGCTTAATTTAATCTGGATCTCGGCAACATTAATGCGCATAAATTAATCTGGATCTCGACGCAATTACTGCGCTTAAATTAATCTGGATCACGACCCCATTACTACGCTTAAATTAATCTGGATCTCGACAACATTACTGCGCTTAAATTAATCTGGATCTCGACGCCATTACTACGCTTAAATTAATCTGGATCTCGACCCCATTACAACGCTTAATTTAATCTGGATCTCGACAACATTACTGCGCTTAAATTAATCTGGATCTCGACGCCATTACTGCGCTTAAATTAATCTAGATCTCCACCCGATTACAACGCTTAATTTAATCTGGATCTAGACAACATTACTGCGCTTAAATTAATCTGGATCTCGACGCCATTACTGCGCTTAAATTAATCTAGATCACGACCCCATTCCAACGCTTAATTTAATCTGGATATCGACAACATTACTGCGCTTAAATTAATCTGGATCTCGACGCCATTACTGCGCTTAAAATAATCTAGATCACGACCCCATTCCAACGCTTAATTTAGTCTGGATCTCGACAACATTACTGCGCTGAAATTAATCTGGATCTCGACGCCATTACTGCGATTAGATTAATCTTTATCACGACCCCATTACTACGCTTAAATTAATCTGGATCTCGACAACATTACTGCGCTTAAATTAATCTGGATCTCAACCCCATTACAACGCTTAATTTAATCTGGATCTCGACAACATTACTGCGCTTAAATTAATCTGTATCTCGACTACATTACTGCGCTTAAATTAATCTAGATCTCGACCCCATTACAACGCTTAATTTAATCTGGATCTCGACAACATTACTGCGCTTAAATTAATCTGGATCACGACCCCATTACTACGCTAAAATTAATCTGGATCACGACCCCATTACTACGCTTAAATTAATCTGGATCTCGACAACATTACTGCGCTTAAATTAATCTGGATCTCGACGCCATTACTACGCTTAAATTAATCTGGATATCGACCCCATTACAACGCTTAATTTAATCTGGATCTCGACAACATTACTGCGCTTAAATTAATCTGGATCTTGACGCCATTACTGCGCTTAAATTAATCTGGATCACGACCCCATTACTACTCTTAAATTAATCTGGATCTCGACAACATTACTGCGCTTAAATTAATCTGGATCTCGAGGCCATTACTACGCTTAAATTAATCTAGATCTCGACCCCATTACAACGCTTAATTTAATCTGGATCTCGACAACATTACTGCGCTTAAATTAATCTGGATCACGACCCCATTACTACGCTAAAATTAATCTGGATCACGACCCCATTACTACGCTTAAATTAATCTGGATCTCGACAACATTACTGCGCTTAAATTAATCTGGATCTCGACGCCATTACTACGCTTAAATTAATCTGGATATCGACCCCATTACAACGCTTAATTTAATCTGAATCTCGACAACATTACTGCGCTTAAATTAATCTGGATCTTGACGCCATTACTGCGCTTAAATTAATCTGGATCACGACCCCATTACTACGCTTAAATTAATCTGGATCTCGACAACATTACTGCGCTTAAATTAATCTGGATCTCGAGGCCATTACTACGCTTAAATTAATCTGGATCTCGACCCCATTACAACGCTTAATTTAATCTGGATCTCGACAACATTACTGCGCTTAAATTAATCTGGATCTCGACGCATTTACTACGCTTAAATTAATCTGGATCTCGACCCCATTACAACGCTTAATTTAATCTTGATCTCGACAACATTACTGCGCTTAAATTAATCTGGATCGCGACGCCATTACTGCGCTTAAATTAATCTAGATCTCCACCCGATTACAACGCTTAATTTAATCTGGATCTCGACAACATTACTGCGCTTAAATTAATCTGGATCTCGACGCCATTACTGCGCTTAAATTAATCTAGATCACGACCCCATTCCGACGCTTAATTTAGTCTGGATCTCGACAACATTACTGCGCTTAAATTAATCTGGATCTCGACGCCATTACTGCGATTAAATTAATCTGTATCACGACCCCATTACTACGCTTAAATTAATCTGGATCTCGACAACATTACTGCGCTTAAATTAATCTGGATCTCGACGCCATTACTACGCTTAAATTAATCTGGATCTCAACCCCATTACAACGCTTAATTTAATCTGGATCTAGACAACATTACTGCGCTTAAATTAATCTGGATCTCGACGCCATTACTGCGCTTAAATTAATCTAGATCTCGACCCCATTACAACGCTTAATTCAATCTGGATCTCGACAACATTACTGCGCTTAAATTAATCTGGATCACGACCCCATTACTACGCTAAAATTAATCTGGATCACTACCCCATTACTACGCTTAAATTAATCTGGATCTCGACAACATTACTGCGCTTAAATTAATCTGGATCTCGACGCCATTACTACGCTTAAATTAATCTGGATATCGCCCCCATTACAACGCTTAATTTAATCTAGATCTCGACAACATTACTGCGCTTAAATTAATCTGGATCTCGACGCCATTACAGCGCTTAAATTAATCTGGATCACGACCCCATTACAACGCTTAAATTAATCTGGATCTCGACAACATTACTGCGCTTAAATTAATCTGGATCTCGACGCCATTACTACGCTTGAATTAATCTGGATCTCGACCCCATTACAACGCTTAATTTAATCTGGATCTCGACAACATTACTGCGCTTAAATTAATCTGGATCTCGACGCCATTACTACGCTTAAATTAATCTGGATCTCGACAACATTACTGCGCTTAAATTAATCTAGAATTGACGCCATTACTGCGCTTAAATTAATCTGGATCTCGACCCAATTACTACGCTTAAATTAATCTGGATCTCGACGCCATTACTTCGCTTAAATGAATCTAGATCTCGACCCCATTACTACGCTTAAATTAATATGGATCTCGACCCCATTACTATGCTTAAATTAATCTGTATCTCGACAACATTACTGCGCTTAAATTAATCTGGATCTCGACGCCATTACTACGCTTCAATTAATCTGGATCGCGACCCCATTACAACGCTTAATTTAATCTGGATCTCGACAACATTACTGCGCTTAAATTAATCTGGATCTCGACGCCATTACTCTGCTTAAATTAATCTTGATCTCGACGCCGTTACTACGCTTAATTTAATCTGGATCTCGGCAACATTGCTGCGCTTAAATTAATCTGGACCTCGACGCCATTACTGCGCTTAAATTAATCTGGATCACGACCCCATTACTACGCTTAAATTAATCTGTATCTCGACAACATTACTGCGCTTAAATTAATCTGGATCTCGACGCCATTACTACGCTTCAATTAATCTGGATCGCGACCCCATTACAACGCTTAATTTAATCTGGATCTCGACAACATTACTGCGCTTAAATTAATCTGGATCTCGACGCCATTACTGCGCTTAAATTAATCTAGATCTCGACCCCATTACAACGCTTAATTTAATCTGAATCTCGACAAGATTATTGCGCTTAAATGAATCTGGATCTCGACGCCATTACTGCGCTTAAATTAATCTGGATCACGACCCCATTACTACGCTTAAATTGATCTGGATCTCGACAACATTACTGCGCTTAAATTAATCTGGATCTCGACGCCATTACTACGCTTAAATTAATCTGGATCTCGACCCCATTACAACGCTTAATTTAATCTGGATCTCGACAACATTACTGCGCTTAAATTAATCTGGATCTCGACGCCATTACTGCGCTTAAATTAATCTAGATCTCCACCCGATTACAACGCTTAATTTAATCTGGATCTCGACAACATTACTGCGCTTAAATTAATCTGGATCACGACGCCATTACTGCGCTTAAATTAATCTAGATCACGACCCCATTCCAACGCTTAATTTAGTCTGGATCTCGACAACATTACTGCGCTTAAATTAATCTGGATCTCGACGCCATTACTGCGATTAAATTAATCTGTATCACGATCCCATTACTACGCTTAAATTAATCAGGATCTCGACAACATTACTGCGCTTAAATTAATCTGGATCTCGACGCCTCTACTACGCTTAAATTAATCTGGATCTCAACCCCATTGCAACGCTTAATTTAATCTGGATCTCGACAACATTACTGCGCTTAAATTAATCTGGATCTCGACGCCATTACTACGCTTAAATTAATCTGGATCTCGACAACATTACTGCGCTTAAATTAATCTGGAACTTGACGCCATTACTGCGCTAAAATTAATCTGGATCTCGACCCCATTACTACGCTTAAATTAATCTGGATCTCGACGCCATTACTTCGCTTAAATGAATCTAGATCTCGACCCCATTACTACGCTTAAATTAATATGGATCTCGACCCCATTTCAAGGCTTAATTTAATTTGGATCTCGACAACATTACTACGCTTAAATTAATCTGGATCTCGACGCCATTACTCTGCTTAAATTAATCTAGATCTCGACCCCATTACTACGCTTAATTTAATCTGGATCTCGGCAACATTACTGCGCTTAAATTAATCTGGATCTCGACGCCATTACTGCGCTTAAATTCATCTGGATCACGACCCCATTATTACGCTTAATTTAATCTGGATCTCGACAACATTACTGCGCTTAAATTAATCTGGATCTCGACGCCATTACTACGCTTCAATTAATCTGGATCGCGACCCCATTACAACGCTTAATTTAATCTGGATCTCGACAACATTACTGCGCTTAAATTAATCTGGATCTCGACGCCATTACTGCGCTTAAATTAATCTAAATCTCGACCCCATTACAAAGCTTAATTGAATCTGGATCTCGACAACATTACTGCGCTTAAATTAATCTGGATCTCGACGCCATTACTACGCTTAAATTAATCTGGATTTCGACCCCATTACAACGCTTATTTTAATCTGGATCTCGACAACATTACTGCGCTTAAATTAATCTGGATCGCGACGCCATTACTGCGCTTAAATTAATCTAGATCTCCACCCGATTACAACGCTTAATTTAATCTGGATCTCGACAACATTACTGCGCTTAAATTAATCTGGATCTCGACGCCATTACTGCGCTTAAATTAATCTAGATCACGACCCCATTCCAACGCTTAATTTAGTCTGGATCTCGACAACATTACTGCGCTTAAATTAATCTGGATCTCGACGCCATTACTGTGATTAAATTAATCTGTATCACGACCCCATTACTACGATTAAATTATTCTGGATCTCGACAACATTACTGCGCTTAAATTAATCTGGATCTCGACGCCATTACTACGCTTAAATTAATCTGGATCTCAACCCCATTACAACGCTTAATTTAATCTGGATCTAGACAACATTACTGCGCTTAAATTAATCTGGATCCCGACGCCATTACTGTGCTTAAATTAATCTAGATCTCGACCCCATTACAACGCTTAATTTAATCTGGATCTCGACAACATTACTGCGCTTAAATTAATCTGGATCACGACCCCATTACTACGCTAAAATTAATCTGGATCACGACCCCATTACTACGCTTAAATTAATCTGGATCTCGACAACATTACTGCGCTTAAATTAATCTGGATCTCGACGCCATTACTACGCTTAAATTAATCTGGATATCGACCCCATTACAACGCTTAATTTAATCTGGATCTCGACAACATTACTGCGCTTAAATTAATCTGGATCTCGACGCCATTACTGCGCTTAAATTAATCTGGATCACGACCCCATTACTACGCTTAAATTAATCTGGATCTCGACAACATTACTGCGCTTAAATTAATCTGGATCTCGACGCCATTACTGCGCTTAAATTAATCTAGATCACGACCCCATTCCAACGCTTAATTTAGTCTGGATCTCGACAACATTACTGCGCTTAAATTAATCTGGATCTCGACGCCATTACTGCGCTTAAATTAATCTGGATCTCGACAACATTACTGCGCTTAAATTAATCTGGAACTTGACGCCATTACTGCGCTTAAATTAATCTGGATCTCGACCCCATTACTACGCTTAAATTAATCTGGATCTCGACGCCATTACTTCGCTTAAATGAATCTAGATCTCGACCCCATTACTACGCTTAAATTAATATGGATATCGACCCCATTACAACGCTTAATTTAATCTGGATCTCGACAACATTACTACGCTTAAATTAATCTGGATCTCGACGCCATTACTCTGCTTAAATTAATCTAGATCTCGACCCCATTACTACGCTTAATTTAATCTGGATTTCGGCAACATTACTGCGCTTAAATTAATCTGGATCTCGACGCCATTACTGCGCTTAAAGTAATCTGGATCACGACCCCATTACTACGCTTAAATTAATCTGGATCTCGACAACATTACTGCGCTTAAATTAATCTGGATCTCGACGCCATTACTTCGCTTAAATGAATCTAGATCTCGACGCCATTACTACGCTTCAATTAATCTGGATCGCGACCCCATTACAACGCTTAATTTAATCTGGATCTCGACAACATTACTGCGCTTAAATTAATCTGGATCTCGACGCCATTACTGCGCTTAAATTAATCTAGATCTCGACCCCATTACAACGCTTAATTTAATCTGAATCTCGACAAGATTAATGCGCTTAAATTAATCTGGATCTCGACGCCATTACTGCGCTTAAATTAATCTGGATCACGACCCCATTACTACGCTTAAATTAATCTGGATCTCGACAACATTACTGCGCTTAAATTAATCTGGATCTCGACGCCATTACTACGCTTAAATTAATCTGGATCTCGACCCCATCACAACGCTTAATTTAATCTGGATCTCGACAACAATACTGCGCTTAAATTAATCTGGATCTCGACGCCATTACTGCGCTTAAATTAATCTAGATCTCCACCCGATTACAACGCTTAATTTAATCTGGATCTCGACAACATTACTGCGCTTAAATTAATCTGGATCTCGACGCCATTACTGCGCTTAAATTAATCTAGATCACGACCCCATTCCAACGCTTAATTTAGTCTGGATCTCGACAACATTACTGCGCTTAAATTAATCTGGATCTCGACGCCATTACTGCGATTAAATTAATCTGTATCACGACCCCATTACTACGCTTAAATTAATCTGGATCTCGACAACATTACTGCGCTTAAATTAATCTGGATCTCGACGCCATTACTACGCTTAAATTAATCTGGATCTCAACCCCATTACAACGCTTAATTTAATCTGGATCTCGACAACATTACTGCGCTTAAATTAATCTGGATCTCGACGCCATTACTGCGCTTAAATTAATCTAGATCTCGACCCCATTACAACGCTTAATTTAATCTGGATCTCGACAACATTACTGCGCTTAAATTAATCTGGATCACGACCCCATTACTACGCTAAAATTAATCTGGATCACGACCCCATTACTACGCTTAAATTAATCTGGATCTCGACAACATTACTGCGCTTAAATTAATCTGGATCTCGACGCCATTACTACGCTTAAATTAATCTGGATATCGACCCCATTACAACGCTTAATTTAATCTGGATCTCGACAACATTACTGCGCTTAAATTAATCTGGATCTTGACGCCATTACTGCGCTTAAATTAATCAGGATCACGACCCCATTACTACGCTTAAATTAATCTGGATCTCGACAACATTACTGCGCTTAAATTAATCTGGATCTCGACGCCATTACTACGCTTAAATTAATCTGGATCTCGACCCCATTACAACGCTTAATTTAATCTGGATCTCGACAAAATTACTGCGCTTAAATTAATCTGGATCTCGACGCCATTACTACGCTTAAATTAATCTGGATCTCGACCCCATTACAACGCTTAATTTAATCTGGATCTCGACAACATTACTGCGCTTAAATTAATCTGGATCTCGACGCCATTACTGCGCTTAAATTAATCTAGATCTCCACCCGATTACAACGCTTAATTTAATCTGGATCTCGACAACATTACTGCGCTTAAATTAATCTGGATCTCGACGCCATTACTGCGCTTAGATTAATCTAGATCACGACCCCATTCCAACGCTTAATTTAGTCTGGATCTCGACAACATTACTGCGCTTAAATTAATCTGGATATCGACGCCATTACTGCGATTAAATTAATCTGTATCACGACCCCATTACTACGCTTAAATTAATCTGGATCTCGACAACATTACTGCGCTTAAATTAATCTGGATCTCGACGCCATTATTACGCTTAAATTAATCTGGATCTCAACCCCATTACAACGCTTAATTTAATCTGGATCTCGACAACATTACTGCGCTTAAATTAATCTGGATCTCGACGCCATTACTGCGCTTAAATTAATCTAGATCTCGACCCCATTACAACGCTTAATTTAATCTGGATCTCGACAACATTACTGCGCTTAAATTAATCTGGATCACGACCCCATTACTACGCTAAAATTAATCTGGATCACGACCCCATTACTACGCTTAAATTAATCTGGATCTCGACAACATTACTGCGCTTAAATTAATCTGGATCTCGACGCCATTACTACGCTTAAATTAATCTGGATATCGACCCCATTACAACGCTTAATTTAATTTGGATCTCGACAACATTACTGCGCTTAAATTAATCTGGATCTCGACCCCATTACAACGCTTAATTTAATCTGGATCTCGACAACATTACTGCGCTTAAATGAATCTGGAACTTGACGCCATTACTGCGCTTAAATTAATCTGGATCTCGACCCCATTACTACGCTTAAATTAATCTGGATCTCGACGCCATTACTTCGCTTAAATGAATCTAGATCTCGACCACATTACTACGCTTAAATTAATATGGATCTCGACCCCATTACTACGCTTAAATGAATCTGGATCTCGACGTCATTACTTCGCTTAAATTTCAAACGTCTATGTCCCATAGCGAAGAACTCATCCAGACAATTACCATGAAAGCATTTATAGAAAAGACACAGAGAAGCAATTTTATGTCTGTAGGAACGAGACTGAAGCCGAACCGCCAGACCAGGACCAATAATATTGCTGATTCTTCTTTGGACTTTATCAAAGAGCTCATGCACCATATATGATAGCAATATTCTATCTATACTGGGGGAAACACTCCTCGTTTCTTTTCATTGATACGAAGGAAGTTCCATACTGACAATTTATTTCTAAGTGACGCTACTTTGTGTAAAAAAACTCCCCAGAGGATGCTTCCTCGATCGCTACAATCTTAACCTCTTCAAGTCTACGGTTAACTACATATCCGCATAATCTACAATACTCACGTCGGACACCTTTCAGTAACCCGCTGCCTTCAGTAGGTCTTGAGTCTTGTATTGGGTAAACGAGTTATATTTTTTAGTTCCAGCAGTTCAGGGCATTTTAGCTAAAACCGAACATGTTAGACTTATAGATATATATATATGATAGATTCTGGAGAGGAAAGTTTTCTCGCGCGACACAGGGAACTAACTTTCTTAGCAGCTGACCTAGCAATGGAGTCAATGTAGTCATTCCACTTCAGGCCAGCTGAGATCGTTAGCCCGAGAAGGCGCAAAGAGTCACTTTCTTGGAGGTTGTACCCCTTGATCTTATTCCTGCAACAGTGAGGTGCCGTCTGGGAAGTAGTTATTCAGTCAGATCTGCTTACGTCGTCTCTGGCAACTATTCTGAAACCAGAACCCCCCCCCAAAAAAAAAAGTGATGTGTAATTCATTTTTTTTTTCATTTCGTGTGTAATTTTGTCGGACATTCACTTGAAATCAAAGATCAAATTTATGCATGCAATGGCTTTCCCATTCATTTTGTCCGTCTGCGGATCGGGGTCATTAACAGCAGAAATACGGAGAAGAAACCAAACATTAGAAATGAGATGCTACAGAATTAACATCGACATCTTCTCATCTAGCTATTTCGACTGTAAAATGATTAGATTTTGCCACAAGTCTAGTAATGCGCTTAAATCAAGAATCCTTCGGCATAGCTTCGTCCGGGTTCCTCTCTGGTCGAAGGCAGAGAGTTCGACAACAGCTAAGAGGTGAGTAACAGATCCCAGCTAGTCACATAGACAGGAGTTCATTAAAACATTTACCATGAAAGTATTTATAGAAAAAGAACAGGGAAGCTATATTACGGCGGGTGGTGAAGTGAATGCGATCAAAATGCTAGATCAAGACCAATCAGTATAAGTTGTGACATCTCTATTTTTTCTGGCACATGAGAAACGAATTAAATAAATGTCGGCAAACTTTAATTATCTTGCGTTTGATACTGAATGTAAAAAAATAACATTATTCCTCCCACACACCAACCTCTATCTCTCTCTCTCTCTCTCACACACACACACACACACACACAGGTGGGATGTGATGAGTCTCTCCCTGCTCTATCGCTACTTCCATGTAAAGTGCTCGGACGAGCTATATTCCTTGGTTCCGCCATGTCAAACATTCATGGCTAGGACATGCTATGCCACTTAAATAATAGCCAACCATTCACATTCCCTCCATATTCCATCGGCGAGAAGTTTCACTCAAACAGCTTCTTTAAAAAAAAACACTTCCCTATAAAGAGGATGGTTCTCTGATCAATAGAATTTTAACCTTTTTAAGTCTAGAGTTAACCATTATCTTCTCCCATCCATATAAACTACCACTTAACGTTATGGCACCCACGTCTTGTAAAGTGTTGTGGGGCTCTCCCCCTTTTTACACAAGATGGACTCGTCTAAAGTATACTTATTCTGACAGAGTGGAGATACGTTGAGTACACAGGGTGTTCACAAAGAGATACGTTGAGATAAGGTTGAGATACGTAGAGTCCACAGAGAGAGATAATTATGGCTTCACTTACAGAGACTTGTACATATACTTTCTACTAACCCGTATTCCTGGACTACTAATCTTCACTTCAAGTTTGTATTCTTACGTTTAATACACTTGTTTTTCTATCTCAATTACTGGCGTTGTTTATTTATTTGTGCAGGATTCCATTCCCGGAATCCACAACATAAAGAGTGAACTTTACTGTAAAAAAAATTGTTTTTTTTATGGTGGCTATAGGGTTATCAGTTATGGATGAGTTATTTATCTTACGATAGCGCTCGTTCCCACCATATATCGATATAACTGAATTGTGTGTATGTTGGCCGATGTGCAAAGATTAAAAGAAAATGCAAAATAATAAATCTTTATATAACATAATAAAATAATACAGGAAGATAAGGTGAATATCGAAGTTTCGAGAATTCAAGAGTAAATGTTCAGGCATAAGAGAGAGAGAGAGAGGGGGGGAAGAAAGAAAGAGAGAGAACGCACTATCCGAGAGGAAGTATATATATATATATATATATATATATATATATATATATATATGTATATAATGATAGAAATGTAAAAGTAAGGTTGAAAACAGTCGCGCCTAAAAGGTATAGACAAACAAAAATTGCTCAAAACAAAATTCAAAATCGAATACGTAGAGACAAGATATTTAAGAAAAAGATAAAATACCAACCAATCTCGCAACCCGAGTTTCGACCGCAAGGTCTCTTCAGGTGGAAGGATACCTCCACTTGCCTGAGGAGACCTTACGGCCGAAACCTTGGTTGCGAGGTCTTTTAGCATTTTAGCCTTTCCTTATATATATATATATATATATATATATATATATATATATATATATATGCACATTTCATTAAAAACGACTGACAAGGTGCTTTTATTTAATTTTTCATATAATTTCTCGTGCGATCTAATAATGTTTTTCTTTTCAGATGATAAATTATATAAAAACTGTCCGAATGTTCTTTTTATCCGAGCGCTTTCGGTTATACTAATATAATAGCATCATCCACATGCAAAAAAGGCTAAAATAATGGAAGCCTTATTAATAAAAACAAACAAGCCAACACTTAATAATATTAACTTTGAACATGGACATAATATCTTGACCGTGTTTTGAAACAAAAAAATGAAACATTTTATAAAACATACATATAACAAACTATTTCTAATTCTAACAGTTGAAATATAATCCTTGAAAATGGCTAAATGTATAGCCGAAAGCGCTCGGATAAAAAGAACATTCGGACAGTTTTTATATAATTTATCATCTGAAAAGAAAAACATTATTAGATCGCACGAGAAATTATATAAAAAACTAAATAAAAGCACCTTGTCAGTCGTTTTTAATGAAATGTGCATGAAAGAAGGATTGCTGCGTAAATACACAATGTATGTGTGTGTGTGTGTGTGTGTGTGCATATTCAAATGTAGTAGCCGCCGCTTGGCAACGTCTTGAGAGAAGGTTTTCAATGTAGCAAGGTCATCTTAGCCGTCTAAGTTCGCCAGCTAGTTGGGCAAATGTGGCATTTTGTCTCTGTATATGATATGATGATCGTAGATCGATGTTCGGAGAAGGGATAAAATTAATTTATCGACTCTGGTTTTGATTGATTTTCCGTCTCTTCATATGCACATTTATAGATCCGCTTTGAAAGGAGAGTTCTGCAACTCATTGCCTCGTGGAATTATATTCTGCTTGTGAAAGCGTTCTAATTGGTTGGTCGAACTATTTTTAGCAATGGGGAAAATGATTTGTTTATTTCCTTTCCTGGTTATGAAACCTTTCTGATTGGTTAGTGGAACAATGGTTTTGTTTAACTGGCGATTTTAAGTATACACCTATTTTTAGAGATGGTGATATTTTGGTTATCTTGTTATTATTTATTTTTTATTTATTTAGTTTTCAATCACCACCACACTCCTCCCCCTTTTTTTAAAAATCTAAAGTTGTTATGAATAATCAAGAGTTGTCTCACCTTGTTTTGCTACTCTCCTCTCTGAGAGAGCTATTTCTGTTTACTGGGGCTATAAAAGGACACTATACGCAAACCTTGTATTCTCAGTTGAATAAATTTTTCTTGAAGCTTACAGCTGCATACTTTTGTTATGACTCCCTGTTCTTTTATAAAATGCGCCAAATCACTTGAAGCTAGAAGAGATAGTAAAACCTTCTTATTACTAGGGACCACAAAAATGGATGCGCTTAAATTTTTTTTTTTTATCAAAACGAAAGTTAAAATCGCTACCCCTGTGTTATGAATAATCAAGAGTGCCCTCCTCTTGTTTTGTTACTCACCTCTTTGGGGTGCTATTTCTGTTTACTGGGACTATAAAAGGACACTACACGCGAACCCGTTGAATAAAGCTTTCTTAAAGCCTACACCTGCGTACTTTTGTCATTGCAAGAGGTTTTTCCTTTGTTTCCTGTTTAAGATTAGGTCCCTTCTAAAGTCTATTTCAACTCTATAGTCCTGAACTCTGAAATTTTATTTAATAATTATTTTTTTCTCTTCAATAGGAATAGATAGGTTTGCCTATCGCCCTGTTCACACAACTTCCTGGTCTTTCGAACAGCAGTAGAGGTTTATCCCTGGTTCCTCTTTAGGATTTGGTTTCCAGGTTCTTCTAAAATCTTTTCAATGTTTTTTTTTTCTTGTTTTTACTTTCAATAGTTCATTGCGTCTTGGTGGCATTATCGGGTGAATTGATTTAAAAAAAAAAAAACTTGAAATTGATATCTTTGAGTTTCATATACACGGGTCGGGACGATATTTTTTGGCGTGGGAATCTGTTCGTAATAGACTTATTCCAAACATCCTTTATTAAATATTTAGAAAATTTCTGTCTATATTTCTGAGTTAAGGCAGGGGAGAACTTTCAGAGGGAAATTTACAGGAGATAACTTATAAATGACATCCATTAAACATGGCACGTGGAACTAGAACAGTCTATCCCAGTGAGCGAAATAAAGGGTTCAGTTCGACATTCCAACCACCTGATGAAGGCCGGAGCGTACAACGACCGAAACGTTTAATAAATATGGCGACAAAGACGAGGACAATAGTCCGAATAATGTAAATAATGTTAGAAAATTTCATGTTAATTTAGCCTGCGAGTATTCTAGGACAAATCGTTTCGTTACTGAAATTTATTAAAAACTAGCTTAACTTTATTAAAAACTAGCATTTAAGCTAGCTCGTGTGGCGGGACCTTCACTGGGCCTTCGGCTTGTTCACGAGTTAGAGAGTCCCTAAGTTTTTGCATATTCTCAACATTAGAAGCTCTCCTGGCTACTGTTTGATCTGTGTTTTCATTTGCACGGGACTTTCTTCTCTTCACTGCATCCTTAGTTCTTTGTAATCTGAATTTCTGTTGGTGGAGATTTCTTTTTGCGATGGATACTGCTGCCGTATGCGATAGACAAAACTACAAAAGAACTCAAAATTGCTCGCTTTATCTTAGTATCGCATTAATATTTTAGCTTACCATTTAAAAGTTCCACGATAATTCTTCTGTCGCCACTGAATTTGAAGACAATTTGATGCACGTAGGTCCTTACTTTGCGTGAAAACAATTATTTTTATTACATGAGTGACTTTCGTTGGATTTCGCAATTAATATCAATTATTCCCAAACTTATTTCTAATTTGTAAAAATTATCGTGCAAGACAATTCATCACAAAAAATCAAATAAAAATTGCCTAAAACAATTGCAGTAATAAAAACTTGTGAATCCAAATTTTCTGTAACATGAGTTATTGAAAATTAGAGAGTTGTGTCCCTTTAATCGGAAAAGTGACAGAGTGGCACACTGACAGTCGTATTTATTATATTGATTATATTTTTTTTCAAATGCATGTAAAATTTATTTTATTGTCATCACCCCGTCAGTTTGAAACTTTCATTTGAGAGAAGTTCTCTCTTTTATCAGAAGATTAAAATTGTTTAACGGGTTACTTACGATAGGTCAATTAGTAAACCGGGAGACTACAGCGTGAAGCTTTAGTATTTCCATATGTAAGGCGATATTCCGAATCAAGCTGAAAAGCGTACTATTTGCATCATGGAACAATTGTTTGGATCTCAAAGATCTTGATAATTCTGTTGAGTAGGATCTACAGTGAATGTGTGTCAGTGTGTCATCCTGAGTTCTTTATTTCGAGTCCTTCTGGTGAGATGTATAATTTTCTTCACTTCATGTCAAAAGAAGTCGTACAGGGTAAGACGTTAATCTACATCAGCGTCCTGGGTAAGACGATAAACTACATCCAGCAGCAAGGCCTCCGATCAAAAGGTTTTGAGGAGCGTGGAACCACATCTTAACTGCTGGTGTTCCCAGGTCTACCCGGACCCACTTAACTATAACCAGCAATACCTTTTTGAGAAAAATTATTACCATAAATAAAATTTTGAAGGAAAAATATTGCCAGAAAAAGATTTTTGACAAAAACAATATTAGCAGCAATAAAAAATATTGTCTGCATTAAATAACCCATTGAGGTTTATATGCCGTAAAACAAAATAAACCAATCAAATCTAAAACAAAGAATATATATTCTATTCATACAAATCTATCCTAAAATGTTGTCGGCATTAAATAACCCATTGAGGTTTATATGCCGTAAAACAAAATAAACCAATCCAATCTAAAGCAAAGAATGCATATTCTATTCATGCAAATCTATCCTAAAGATTTTGTCGGCATTAAATAACCCATTGAGGTTGATATGCCGTAAAACAAAATAAACCAAACCAATCTAAAGCAAAAAAATACATATTCCATTCATATAAATCTATCCTAGAAATGTTGTCGGCATTAAATAACCCATTGAGGTTGATATGCCGTAAAACAAAATAAACCAAACCAAACCAAATGAAGTTTTGTCAGTTTCAACGCATCTTTCAACCGGACAAAGACAAAAATATGTTTGCAAAATATGAATGTCTTTAACTAGTTAGATAAACTACCTATTAATCTTTCTGACAGTGTCTGAAAAATAAAACGTTCCTATAACTGCAGATAAATAAAAAACACATACAGTTTAAAATTTAAAAAAAGATCTTCATTGTCAATGTCTTAAAGAATAATCAAAAACGCTTGAATAGGAAGAACTTTTGGACACTTTTTAAACAGTAAAGAAAAAAAACTTGTACAAACACAAGAAAATTTAAATAAAAAGCTTAATCTGAGTACCTTGTCAGTGGTCTTTAACGAAACATGTATAAAAGAGGGTGTGCTGTCCAATATATATATATATATATATATATATATATATATATATATATATATATATATATATATGAAGAAATAAAGTTTTAAGGTGTGCTATATTTATGGGATAAAGTGCTCAATATCAGAGATAGAGCGTATGTAAATATAAATATAAAAGTGAACATTGAAGTCAAAACTCAGAGGCGACAGGCTGTTTCATGCTGGACGCAACCGTCAGGCCACCCTGACCAATCAACCAACAATCTGTCTACATACATACATTTTCTTTTATTTTGTGTGTGTATATATATATATATATATATATATATATATATATATATATATATATATATATATATATATAGTGTGTGTATTTAGGCATCATTTTTTTCATATAGTTCCAAGTGTTGATAGTCTGGTGATAGTTGATAGTTATATATATATATATATATATATATATATATATATATAAAATAAAAGAAAATGATTACCGATATATCAGTATATCTAGGGGTTATTTGCTATCATCATGTAAATAATTTGAACACAAATTATTCGAGTCATTTGTCAGAATAATCCAAATTGATAGTTTTGATATCCAATTTGATAGAAAAAAAATCTCGCGAGACGCATTCGAACCATCGACCTGCAGCAATCTCTACAAACTCATGAGAATGAACAAAAAAGTAAACTCTCGCGAGACGGATTCGAACCATCGACCTAAGGATGACAGCAATTATTCCCACCACTACAGTCCTCCGCTCTACCAACTGAGCTATCGCGAGTAATCGACAGCCTAACATTCAATCTCCTTTTATGAAATGTAAACACTCGTTATATTATTTTTAAGACGGACACTGAATCTATTTGTTTTACACTTGTACAATAAGCATTGACAGACTTCCAGACAAGGAATATCAAACACATACTTTTTTGCAAAATGTTTATCATCTGTGACCTGCAGCAATCTCTACAAACTCATGAGAATGAACAAAAAAGTTAACTCTCGCGAGACGGATTCGAACCATCGACCTAAGGATGACAGTAATTATTCCCACCACTACAGTCCTCCGCTCTACCAACTGAGCTATCGCGAGTTACATTGCTTCTGTTTTTCAATTCACTTATATAACATGTAACTTCTTGTAACCAATTGTTAATTGGCTGCGATTCTCGGGGATGTTTTCCTCTTTTTTATGTCTCAAAACTAAATTATCGCTCATAATTGACCGATTTGTTTATTTAACAACACATAAACACCTTGTGTATCATTTTCTTAGGAAGTTTGAAGTAGTCAAAATGTGGCATATTATTCTGCTATGAATACATGATAAAAGATACTCAGCTTTTGTTCATACACATGTTTGAGACACACATTATGAAATGGATAAATCCGATAATTATTTAAAGACATTTTTATGTGTAACATCCTTTTTATAGATACAAGTATTGAAGTAAATGCTCTGTTTATAATAAACAGTATTAAATAATATTTACCGGCCTGAATGCCCGAGAAATTTTCATAGAAAATATTCGTCCTTCGACAGGATTCGAACCTATATCCTATACAGAACTGTCATATAGCCTGACGTTCCTTACCGCTCGGCCTCAAAGGAGCGTTCGGTTGGCAAGGTCGAATTTACTGCTTATAAACTTCAATCTTCCATGAATCTCTCACGTACATTCATAACTGCTCATGGCGTATCAAATGTAAACAAATGACGTCACACACAGTAAATTCGACCTTGCCAACCGAACGATCCTTTGTGCCCGACCGGTACGGCACGTCAGGCTATATGACGGTTTTGTATAGGATACAGGTTCGAATCTTTTCGAAGGACGAATATTTTCTATGAAAATTTATCGGATATTCAGGCCGGTAAATGTTATTTAATACTGTTTATTATAAACAGAGCATTTACTTAAATATTTGTATCTATAAAAAGAACGTTAAACATATTAAAATGTCTTTAAACATGTTTGAGTGGACATGATTACTTGAGGTGATGATATGAGTTTTACACTGTAGTTTTGTTGAACATATATTTTGGAATACAGTTTGTTTTAAGTAATTGTGTGATAATATATGGCTTAATTCAAGAGTTTTTTCATGTGGGTTGTTTGGTTATTTGATATTTATGAGCGGCCTTAGCAACCTATATGGGTTATTTAACGCCGAAAACTAAATAATTCGAACACAATTGTAAGGTTTCAACTACAGATAAAACGTATTGCTGGTGATATATTGTCAGTCTTTTTATGCGAAAATGTATTGCTGGTTTTTTTTACTCATAAAATGTATTTTTAATCTTTCATAATGTTTTTATTTGGGGGCTCACTATTTGTCCATACCTAGGACCCTAACAGATTTTTCCACTTGTGTCCCACCTGATGATGTCCGTCACCTTACAAAGTCCAATATTCAAAAAAAAAGAAAAGAAAAGGTTACCCATGCCTATTATGCATAGATTTCGTCAAAAAAAATATCGGTAACTGAAGATCCGGTAATTTTGACAAGGTAGGAAAATTAGGTAACTATGTAATAAAAGTCCATTGAAAATTGATTTTAGGGCTGTTCCGGGGTACGTATTTGGATGCTAAGCCCCCTCCCCTATATTTTTAAATAACTGAAAAAACGTGAAGTCCAGATAATAGCCCACTACAAATATACCAGAGTCGTACTTGCAGGAGGCTTAGGGAGCTAGGCTTCCTTCCCTAGTATTTTTAAAATGTATTATTAATTATGATTGTCTATATAAAAGACCGCTACAACAAAACCAAGGTCGTATTTTCTAGAGCAGGGGTGGGCAAACTTTTTAGTACAAGGGCCGCATTCTAAAAATTTATAGTCTTACTGGGCCACATAGTATATATAAACCAAAATAATTGATATTTAAAATTGGTAAAATAAAGGGCTTTTAAAGGAAAAATATAGTTTTAATAAATAACATTTTAAAGCGGGCCACACGAAATCGTTTGGCGGGCCGCATATGGCCCGCGGGCCGTAGTTTGCCCACCCCTGTTCTAGAGGGTACTAGCCCGCTCCCACTGTACGTTTAATAAGTATTAACTAAATATATCATGGGTTCAGTTCAGATAAAACCCCACTGCAAGAATACCGGGGCCATTCACTTAGGATGATGGGGGAGATAAGCCCCCCTCAATATTTTTAAATAAATATTTTTTTCAATAAGTATTTATTTTATTACCATACTCTATTCGTTTCAAGCAAATAAAATCGACTTATCTTAGAAATCCAGAACTGCCCTAAAATCAATTTTCAATCGACTTCTATTTCATAGTTTTCCTATGTTGTCAAAATTAGCAAATTTTCTGTTACCGAATCTTCCGTTATCGAATTTTCGGTTACTGAATTTTCCTAAATTCTATATCTTATCTAGGTAGGTGAACCAGTTGTTCTCATTTCGCCTGCAGTTGTTTGTTTTTTTTTGGGGGGGGGGGCTTTTTTGATACAAGTTTTCTGCATATCACCCTTGAATTTTTTTTATCGGGCACCATATGCTGAAAAACACTTAATACTCAAAATCCTATATCGCTCTCCAAAATTTCCAATCGCTCACCATTTTCTTTTCAGTTGTCTATCGCCCAACCAACAGTTGAAATCGCCCAGGTTAGGAAAGACTCAGATAATCTTTTATTTAAATTCCTTGCCGTTTCTCCTATGTATTATTTGTGGCGATCATTACAGGTGGTTGATTCAATTACGCCTTACAGTTTTAGCTTATTATTTTGTATTTTATCACTTCTTTTATCATTTCGGAAGTACTTGTAACAAATTTTGAGGCAAGCTTAGATAAATTATTCTATTCATCATATTCACAATTACATTTAGAACGACTGAACAGTATTTTAGCATGGCAGTCTAGTTTTAGCAACAGTTTCAAATCAATACCTCAATCACAAATCAATACCTCAGTCACATATCAATACCTCATTCACAAAATAAGCAGGATACTGTACTATGATATAATATCACTTCTATATGGCAGATGTTGTAAAGACTTGAGTTCTTCTAACAGATGTTGTAAAGACTTCAGTTCTTCTAACAGATGCTGTAAAGACTTGAGTCAACAGAAATGTCGTTCTACAGAAAGACGATGAAAATGCAATGGATTCAACAAGTGAACAACGATCAAATTTTAGAGAAAATGAAAAGTAAAAAAGACATTTATTCTTAACACCAGAAAGAGACAACTGAAATCCATAGCGGCACATACTGAGAAAAGAAGGCTTAGGAAATTTAACACTCACAGAACTTACTGAATGCAAAAGAAACGGAGGATTTCTGTGTATAAACTACCTAACGAGATAGGGTAAATGATTGACAGAACAGGATTTAAGATAGATAGCAAAAAGTCAATAATTGCTAAGAGCTATAAAGGATAGGAAGTTTCTGAGTACCATAATTACCCACGTCTTGTATCGAGACGGGTTACAGGAGAAGCGCATACAAAAAAAAAATAAAGTAAAAAAAAAGAAATCCCTCAAACTTGCCTGTGGAAGGGTTAATAAATAAAAATTTTATGTTTCAAAAAAAATATATCGAAGAAAATTAACGCTGTAATTACTTTCTGACGAAATCGCCTTCGAAGCATTTAGAGCGTTCAATCTGGGGAGATTAATTTGATGCCTAATTAATAATTACATTAATGTTATTATAAGCCGTTAATAATATAATGTACTCCTTACCTCTGGGGAAATTAAACGGTGAGTGTAATCACGAATATCCTATTCATGGTCGATGCATGAGACTCGTTTGCCCGCATCGTAGCTGTGATAGAGATCCCCACGCCTCGCGAATCTATGTTGCCTCCTACATTTCAATTTTCATGAGCTAGTATTCATATAAAATACAAATTTTATTGTTAACCTAATTATGTACAATAATCGATCCTGCGTAAGTCTAGCTTAAAAGCTGCCCTATCGAGCGGCATTTGAACTTGATTGGGCAGGACGTTGTGGAGATCCAGTGAAATGCTTAATTAACCCTCCCTCCTCCACTCGCCCGGGAAGACAAAACAAAATATGCTTATACTAGCACGGTTGGCAAGCCTGAATTAAGAATCACCTTGATATATATATATATATATATATATATATATATATATATATATATATATATATTACGCAAATCATTCATACGAAAAGCAGATAAACACCTGATAAAACTGGAATTTATAAACAAGGATCATACCCTTCATTAACGGATACGAGTTTGATGTATTTTATTATTAAAAATTGTTTGCGAGAGTGATTCTGGCCATATCATTAACTTCATTATCTGCTTTTCATATGAATGATTTGCGTAATATAAATTGAAACCGGACCACATACTTGATATATATATATATATATATATATATTTTAAGCATATTTAATGGAACGGCCAACCGTTCTAAATGATTAGAGAGGACTTTTAACATTGGGTGTCACAGGCGTATGAAATGCATAAAGAGATTGTGTAACTGATTGGCAGAACAGTCTTTAGAAGAGATAGCAAAAAGTCAATCACTGCTAAGCGCTACAAAGAACAGAAAATTGTGGAAATCAAGTGAAATGGTTATTTACCCACGCCCCTCCCCACTTTTCCGGGAAGCCAAAACAAAATATGCTTATACTAGCATGTTTGCCAAGCCTGAGTTAAGGATTACCTTGACCTATATATATATATATATATATATATATATATATATATATATATATATATATATATATATATATATATATATATTATCAAAGATGACAATTACATTACACTATATTAAGCAATACACGGACAAGACAGTGAAGATAGCCTGTTTCTGTTTACCTGGAAGATTTCCAAGCAACTCATGCATATAAGACGCTGGAAGCGAAAATCGCACCACAGCTCATGATAATGTTTAATGATAATGTTATTAAGCTTATCAGACGATAGGAAAAGAATTTACATTTAAAAAAATGGTTATTTACCCATCCACCCCCAAAACCTTGCTTGGGATATGTTTAAAAAAATGACTTTTGTTTCAAGAAAATTATATTGAAGAAAATTAACGCTGTAATTAACTTTTAACGAAATCGCCTTCAAAGCATTTAGAGCGTTTAATCTGGGGAGATTAATTTGATGCCTAATTAATAATTACATTAATGTTATTATAATCTGTTAATAATATAATGTACTCCTTACCTCTGGGGAAATTAAACGGTGAGTGTAATCACGAATATCCTATTCATGGTCGATGCATGGGACTCGTTTGCCAGTACCATAGCTGTGATAGAGGCCCCACTCGCGGATCTATATGTTGCCTCCTACTCGACTACATTTCAATTTTCATGAGCTAGTATTCATATAAAATACAAATTTTATTGTTAACCGAATTATGTATAATAATTGATTCTGTGTAATACTAACTTAAAAGTCTACTTATCGCGAGCTATCTCCTGCGGAAAACACTTGATTGGTGTTGTTCATGATGACGGTAGTCTTTGAGTATAGAATCCAGAGGTTGGCAGTGAATATTTCGAAGACAGTAGGGTAGCGTTGTTCAGGTTAGCAGTGGATATCCCGATAAAGTAGCAGAGTGTAGTTCTTCCTTCTGTTCTTTGGTTCTGACAGGTTGGCACTGGATATTCGAAGAGAGTAATCAAAATGGCCGCCTTTATACACGACGGATTGAATATTTCACGTCTCCTGATTGGTTAACCTTCAATTGGGGAACTATAAAGTGAGTCAAATCATTTGGGTTGGCTCACTAGTTACTTAAACACACAAAAATAATCCAACAATTGGACCTTCATTAAAATAAGTAGGGAAGAGTAGATGCGATAGGCAACAGTAAACTACAGAAGAACTCAAAATTGATCGCTTTATTTAAGTATCGGATTAATATTTAAGCTTACCTTTTAAAAGTTCAATATCAAGACAAATTGATTAAGTCCTTACTTTTCGGACACACAATTACGTTAATTTCATGTGTGTCATTCGCTGGATTATGCAATTAATTTCGATTATTCACAAATTTATAAAAATTGTTATCGTACAAAACAATTGTCACCAAAAATCACATAAAAAGATAGCCGAAAAATTGTGAATCCAAAATTTCTGGAACATGAGCTATTGAAAGTTAGAGAGTTGTGACGCTTTAATCTAAAAAGAGTGACACCGTGAGACACTGAGAGTCGCATTTATTATATAGTTCATATTTATTCAAATGTATGTAAAATTTCTTTAATTACCATTATCCCGTCAGTTTGAAAATTTCGTGAAAGAGAAGTTCGTTAACGGGTTAATAACGATAGGTCAATAAGTAGACCAAGGACTACAAGCTATATTGCTTGCATGACTATTCTGAATCAGGCTGCAAAATGTACTATTCTCATCATAGACCAATTGTTTGGATCTCAAAGATCTTGATAATTCTGTTAAGTAGGAACTACAGTGAATGTGCATCATTGCGTCATCTTGTGGCCTCTAGTTCGAGTCCTCACGGCGTGATGAATCATTTTCATTACTTCATGCCAAAAGAAATTTTGTCAGATTCAATGAATTGCTAGGCTGAAACGAATCTTTCAACCGAACAAAAATAAAAAAAAAACATTGACAACACCTAAAATAAAAAATATCAAACACATCCTTTCTAGGCAAATTTGGCATGGTCATAGAGATGCGGCAAAATCTTCAACTTCATTCCTCAGTCGAATTAGCAAAGAAAATACATCTTGCAAGAAGGGTTCGAACTATCGACCGAAGGATGACAGCAATTATGCTTTCCTCTAAAGTTTTCTGCTCTAAAAACTTAACTATCGCGAAGGACGCGAAAAGCGGCCTCAATATCATTATATAAAATGTATGCATTCGTTATATTTTTCTTCGGTTGTAAAAAATCATTGACAGCACCTAAAATAAGAAATATAAAAAATCCTTTTTCGGCAAATTTGCCATCGTTAGAGAGACGCGGCAAAGTCTTCAATCTCATACCTCAGTCAAATTAGCAAAAAAAAAAAAAAAACCATCTCGCGAGACGTTGGCGAACTCGCGAGTCTTATGCGAAATAAGGTTGACTACAATTACGCAATCTTCGACAGCTCTCCAGTTGAACAAATTCCATGTGTACGTATATACATATATATATATATTTACCCAAACATATATATATATATACACATATATATATACACATATGTATGCATATATATATATATATATATATATATATATATATATATATATATATATATATATATATATATATATATATATATATATATATGTATATATATATCCATATATATATATATGTATATATATATCCATATATATATATATATCCATATATATATATATATCCATATATATATGTATATCCATTTTAATGTTGTTTCAATGTCGACTTGCATATTCGGATTTTTTTGTTTTTCCATATTTTTCCTCATATTGTCGGATCTATATCCGCATATTTGCTTACATACGCACATATATATATATATCCATACATATATATATATATACACACTTATATATATGTACATATATATACATATATATATACATACATATACATACATATATATATACAAATATATATTCATATATATATATATATATACATATATACATCTATATACATATATATATACATATATATATAAAGATATACACATATATATCTATACTTATATATATACATATATAAATTTATATATGCATATATATATATACACACACACATATATTTTCGTAAATATATAGATATAATTGTAGACATATATATATATATATATATATATATATATATATATATATATATATATATATATATATATATATGTACATGTTCATACACGTATATTCAGTGCAGTTCGATAAAAGTGACTCACCTGATTATTTTTACTAAATTATCTCTTCTCCGATGAAACGAAAGTTGAGATAAATTAAACGGATAAGCGATCTAAAATCCGAAGAAGATTTGAAAGCTCTTTAAATTTAGCAGTAAGTACTGTCAAACCTCCGTTCAGTATAATGTTCTGGGAATGCTATTCTTTCCATGGAACTGGTTTCTTAAAATCTATTGAAAAGACCCTCAGGAGCGAGCAGTTCAAGAGAATTTTAGAGTCTTGTCTGCTCCCTTCTGCTGAAAGGGTGCAAATCGACCCCACCAAGCTCATTTTTATGCAGGATAATGCTCCCTGTCACAAATCAAAATTTATGAAGGAATACTTTGATGAGAAGCAGGTGAGTGTTATGACATGGCCACCCCAATCTCCTGACCTCAACCCCATAGAAAACTTATGGAGCATTATAAATTACAGGCTCTCGAGAAAGCAGTTGAGCAACAAAGAGAATTTGATTGTGAATTTCATATCCGAATGGAATTCAATGCTTGGAGATGATATTTGCCAGAACTTAATCAAGTCAATGTCAAAAAGGGTTGAAAAGGTTATTCAAAATAAAGGGGGACCCATAGATTATTAAATAATTCGAACTATATTACCTATTATAAATAAATTATACCTCTATTATTCTTTATTTAAAGCTGTTCGGTTATGTTTCTATTGATTGCTAGTTGCAGGAAATAAGTGACCCATTTTTTTGCACAGAGTTTTTCCCTAAATCTCATTTATATCCAAAATTATAATTATCAATAAAATACCTTAGGGTGAGTAAACTATTTTACTAGGTGGTCGGGAAGGTGGTCTTCATATTAGTAAGATTAAAAATTAGTTTGACCCAAAAAACAATAGGCGAAAAAGATTTTAAGTAAAAAAAATCAGGTGAGTCACTTTTATCCAACAGCACTGTACACGCACACACACACACACACACACACACACACACACATATATATATATATATCAGGAAACTTAAACAAATCATTAAATATTATAATAATAATAATAATAAATAAAAACATGAATTACATTTTCCTATGTCGCTCGCTGTTAAGTAACCGCAAATATGATTATCCTTTTAGTATTGTAAAACGCCGTTTGTTGGATCTTGTTAAATCTCTAAAAAGACAAAACATTTTCTTTTTATTCTCTTTCTCCAAGATGTAGCAACATGTGGTAATTGCCTTCTCGCTGGGCACCCTTATTCTACCCGATCTGCTGACGATTGAGCTCTTTTCACTTTCCAAGACATGGCCTTTGCACCTGTCTTCGAAAACCTCCATTTTTGAAGTTAATCTTCCTTATTTTTGATCCTGCAACCGATTCCCAAGAGGATACATTCTTGATCTCTACAATTCGTATCTATTTAAGTGCAAGTTTAACCATTATCTTCTCTACATATCTGCATGAACTCTGCCTCTTATTCTGTGACCCTCAAGTGGCTCCCGTGCATTGTTCAGGGTGCAGCTCATTGTAAAAAAAAAATAGAAAGATCAATAATTGAGTTGTATTATGAAACATTCTTGGTCTTACCTTTTTACCAAAAAATCAGCATTTCCATGTACCGTGACAGAAATACTGATTTGAATAAAGTTGTTTCTCTAAATTTTACACATCCTCTTAGAGCATTTAAAGTGTAAGTATAATATATGTTTTTTCCATCTGCAAATTCCACTAATGTTTGCTTAACCATCTTTACTTTAACTTCATTGTCTACTTTTACAAGATCCAGATCAGGCCAAAAAGGAATTACTGGTGTCATAGTTGGACAGGAGCTACCCAGTCTTCACTTTCCATTCCAGATAGATTCCAAAAGAATTAGAATCTGAAATTTAGATGGAAAGATTTAAATAATCCCTAATGGCTACCTCGCGGTAGTGTAACACTATTTAGAAACGGCAGGTTAATTAACCAATTAATTAACCACAGAAGTTAATTACGGGGATTACGTAAACCGAAAGATAGGACGAAAGACATACTGAGCGATAACTTAAACCGATGGATAGAACGAAAGACATACTGAGCGATAACTTAAACCGATAGATAGAACGAAAGACATACTGAGCGATATTCTTTTTGTTTTGTTATTTTCCCCAAGCGGGGAATGGATAGAGGGATTTTTTGTGGTTTTCGGGTGTCACAGTAGCTCACATTGGTAGAAGGGAATCCTGTAAAGTTTAATTGCTATCATCCTTAGAGCGATGATTCAAATCCGTTTCACGAGAGACAGTTTTTTTTTTAATTTGAATGAGATTGAACGTTTTGCCACGAGTCACTCAGTTTGTCGTGCGAGGTCTGTTGTGTGAAAATTGAATGTTGCCATCCTTCGAATCCCTCTCACGATAGTCTGTAAATATTTTTTAAATAATTATCTCAGAAAAAAAAGACCAATATTGATTCAGACAACTGAAGAAAATAACTGATCAAATTCACAAACCGAAGATTTCACCCCCTGGGCCAATGTCCCGTAGCACCCTCTTAGAAAATTTAATTTAAAGTTTATTATTTTCCTTATTTTTTCTGTTATTTCATTTTTAATTTTAATTGGAAACAAAGGTATTGCAATACATTGCGAATCATAGGGATGGTAAGGTAAAATTATCGTCACCAGCCATTCCAATAACACTCTCTCGTATAATGGCCGGTGGACATTAATATATTTTACCATTGTGCTTGGAAGTATTAAAGGGTAAGAGAACGCATTTCATGAAAATATCACTCCTAATATTTGCTTTATTGTAGTGGTTTATTAATCTTTAAATTTAAAGTTTCAGACCATCCAGAAAAGCAGAATAATAAATTAGAAATAGCCACATTACATTAATATGGCATCCTGGGTATGACGATAAAACTACATTCGCGTCCTTAGGTCGATGGTTCGATTCCGTCTCGCGAGATGCAACTTTTCCTTTTAATGAGATTGACGACATTGCCGCATGTTACTAAGGATGCCAAATTTAAGTAAAAATCATTTATTTGATATTTCTTGTTTGAAGTGCTGTTAATGTCTATTTTACAATCAGAAGAAAACTGATGTGTCAGTCATAAAACTAATATAACGAATGTATACTTTTTATATAACGATTTTCGAGACGAAGTGGCAGGTCACTCGCGATAGCTCAGTTGGGAGAGCGGAGGACTGTAGAAGAATGCATAATTGCTGTCATCCTTAGGTCGATGGCTCGATTCCGTCTCGCGAGATGCAACCTTTCCTTTTAATGAGATTGACGACATTGCCGCATGTTACTAACGATGCCAAATTTAAGTAAAAATCATTTATTTGATATTTCTTGTTTGAAGTGCTGTTAATGTCTATTTTACAATCAGAAGAAAACATGTGTCAGTCCTAAAACTAATATAACGAATGTATACATCTTATATAACGATTTTCGAGACGCAGCGGCAGGTCACTCGCGATAGCTCAGTTGGGAGAGCGGAGGACTGTAGAAGAATGCGTAATTGCTGTCATCCTTAGGTCGATGGTTCGATTCCGTCTCGCGAGATGCAACCTTTCCTTTTAATGAGATTGACGACATTGCCGCATGTTACTAACGATGCCAAATTTACCTAAAAATCATTTATTTGATATTTCTTGTTTGAAGTGCTGTTAATGTCTATTTTACAATCAGAAGAAAACAAATGTGTCAGTCCTAAAACTAATATAACGAATGTATACATTTTATATAACGATTTTTGAGACGAAGCGGCAGGTCACTCGCGATAGCTCAGTTGGGAGAGCGGAGGACTGTAGAAGAATGCGTAATTGCTGTCATCCTTAGGTCGATGGTTCGATTCCGTCTCGCGAGATGCAACCTTTCCTTTTAATGAGATTGACGACATTGCCGCATGTTACTAACGATGCCAAATTTACCTAAAAATCATTTATTTGATATTTCTTGTTTGAAGTGCTGTTAATGTCTATTTTACAATCAGAAGAAAACAAATGTGTCAGTCATAAAACTAATATAACGAATGTATACATCTTATATAACGATTTTCGAGACGAAGCGGCAGGTCACTCGCGATAGCTCAGTTGGGAGAGCGGAGGACTGTAGAAGAATGCGTAATTGCTGTCATCCTTAGGTCGATGGTTCGATTCCGTCTCGCGAGATGCAACCTTTCCTTTTGATTAGATTGACGACATTGCCGCATGTTACTAACGATGCCAAATTTACCTAAAAATCATTTATTTGATATTTCTTTTTTGAAGTGCTGTTAATGTCTATTTTACAATCAGAAGAAAACAAATGTGTCAGTCCTAAAACTAATATAACGAATGTATACATTTTATATAACGATTTTCGATACGAAGCGGCAGGTCACTCGCGATAGCTCAGTTGGGAGAGCGGAGGACTGTAGAAGAATACGTAATTGCTGTCATCCTTAGGTCGATGGTTCGATTCCGTCTCGCGAGATGCAACCTTTCCTTTTAATGAGATTGACGACATTGCCGCATGTTACTAACGATGCCAAATTTACCTAAAAATCATTTATTTGATATTTCTTGTTTGAAGTGCTGTTAATGTCTATTTTACAATCAGAAGAAAACATGTGTCAGTCCTAAAACTAATATAACGAATGTATACATCTTATATAACGATTTTCGAGACGCAGCGGCAGGTCACTCGCGATAGCTCAGTTGGGAGAGCGGAGGACTGTAGAAGAATGCGTAATTGCTGTCATCCTTAGGTCGATGGTTCGATTCCGTCTCGCGAGATGCAACCTTTCCTTTTAATGAGATTGACGACATTGCCGCATGTTACTAACGATGCCAAATTTACCTAAAAATCATTTATTTGATATTTCTTGTTTGAAGTGCTGTTAATGTCTATTTTACAATCAGAAGAAAACAAATGTGTCAGTCCTAAAACTAATATAACGAATGTATACATTTTATATAACGATTTTTGAGACGAAGCGGCAGGTCACTCGCGATAGCTCAGTTGGGAGAGCGGAGGACTGTAGAAGAATGCGTAATTGCTGTCATCCTTAGGTCGATGGTTCGATTCCGTCTCGCGAGATGCAACCTTTCCTTTTAATGAGATTGACGACATTGCCGCATGTTACTAACGATGCCAAATTTACCTAAAAATCATTTATTTGATATTTCTTTTTTGAAGTGCTGTTAATCTCTATTTTACAATCAGAAGAAAACAAATGTGTCAGTCATAAAACTAATATAACGAATGTATACATCTTATATAACGATTTTCGAGACGAAGCGGCAGGTCACTCGCGATAGCTCAGTTGGGAGAGCGGAGGACTGTAGAAGAATGCGTAATTGCTGTCATCCTTAGGTCGATGGTTCGATTCCGTCTCGCGAGATGCAACCTTTCCTTTTGATGAGATTGACGACATTGCCGCATGTTACTAACGATGCCAAATTTACCTAAAAATCATTTATTTGATATTTCTTTTTTGAAGTGCTGTTAATGTCTATTTTACAATCAGAAGAAAACAAATGTGTCAGTCCTAAAACTAATATAACGAATGTATACATTTTATATAACGATTTTCGATACGAAGCGGCAGGTCACTCGCGATAGCTCAGTTGGGAGAGCGGAGGACTGTAGAAGAATGCGTAATTGCTGTCATCCTTAGGTCGATGGTTCGATTCCGTCTCGCGAGATGCAACCTTTCCTTTTAATGAGATTGACGACATTGCCGCATGTTACTAACGATGCCAAATTTACCTAAAAATCATTTATTTGATATTTCTTGTTTGAAGTGCTGTTAATGTCTATTTTACAATCAGAAGAAAACAAATGTGTCAGTCATAAAACTAATATAACGAATGTATACATCTTATATAACGATTTTCGAGACGAAGCGGCAGGTCTCTCGCGATAGCTCAGTTGGGAGAGCGGAGGACTGTAGAAGAATGCGTAATTGCTGTCATCCTTAGGTCGATGGTTCGATTCCGTCTCGCGAGATGCAACCTTTCCTTTTAATGAGATTGACGACATTGCCGCATGTTACTAACGATGCCAAATTTACCTAAAAATCATTTATTTGATATTTCTTGTTTGAAGTGCTGTTAATGTCTATTTTACAATCAGAAGAAAAAAAATGTGTCAGTCCTAAAACTAATATAACGAATGTATACATTTTATATAACGATTTTTGAGACGAAGCGGCAGGTCACTCGCGATAGCTCAGTTGGGAGAGCGGAGGACTGTAGAAGAATGCGTAATTGCTGTCATCCTTAGGTCGATGGTTCGATTCCGTCTCGCGAGATGCAACCTTTCCTTTTAATGAGATTGACGACATTGCCGCATGTTACTAACGATGCCAAATTTACCTAAAAATCATTTATTTGATATTTCTTGTTTGAAGTGCTGTTAATGTCTATTTTACAATCAGAAGAAAACAAATGTGTCAGACATAAAACTAATATAACGAATGTATACATCTTATATAACGATTTTCGAGACGAAGCGGCAGGTCACTCGCGATAGCTCAGTTGGGAGAGCGGAGGACTGTAGAAGAATGCGTAATTGCTGTCATCCTTAGGTCGATGGTTCGATTCCGTCTCGCGAGATGCAACCTTTCCTTTTAATGAGATTGACGACATTGCCGCATGTTACTAACGATGCCAAATTTACCTAAAAATCATTTATTTGATATTTCTTGTTTGAAGTGCTGTTAATGTCTATTTTACAATCAGAAGAAAACAAATGTGTCAGTCATAAAACTAATATAACGAATGTATACATCTTATATAACGATTTTCGAGACGAAGCGGCAGGTCTCTCGCGATAGCTCAGTTGGGAGAGCGGAGGACTGTAGAAGAATGCGTAATTGCTGTCATCCTTAGGTCGATGGTTCGATTCCGTCTCGCGAGATGCAACCTTTCCTTTTAATGAGATTGACGACATTGCCGCATGTTACTAACGATGCCAAATTTACCTAAAAATCATTTATTTGATATTTCTTGTTTGAAGTGCTGTTAATGTCTATTTTACAATCAGAAGAAAAAAAATGTGTCAGTCCTAAAACTAATATAACGAATGTATACATTTTATATAACGATTTTTGAGACGAAGCGGCAGGTCACTCGCGATAGCTCAGTTGGGAGAGCGGAGGACTGTAGAAGAATGCGTAATTGCTGTCATCCTTAGGTCGATGGTTCGATTCCGTCTCGCGAGATGCAACCTTTCCTTTTAATGAGATTGACGACATTGCCGCATGTTACTAACGATGCCAAATTTACCTAAAAATCATTTATTTGATATTTCTTGTTTGAAGTGCTGTTAATGTCTATTTTACAATCAGAAGAAAACAAATGTGTCAGTCCTAAAACTAATATAACGAATGTATACATTTTATATAACGATTTTTGAGACGAAGCGGCAGGTCACTCGCGATAGCTCAGTTGGGAGAGCGGAGGACTGTAGAAGAATGCGTAATTGCTGTCAT
This sequence comes from Acanthosepion esculentum, assembly GCA_964036315.1. Taxonomy (NCBI): domain Eukaryota; kingdom Metazoa; phylum Mollusca; class Cephalopoda; order Sepiida; family Sepiidae; genus Acanthosepion; species Acanthosepion esculentum. The sequence goes on along the minus strand of OZ038503.1, from coordinate 92,927,207 downwards.
CCTTAGGTCGATGGTTCGATTCCGTCTCGCGAGATGCAACCTTTCCTTTTAATGAGATTGACGACATTGCCGCATGTTACTAACGATGCCAAATTTACCTAAAAATCATTTATTTGATATTTCTTGTTTGAAGTGCTGTTAATGTCTATTTTACAATCAGAAGAAAACAAATGTGTCAGACATAAAACTAATATAACGAATGTATACATCTTATATAACGATTTTCGAGACGAAGCGGCAGGTCACTCGCGATAGCTCAGTTGGGAGAGCGGAGGACTGTAGAAGAATGCGTAATTGCTGTCATCCTTAGGTCGATGGTTCGATTCCGTCTCGCGAGATGCAACCTTTCCTTTTAATGAGATTGACGACATTGCCGCATGTTACTAACGATGCCAAATTTACCTAAAAATCATTTATTTGATATTTCTTGTTTGAAGTGCTGTTAATGTCTATTTTACAATCAGAAGAAAACAAATGTGTCAGTCATAAAACTAATATAACGAATGTATACATCTTATATAACGATTTTCGAGACGAAGCGGCAGGTCTCTCGCGATAGCTCAGTTGGGAGAGCGGAGGACTGTAGAAGAATGCGTAATTGCTGTCATCCTTAGGTCGATGGTTCGATTCCGTCTCGCGAGATGCAACCTTTCCTTTTAATGAGATTGACGACATTGCCGCATGTTACTAACGATGCCAAATTTACCTAAAAATCATTTATTTGATATTTCTTGTTTGAAGTGCTGTTAATGTCTATTTTACAATCAGAAGAAAAAAAATGTGTCAGTCCTAAAACTAATATAACGAATGTATACATTTTATATAACGATTTTTGAGACGAAGCGGCAGGTCACTCGCGATAGCTCAGTTGGGAGAGCGGAGGACTGTAGAAGAATGCGTAATTGCTGTCATCCTTAGGTCGATGGTTCGATTCCGTTTCGCGAGATGCAACCTTTCCTTTTAATGAGATTGACGACATTGCCGCATGTTACTAACGATGCCAAATTTACCTAAAAATCATTTATTTGATATTTCTTGTTTGAAGTGCTGTTAATGTCTATTTTACAATCAGAAGAAAACAAATGTGTCAGTCCTAAAACTAATATAACGAATGTATACATTTTATATAACGATTTTTGAGACGAAGCGGCAGGTCACTCGCGATAGCTCAGTTGGGAGAGCGGAGGACTGTAGAAGAATGCGTAATTGCTGTCATCCTTAGGTCGATGGTTCGATTCCGTCTCGCGAGATGCAACCTTTCCTTTTAATGAGATTGACGACATTGCCGCATGTTACTAACGATGCCAAATTTACCTAAAAATCATTTATTTGATATTTCTTGTTTGAAGTGCTGTTAATGTCTATTTTACAATCAGAAGAAAACAAATGTGTCAGTCATAAAACTAATATAACGAATGTATACATCTTATATAACGATTTTCGAGACGAAGCGGCAGGTCACTCGCGATAGCTCAGTTGGGAGAGCGGAGGACTGTAGAAGAATGCGTAATTGCTGTCATCCTTAGGTCGATATTTCGATTCCGTCTCGCGAGATGCAACCTTTCCTTTTAATGAGATTGACGACATTGCCGCATGTTACTAACGATGCCAAATTTACCTAAAAATCATTTATTTGATATTTCTTGTTTGAAGTGCTGTTAATGTCTATTTTACAATCAGAAGAAAACAAATGTGTCAGTCATAAAACTAATATAACGAATGTATACATCTTATATAACGATTTTCGAGACGAAGCGGCAGGTCTCTCGCGATAGCTCAGTTGGGAGAGCGGAGGACTGTAGAAGAATGCGTAATTGCTGTCATCCTTAGGTCGATGGTTCGATTCCGTCTCGCGAGATGCAACCTTTCCTTTTAATGAGATTGACGACATTGCCGCATGTTACTAACGATGCCAAATTTACCTAAAAATCATTTATTTGATATTTCTTGTTTGAAGTGCTGTTAATGTCTATTTTACAATCAGAAGAAAAAAAATGTGTCAGTCCTAAAACTAATATAACGAATGTATACATTTTATATAACGATTTTTGAGACGAAGCGGCAGGTCACTCGCGATAGCTCAGTTGGGAGAGCGGAGGACTGTAGAAGAATGCGTAATTGCTGTCATCCTTAGGTCGATGGTTCGATTCCGTTTCGCGAGATGCAACCTTTCCTTTTAATGAGATTGACGACATTGCCGCATGTTACTAACGATGCCAAATTTACCTAAAAATCATTTATTTGATATTTCTTGTTTGAAGTGCTGTTAATGTCTATTTTACAATCAGAAGAAAAAAAATGTGTCAGTCCTAAAACTAATATAACGAATGTATACATTTTATATAACGATTTTTGAGACGAAGCGGCAGGTCACTCGCGATAGCTCAGTTGGGAGAGCGGAGGACTGTAGAAGAATGCGTAATTGCTGTCATCCTTAGGTCGATGGTTCGATTCCGTTTCGCGAGATGCAACCTTTCCTTTTAATGAGATTGACGACATTGCCGCATGTTACTAACGATGCCAAATTTACCTAAAAATCATTTATTTGATATTTCTTGTTTGAAGTGCTGTTAATGTCTATTTTACAATCAGAAGAAAACAAATGTGTCAGTCCTAAAACTAATATAACGAATGTATACATTTTATATAACGATTTTTGAGACGAAGCGGCAGGTCACTCGCGATAGCTCAGTTGGGAGAGCGGAGGACTGTAGAAGAATGCGTAATTGCTGTCATCCTTAGGTCGATGGTTCGATTCCGTCTCGCGAGATGCAACCTTTCCTTTTAATGATATTGACGACATTGCCGCATGTTACTAACGATGCCAAATTTACCTAAAAATCATTTATTTGATATTTCTTGTTTGAAGTGCTGTTAATGTCTATTTTACAATCAGAAGAAAACAAATGTGTCAGTCATAAAACTAATATAACGAATGTATACATCTTATATAACGATTTTCGAGACGAAGCGGCAGGTCACTCGCGATAGCTCAGTTGGGAGAGCGGAGGACTGTAGAAGAATGCGTAATTGCTGTCATCCTTAGGTCGATGGTTCGATTCCGTCTCGCGAGATGCAACCTTTCCTTTTAATGAGATTGACGACATTGCCGCATGTTACTAACGATGCCAAATTTACCTAAAAATCATTTATTTGATATTTCTTGTTTGAAGTGCTGTTAATGTCTATTTTACAATCAGAAGAAAACAAATGTGTCAGTCATAAAACTAATATAACGAATGTATACATCTTATATAACGATTTTCGAGACGAAGCGGCAGGTCTCTCGCGATAGCTCAGTTGGGAGAGCGGAGGACTGTAGAAGAATGCGTAATTGCTGTCATCCTTAGGTCGATGGTTCGATTCCGTCTCGCGAGATGCAACCTTTCCTTTTAATGAGATTGACGACATTGCCGCATGTTACTAACGATGCCAAATTTACCTAAAAATCATTTATTTGATATTTCTTGTTTGAAGTGCTGTTAATGTCTATTTTACAATCAGAAGAAAAAAAATGTGTCAGTCCTAAAACTAATATAACGAATGTATACATTTTATATAACGATTTTTGAGACGAAGCGGCAGGTCCCTCGCGATAGCTCAGTTGGGAGAGCGGAGGACTGTAGAAGAATGCGTAATTGCTGTCATCCTTATGTCGATGGTTCGTTTCCGTCTCGCGAGATGCAACCTTTCCTTTTAATGAGATTGACGACATTGCCGCATGTTACTAACGATGCCAAATTTACCTAAAAATCATTTATTTGATATTTCTTGTTTGAAGTGCTGTTAATGTCTATTTTAGAATCAGAAGAAAACAAATGTGTCAGTCATAAAACTAATATAACGAATGTATACATCTTATATAACGATTTTCGAGACGAAGCGGCAGGTCACTCGCGATAGCTCAGTTGGGAGAGCGGAGGACTGTAGAAGAATGCGTAATTGCTGTCATCCTTAGGTCGATGGTTCGATTCCGTCTCGCGAGATGCAACCTTTCCTTTTGATTAGATTGACGACATTGCCGCATGTTACTAACGATGCCAAATTTACCTAAAAATCATTTATTTGATATTTCTTTTTTGAAGTGCTGTTAATGTCTATTTTACAATCAGAAGAAAACAAATGTGTCAGTCCTAAAACTAATATAACGAATGTATACATTTTATATAACGATTTTCGATACGAAGCGGCAGGTCACTCGCGATAGCTCAGTTGGGAGAGCGGAGGACTGTAGAAGAATGCGTAATTGCTGTCATCCTTAGGTCGATGGTTCGATTCCGTCTCGCGAGATGCAACCTTTCCTTTTAATGAGATTGACGACATTGCCGCATGTTACTAACGATGCCAAATTTACCTAAAAATCATTTATTTGATATTTCTTGTTTGAAGTGCTGTTAATGTCTATTTTACAATCAGAAGAAAACATGTGTCAGTCCTAAAACTAATATAACGAATGTATACATCTTATATAACGATTTTCGAGACGCAGCGGCAGGTCACTCGCGATAGCTCAGTTGGGAGAGCGGAGGACTGTAGAAGAATGCGTAATTGCTGTCATCCTTAGGTCGATGGTTCGATTCCGTCTCGCGAGATGCAACCTTTCCTTTTAATGAGATTGACGACATTGCCGCATGTTACTAACGATGCCAAATTTACCTAAAAATCATTTATTTGATATTTCTTGTTTGAAGTGCTGTTAATGTCTATTTTACAATCAGAAGAAAACAAATGTGTCAGTCCTAAAACTAATATAACGAATGTATACATTTTATATAACGATTTTTGAGACGAAGCGGCAGGTCACTCGCGATAGCTCAGTTGGGAGAGCGGAGGACTGTAGAAGAATGCGTAATTGCTGTCATCCTTAGGTCGATGGTTCGATTCCGTCTCGCGAGATGCAACCTTTCCTTTTAATGAGATTGACGACATTGCCGCATGTTACTAACGATGCCAAATTTACCTAAAAATCATTTATTTGATATTTCTTGTTTGAAGTGCTGTTAATGTCTATTTTACAATCAGAAGAAAACAAATGTGTCAGACATAAAACTAATATAACGAATGTATACATCTTATATAACGATTTTCGAGACGAAGCGGCAGGTCACTCGCGATAGCTCAGTTGGGAGAGCGGAGGACTGTAGAAGAATGCGTAATTGCTGTCATCCTTAGGTCGATGGTTCGATTCCGTCTCGCGAGATGCAACCTTTCCTTTTAATGAGATTGACGACATTGCCGCATGTTACTAACGATGCCAAATTTACCTAAAAATCATTTATTTGATATTTCTTGTTTGAAGTGCTGTTAATGTCTATTTTACAATCAGAAGAAAACAAATGTGTCAGTCATAAAACTAATATAACGAATGTATACATCTTATATAACGATTTTCGAGACGAAGCGGCAGGTCTCTCGCGATAGCTCAGTTGGGAGAGCGGAGGACTGTAGAAGAATGCGTAATTGCTGTCATCCTTAGGTCGATGGTTCGATTCCGTCTCGCGAGATGCAACCTTTCCTTTTAATGAGATTGACGACATTGCCGCATGTTACTAACGATGCCAAATTTACCTAAAAATCATTTATTTGATATTTCTTGTTTGAAGTGCTGTTAATGTCTATTTTACAATCAGAAGAAAAAAAATGTGTCAGTCCTAAAACTAATATAACGAATGTATACATTTTATATAACGATTTTTGAGACGAAGCGGCAGGTCACTCGCGATAGCTCAGTTGGGAGAGCGGAGGACTGTAGAAGAATGCGTAATTGCTGTCATCCTTAGGTCGATGGTTCGATTCCGTCTCGCGAGATGCAACCTTTCCTTTTAATGAGATTGACGACATTGCCGCATGTTACTAACGATGCCAAATTTACCTAAAAATCATTTATTTGATATTTCTTGTTTGAAGTGCTGTTAATGTCTATTTTACAATCAGAAGAAAACAAATGTGTCAGTCCTAAAACTAATATAACGAATGTATACATTTTATATAACGATTTTTGAGACGAAGCGGCAGGTCACTCGCGATAGCTCAGTTGGGAGAGCGGAGGACTGTAGAAGAATGCGTAATTGCTGTCATCCTTAGGTCGATGGTTCGATTCCGTCTCGCGAGATGCAACCTTTCCTTTTAATGAGATTGACGACATTGCCGCATGTTACTAACGATGCCAAATTTACCTAAAAATCATTTATTTGATATTTCTTGTTTGAAGTGCTGTTAATGTCTATTTTACAATCAGAAGAAAACAAATGTGTCAGACATAAAACTAATATAACGAATGTATACATCTTATATAACGATTTTCGAGACGAAGCGGCAGGTCACTCGCGATAGCTCAGTTGGGAGAGCGGAGGACTGTAGAAGAATGCGTAATTGCTGTCATCCTTAGGTCGATGGTTCGATTCCGTCTCGCGAGATGCAACCTTTCCTTTTAATGAGATTGACGACATTGCCGCATGTTACTAACGATGCCAAATTTACCTAAAAATCATTTATTTGATATTTCTTGTTTGAAGTGCTGTTAATGTCTATTTTACAATCAGAAGAAAACAAATGTGTCAGTCATAAAACTAATATAACGAATGTATACATCTTATATAACGATTTTCGAGACGAAGCGGCAGGTCTCTCGCGATAGCTCAGTTGGGAGAGCGGAGGACTGTAGAAGAATGCGTAATTGCTGTCATCCTTAGGTCGATGGTTCGATTCCGTCTCGCGAGATGCAACCTTTCCTTTTAATGAGATTGACGACATTGCCGCATGTTACTAACGATGCCAAATTTACCTAAAAATCATTTATTTGATATTTCTTGTTTGAAGTGCTGTTAATGTCTATTTTACAATCAGAAGAAAAAAAATGTGTCAGTCCTAAAACTAATATAACGAATGTATACATTTTATATAACGATTTTTGAGACGAAGCGGCAGGTCACTCGCGATAGCTCAGTTGGGAGAGCGGAGGACTGTAGAAGAATGCGTAATTGCTGTCATCCTTAGGTCGATGGTTCGATTCCGTTTCGCGAGATGCAACCTTTCCTTTTAATGAGATTGACGACATTGCCGCATGTTACTAACGATGCCAAATTTACCTAAAAATCATTTATTTGATATTTCTTGTTTGAAGTGCTGTTAATGTCTATTTTACAATCAGAAGAAAACAAATGTGTCAGTCCTAAAACTAATATAACGAATGTATACATTTTATATAACGATTTTTGAGACGAAGCGGCAGGTCACTCGCGATAGCTCAGTTGGGAGAGCGGAGGACTGTAGAAGAATGCGTAATTGCTGTCATCCTTAGGTCGATGGTTCGATTCCGTCTCGCGAGATGCAACCTTTCCTTTTAATGAGATTGACGACATTGCCGCATGTTACTAACGATGCCAAATTTACCTAAAAATCATTTATTTGATATTTCTTGTTTGAAGTGCTGTTAATGTCTATTTTACAATCAGAAGAAAACAAATGTGTCAGTCATAAAACTAATATAACGAATGTATACATCTTATATAACGATTTTCGAGACGAAGCGGCAGGTCACTCGCGATAGCTCAGTTGGGAGAGCGGAGGACTGTAGAAGAATGCGTAATTGCTGTCATCCTTAGGTCGATATTTCGATTCCGTCTCGCGAGATGCAACCTTTCCTTTTAATGAGATTGACGACATTGCCGCATGTTACTAACGATGCCAAATTTACCTAAAAATCATTTATTTGATATTTCTTGTTTGAAGTGCTGTTAATGTCTATTTTACAATCAGAAGAAAACAAATGTGTCAGTCATAAAACTAATATAACGAATGTATACATCTTATATAACGATTTTCGAGACGAAGCGGCAGGTCTCTCGCGATAGCTCAGTTGGGAGAGCGGAGGACTGTAGAAGAATGCGTAATTGCTGTCATCCTTAGGTCGATGGTTCGATTCCGTCTCGCGAGATGCAACCTTTCCTTTTAATGAGATTGACGACATTGCCGCATGTTACTAACGATGCCAAATTTACCTAAAAATCATTTATTTGATATTTCTTGTTTGAAGTGCTGTTAATGTCTATTTTACAATCAGAAGAAAAAAAATGTGTCAGTCCTAAAACTAATATAACGAATGTATACATTTTATATAACGATTTTTGAGACGAAGCGGCAGGTCACTCGCGATAGCTCAGTTGGGAGAGCGGAGGACTGTAGAAGAATGCGTAATTGCTGTCATCCTTAGGTCGATGGTTCGATTCCGTTTCGCGAGATGCAACCTTTCCTTTTAATGAGATTGACGACATTGCCGCATGTTACTAACGATGCCAAATTTACCTAAAAATCATTTATTTGATATTTCTTGTTTGAAGTGCTGTTAATGTCTATTTTACAATCAGAAGAAAAAAAATGTGTCAGTCCTAAAACTAATATAACGAATGTATACATTTTATATAACGATTTTTGAGACGAAGCGGCAGGTCACTCGCGATAGCTCAGTTGGGAGAGCGGAGGACTGTAGAAGAATGCGTAATTGCTGTCATCCTTAGGTCGATGGTTCGATTCCGTTTCGCGAGATGCAACCTTTCCTTTTAATGAGATTGACGACATTGCCGCATGTTACTAACGATGCCAAATTTACCTAAAAATCATTTATTTGATATTTCTTGTTTGAAGTGCTGTTAATGTCTATTTTACAATCACAAGAAAACAAATGTGTCAGTCATAAAACTAATATAACGAATGTATACATTATATATAACGATTTTCGAGACGAAAAGACGGGTCACTCGCGATAGCTCAGTTGGGAGAGCGGAGGACTGTAGAAGAATGCGTAATTGCTGTCATCCTTAGGTCGATGGTTCGATTGCGTCTCGCGAGATGCAACCTTTCCTTTTAATGAGATTGACGACATTGCCGCATGTCTCTAACGATGCCAAATTTACCTAAAAATCATTTATTTGATATTTCTTGTTTGAAGTGCTGTTAATGTCTATTTTACAATCAGAAGAAAACATATGTGTCAGGCATAAAACTAATATAACGAATGTATACTTTTTATATAACGATTGTCGAGACGAAAAGACAGGTCACTCGCGATAGCTCAGTTGGGAGAGCGGAGGACTGTAGAAGAATGCGTAATTGCTGTCATACTTAGGTCGATGGTTTGATTCCGTCTCGCGAGATGCAACATTTAGTTTTAATTGCCGCGTGTCTCTAACGATGCCAAATTTAAGTAAAAATCATTTATTTGATATTTCTTGTTTGAAGTGCTGTTAATGTCTATTTTACAATCAGAAGAAAACAAATATGTCAGTCATAAAACTAATATAACGAATGTATACATTATATATAACGATTTTCGAGACGAAGAGACGGGTCACTCGCGATAGCTCAGTTGGGAGAGCGGAGGACTGTAGAAGAATGCGTAATTGCTGTCATCCTTAGGTCGATTGTTCGATTCCGTCTCGCGAGATGTAACCTTTCCTTTTAATGAGATTGACGACATTGCCGCATGTCTCTAATGATGCCAAATTTACCTAAAAATCATTTATTTGATATTTCTTGTTTGAAGTGCTGTTAATGTCTATTTTACAATCAGAAGAAAACATATGTGTCAGGCATAAAACTAATATAACGAATGTATACTTTTTATATAACGATTGTCGAGACGAAGTCGTAGGTCAATCGCGATAGCTCAGTTGGGAGAGCGGAGGACTGTAGAAGAATGCGTAATTGCTGTCATCCTTAGGTCGATGGTTCGATTGCGTCTCGCCAGATGCAACCTTTAGTTTTAATGAGATTGACGACATTGCCGCATGTCTCTAACGATGCCAAATTTACCTAAAAATCATTTATTTGATATTTCTTGTTTGAAGTGCTGTTAATGTCTATTTTACAATCAGAAGAAAACAAATGTGTCAGTCATAAAACTAATATAACGAATGTATACATTTTATATAACGATTTTCGAGACGAAAAGACAGGTCACTCGCGATAGCTCAGTTGGGAGAGCGGAGGACTGTAGAAGAATACGTAATTGCTGTCATCCTTAGGTCGATGGTTCGATTCCGTCTCGCAAGATGCAACGTTTAGTTTTAATGAGATTGACTACATTGCCGCATGTTACTAACGATGCCAAATTTAAGTAAAAATCATTTATTTGATATTTCTTGTTTGAAGTGCTGTTAATGTCTATTTTACAATCAGAACAAAACAAATGTGTCAGTCATAAAACTAATATAACGAATGTATACATTTTATATAACGATTTTCGAGACGAAGCGGCAGGTCACTCGCGATAGCTCAGTTGGGAGAGCGGAGGACTGTAGAAGAATGCGTAATTGCTGTCGTCCTTAGGTCGATGGTTCGATTCCGTCTCGCGAGATGCAACCTTTAGTTTTAATGAGATTGACGACATTGCCGCATGTTACTAACGATGCCAAATTTAAGTAAGAATCATTTATTTGATATTTCTTGTTTGAAGTGCTGTTAATGTCTATTTTACAATCAGAAGAAAACATATGTGTCAGGCATAAAACTAATATAACGAATGTATACTTTTTATATAACGATTTTCGAGGCGAAAAGACAGGTCACTCGCGTTAGCGCAGTTGGGAGAGCGGAGTACTGTAGAAGAATGCGTAATTGCTGTCATCCTTAGGTCGATGGTTCGATTGCGTCTCGCGAGATGCAACCATTAGTTTTAATGGGATTGACGACATTGCCGCATGTCTCTAACGATGCCAAATTTACCTAAAAATCATTTATTTGATATTTCTTGTTTGAAGTGCTGTTAATGTCTATTTTACAATCAGAAGAAAACAAATGTGTCAGTCATAAAACTAATATAACGAATGTATAAATTTTATATAACGATTTTCGAGACGAAAAGACAGGTCACTCGCGATAGCTCAGTTGGGAGAGCGGAGGACTGTAGAAGAATGCGTAATTGCTGTCATCCTTAGGTCGATGGTTCGATTCCGTCTCGCGAGATGCAACCTTTCCTTTTAATGAGATTGACGACATTGCCGCATGTCTCTAACGATGCCAAATTTACCTAAAAATCATTTATTTGATATTTCTTGTTTGAAGTGCTGTTAATGTCTATTTTACAATCAGAAGAAAACATATGTGTCAGTCATAAAACTAATATAACGAATGTATACTTTTTATATAACGATTTTCGAGACGAAGTGGCAGGTCACTCGCGATAGCTCAGTTGGGAGAGCGGAGGACTGTAGAAGAATGCGTAATTGCTGTCTTCCTTATGTCGATGGTTCGATTCCGTCTCGCGAGATGCAACCTTTAGTTTTAATGTGATTGACGACATTGCCGCATGATACTAACGATGCCGAATTTAAGTAAAAATCATTTATTTGATATTTCTTGTTTGAAGTGCTGTTAATGTCTATTTTACAATCAGAAGAAAACAAATGTGTCAATCATAAAACTAATATAAGGAATGTATACATTTTATATAACGATTTTCGAGACGAAAAGACAGGTCACTCGCGATAGCTCAGTTGGGAGAGCGGAGGACTGTAGAAGAATGCGTAATTGCTGTCATCCTTAGGTCGATGGTTCGATTCCGTCTCGCGAGATGCAACCTTTAGTTTTAATTGCCGCGTGTCTCTAACGATGCCAAATTTAAGTAAAAATCATTTATTTGATATTTCTTGTTTGAAGTGCTGTTAATGTCTATTTTACAATCAGTAGAAAAAAAAAGGGTCAGTCCTAAAACTAATATAAGGAATGTATACTTTTTATATAACGATTTTCGAGACGAAAAGACGGGTCAATCGCGATAGCGCAGTTGGGAGAGCGGAGGACTGTAGAAGAATGCGTAATTGCTGTCATCCTTAGGTCGATGGTTCGATTCCGTCTCGCGAGATGCAACCTTTAGTTTTAATGAGATTGACGACATTGCCGCATGTCTCTAACGATGCCAAATTTAAGTAAAAATCATTTATTTGATATTTCTTGTTTGAAGTGCTGTTAATGTCTATTTTACAATCAGAAGGAAAAAATGTGTCAGTCCTAAAACTAATATAACGAATGTATACTTTTTATATAACGATTTTCGAGACGAAAAGACAGGTCACTCTGGATAGCTCAGTTGGGAGAGCGGAGGACTGTAGAAGAATACGTAATTGCTGTCATCCTTAGGTCGATGGATCGATTCCGTCTCGCGAGATGCAACCTTCCCTTTTAATGAGATTGACGACATTGCCGCATGTCTCTAACGATGCCAAATTTACCTAAAAATCATTTATTTGATATTTCTTGTTTGAAGTGCTGTTAATGTCTATTTTACAATCAGAAGAAAACATATGTGTCAGTCATAAAACTAATATAACGAATGTATACTTTTTATATAACGATTTTCGAGAGGAAGTGGCAGGTCACTCGCGATAGCTCAGTTGGGAGAGCGGAGGACTGTAGAAGAATGCGTAATTGCTGTCATCCTTAGGTCGATGGTTCGATTCCGTCTCGCGAGATGCAACCTTTAGTTTTAATGTGATTTACGACATTGCCGCATGATACTAACGATGACAAATTTAAGTAAAAATCATTTATTTGATATTTCTTGTTTGAAGTGCTGTTAATGTCTATTTTACAATCAGAAGAAAACAAATGTGTCAGTCATAAAACTAATATAACGAATGTATAAATTTTATATAACGATTTTCGAGACGAAAAGACAGGTCACTCGCGATAGCTCAGTTGGGAGAGCGGAGGACTGTAGAAGAATGCGTAATTGCTGTCATCCTTAGGTCGATGGTTCGATTCCGTCTCGCGAGATGCAACCTTTCCTTTTAATGAGATTGACGACATTGCCGCATGTCTCTAACGATGCCAAATTTACCTAAAAATCATTTATTTGATATTTCTTGTTTGAAGTGCTGTTAATGTCTATTTTACAATCAGAAGAAAACATATGTGTCAGTCATAAAACTAATATAACGAATGTATACTTTTTATATAACGATTTTCGAGACGAAGTGGCAGGTCACTCGCGATAGCTCAGTTGGGAGAGCGGAGGACTGTAGAAGAATGCGTAATTGCTGTCTTCCTTATGTCGATGGTTCGATTCCGTCTCGCGAGATGCAACCTTTAGTTTTAATGTGATTGACGACATTGCCGAATGATACTAACGATGCCGAATTTAAGTAAAAATCATTTATTTGATATTTCTTGTTTGAAGTGCTGTTAATGTCTATTTTACAATCAGAATAAAACAAATGTGTCAATCATAAAACTAATATAAGGAATGTATACATTTTATATAACGATTTTCGAGACGAAAAGACAGGTCACTCGCGATAGCTCAGTTGGGAGAGCGGAGGACTGTAGAAGAATGCGTAATTGCTGTCATCCTTAGGTCGATGGTTCGATTCCGTCTCGCGAGATGCAACCTTTAGTTTTAATTGCCGCGTGTCTCTAACGATGCCAAATTTAAGTAAAAATCATTTATTTGATATTTCTTGTTTGAAGTGCTGTTAATGTCTATTTTACAATCAGTAGAAAAAAAAAGGGTCAGTCCTAAAACTAATATAAGGAATGTATACTTTTTATATAACGATTTTCGAGACGAAAAGACGGGTCAATCGCGATAGCGCAGTTGGGAGAGCGGAGGACTGTAGAAGAATGCGTAATTGCTGTCATCCTTAGGTCGATGGTTCGATTCCGTCTCGCGAGATGCAACCTTTAGTTTTAATGAGATTGACGACATTGCCGCATGTCTCTAACGATGCCAAATTTAAGTAAAAATCATTTATTTGATATTTCTTGTTTGAAGTGCTGTTAATGTCTATTTTACAATCAGAAGGAAAAAATGTGTCAGTCCTAAAACTAATATAACGAATGTATACTTTTTATATAACGATTTTCGAGAGGAAGTGGCAGGTCACTCGCGATAGCTCAGTTGGGAGAGCGGAGGTCTGTAGAAGAATGCGTAATTGCTGTCATCCTTAGGTCGATGGTTCGATTCCGTCTCGCGACATGCAACCTTTAGTTTTAATTGCCGCGTGTCTCTAACGTTGCCAAATTTAAGTAAAAATCATTTATTTGATATTTCTTGTTTGAAGTGCTGTTAATGTCTATTTTACAATCAGAAGAAAACAAATGTGTCAGTCCTAAAACTAATATAACGAATGTATACATTATATATAACGATTTTCGAGACGAAGAGACGGGTCACTCGCGATAGCTCAGTTGGGAGAGCGGAGGACTGTAGAAGAATGCGTAATTGCTGTCATCCTTAGGTCGATGGTTCGATTCCGTCTCGCGAGATGCAACCTTTCTTTTTAATGAGATTGACGACATTGCCGCATGTCTCTAACGATGCCAAATTTACCTAAAAATCATTTATTTGATATTTCTTGTTTGAAGTGCTGTTAATGTCTATTTTACAATCAGAAGAAAACATATGTGTCAGGCATAAAACTAATATAACGAATGTATACTTTTTATATAACGATTGTCGAGACGAAGTCGTAGGTCAATCGCGATAGCTCAGTTGGGAGAGCGGAGGACTGTAGAAGAATGCGTAATTGCTGTCATCCTTAGGTCGATGGTTCGATTGCGTCTAGCGAGATGCAACCTTTAGTTTTAATGAGATTGACGACATTGCGGCATGTCTCTAACGATGCCAAATTTACCTAAAAATCATTTATTTGATATTTCTTGTTTGAAGTGCTGTTAATGTCTATTTTACAATCAGAAGAAAACATATGTGTCAGGCATAAAACTAATATAACGAATGTATACTTTTTATATAACGATTGTCGAGACGAAGTCGTAGGTCACTCGCGATACCTCAGTTGGGAGATCGGAGTACTGTAGAAGAATGCGTAATTGCTGTCATCCTTAGGTCGATGGTTCGATTCCGTCTCGCGAGATGCAACCTTTAGTTTTAATTGCCGCGTGTCTCTAACGATGCCAAATTTAAGTAAAAATCATTTATTTGATATTTCTTGTTTGAAGTGCTGTTAATGTCTATTTTACAATCAGAAGAAAAAAAAAGGGTCAGTCCTAAAACTAATATAAGGAATGTATACTTTTTA
Organism: Acanthosepion esculentum; assembly: GCA_964036315.1. Taxonomy (NCBI): domain Eukaryota; kingdom Metazoa; phylum Mollusca; class Cephalopoda; order Sepiida; family Sepiidae; genus Acanthosepion; species Acanthosepion esculentum. Next base: position 92,912,172 of record OZ038503.1, on the reverse strand, counting down.
TATAACGATTTTCGAGACGAAAAGACGGGTCACTCGCGATAGCGCAGTTGGGAGAGTGGAGGACTGTAGAAGAATGCGTAATTGCTGTCATCCTTAGGTCGATGGTTCGATTCCGTCACGCGAGATGCAACCTTTAGTTTTAATGAGATTGACGACATTACCGCATGTCTCTAACGATGCCAAATTTACCTAAAAATCATTTATTTGATATTTCTTGTTTGAAGTGCTGTTAATGTCTATTTTACAATCAGAAGGAAACAAATGTGTCAGTCCTAAAACTAATATAACGAATGTATACTTTTTATATAACGATTTTCGAGACGAAAAGACCGGTCGCTCGCGAAAGCTCATTTGTATGAGCGGAGGACTGTAGAAGAATGCGTAATTGCTGTCATCCTTAGGTCGATGGTTCGATTCCGTCTCGCGAGATGCAACTTTTAGTTTTAATGAGATTGACGACATTGCCGCATGTTACTAACGATGCCAAATTTAAGTAAAAATCATTTATTTGATATTTCTTGTTTGAAGTGCTGTTAATGTCTATTTTACAATCAGAAGAAAACAAATGTGTCAGTCATAAAACTAATATAACGAATGTATACATTTTATATAACGATTTTCGAGACGAAGAGACAGGTCACTCGCGATAGCTCAGTTGGGAGAGCGGAGGACTGTAGAAGAATACGTAATTGCTGTCATCCTTAGGTCGATGGTTCGATTCCGTCTCGCGAGATGCAACGTTTAGTTTTAATGAGATTGACGACATTGCCGCATGTTACTAACGATGCCAAATTTAAGTAAAAATCATTTATTTGATATTTCTTGTTTGAAGTGCTGTTAATGTCTATTTTACAATCAGAAGAAAACAAATGTGTCAGTCATAAAACTAATATAACGAATGTATACATTTTATATAACGATTTTCGAGACGAAGAGACAGGTCACTCGCGATAGCTCAGTTGGGAGAGCGGAGGACTGTAGAAGAATACGTAATTGCTGTCATCCTTAGGTCGATGGTTCGATTCCGTCTCGCGAGATGCAACGTTTAGTTTTAATGAGATTGACGACATTGCCGCATGTTACTAACGATGCCAAATTTAAGTAAAAATCATTTATTTGATATTTCTTGTTTGAAGTGCTGTTAATGTCTATTTTACAATCAGAAGAAAACAAATGTGTCAGTCATAAAACTAATATAACGAATGTATACATTTTATATAACGATTTTCGAGACGAAGCGGCAGGTCACTCGCGATAGCTCAGTTGGGAGAGCGGAGGACTGTAGAAGAATGCGTAAATGCTGTCATCCTTAGGTCGATGTTTCGATTCCGTCTCGCGAGATGCAACCTTTAGTTTTAATGAGATTGACGACATTGCCGCATGTTACTAACGATGCCAAATTTAAGTAAAAATCATTTATTTGATATTTCTTGTTTGAAGTGCTGTTAATGTCTATTTTACAATCAGAAGAAAATATATGTGTCAGTCATAAAACTAATATAACGAATGTATACTTTTTATATAACGATTTTCGAGAGGAAGTTGCAGGTCACTCGCGATAGCTCAGTTGGGAGAGCGGAGGACTGTAGAAGAATGCGTAATTGCTGTCATCCATAGGTCGATGGTTCGATTCCGTCTCACGAGATGCAACTTTTAGTTTTAATGTGATTGACGACATTGCCGCATGATACTAACGATGACAAATTTAAGTAAAAATCATTTATTTGATATTTCTTGTTTGAAGTGCTGTTAATGTCTATTTTACAATCAGAAGAAAACAAATGTGTCAGTCATAAAACTAATATAACGAATGTATAAATTTTATATAACGATTTTCGAGACGAAAGGACAGGTCACTCGCGATAGCTCAGTTGGGAGAGCGGAGGGCTGTAGAAGAATGCGTAATTGCTGTCATCCTTAGGTCGATGGTTCGATTCCGTCTCGCGAGATGCAACCTTTCCTTTTAATGAGATTGACGACATTGCCGCATGTCTCTAACGATGCCAAATTTACCTAAAAATCATTTATTTGATATTTCTTGTTTGAAGTGCTGTTAATGTCTATTTTACAATCAGAAGAAAACATATGTGTCAGTCATAAAACTAATATAACGAATGTATACTTTTTATATAACGATTTTCGAGACGAAGTGGCAGGTCACTCGCGATAGCTCAGTTGGGAGAGCGGAGGACTGTAGAAGAATGCGTAATTGCTGTCATCCTTAGGTCGATGGTTCGATTCCGTCTCGCGAGATGCAACCTTTAGTTTTAATTGCCGCGTGTCTCTAACGATGCCAAATTTAATTAAAAATCATTTATTTGATATTTCTTGTTTGAAGTGCTGTTAATGTCTATTTTACAAACAGAAGAAAACAAATGTGTCAGTCATAAAACTAATATAACGAATGTATACATTATATATAACGATTTTCGAGTCGAAGAGACGGGTCACTCGCGATAGCTCAGTTGGGAGAGCGGAGGACTGTAGAAGAATGCGTAATTGCTGTCATCCTTAGGTCGATGGTTCGATTGCGTCTCGCGAGATGCAACCTTTAGTTTTAATGAGATTGACGACATTGCCGCATGTCTCTAACGATGCCAAATTTACCTAAAAATCATTTATTTGATATTTCTTGTTTGAAGTGCTGTTAATGTCTATTTTAAAATCAGAAGAAAACATATGTGTCAGGCATAAAACTAATATAACGAATGTATACTTTTTATATAACGATTGTCGAGACGAAGTCGTAGGTCACTCGCGATACCTCAGTTGGGAGATCGGAGTACTGTAGAAGAATGCGTAATTGCTGTCATCCTTAGGTCGATGGTTCGATTCCGTCTCGCGAGATGCAACCTTTCCTTTTAATGAGATTGACGACATTGCCGCATGTCTCTAACGATGCCAAATTTACCTAATAATCATTTATTTGATATTTCTTGTTTGAAGTGCTGTTAATGTCTATTTTACAATCAGAAGAAAACATATGTGTCAGGCATAAAACTAATATAACGAATGTATACTTTTTATATAACGATTTTCGAGACGAAGTGGCAGGTCACTCGCGATAGCTCAGTTGGGAGAGCGGAGGACTGTAGAAGAATGCGTAATTGCTGTCATCCTTAGGTCGGTGGTTCGATTCCGTCTCGCGAGATGCAACCTTTAGTTTTAATTGCCGCGTGTCTCTAACGATGCCAAATTTAAGTAAAAATCATTTATTTGATATTTCTTGTTTGAAGTGCTGTTAATGTCTATTTTACAATCAGAAGAAAAAAAAAGGGTCAGTCCTAAAACTAATATAACGAATGTATACATTATATATAACGATTTTCGAGTCGAAGAGACGGGTCACTCGCGATAGCTCAGTTGGGAGAGCGGAGGACTGTAGAAGAATGCGTAATTGCTGTCATCCTTAGGTCGATGGTTCGATTGCGTCTCGCGAGATGCAACCTTTAGTTTTAATGAGATTGACGACATTGCCGCATGTCTCTAACGATGCCAAATTTACCTAAAAATCATTTATTTGATATTTCTTGTTTGAAGTGCTGTTAATGTCTATTTTACAATCAGAAGAAAACATATGTGTCAGGCATAAAACTAATATAACGAATGTATACTTTTTATATAACGATTGTCGAGACGAAGTCGTAGGTCACTCGCGATACCTCAGTTGGGAGATCGGAGTACTGTAGAAGAATGCGTAATTGCTGTCATCCTTAGGTCGATGGTTCGATTCCGTCTCGCGAGATGCAACCTTTCCTTTTAATGAGATTGACGACATTGCCGCATGTCTCTAACGATGCCAAATTTACCTAATAATCATTTATTTGATATTTCTTGTTTGAAGTGCTGTTAATGTCTATTTTACAATCAGAAGAAAACATATGTGTCAGGCATAAAACTAATATAACGAATGTATACTTTTTATATAACGATTTTCGAGACGAAGTGGCAGGTCACTCGCGATAGCTCAGTTGGGAGAGCGGAGGACTGTAGAAGAATGCGTAATTGCTGTCATCCTTAGGTCGGTGGTTCGATTCCGTCTCGCGAGATGCAACCTTTAGTTTTAATTGCCGCGTGTCTCTAACGATGCCAAATTTAAGTAAAAATCATTTATTTGATATTTCTTGTTTGAAGTGCTGTTAATGTCTATTTTACAATCAGAAGAAAAAAAAAGGGTCAGTCCTAAAACTAATATAAGGAATGTATACTTTTTATATAACGATTTTCGAGACGAAAAGACGGGTCACTCGCGATAGCGCAGTTGGGAGAGTGGAGGACTGTAGAAGAATGCGTAATTGCTGTCATCCTTAGGTCGATGGTTCGATTCCGTCACGCGAGATGCAACCTTTAGTTTTAATGAGATTGACGACATTGCCGCATGTCTCTAACGATGCCAAATTTACCTAAAAATCATTTATTTGATATTTCTTGTTTGAAGTGCTGTTAATGTCTATTCTACAATCAGAAGGAAACAAATGTGTCAGTCCTAAAACTAATATAACGAATGTATACTTTTTATATAACGATTTTCGAGACGAAAAGACCGGTCGCTCGCGAAAGCTCATTTGTATGAGCGGAGGACTGTAGAAGAATGCGTAATTGCTGTCATCCTTAGGTCGATGGTTCGATTCCGTCTCGCGAGATGCAACTTTTAGTTTTAATGAGATTGACGACATTGCCGCATGTTACTAACGATGCCAAATTTAAGTAAAAATCATTTATTTGATATTTCTTGTTTGAATTGCTGTTAATGTCTATTTTACAATCAGAAGAAAACAAATGTGTCAGTCATAAAACTAATATAACGAATGTATACATTTTATATAACGATTTTCGAGACGAAGAGACAGGTCACTCGCGATAGCTCAGTTGGGAGAGCGGAGGACTGTAGAAGAATACGTAATTGCTGTCATCCTTAGGTCGATGGTTCGATTCCGTCTCGCGAGATGCAACGTTTAGTTTTAATGAGATTGACGACATTGCCGCATGTTACTAACGATGCCAAATTTAAGTAAAAATCATTTATTTGATATTTCTTGTTTGAAGTGCTGTTAATGTCTATTTTACAATCAGAAGAAAACAAATGTGTCAGTCATAAAACTAATATAACGAATGTATACATTTTATATAACGATTTTCGAGACTAAAAGACAGGTCACTCGCGATAGCTCAGTTGGGAGAGCGGAGGACTGTAGAAGAATGCGTAATTGCTGTCATCCTTAGGTCGATGGTTCGATTCCGTCTCGCGAGATGCAACCTTTCCTTTTAATGAGATTGACGACATTGCCGCATGTCTCTAACGATGCCAAATTTACCTAAAAATCATTTATTTGATATTTCTTGTTTGAAGTGCTGTTAATGTCTATTTTACAATCAGAAGAAAACAAATGTGTCAGTCATAAAACTAATATAACGAATGTATACTTTTTATATAACGATTGTCGAAACGAAGTCGTAGGTCACTCGCGATAGCTCAGTTGGGAGAGCGGAGGACTGTAGAAGAATGCGTAATTGCTGTCATCCTTAGGTCGATGGTTCGATTCCGTCTCGCGAGATGCAACCTTTCCTTTTAATGAGATTGACGACATTTCCGCATGTCTCTAACGATGCCAAATTTACCTAAAAATCATTTATTTGATATTTCTTGTTTGAAGTGCTGTTAATGTCTATTTTACAATCAGAAGAAAACATATGTGTCAGGCATAAAACTAATATAACGAATGTATACTTTTTATATAACGATTGTCGAGACGAAGTCGTAGGTCACTCGCGATAGCTCAGTTGGGAGAGCGGAGGACTGTAGAAGAATGCGTAATTGCTGTCATCCTTAGGTCGATGGTTCGATTGCGTCTCGCGAGATGCAACCTTTAGTTTTAATGAGATTGACGACATTGCCGCATGTCTCTAACGATGCCAAATTTACCTAAAAATCATTTATTTGATATTTCTTGTTTGAAGTGCTGTTAATGTCTATTTTACAATCAGAAGAAAACATATGTGTCAGTCATGAAACTAATATTACGAATGTATACATTTTATATAACGATTTTCGAGACGAAAAGACAGGTCACTCGCGATAGCTCAGTTGGGAGAGCGGAGGACTGTAGAAGAATGCGTAATTGCTGTCATCCTTAGGTCGATGGTTCGATTCCGTCTCGCGAGATGCAACCTTTCCTTTTAATGAGATTGACGACATTGCCGCATGTCTCTAACGATGCCAAATTTACCTAAAAATCATTTATTTGATATTTCTTGTTTGAAGTGCTGTTTATATCTATTTTACAATCAGAAGAAAACATATGTGTCAGTCATAAAACTAATATAACGAATGTATACTTTTATATAACGATTTTCGAGACGAAGTGGCGGGTCACTCGCGATAGCTCATTTGGGAGAGCGGAGGACTGTAGAAGAATGCGTAATTGCTGTCATCCTTAGGTCGATGGTTCGATTCCGTCTCGCGAGATGCAACCTTTCCTTTTAATGAGATTGACGACATTGCCGCATGTCTCTAACGATGCCAAATTTACCTAAAAATCATTTATTTGATATTTCTTGTTTGAAGTGCTGTTTATATCTATTTTACAATCAGAAGAAAACATATGTGTCAGTCATAAAACTAATATAACGAATGTATACTTTTATATAACGATTTTCGAGACGAAGTGGCAGGTCACTCGCGATAGCTCATTTGGGAGAGCGGAGGACTGTAGAAGAATGCGTAATTGCTGTCATCCTTAAGTCGATGGTTCGATTCCGTCTCGCGAGATGCAACCTTTAGTTTTAATTGCCTTGTGTCTCTAACGATGCCAAATTTAAGTAAAAATCATTTATTTGATATTTCTTGTTTGAAGTGCTGTTAATGTCTATTTTACAATCAGTAGAAAAAAAAAGGGTCAGTCCTAAAACTAATATAAGGAATGTATACTTTTTATATAACGATTTTCGAGACGAAAAGACGGGTCACTCGCGATAGCGCAGTTGGGAGAGTGGAGGACTGTAGAAGAATGCGTAATTGCTGTCATCCTTAGGTCGATGGTTCGATTCCGTCACGCGAGATGCAACTTTTAGTTTTAATGAGATTGACGACATTGCCGCATGTCTCTAACGATGCCAAATTTAACTAAAAATCATTTATTTGATATTTCTTGTTTGAAGTGCTGTTAATGTCTATTTTACAATCAGAAGGAAACAAATGTGTCAGTCCTAAAACTAATATAATGAATGTATACTTTTTATATAACGATTTTCGAGACGAAAAGACCGGTCGCTCGCGAAAGCTCATTTGTATGAGCGGAGGACTGTAGAAGAATGCGTAATTGCTGTCATCCTTAGGTCGATGGTTCGATTCCGTCTCGCGAGATGCAACTTTTAGTTTTAATGAGATTGACGACATTGCCGCATGTTACTAACGATGCCAAATTTAAGTAAAAATAATTTATTTGATATTTCTTGTTTGAAGTGCTGTTAATGTCTATTTTACAATCAGAAGAAAACAAATGTGTCAGTCATAAAACTAATATAACGAATGTATACATTTTATATAACGATTTTCGAGACGAAGAGACAGGTCACTCGCGATAGCTCAGTTGGGAGAGCGGAGGACTGTAGAAGAATACGTAATTGCTGTCATCCTTAGGTCGATGTTTCGATTCCGTCTCGCGAGATGCAACGTTTAGTTTTAATGAGATTGACGACATTGCCGCATGTTACTAACGATGCCAAATTTAAGTAAAAATCATTTATTTGATATTTCTTGTTTGAAGTTCTGTTAATGTCTATTTTACAATCAGAAGAAAACAAATGTGTCAGTCATAAAACTAATATAACGAATGTATACATTTTATATAACGATTTTCGAGACGAAGCGGCAGGTCACTCGCGATAGCTCAGTTGGGAGAGCGGAGGACTGTAGAAGAATGCGTAATTGCTGTCATCCTTAGGTCGATGGTTCGATTCCGTCTCGCGAGATGCAACCTTTAGTTTTAATGAGATTGACGACATTGCCGCATGTTACTAACGATGCCTAATTTAAGTAAAAATCATTTATTTGATATTTCTTGTTTGAAGTGCTGTTAATGTCTATTTTACAATCAGAAGAAAACATATGTGTCAGGCATAAAACTAATATAATTAATGTATACTTTTTATATAACGATTTTCGAGGCGAAAAGACAGGTCACTCGCGATAGCGCAGTTGGGAGAGCGGAAGACTGTAGAAGAATGCGTAATTGCTGTCATCCTTAGGTCGATGGTTCGATTCCGTCTCGCGAGATGCAACCTTTAGTTTTAATGAGATTGACGACATTGCCGCATGTTACTAACGATGCCAAATTTAAGTAAAAATCATTTATTTGATATTTCTTGTTTGAAGTGCTGTTAATGTCTATTTTACAATCAGAAGGAAAAAATGTGTCAGTCCTAAAACTAATATAACGAATGTATACTTTTTATATAACGATTTTCGAGACGAAAAGACAGGTCACTCGCGATAGCTCAGTTGGGAGAGCGGAGGACTGTAGAAGAATGCGTAATTGCTGTCATCCTTAGGTCGATGGTTCGATTGCGTCTCGCGAGATGCAACCTTTCCTTTTAATGAGATTGACGACATTGCCGCATGTCTCTAACGATGCCAAATTTACCTAAAAATCATTTATTTGATATTTCTTGTTTGAAGTGCTGTTAATGTCTATTTTACAATCAGAAGAAAACAAATGTGTCAGTCATAAAACTAATATAACGAATGTATAAATTTTATATAACGATTTTCGAGACGAAAAGACAGGTCACTCGCGATAGCTCAGTTGGGAGTGCGGAGGACTGTAGAAGAATGCGTAATTGCTGTCATCCTTAGGTCGATGGTTCGATTCCGTCTCGCGAGATGCAACCTTTCATTTTAATGAGATTGACGACATTGCCGCATGTCTCTAACGATGCCAAATTTACCTAAAAATCATTTATTTGATATTTCTTGTTTGAAGTGCTGTTAATGTCTATTTTACGATCAGAAGAAAACATATGTGTCAGGCATAAAACTAATATAACGAATGTATACTTTTTATATAACGATTGTCGAGACGAAGTCGTAGGTCACTCGCGATAGCTCAGTTGGGAGAGCGGAGGACTGTAGAAGAATGCGTAATTGCTGTCATCCTTAGGTCGATGGTTCGATTGTGTCTCGCGAGATGCAACCATTAGTTTTAATGGGATTGACGACATTGCCGCATGTCTCTAACGATGCCAAATTTACCTAAAAATCATTTATTTGATATTTCTTGTTTGAAGTGCTGTTAATGTCTATTTTACAATCAGAAGAAAACAAATGTGTCAGTCATAAAACTAATATAACGAATGTATAAATTTTATATAACGATTTTCGAGACGAAAAGACAGGTCACTCGCGATAGCTCAGTTGGGAGAGCGGAGGACTGTAGAAGAATGCGTAATTGCTGTCATCCTTAGGTCGATGGTTCGATTCCGTCTCGCGAGATGCAACCTTTAGTTTTAATTGCCGCGTGTCTCTAACGATGCCAAATTTAAGTAAAAATCATTTATTTGATATTTCTTGTTTGAAGTGCTGTTAATGTCTATTTTACGATCAGAAGAAAACAAATGTGTCAGTCATAAAACTAATATAACGAATGTATACATTATATATAACGATTTTCGAGACGAAAAGACGGGTCACTCGCGATAGCTCAGTTGGGAGAGCGGAGGACTGTAGAAGAATGCGTAATTGCTGTCATCCTTAGGTCGATGGTTCGATTCCGTCTCGCGAGATGCAACCTTTCCTTTTAATGAGGTTGACGACATTGCCGCATGTCTCTAACGATGCCAAATTTACCTAAAAATAATTTATTTGATATTTCTTGTTTGAAGTGCTGTTAATGTCTATTTTACAATCAGAAGAAAACATAAGTGTCAGTCATAAAACTAATATAACGAATGTATACTTTTTATATAACGATTGTCGAGACGAAGTCGTAGGTCACTCGCGATAGCTCAGTTGGGAGAGCGGAGGACTGTAGAAGAATGCGTAATTGCTGTCATCCTTAGGTCGATGGTTCGATTGCGTCTCGCGAGATGCAACCATTAGTTTTAATGGGATTGACGACATTGCCGCATGTCTCTAACGATGCCAAATTTACCTAAAAATCATTTATTTGATATTTCTTGTTTGAAGTGCTGTTAATGTCTATTTTACAATCAGAAGAAAACAAATGTGTCAGTCATAAAACTAATATAACGAATGTATAAATTTTATATAACGATTTTCGAGACGAAAAGACAGGTCACTCGCGATAGCTCAGTTGGGAGAGCGGAGGACTGTAGAAGAATGCGTAATTGCTGTCATCCTTAGGTCGATGGTTCGATTCCGTCTCGCGAGATGCAACCTTTCCTTTTAATGAGATTGACGACATTGCCGCATGTCTCTAACGATGCCAAATTTACCTAAAAATCATTTATTTGATATTTCTTGTTTGAAGTGCTGTTAATGTCTATTTTACAATCAGAAGAAAACATATGTGTCAGTCATAAAACTAATATAACGAATGTATACTTTTTATATAACGATTTTCGAGACGAAGTGGCAGGTCACTCGCGATAGCTCAGTTGGGAGAGCGGAGGACTGTAGAAGAATGCGTAATTGCTGTCATCCTTAGGTCGATGGTTCGATTCCGTCTCGCGAGATGCAACCTTTAGTTTTAATTGCCGCGTGTCTCTAACGATGCCAAATTTAAGTAAAAATCATTTATTTGATATTTCTTGTTTGAAGTGCTGTTAATGTCTATTTTACGATCAGAAGAAAACAAATGTGTCAGTCATAAAACTAATATAACGAATGTATACATTATATATAACGATTTTCGAGACGAAAAGACGGGTCACTCGCGATAGCTCAGTTGGGAGAGCGGAGGACTGTAGAAGAATGCGTAATTGCTGTCATCCTTAGGTCGATGGTTCGATTCCGTCTCGCGAGATGCAACCTTTCCTTTTAATGAGATAGACGACATTGCCGCATGTCTCTAACGATGCCAAATTTAACTAAAAATCATTTATTTGATATTTCTTGTTTGAAGTGCTGTTAATGTCTATTTTACAATCAGAAGAAAACAAATGTGTCAGTCATAAAACTAATATAACGAATGTATAAATTTTATATAACGATTTTCGAGACTAAAAGACAGGTCACTCGCGATAGCTCAGTTGGGAGAGCGGAGGACTGTAGAAGAATGCGTAATTGCTGTCATCCTTAGGTCGATGGTTCGATTCCGTCTCGCGAGATGCAACCTTTCCTTTTAATGAGATTGACGACATTGCCGCATGTCTCTAACGATGCCAAATTTACCTAAAAATCATTTATTTGATATTTCTTGTTTGAAGTGCTGTTAATGTCTATTTTACAATCAGAAGAAAACAAATGTGTCAGTCATAAAACTAATATAACGAATGTATACATTTTATATAACGATTGTCGAGACGAAGTCGTAGGTCACTCGCGATAGCTCAGTTGGGAGAGCGGAGGACTGTAGAAGAATGCGTAATTGCTGTCATCCTTAGGTCGATGGTTCGATTCCGTCTCGCGAGATGCAACCTTTAGTTTTAATTGCCGCGTGTCTCTAACGATGCCAAATTTAAGTAAAAATCATTTATTTGATATTTCTTGTTTGAAGTGCTGTTAATGTCTATTTTACGATCAGAAGAAAACAAATGTGTCAGTCATAAAACTAATATAACGAATGTATACATTATATATAACGATTTTCGAGACGAAAAGACGGGTCACTCGCGATAGCTCAGTTGGGAGAGCGGAGGACTGTAGAAGAATGCGTAATTGCTGTCATCCTTAGGTCGATGGTTCGATTCCGTCTCGCGATATGCAACCTTTCCTTTTAATGAGATTGACGACATTGCCGCATGTCTCTAACGATGCCAAATTTACCTAAAAATAATTTATTTGATATTTCTTGTTTGAAGTGCTGTTAATGTCTATTTTACAATCAGAAGAAAACATAAGTGTCAGTCATAAAACTAATATAACGAATGTATACTTTTTATATAACGATTGTCGAGACGAAGTCGTAGGTCACTCGCGATAGCTCAGTTGGGAGAGCGGAGGACTGTAGAAGAATGCGTAATTGCTGTCATCCTTAGGTCGATGGTTCGATTGCGTCTCGCGAGATGCAACCATTAGTTTTAATGGGATTGACGACATTGCCGCATGTCTCTAACGATGCCAAATTTACCTAAAAATCATTTATTTGATATTTCTTGTTTGAAGTGCTGTTAATGTCTATTTTACAACCAGAAGAAAACAAATGTGTCAGTCATAAAACTAATATAACGAATGTATAAATTTTATATAACGATTTTCGAGACGAAAAGACAGGTCACTCGCGATAGCTCAGTTGGGAGAGCGGAGGACTGTAGAAGAATGCGTAATTGCTGTCATCCTTAGGTCGATGGTTCGATTCCGTCTCGCGAGATGCAACCTTTCCTTTTAATGAGATTGACGACATTGCCGCATGTCTCTAACGATGCCAAATTTACCTAAAAATCATTTATTTGATATTTCTTGTTTGAAGTGCTGTTAATGTCTATTTTACAATCAGAAGAAAACATATGTGTCAGTCATAAAACTAATATAACGAATGTATACTTTTTATATAACGATTTTCGAGACGAAGTGGCAGGTCACTCGCGATAGCTCAGTTGGGAGAGCGGAGGACTGTAGAAGAATGCGTAATTGCTGTCATCCTTAGGTCGATGGTTCGATTCCGTCTCGCGAGATGCAACCTTTAGTTTTAATTGCCGCGTGTCTCTAACGATGCCAAATTTAAGTAAAAATCATTTATTTGATATTTCTTGTTTGAAGTGCTGTTAATGTCTATTTTACGATCAGAAGAAAACAAATGTGTCAGTCATAAAACTAATATAACGAATTTATACATTATATATAACGATTTTCGAGACGAAAAGACGGGTCACTCGCGATAGCTCAGTTGGGAGAGCGGAGGACTGTAGAAGAATGCGTAATTTCTGTCATCCTTAGGTCGATGGTTCGATTCCGTCTCGCGAGATGCAACCTTTAGTTTTAATGAGATAGACGACATTGCCGCATGTCTCTAACGATGCCAAATTTACCTAAAAATCATTTATTTGATATTTCTTGTTTGAAGTGCTGTTAATGTCTATTTTACAATCAGAAGAAAACAAATGTGTCAGTCATAAAACTAATATAACGAATGTATAAATTTTATATAACGATTTTCGAGACTAAAAGACAGGTCACTCGCGATAGCTCAGTTGGGAGAGCGGAGGACTGTAGAAGAATGCGTAATTGCTGTCATCCTTAGGTCGATGGTTCGATTCCGTCTCGCGAGATGCAACCTTTCCTTTTAATGAGATTGACGACATTGCCGCATGTCTCTAACGATGCCAAATTTACCTAAAAATCATTTATTTGATATTTCTTGTTTGAAGTGCTGTTAATGTCTATTTTACAATCAGAAGAAAACATATGTGTCAGTCATAAAACTAATATAACGAATGTATACTTTTTATATAACGATTTTCGAGACGAAGTGGCAGGTCACTCGCGATAGCTCAGTTGGGAGAGCGGAGGACTGTAGAAGAATGCGTAATTGCTGTCATCCTTAGGTCGATGGTTCGATTCCGTCTCGCGAGATGCAACCTTTAGTTTTAATTGCCGCGTGTCTCTAACGATGCCAAATTTAAGTAAAAATCATTTATTTGATATTTCTTGTTTGAAGTGCTGTTAATGTCTATTTTACGATCAGAAGAAAACAAATGTGTCAGTCATAAAACTAATATAACGAATTTATACATTATATATAACGATTTTCGAGACGAAAAGACGGGTCACTCGCGATAGCTCAGTTGGGAGAGCGGAGGACTGTAGAAGAATGCGTAATTTCTGTCATCCTTAGGTCGATGGTTCGATTCCGTCTCGCGAGATGCAACCTTTAGTTTTAATGAGATAGACGACATTGCCGCATGTCTCTAACGATGCCAAATTTACCTAAAAATCATTTATTTGATATTTCTTGTTTGAAGTGCTGTTAATGTCTATTTTACAATCAGAAGAAAACAAATGTGTCAGTCATAAAACTAATATAACGAATGTATAAATTTTATATAACGATTTTCGAGACTAAAAGACAGGTCACTCGCGATAGCTCAGTTGGGAGAGCGGAGGACTGTAGAAGAATGCGTAATTGCTGTCATCCTTAGGTCGATGGTTCGATTCCGTCTCGCGAGATGCAACCTTTCCTTTTAATGAGATTGACGACATTGCCGCATGTCTCTAACGATGCCAAATTTACCTAAAAATCATTTATTTGATATTTCTTGTTTGAAGTGCTGTTAATGTCTATTTTACAATCAGAAGAAAACAAATGTGTCAGTCATAAAACTAATATAACGAATGTATACATTTTATATAACGATTGTCGAGACGAAGTCGTAGGTCACTCGCGATAGCTCAGTTGGGAGAGCGGAGGACTGTAGAAGAATGCGTAATTGCTGTCATCCTTAGGTCGATGGTTCGATTCCGTCTCGCGAGATGCAACCTTTAGTTTTAATTGCCGCGTGTCTCTAACGATGCCAAATTTAAGTAAAAATCATTTATTTGATATTTCTTGTTTGAAGTGCTGTTAATGTCTATTTTACGATCAGAAGAAAACAAATGTGTCAGTCATAAAACTAATATAACGAATGTATACATTATATATAACGATTTTCGAGACGAAAAGACGGGTCACTCGCGATAGCTCAGTTGGGAGAGCGGAGGACTGTAGAAGAATGCGTAATTGCTGTCATCCTTAGGTCGATGGTTCGATTCCGTCTCGCGAGATGCAACCTTTCCTTTTAATGAGATTGACGACATTGCCGCATGTCTCTAACGATGCCAAATTTACCTAAAAATAATTTATTTGATATTTCTTGTTTGAAGTGCTGTTAATGTCTATTTTACAATCAGAAGAAAACATAAGTGTCAGTCATAAAACTAATATAACGAATGTATACTTTTTATATAACGATTGTCGAGACGAAGTCGTAGGTCACTCGCGATAGCTCAGTTGGGAGAGCGGAGGACTGTAGAAGAATGCGTAATTGCTGTCATCCTTAGGTCGATGGTTCGATTGCGTCTCGCGAGATGCAACCATTAGTTTTAATGGGATTGACGACATTGCCGCATGTCTCTAACGATGCCAAATTTACCTAAAAATCATTTATTTGATATTTCTTGTTTGAAGTGCTGTTAATGTCTATTTTACAATCAGAAGAAAACAAATGTGTCAGTCATAAAACTAATATAACGAATGTATAAATTTTATATAACGATTTTCGAGACGAAAAGACAGGTCACTCGCGATAGCTCAGTTGGGAGAGCGGAGGACTGTAGAAGAATGCGTAATTGCTGTCATCCTTAGGTCGATGGTTCGATTCCGTCTCGCGAGATGCAACCTTTCCTTTTAATGAGATTGACGACATTGCCGCATGTCTCTAACGATGCCAAATTTACCTAAAAATCATTTATTTGATATTTCTTGTTTGAAGTGCTGTTAATGTCTATTTTACAATCAGAAGAAAACATATGTGTCAGTCATAAAACTAATATAACGAATGTATACTTTTTATATAACGATTTTCGAGACGAAGTGGCAGGTCACTCGCGATAGCTCAGTTGGGAGAGCGGAGGACTGTAGAAGAATGCGTAATTGCTGTCATCCTTAGGTCGATGGTTCGATTCCGTCTCGCGAGATGCAACCTTTAGTTTTAATTGCCGCGTGTCTCTAACGATGCCAAATTTACCTAAAAATCATTTATTTGATATTTCTTGTTTGAAGTGCTGTTAATGTCTATTTTACAATCAGAAGAAAACAAATGTGTCAGTCATAAAACTAATATAACGAATGTATAAATTTTATATAACGATTTTCGAGACTAAAAGACAGGTCACTCGCGATAGCTCAGTTGGGAGAGCGGAGGACTGTAGAAGAATGCGTAATTGCTGTCATCCTTAGGTCGATGGTTCGATTCCGTCTCGCGAGATGCAACCTTTCCTTTTAATGAGATTGACGACATTGCCGCATGTCTCTAACGATGCCAAATTTACCTAAAAATCATTTATTTGATATTTCTTGTTTGAAGTGCTGTTAATGTCTATTTTACAATCAGAAGAAAACAAATGTGTCAGTCATAAAACTAATATAACGAATGTATACATTTTATATAACGATTGTCGAGACGAAGTCGTAGGTCACTCGCGATAGCTCAGTTGGGAGAGCGGAGGACTGTAGAAGAATGCGTAATTGCTGTCATCCTTAGGTCGATGGTTCGATTCCGTCTCGCGAGATGCAACCTTTCCTTTTAATGAGATTGACGACATTGCCGCATGTCTCTAACGATGCCAAATTTACCTAAAAATCATTTATTTGATATTTCTTGTTTGAAGTGCTGTTAATGTCTATTTTACAATCAGAAGAAAACATATGTGTCAGGCATAAAACTAATATAACGAATGTATACTTTTTATATAACGATTGTCGAGACGAAGTCGTAGGTCACTCGCGATAGCTTAGTTGGGAGCGCGGAGGACTGTAGAAGAATGCGTAATTGCTGTCATCCTTAGGTCGATGGTTCGATTGCGTCTCGCGAGATGCAACCTTTAGTTTTAATGAGATTGACGACATTGCCGCATGTCTCTAACGATGCCAAATTTACCTAAAAATCATTTATTTGATATTTCTTGTTTGAAGTGCTGTTAAGGTCTATTTTACAATCAGAAGAAAACAAATGTGTCAGTCATGAAACTAATATTACGAATGTATACATTTTATATAACGATTTTCGAGACGAAAAGACAGGTCACTCGCGATAGCTCAGTTGGGAGAGCGGAGGACTGTAGACGAATGCGTAATTGCTGTCATCCTTAGGTCGATGGTTCGATTCCGTCTCGCGAGATGCAACCTTTCCTTTTAATGAGATTGACGACATTGCCGCATGTCTCTAACGATGCCAAATTTACCTAAAAATCATTTATTTGATATTTCTTGTTTGAAGTGCTGTTAATGTCTATTTTACAATCAGAAGAAAACAAATGTGTCAGTCATAAAACTAATATAACGAATGTATACATTTTATATAACGATTGTCGAGACGAAGTCGTAGGTCACTCGCGATAGCTCAGTTGGGAGAGCGGAGGACTGTAGAAGAAGGCGTAATTGCTGTCATCCTTAGGTCGATGGTTCGATTCCGTCTCGCGAGATGCAACCTTTCCTTTTAATGAGATTGACGACATTTCCGCATGTCTCTAACGATGCCAAATTTACCTAAAAATCATTTATTTGATATTTCTTGTTTGAAGTGCTGTTAATGTCTATTTTACAATCAGAAGAAAACATATGTGTCAGGCATAAAACTAATATAACGAATGTATACTTTTTATATAACGATTGTCGAGACGAAGTCGTAGGTCACTCGCGATAGCTCAGTTGGGAGCGCGGAGGACTGTAGAAGAATGCGTAATTGCTGTCATCCTTAGGTCGATGGTTCGATTGCGTCTCGCGAGATGCAACCTTTAGTTTTAATGAGATTGACGACATTGCCGCATGTCTCTAACGATGCCAAATTTACCTAAAAATCATTTATTTGATATTTCTTGTTTGAAGTGCTGTTAAGGTCTATTTTACAATCAGAAGAAAACAAATGTGTCAGTCATGAAACTAATATTACGAATGTATACATTTTATATAACGATTTTCGAGACGAAAAGACAGGTCACTCGCGATAGCTCAGTTGGGAGAGCGGAGGACTGTAGAAGAATGCGTAATTGCTGTCATCCTTAGGTCGATGGTTCGATTCCGTCTCGCGAGATGCAACCTTTCCTTTTAATGAGATTGACGACATTGCCGCATGTCTCTAACGATGCCAAATTTACCTAAAAATCATTTATTTGATATTTCTTGTTTGAAGTGCTGTTAATGTCTATTTTACAATCAGAAGAAAACATATGTGTCAGGCATAAAACTAATATAACGAATGTATACTTTTTATATAACGATTGTCGAGACGAAGTCGTAGGTCACTCGCGATAGCTTAGTTGGGAGCGCGGAGGACTGTAGAAGAATGCGTAATTGCTGTCATCCTTAGGTCGATGGTTCGATTGCGTCTCGCGAGATGCAACCTTTAGTTTTAATGAGATTGACGACATTGCCGCATGTCTCTAACGATGCCAAATTTACCTAAAAATCATTTATTTGATATTTCTTGTTTGAAGTGCTGTTAAGGTCTATTTTACAATCAGAAGAAAACAAATGTGTCAGTCATGAAACTAATATTACGAATGTATACATTTTATATAACGATTTTCGAGACGAAAAGACAGGTCACTCGCGATAGCTCAGTTGGGAGAGCGGAGGACTGTAGACGAATGCGTAATTGCTGTCATCCTTAGGTCGATGGTTCGATTCCGTCTCGCGAGATGCAACCTTTCCTTTTAATGAGATTGACGACATTGCCGCATGTCTCTAACGATGCCAAATTTACCTAAAAATCATTTATTTGATATTTCTTGTTTGAAGTGCTGTTAATGTCTATTTTACAATCAGAAGAAAACAAATGTGTCAGTCATAAAACTAATATAACGAATGTATACATTTTATATAACGATTGTCGAGACGAAGTCGTAGGTCACTCGCGATAGCTCAGTTGGGAGAGCGGAGGACTGTAGAAGAATGCGTAATTGCTGTCATCCTTAGGTCGATGGTTCGATTCCGTCTCGCGAGATGCAACCTTTCCTTTTAATGAGATTGACGACATTGCCGCATGTCTCTAACGATGCCAAATTTACCTAAAAATCATTTATTTGATATTTCTTGTTTGAAGTGCTGTTAATGTCTATTTTACAATCAGAAGAAAACATATGTGTCAGGCATAAAACTAATATAACGAATGTATACTTTTTATATAACGATTGTCGAGACGAAGTCGTAGGTCACTCGCGATAGCTTAGTTGGGAGCGCGGAGGACTGTAGAAGAATGCGTAATTGCTGTCATCCTTAGGTCGATGGTTCGATTGCGTCTCGCGAGATGCAACCTTTAGTTTTAATGAGATTGACGACATTGCCGCATGTCTCTAACGATGCCAAATTTACCTAAAAATCATTTATTTGATATTTCTTGTTTGAAGTGCTGTTAAGGTCTATTTTACAATCAGAAGAAAACAAATGTGTCAGTCATGAAACTAATATTACGAATGTATACATTTTATATAACGATTTTCGAGACGAAAAGACAGGTCACTCGCGATAGCTCAGTTGGGAGAGCGGAGGACTGTAGACGAATGCGTAATTGCTGTCATCCTTAGGTCGATGGTTCGATTCCGTCTCGCGAGATGCAACCTTTCCTTTTAATGAGATTGACGACATTGCCGCATGTCTCTAACGATGCCAAATTTACCTAAAAATCATTTATTTGATATTTCTTGTTTGAAGTGCTGTTAATGTCTATTTTACAATCAGAAGAAAACAAATGTGTCAGTCATAAAACTAATATAACGAATGTATACATTTTATATAACGATTGTCGAGACGAAGTCGTAGGTCACTCGCGATAGCTCAGTTGGGAGAGCGGAGGACTGTAGAAGAATGCGTAATTGCTGTCATCCTTAGGTCGATGGTTCGATTCCGTCTCGCGAGATGCAACCTTTCCTTTTAATGAGATTGACGACATTTCCGCATGTCTCTAACGATGCCAAATTTACCTAAAAATCATTTATTTGATATTTCTTGTTTGAAGTGCTGTTAATGTCTATTTTACAATCAGAAGAAAACATATGTGTCAGGCATAAAACTAATATAACGAATGTATACTTTTTATATAACGATTGTCGAGACGAAGTCGTAGGTCACTCGCGATAGCTCAGTTGGGAGCGCGGAGGACTGTAGAAGAATGCGTAATTGCTGTCATCCTTAGGTCGATGGTTCGATTGCGTCTCGCGAGATGCAACCTTTAGTTTTAATGAGATTGACGACATTGCCGCATGTCTCTAACGATGCCAAATTTACCTAAAAATCATTTATTTGATATTTCTTGTTTGAAGTGCTGTTAAGGTCTATTTTACAATCAGAAGAAAACAAATGTGTCAGTCATGAAACTAATATTACGAATGTATACATTTTATATAACGATTTTCGAGACGAAAAGACAGGTCACTCGCGATAGCTCAGTTGGGAGAGCGGAGGACTGTAGACGAATGCGTAATTGCTGTCATCCTTAGGTCGATGGTTCGATTCCGTCTCGCGAGATGCAACCTTTCCTTTTAATGAGATTGACGACATTGCCGCATGTCTCTAACGATGCCAAATTTACCTAAAAATCATTTATTTGATATTTCTTGTTTGAAGTGCTGTTTATATCTATTTTACAATCAGAAGAAAACATATGTGTCAGTCATAAAACTAATATAACGAATGTATACTTTTATATAACGATTTTCGAGACGAAGTGGCAGGTCACTCGCGATAGCTCATTTGGGAGAGCGGAGGACTGTAGAAGAATGCGTAATTGCTGTCATCCTTAGGTCGATGGTTCGATTCCGTCTCGCGAGATGCAACCTTTAGTTTTAATTGCCGCGTGTCTCTAACGATGCCAAATTTAAGTAAAAATCATTTATTTGATATTTCTTGTTTGAAGTGCTGTTAATGTCTATTTTACAATCAGTAGAAAAAAAAAGGGTCAGTCCTAAAACTAATATAAGGAATGTATACTTTTTATATAACGATTTTCGAGACGAAAAGACGGGTCACTCGCGATAGCGCAGTTGGGAGAGTGGAGGACTGTAGAAGAATGCGTAATTGCTGTCATCCTTAGGTCGATGGTTCGATTCCGTCACGCGAGATGCAACTTTTAGTTTTAATGAGATTGACGACATTGCCGCATGTCTCTAACGATGCCAAATTTACCTAAAAATCATTTATTTGATATTTCTTGTTTGAAGTGCTGTTAATGTCTATTTTACAATCAGAAGGAAACAAATGTGTCAGTCCTAAAACTAATATAACGAATGTATACTTTTTATATAACGATTTTCGAGACGAAAAGACCGGTCGCTCGCGAAAGCTCATTTGTATGAGCGGAGGACTGTAGAAGAATGCGTAATTGCTGTCATCCTTAGGTCGATGGTTCGATTCCGTCTCGCGAGATGCAACCTTTAGTTTTAATGAGATTGACGACATTGCCGCATGTTACTAACGATGCCAAATTTAAGTAAAAATCATTTATTTGATATTTCTTGTTTGAAGTGCTGTTAATGTCTATTTTACAATCAGAAGAAAACATATGTGTCAGGCATAAAACTAATATAATGAATGTATACTTTTTATATAACGATTTTCGAGGCGAAAAGACAGGTCACTCGCGATAGCGCAGTTGGGAGAGCGGAGGACTGTAGAAGAATGCGTAATTGCTGTCATCCTTAGGTCGATGGTTCGATTCCGTCTCGCGAGATGCAACCTTTAGTTTTAATGAGATTGACGACATTGCCGCATGTCTCTAACAATGCCAAATTTAAGTAAAAATCATTTATTTGATATTTCTTGTTTGAAGTGCTGTTAATGTCTATTTTACAATCAGAAGGAAAAAATGTGTCAGTCCTAAAACTAATATAACGAATGTATACTTTTTATATAACGATTTTCGAGACGAAAAGACAGGTCACTCGCGATAGCTCAGTTGGGAGAGCGGAGGACTGTAGAAGAATGCGTAATTGCTGTCATCCTTAGGTCGATGGTTCGATTCCGTCTCGCGAGATGCAACCTTTCCTTTTAATGAGATTGACGACATTGCCGCATGTCTCTAACGATGCCAAATTTACCTAAAAATCATTTATTTGATATTTCTTGTTTGAAGTGCTGTTAATGTCTATTTTACAATCAGAAGAAAACAAATGTGTCAGTCATAAAACTAATATAACGAATGTATAAATTTTATATAACGATTTTCGAGACGAAAAGACAGGTCACTCGCGATAGCTCAGTTGGGAGAGCGGAGGACTGTAGAAGAATGCGTAATTGCTGTCATCCTTAGGTCGATGGTTCGATTCCGTCTCGCGAGATGCAACCTTTCATTTTAATGAGATTGACGACATTGCAGCATGTCTCTAACGATGCCAAATTTACCTAAAAATCATTTATTTGATATTTCTTGTTTGAAGTGCTGTTAATGTCTATTTTACAATCAGAAGAAAACATATGTGTCAGTCATAAAACTAATATAACGAATGTATACTTTTTATATAACGATTTTCGAGACGAAGTGGCAGGTCACTCGCGATAGCTCAGTTGGGAGAGCGGAGGACTGTAGAAGAATGCGTAATTGCTGTCATACTTAGTTCGATGGTTCGATTCCGTCTCGCGAGATGCAACCTTTAGTTTTAATTGCCGCGTGTCTCTAACGATGCCAAATTTAAGTAAAAATCATTTATTTGATATTTCTTGTTTGAAGTGCTGTTAATGTCTATTTTACGATCAGAAGAAAACAAATGTGTCAGTCATAAAAGTAATATAACGAATGTATACATTATATATAACGATTTTCGAGACGAAAAGACGGGTCACTCGCGATAGCTCAGTTGGGAGAGCGGAGGACTGTAGAAGAATGCGTAATTGCTGTCATCCTTAGGTCGATGGTTCGATTCCGTCTCGCGAGATGCAACCTTTCCTTTTAATGAGATTGACGACATTGCCGCATGTCTCTAACGATGCCAAATTTACCTAAAAATCATTTATTTGATATTTCTTGTTTGAAGTGCTGTTAATGTCTATTTTACAATCAGAAGAAAACATATGTGTCAGGCATAAAACTAATATAACGAATGTATACTTTTTATATAACGATTGTCGAGACGAAGTCGTAGGTCACTCGCGATAGCTCAGTTGGGAGAGCGGAGGACTGTAGAAGAATGCGTAATTGCTGTCATCCTTAGGTCGATGGTTCGATTGCGTCTCGCGAGATGCAACCATTAGTTTTAATGTGATTGACGACATTGCCGCATGTCTCTAACGATGCCAAATTTACCTAAAAATCATTTATTTGATATTTCTTGTTTGAAGTGCTGTTAATGTCTATTTTACAATCAGAAGAAAACAAATGTGTCAGTCATAAAACTAATATAACGAATGTATAAATTTTATATAACGATTTTCGAGACGAAAAGACAGGTCACTCGCGATAGCTCAGTTGGGAGAGCGGAGGACTGTAGAAGAATGCGTAATTGCTGTCATCCTTAGGTCGATGGTTCGATTCCGTCTCGCGAGATGCAACCTTTCCTTTTAATGAGATTGACGACATTGCCGCATGTCTCTAACGATGCCAAATTTACCTAAAAATCATTTATTTGATATTTCTTGTTTGAAGTGCTGTTAATGTCTATTTTACAATCAGAAGAAAACATATGTGTCAGTCATAAAACTAATATAACGAATGTATACTTTTTATATAACGATTTTCGAGACGAAAAGACAGGTCACTCGCGATAGCTCAGTTGGGAGAGCGGAGGACTGTAGAAGAATACGTAATTGCTGTCATCCTTAGGTCGATGGTTCGATTCCGTCTCGCGAGATGCAACCTTTCCTTTTAATGAGATTGACGACATTGCCGCATGTCTCTAACGATGCCAAATTTACCTAAAAATCATTTATTTGATATTTCTTGTTTGAAGTGCTGTTAATGTCTATTTTACAATCAGAAGAAAACAAATGTGTCAGTCATAAAACTAATATAACGAATGTATACATTATATATAACGATTTTCGAGACGAAAAGACGGGTCAGTCGCGATAGCTCAGTTGGGAGAGCGGAGGACTGTAGAAGAATGCGTAATTGCTGTCATCCTTAGGTCGATGGTTCGATTCCGTCTCGCGAGATGCAACCTTTCCTTTTAATGAGATTGACGACATTGCCGCATGTCTCTAACGATGCCAAATTTACCTAAAAATCATTTATTTGATATTTCTTGTTTGAAGTGCTGTTAATATCTATTTTACAATCAGAAGAAAACATATGTGTCAGTCATAAAACTAATATAACGAATGTATACTTTTATATAACGATTTTCGAGACGAAGTGGCAGGTCACTCGCGATAGCTCATTTGGGAGAGCGGAGGACTGTAGAAGAATGCGTAATTGCTGTCATCCTTAAGTCGATGGTTCGATTCCGTCTCGCGAGATGCAACCTTTAGTTTTAATTGCCGCGTGTCTCTAACGATGCCAAATTTAAGTAAAAATCATTTATTTGATATTTCTTGTTTGAAGTGCTGTTAATGTCTATTTTACAATCAGTAGAAAAAAAAAGGGTCAGTCCTAAAACTAATATAAGGAATGTATACTTTTTATATAACGATTTTCGAGACGAAAAGACGGGTCACTCGCGATAGCGCAGTTGGGAGAGCGGAGGACTGTAGAAGAATGCGTAATTGATGTCATCCTTAGGTCGATGGTTCGATTCCGTCACGCGAGATGCAACCTTTAGTTTTAATGTGATTGACGAAATTGCCGCATGTCTCTAACGATGCCAAATTTACCTAAAAATCATTTATTTGATATTTCTTGTTTGAAGTGCTGTTAATGTCTATTTTACAATCAGAAGGAAACAAATGTGTCAGTCCTAAAACTAATATAACGAATGTATACTTTTTATATAACGATTTTCGAGACGAAAAGACAAGTCGCTCGCGAAAGCTCATTTGTATGAGCGGAGGACTGTAGAAGAATGCGTAATTGCTGTCATCCTTAGGTCGATGTTTCGATTCCGTCTCGCGAGATGCAACTTTTAGTTTTAATGAGATTGACGACATTGCCGCATGTCTCTAACGATGCCAAATTTACCTAAAAATCATTTATTTGATATTTCTTGTTTGAAGTGCTGTTAATGTCTATTTTACAATCAGAAGAAAACATATGTGTCAGTCATAAAACTAATATAACGAATGTATACTTTTTAGATAAAGATTTTCGAGACGGAGTGGCAGGTCACTCGCGATAGCTCAGTTGGGGGAGCGGAGGACTGTAGAAGAATGCGTAATTGCTGTCATCCTTAGGTCGATGGTTCGATTCCGTCTCGCGAGATGCAACCTTTCCTTTTAATGAGATTGACGACATTGCCGCATGTTACTAACGATGCCAAATTTAAGTAAAAATCATTTATTTGATATTTCTTGTTTGAAGTGCTGTTAATGTCTATTTTACAATCAGAAGAAAACAAATGTGTCAGTCATAAAACTAATATAACGAATGTATACATTTTATATAACGATTTTCGAGATGAAAAGACAGGTCACTCGCGATAGCTCAGTTGGGAGAGCGGAGGACTGTAGAAGAATGCGTAATTGCTGTCATCCTTAGGTCGATGATTCGATTCCGTCTCGCGAGATGCATCCTTTCCATTTAATGACATTGCCGCATGTCTCTAACGATGCCAAATTTAAGTAAAAATCATTTATTTGATATTTCTTGTTTGAAGTGCTGTTAATGTCTATTTTACAATCAGAAGAAAAAAAAAGGGTCTGACCTAAAACTAATATAAGGAATGTATACTTTTTATATAACGATTTTCGAGGCGAAAAGACAGGTCACTCGCGATAGCGCAGTTGGGAGAGCGGAGGACTGTAGAACAATGCGTAATTGCTGTCATCCTTAGGTCGATGGTTCGATTCCGTCTCGCGAGATGCAACCTTTAGTTTTAATGAGATTGACGACATTGCCGCATGTCTCTAACGATGCCAAATTTAAGTAAAAATCATTTATTTGATATTTCTTGTTTGAAGTGCTATTATTATCTATTTTACAATCAGAAGGAAAAAATGTGTCAGTCCTAAAACTAATATAACGAATGTATACTTTTTATATAACGATTTTCGAGACGAAGTGGCGGGTCACTCGCGATAGCTCAGTTGGGAGAGCGGAGGACTGTAGAAGAATGCGTAATTGCTGTCATCCTTAGGTCGATGTTTCGATTCCGTCTCGCGAGATGCAACCTTTAGTTTTAATGAGATTGACGACATTGCCGCATGTCTCTAACGATGCCAAATTTACCTAAAAATCATTTATTTGATATTTCTTGTTTGAAGTGCTGTTAATGTCTATTTTACAATCAGAAGAAAACATATGTGTCAGTCATAAAACTAATATAACGAATGTATACTTTTTAGATAACGATTTTCGAGATGTAGTGGCAGGTCACTCGCGATAGCTCAGTTGGGAGAGCGGAGGACTGTAGAAGAATGCGTAATTGCTGTCATCCTTAGGTCGATGGTTCGATTCCGTCTCGCGAGATGCAACCTTTCCTTTTAATGAGATTGACGACATTGCCGCATGTTACTAACGATGCCAAATTTAAGTGAAAATCATTTATTTGATATTTCTTGTTTGAAGTGCTGTTAATGTCTATTTTACAATCAGAAGAAAACATGTGTCAGTCCTAAAACTAATATAACGAATGTATACATCTTATATAACGATTTTCGAGATGAAAAGACAGGTCACTCGCGATAGCTCAGTTGGGAGAGCGGAGGACTGTAGAAGAATGCGTAATTGCTGTCATCCTTAGGTCGATGGTTCGATTCCGTCTCGCGAGATGCAACCTTTCCATTTAATGACATTGCCGCATGTCTCTAACGATGCCAAATTTAAGTAAAAATCATTTATTTGATATTTCTTGTTTGAAGTGCTGTTAATGTCTATTTTACAATCAGAAGAAAAAAAAAGGGTCAGTCCTAAAACTAATATAAGTAATGTATACTTTTTATATAACGATTTTCGAGGCGAAAAGACAGGTCACTCGCGATAACGCAGTTTGGAGAGCGGAGGACTGTAGAAGAATGCGTAATTGCTGTCATCCTTAGGTCGATGGTTCGATTCCGTCTCGCGAGATGCAACCTTTAGTTTTAATGAGATTGACGACATTGCCGCATGTCTCTAACGATGCCAAATTTACCTAAAAATCATTTATTTGATATTTCTTGTTTGAAGTGCTGTTAATGTCTATTTTACAATCAGAAGAAAACATAAGTGTCAGTCATAAAACTAATATAACGAATGTATACTTTTTATATAACGATTTTCGAGACGAAGTGGCGGGTCACTCGCGATAGCTCAGTTGGGAGAGCGGAGGACTGTAGAAGAATGCGTAATTGCTGTCATCCTTAGGTCGATGTTTCGATTCCGTCTCGCGAGATGCAACCTTTAGTTTTAATGAGATTGACGACATTGCCGCATGTCTCTAACGATGCCAAATTTAAGTAAAAATCATTTATTTGATATTTCTTGTTTGAAGTGCTGTTAATGTCTATTTTACAATCAGAAGAAAACAAATGTGTCAGTCATAAAACTAATATAACGAATGTATACATTTTATATAACGATTTTCGAGATGAAAAGACAGGTCACTCGCGATAGCTCAGTTGGGAGAGCGGAGGACTGTAGAAGAATGCGTAATTGCTGTCATCCTTAGGTCGATGGTTCGATTCCGTCTCGCGAGATGCAACCTTTCCATTTAATGACATTGCCGCATGTCTCTAACGATGCCAAATTTAAGTAAAAATCATTTATTTGATATTTCTTGTTTGAAGTGCTGTTAATGTCTATTTTACAATCAGAAGAAAAAAAAAGGGTCAGTCCTAAAACTAATATAAGGAATGTATACTTTTTATATAACGATTTTCGAGGCGAAAAGACAGGTCACTCGCGATAGCGCAGTTTGGAGAGCGGAGGACTGTAGAAGAATGCGTAATTGCTGTCATCCTTAGGTCGATGGTTCGATTCCGTCTCGCGAGATGCAACCTTTAGTTTTAATGAGATTGACGACATTGCCGCATGTCTCTAACGATGCCAAATTTACCTAAAAATCATTTATTTGATATTTCTTGTTTGAAGTGCTGTTAATGTCTATTTTACAATCAGAAGAAAACATATGTGTCAGTCATAAAACTAATATAACGAATGTATACTTTTTATATAACGATTTTCGAGACGAAGTGGCGGGTCACTCGCGATAGCTCAGTTGGGAGAGCGGAGGACTGTAGAAGAATGCGTAATTGCTGTCATCCTTAGGTCGATGGTTCGATTCCGTCTCGCGAGATGCAACCTTTAGTTTTAATGTGATTGACGACATTGCCGCATGATACTAACGATGCCAAATTTAAGTAAAAATCATTTATTTGATATTTCTTGTTTGAAGTGCTGTTAATGTCTATTTTACAATCAGAAGAAAACAAATGTGTCAGTCATAAAACTAATATAACGAATGTATACTTTTTATATAACGATTTTCGAGACGAAGTGGCAGGTCACTCGCGATAGCTCAGTTGGGAGAGCGGAGGACTGTAGAAGAATGCGTAATTGCTGTCATCCTTAGGTCGATGGTTCGATTCCGTCTCGCGAGATGCAACCTTTCCTTTTAATGAGATTGACGACATTGCCGCATGTTACTAACGATGCCAAATTTAAGTGAAAATCATTTATTTGATATTTCTTGTTTGAAGTGCTGTTAATGTCTATTTTACAATCAGAAGAAAACATGTGTCAGTCCTAAAACTAATATAACGAATGTATACATTTTATATAACGATTTTCGAGACGAAGTGGCAGGTCACTCGCGATAGCTCAGTTGGGAGAGCGGAGGACTGTAGAAGAATGCGTAATTGCTGTCATCCTTAGGTCGATGGTTCGATTCCGTCTCGCGAGATGCAACCTTTCCTTTTAATGAGATTGACGACATTGCCGCATGTCTCTAACGATGCCAAATTTACCTAAAAATCATTTGTTTGTTATTTCTTGTTTGAAGTGCTGTTAATGTCTATTTTATATTCAGAAGAAAAAAAAAGGGTCAGTCCTAAAACTAATATAACGAATGTATACTTTTTATATAACGATTTTCGAGACGAAGCGGCAGGTTACTCGCGATAGCTCAGTTGGGAGAGCGTAGGACTGTAGAAGAATGCGTAATTGCTGTCATCCTTAGGTCGATGGTTCGATTTCGTCTCGCGAGATGCAACCTTTAGTTTTAATGAGATTGACGACATTGCCGCATGTCTCTAACGAAGCCAAATTTAAGTAAAAATCATTTATTTGATATTTCTTGTTTGAAGTGCTGTTAATGTCTATTTTACAATCAGAAGAAAACAAATGTGTCAGTCATAAAACTAATATAACGAATGTATACATTTTATATAACGATTTTCGAGACGAAACGTCATGTCACTCGCGATAGCTCAGTTGGGAGAGCGGAGGACTGTACAAGAATGCGTAATTGCTGTCATCCTTTGGTCGATGGTTCGATTCCGTCTCGCGAGATGCAACCTTTAGTTTTAATGAGATTGACGACATTGCCGCATGTCTCTAACGATGCCAAATTTAAGTAAAAATCATTTATTTGATATTTCTTGTTTGAAGTGCTGTTAATGTCTATTTTACAATCAGAAGAAAAAAAAAGGGTCAGTCCTAAAACTAATATATCGAATGTATACTTTTTATATAACGATTTTCGAGACGACAAGACAGGTCACTCGCGATAGCTCAGTTGGGAGAGCGGAGGACTGTAGAAGAATGCGTAATTGCTGTCATCCTTAGGTCGATGGTTCGATTCCGTCTCGCGAGATGCAATCTTTCCTTTTAATGAGATTGACGACATTGCTGCATGTCTCTAACGATGCCAAATTTAAGTAAAATCATTTATTTGATATTTCTTGTTTGAAGTGCTGTTAATGTCTATTTTACAATCAGAAGAAAACTTATGTGTCAGTCATAAAACTAATATAACGAATGTATAATTTTTATATAACGATTTTCGAGACGAAGCGGCAGGTCATTCGCGATTGCTCAGTTAGGAGAGTGGCGGACTGTAGAAGAATGCGTAATTGCTGTCATCCTTAGGTCGATGGTTCGATTCCGTCTCGCGAGATGCAACCTTTAGTTTTAATGAGATTGACGACATTGCCGCATGTCTCTAACGATGCCAAATTTAAGTAAAAATCATTTATTTGATATTTCTTGTTTGAAGTGCTGTTAATGTCTATTTTACAATCAGAAGAAAACAAATGTGTCAGTCATAAAACTAATATAAGAAATGTATACATTTTATATAACGATTTTCGAGACGAAGCGGCGGGTCACTCGCGATAGCTCAGTTGGGAGAGCGGAGGACTGTAGAAGAATGCGTGATTGCTGTCATCCTTAGGTCGATGGTTCGATTCCGTCTCACGAGATGCCACCCTTCCTTTTAATGAGATTGACGACATTGCCGCATGTCTCTAACGATGCCAAATTTACCTAAAAATCATTTATTTGATATTTCTTGTTTGAAGTGCTGTTAATGTCTATTTTACAATCAGAAGAAAAAAAAAGCGTCAGACCTAAAACTAATATAACGAATGTATACTTTTTATATAACGATTTTCGAGACGACAAGACAGGTCACTCGCGATAGCTCAGTTGGGAGAGCGGAGGACGTAGAAGAATGCGTAATTGCTGTCATCCTTAGGTCGATGGTTCGGTTCCGTCTCGCGAGATGCAACCTTTCCTTTTAATGAGATTGACGACATTGCCGCATGTCTCAAACGATGCCAAATTTAAGTAAAAATCATTTATTTGATATTTCTTGTTTGAAGTGCTGTTAATGTCTATTTTACAATCAGAAGAAAAAAAAAGGGTCAGTCCAAAAACTAATATAACGAATGTATACTTTTTATATAACGATTTTCGAGACGGCAATACAGGTCACTCGCGATAGCTCAGTTGGGAGAGCGGAGGACTGTAGAAGAATGCGTAATTGCTGTCATCCTTAGGTCGATGGTTCGGTTCCGTCTCGCGAGATGCAACCTTTCCTTTTAATGAGATTGACGACATTGCCGCATGTCTCTAACGATGCCAAATTTAAGTAAAAATCATTTATTTGATATTTCTTGTTTGAAGTGCTGTTAATGTCTATTTTACAATCAGAAGAAAAAAAAAAGGGTCAGTCCTAAAACTAATATAACGAATGTATACTTTTTATATAACGATTTTCGAGACCACAAGACAGGTCACTCGCGATAGCTCAGTTGGGAGAGCGGAGGACTGTAGAAGAATGCGTAATTGCTGTCATCCTTAGGTCGATGGTTCGATTCCGTCTCGCGAGATGCAACCTTTCCTTTTAATGAGATTGACGACATTGCTGCATGTCTCTAACGATGCCAAATTTAAGTAAAAATCATTTATTTGATATTTCTTGTTTGAAGTGCTGTTAATGTCTATTTTACAATCAGAAGAAAAAAAAAGGGTCAGTCCTAAAACTAATATAAGGAATGTATACTTTTTATATAACGATTTTCGAGGCGAAAAGACAGGTCACTCGCGATAGCGCAGTTTGGAGAGCGGAGGACTGTAGAAGAATGCGTAATTACTGTCATCCTTAGGTCGATGGTTCGATTCCGTCTCGCGAGATGCAACCTTTAGTTTTAATGAGATTGACGACATTGCCGCATGTCTCTAAAGATGCCAAATTTAAGTAAAAATCATTTATTTGATATTTCTTGTTTGAAGTGCTATTAATGTCTATTTTACAATCAGAAGGAAAAAATGTGTCAGTCCTAAAACTAATATAACGAATGTATACTTTTTATATAACGATTTTCGAGACGAAAAGACGGGTCACTCGCGATAGCTCAGTTGGGAGAGCGGAGGACTGTAGAAGAATGCGTAATTGCTGTCATCCTTAGGTCGATGGTTCGATTCCGTCTCGCGAGATGCAACCTTTAGTTTTAATGTGATTGACGACATTGCCGCATGATACTAACGATGCCAAATTTAAGTAAAAATCATTTATTTGATATTTCTTGTTTGAAGTGCTGTTAATGTCTATTTTACAATCAGAAGAAAACATATGTGTCAGTCATAAAACTAATATAACGAATGTATACTTTTTATATAACGATTTTCGAGACGAAGTGGCAGGTCACTCGCGATAGCTCAGTTGGGAGAGCGGAGGACTGTAGAAGAATGCGTAATTGCTGTCATCATTAGGTCGATGGTTCGATTCCGTCTCGCGAGATGCAACCTTTCCTTTTAATGAGATTGACGACATTGCCGCATGTCTCTAACGATGCCAAATTTACCTAAAAATCATTTGTTTGTTATTTCTTGTTTGAAGTGCTGTTAATGTCTATTTTATATTCAGAAGAAAAAAAAAGGGTCAGTCCTAAAACTAATATAACGAATGTATACTTTTTATATAACGATTTTCGAGACGAAGCGGCAGGTTACTCGCGATAGCTCAGTTGGGAGAGCGTAGGACTGTAGAAGAATGCGTAATTGCTGTCATCCTTAGGTCGATGGTTCGATTTCGTCTCGCGAGATGCAACCTTTAGTTTTAATGAGATTGACGACATTGCCGCATGTCTCTAAAGATGCCAAATTTAAGTAAAAATCATTTATTTGATATTTCTTGTTTGAAGTGCTATTAATGTCTATTTTACAATCAGAAGGAAAAAATGTGTCAGTCCTAAAACTAATATAACGAATGTATACTTTTTATATAACGATTTTCGAGACGAAAAGACGGGTCACTCGCGATAGCTCAGTTGGGAGAGCGGAGGACTGTAGAAGAATGCGTAATTGCTGTCATCCTTAGGTCGATGGTTCGATTCCGTCTCGCGAGATGCAACCTTTCCTTTTAATGAGATTGACGACATTGCCGCATGTCTCTAACGATGCCAAATTTACCTAAAAATCATTTATTTGATATTTCTTGTTTGAAGTGCTGTTAATGTCTATTTTACAATCAGAAGAAAACATATGTGTCAGTCATAAAACTAATATAACGAATGTATACTTTTTATATAACGATTTTCGAGACGAAGTGGCGGGTCACTCGCGATAGCTCAGTTGGGAGAGCGGAGGACTGTAGAAGAATGCGTAATTGCTGTCATCCTTAGGTCGATGGTTCGATTCCGTCTCGCGAGATGCAACCTTTAGTTTTAATGTGATTGACGACATTGCCGCATGATACTAACGATGCCAAATTTAAGTAAAAATCATTTATTTGATATTTCTTGTTTGAAGTGCTGTTAATGTCTATTTTACAATCAGAAGAAAACAAATGTGTCAGTCATAAAACTAATATAACCAATGTATACATTTTATATAACGATTTTCGAGACGAAAAGACAGGTCACTCGCGATAGCTCAGTTGGGAGAGCGGAGGACTGTAGAAGAATGCGTAATTGCTGTCATCCTTAGGTCGATGGTTCGGTTCCGTCTCGCGAGATGCAACCTTTCCTTTTAATGAGATTGACGACATTGCCGCATGTCTCTAACGATGCCAAATTTACCTAAAAATCATTTATTTGATATTTCTTGTTTGAAGTGCTGTTAATGTCTATTTTACAATCAGAAGAAAACATATGTGTCAGTCATAAAACTAATATAACGAATGTATACTTTTTATATAACGATTTTCGAGACGAAGTGGCAGGTCACTCGCGATAGCTCAGTTGGGAGAGCGGAGGACTGTAGAAGAATGCGTAATTAGTGTCATCATTAGGTCGATGGTTCGATTCCGTCTCGCGAGATGCAACCTTTCCTTTTAATGAGATTGACGACATTGCCGCATGTCTCTAACGATGCCAAATTTACCTAAAAATCATTTGTTTGTTATTTCTTGTTTGAAGTGCTGTTAATGTCTATTTTATATTCAGAAGAAAAAAAAAGGGTCAGTCCTAAAACTAATATAACGAATGTATACTTTTTATATAACGATTTTCGAGACGAAGCGGCAGGTTACTCGCGATAGCTCAGTTGGGAGAGCGTAGGACTGTAGAAGAATGCGTAATTGCTGTCATCCTTAGGTCGATGGTTCGATTTCGTCTCGCGAGATGCAACCTTTAGTTTTAATGAGATTGACGACATTGCCGCATGTCTCTAACGATGCCAAATTTAAGTAAAAATCATTTATTTGATATTTCTTGTTTGAAGTGCTGTTAATGTCTATATTACAATCAGAAGAAAAAAAAAGTGTAGGTCCTAAAACTAATATAACGAATGTATACTTTTTATATAACGATTTTCGAGACGAAAAGACAGGTCACTCGCGATAGCTCAGTTGGGAGAGCGGAGGACTGTAGAAGAATGCGTAATTGCTGTCATCCTTAGGTCGATGGTTCGATTCCGTCTCGCGAGATACAATTTTGTTTTAATGAGATTGACGATATTGCCGCATGTTACTAACGATGCCAAATTTAAGTAAAAATCATTTATTTGATATTTCTTGTTTGAAGTGCTGTTAATGTCTATTTTACAATCAGAAGAAAACAAATGTGTCAGTCATAAAACTAATATAACGAATGTATACATTTCATATAACGATTTTCGAGAAGAAACGTCATGTCACTCGCGATAGCTCAGTTGGGAGAGCGGAGGACTGTACAAGAATGCGTAATTGCTGTCATCCTTTGGTCGATGGTTCGATTCCGTCTCGCGAGATGCAACCTTTAGTTTTAATGAGATTGACGACATTGCCGCATGTCTCTAACGATGCCAAATTTAAGTAAAAATCATTTATTTGATATTTCTTGTTTGAAGTGCTGTTAATGTCTATTTTACAATCAGAAGAAAAAAAAAGGGTCAGTCCTAAAACTAATATATCGAATGTATACTTTTTATATAACGATTTTCGAGACGACAAGACAGGTCACTCGCGATAGCTCAGTTGGGAGAGCGGAGGACTGTAGAAGAATGCGTAATTGCTGTCATCCTTAGGTCGATGGTTCGATTCCGTCTCGCGAGATGCAATCTTTCCTTTTAATGAGATTGACGACATTGCTGCATGTCTCTAACGATGCCAAATTTAAGTAAAATCATTTATTTGATATTTCTTGTTTGAAGTGCTGTTAATGTCTATTTTACAATCAGAAGAAAACTTATGTGTCAGTCATAAAACTAATATAACGAATGTATAATTTTTATATAACGATTTTCGAGACGAAGCGGCAGGTCATTCGCGATTGCTCAGTTGGGAGAGTGGCGGACTGTAGAAGAATGCGTAATTGCTGTCATTCTTAGGTCGATGGTTCGATTCCGTCTCGCGAGATGCAACCTTTAGTTTTAATGAGATTGACGACATTGCCGCATGTCTCTAACGATGCCAAATTTAAGTAAAAATCATTTATTTGATATTTCTTGTTTGAAGTGCTGTTAATGTCTATTTTACAATCAGAAGAAAACAAATGTGTCAGTCATAAAACTAATATAACGAATGTATACATTTTATATAACGATTTTCGAGACGAAGCGGCGGGTCACTCGCGATAGCTCAGTTGGGAGAGCGGAGGACTGTAGAAGAATGCGTGATTGCTGTCATCCTTAGGTCGATGGTTCGATTCCGTCTCGCGAGATGCCACCCTTCCTTTTAATGAGATTGACGACATTGCCGCATGTCTCTAACGATGCCAAATTTACCTAAAAATCATTTATTTGATATTTCTTGTTTGAAGTGCTGTTAATGTCTATTTTACAATCAGAAGAAAAAAAAAGGGTCAGTCCAAAAACTAATATAACGAATGTATACTTTTTATATAACGATTTTCGAGACGGCAATACAGGTCACTCGCGATAGCTCAGTTGGGAGAGCGGAGGTCTGTAGAAGAATGCGTAATTGCTGTCATCCTTAGGTCGATGGTTCGGTTCCGTCTCGCGAGATGCAACCTTTCCTTTTAATGAGATTGACGACATTGCCGCATGTCTCTAACGATGCCAAATTTAAGTAAAAATCATTTATTTGATATTTCTTGTTTGAAGTGCTGTTAATGTCTATTTTACAATCAGAAGAAAAAAAAAGCGTCAGTCCTAAAACTAATATAACGAATGAATACTTTATATATAACGATTTTCGAGACGAAGCGACAGGTCATTCGCGATTGCTCAGTTGGGAGAGTGGAGGACTGTAGAAGAATGCGTAATTGCTGTCATCCTTAGGTCGATGGTTCGATTCCGTCTCGCGAGATGCAACCTTTAGTTTTAATGAGATTGACGACATTGCCGCATGTCTCTAACGATGCCAAATTTAAGTAAAAATCATTTATTTGATATTTCTTGTTTGAAGTGCTGTTAATGTCTATTTTACAATCAGAAGAAAACAAATGGGTCAGTCATAAAACTAATATAACGAATGTATACATTTTATATAACGATTTTCGAGACGAAGCGGCAGGTCACTCGCGATAGCTCAGTTGGGAGAGCGGAGGACTGTAGCAGAATGCGTGATTGCTGTCATCCTTAGGTCGATGGTTCGATTCCGTCTCGCGAGATGCCACCCTTCCTTTTAATGAGATTGACGACATTGCCGCATGTCTCTAACGATGCCAAATTTACCTAAAAATCATTTATTTGATATTTCTTGTTTGAAGTGCTGTTAATGTCTATTTTACAATCAGAAGAAAAAAAAAGCGTCAGACCTAAAACTAATATAACGAATGTATACTTTTTATATAACGATTTTCGAGACGAAGCGGCAGGTCATTCGCGATTGCTCAGTTGGGAGATTGGAGGACTGTAGAAGAATGCGTAATTGCTGTCATCTTTAGGTCGATGGTTCGATTCCGTCTCGCGAGCTGCAACCTTTAGTTTTAATGAGATTGACGACATTGCCGCATGTCTCTAACGATGCCAAATTTAAGTAAAAATCATTTATTTGATATTTCTTGTTTGAAGTGCTGTTAATGTCTATTTTACAATCAGAAGAAAAAAAAAGGGTCAGTCCTAAAACTAATATAACGAATGTATACTTTTTAGATAACGATTTTCGAGACGCAGTGGCAGGTCACTCGCGATAGCTCAGTTGGGAGAGCGGAGGATTGTAGAAGAATGCGTAATTGCTGTCATCCTTAGGTCGATGGTTCGATTCCGTCTCGCGAGATGAAACCTTTCCTTTTAATGAGATTGACGACATTGCCGCATGTCTCTAACGATGCCAAATTTAAGTAAAAATCATTTATTTGATATTTCTTGTTTGAAGTGCTGTTAATGTCTATTTTACAATCAGAAGAAAACAAATGTGTCAGTCATAAATTTAATATAACGAATGTATACATTTTATATAACGATTTTCGAGAGGAAGCGGCAGGTCACTCGCGATAGCTCAGTTGGGAGAGCGGAGGACTGTAGAAGAATGCGTAATTGCTGTCATCCTTAGGTCGATGGTCCGATTCCGTCTCGCGAGATGCAATCTTTCCTTTTAATGAGATTGACGACATTGCCGCATGTCTCTAACGATGCCAAATTTAAGTAAAAATCATTTATTTGATATTTCTTGTTTGAAGTGCTGTTAATGTCTATTTTACAATCAGAAGAAAAAAAAAGCGTCAGTCCTAAAACTAATATAACGAATGTATACTTTTTATATAACGATTTTCGAGACGAAGCGACAGGTCATTCGCGATTGCTCAGTTGGGAGAGTGGAGGACTGTAGAAGAATGCGTAATTGCTGTCATCCTTAGGTCGATGGTTCGATTCCGTCTCGCGAGATGCAACCTTTAGTTTTAATGAGATTGACGACATTGCCGCATGTCTCTAACGATGCCAAATTTAAGTAAAAATCATTTATTTGATATTTCTTGTTTGAAGTGCTGTTAATGTCTATTTTACAATCAGAAGGGAAAAAAAGGGTCAGTCCTAAAACTAATATAACGAATGTATACTTTTTATATAACGATTTTCGAGATGAAAAGACAGGTCACTCGCGATAGCTCAGTTGGGAGAGCGGAGGACTGTAGAAGAATGCGTAATTGCTCTCATCCTTAGGTCGATGGTTCGATTCCGTCTCGCGAGATGCAACCTTTAGTTTTAATGAGATTGACGACAATGCCGCATGTCTCTAACGATGCCAAATTTAAGTAAAAATCATTTATTTGATATTTCTTGTTTGAAGTGCTGTTAATGTCTATTTTACAATCAGAAGAAAAAAAAAGCGTCAGACCTAAAACTAATATAACGAATGTATACTTTTTATATAACGATTTTCGAGACGAAGCGGCAGGTCATTCGCGATTGCTCAGTTGGGAGATTGGAGGACTGTAGAAGAATGCGTAATTGCTGTCATCCTTAGGTCGATGGTTCGATTCCGTCTCGCGAGATGCAACCATTAGTTTTAATGAGATTGACGACATTGCCGCATGTCTCTAACGATGCCAAATTTAAGTAAAAATCATTTATTTGATATTTCTTGTTTGAAGTGCTGTTAATGTCTATTTTACAATCAGAAGAAAAAAAAAGGGTCAGTCCTAAAACTAATATAACGAATGTATACTTTTTAGATAACGATTTTCGAGACGCAGTGGCAGGTCACTCGCGATAGCTCAGTTGGGAGAGCGGAGGACTGTAGAAGAATGCGTAATTGCTGTCATCCTTAGGTCGATGGTTCGATTCCGTCTCGCGAGATGCAACCTTTCCTTTTAATGAGATTGACGACATTGCCGCATGTTACTAACGATGCCAAATTTAAGTAAAAATCATTTATTTGATATTTCTTGTTTGAAGTGCTGTTAATGTCTATTTTACAATCAGAAGAAAAAAAAAGGGTCAGTCCTAAAACTAATATAACGAATGTATACTTTTTAGATAACGATTTTCGAGACGCAGTGGCAGGTCACTCGCGATAGCTCAGTTGGGAGAGCGGAGGACTGTAGAAGAATGCGTAATTGCTGTCATCCTTAGGTCGATGGTTCGATTCCGTCTCGCGAGATGCAACCTTTCCTTTTAATGAGATTGACGACATTGCCGCATGTTACTAACGATGCCAAATTTAAGTAAAAATCATTTATTTGATATTTCTTGTTTGAAGTGCTGTTAATGTCTATTTTACAATCAGAAGAAAAAAAAAGGGTCAGTCCTAAAACTAATATAACGAATGTATACTTTTTAGATAACGATTTTCGAGACGCAGTGGCAGGTCACTCGCGATAGCTCAGTTGGGAGAGCGGAGGATTGTAGAAGAATGCGTAATTGCTGTCATCCTTAGGTCGATGGTTCGATTCCGTCTCGCGAGATGAAACCTTTCCTTTTAATGAGATTGACGACATTGCCGCATGTCTCTAACGATGCCAAATTTAAGTAAAAATCATTTATTTGATATTTCTTGTTTGAAGTGCTGTTAATGTCTATTTTACAATCAGAAGAAAACAAATGTGTCAGTCATAAATTTAATATAACGAATGTATACATTTTATATAACGATTTTCGAGAGGAAGCGGCAGGTCACTCGCGATAGCTCAGTTGGGAGAGCGGAGGACTGTAGAAGAATGCGTAATTGCTGTCATCCTTAGGTCGATGGTTCGATTCCGTCTCGCGAGATGCAACCTTTAGTTTTAATGAGATTGACGACATTGCCGCATGTCTCTAACGATGCCAAATTTAAGTAAAAATCATTTATTTGATATTTCTTGTTTGAAGTGCTGTTAATGTCTATTTTACAATCAGAAGGGAAAAAAAGGGTCAGTCCTAAAACTAATATAACGAATGTATACTTTTTATATAACGATTTTCGAGATGAAAAGACAGGTCACTCGCGATAGCTCAGTTGGGAGAGCGGAGGACTGTAGAAGAATGCGTAATTGCTCTCATCCTTAGGTCGATGGTTCGATTCCGTCTCGCGAGATGCAACCTTTAGTTTTAATGAGATTGACGACAATGCCGCATGTCTCTAACGATGCCAAATTTAAGTAAAAATCATTTATTTGATATTTCTTGTTTGAAGTGCTGTTAATGTCTATTTTACAATCAGAAGAAAAAAAAAGCGTCAGACCTAAAACTAATATAACGAATGTATACTTTTTATATAACGATTTTCGAGACGAAGCGGCAGGTCATTCGCGATTGCTCAGTTGGGAGATTGGAGGACTGTAGAAGAATGCGTAATTGCTGTCATCCTTAGGTCGATGGTTCGATTCCGTCTCGCGAGATGCAACCTTTAGTTTTAATGAGATTGACGACATTGCCGCATGTCTCTAACGATGCCAAATTTAAGTAAAAATCATTTATTTGATATTTCTTGTTTGAAGTGCTGTTAATGTCTATTTTACAATCAGAAGAAAAAAAAAGGGTCAGTCCTAAAACTAATATAACGAATGTATACTTTTTAGATAACGATTTTCGAGACGCAGTGGCAGGTCACTCGCGATAGCTCAGTTGGGAGAGCGGAGGACTGTAGAAGAATGCGTAATTGCTGTCATCCTTAGGTCGATGGTTCGATTCCGTCTCGCGAGATGCAACCTTTCCTTTTAATGAGATTGACGACATTGCCGCATGTTACTAACGATGCCAAATTTAAGTAAAAATCATTTATTTGATATATCTTGTTTGAAGTGCTGTTAATGTCTATTTTACAATCAGAAGAAAAAAAAAGGGTCAGTCCTAAAACTAATATAAGGAATGTATACTTTTTATATAACGATTTTCGAGGCGAAAAGACAGGTCACTCGCGATAGCGCAGTTGGGAGAGCGGAGTACTGTAGAAGAATGCGTAATTGCTGTCATCCTTAGGTCGATGGTTCGATTCCGTCTCGCGCGATGCAACATTTAGTTTTAATGAGATTGACGACATTGCCGCATGTCTCTAACGATGCCAAATTTAAGTAAAAATCATTTATTTGATATTTCTTGTTTGAAGTGCTATTAATGTCTATTTTACAATCAGAAGGAAAAAATGTGTCAGTCCTAAAACTAATATAACGAATGTATACTTTTTATATAACGATTTTCGAGTCGACAAGACAGGTCACTCGCGATAGCTCAGTTGGGAGAGCGGGGGACTGTAGAAGAATACGTAATTGCTGTCATCCTTAGGTCGATGGTTCGATTCCGTCTCGCGAGATGCATCCTTTCCTTTTAATGAGATTGACGACATTGCCGCATGTCTCTAACGATGCCAAATTTACCTAAAAATCATTTATTTGATATTTCTTTTTTGAAGTGCTGTTAATGTCTATTTTACAATCAGAAGAAAACATATGTGTCAGTCATAAAACTAATATAACGAATGTATACTTTTTATATAACGATTTTCGAGACGAAGTGGCGGGTCACTCGCGATAGCTCAGTTGGGAGAGCGGAGGACTGTAGAAGAATGCGTAATTGCCGTCATCCTTAGGTCGATGGTTCGATTCCGTCTCGGGAGATGCAACCTTTAGTTTTAATGTGATTGACGACATTGCCGCATGATAATAACGATGCCAAATTTAAGTAAAAATCATTTATTTGATATTTCTTGTTTGAAGTGCTGTTAATGTCTATTTTACAATCAGAAGAAAACAAATGTGTCAGTCATAAAAATAATATAACGAATATATACATTTTATATAACGATTTTCGAGACGAAAAGAAAGGTCACTCGCGATAGCTCAGTTGGGAGAGCGGAGGACTGTAGAAGAATGCGTAATTGCTGTCATCCTTAGGTCGATGGTTCGCTTACGTCTCGCGAGATGCAACCTTTCCTTTTAATGAGATTGACGACATTGCCGCATGTCTCTAACGATGCCAAATTTACCTAAAAATCATTTATTTGATATTTCTTGTTTGAAGTGCTGTTAATTTCTATTTTACAATCAGAAGAAAACATATGTGTCAGTCATAAAACTAATATAACGAATGTATACTTTTTATATAACGATTTTCGAGACGAAGTGGCAGGTCACTCGCGATAGCTCAGTTGGTAGAGCGGAGGACTGTAGAAGAATGCGTAATTGCTGTCATCCTTAGGTCGATGGTTCGATTCCGTCTCGCGAGATGCAACCTTTCCTTTTAATGAGATTGACGACATTGCCGCATGTCTCTAACGATGCCAAATTTACCTAAAAATCATTTATTTGGTATTTCTTGTTTGAAGTGCTGTTAATGTCTATTTTATATTCAGAAGAAAAAAAAAGGGTCAGTCCTAAAACTAATATAACGAATGTATACTTTTTATATAACGATTTTCGAGACGAAGAGGCAGGTTACTCGCGATAGCTCAGTTGGGAGAGCGTAGGACTGTAGAAGAATGCGTAATTGCTGTCATCCTTAGGTCGATGGTTCGATTTCGTCTCGCGAGATGCAACCTTTAGTTTTAATGAGATTGACGACATTGCCGCATGTCTCTAACGATGCCAAATTTAAGTAAAAATCATTTATTTGATATTTCTTGTTTGAAGTGCTGTTAATGTCTATTTTACAATCAGAAGAAAAAAAAAGGGTCAGTCCTAAAACTAATATATCGAATGTATACTTTTTATATAACGATTTTCGAGACGACAAGACAGGTCACTCGCGATAGCTCAGTTGGGAGAGCGGAGGACTGTAGAAGAATGCGTAATTGCTGTCATCCTTAGGTCGATGGTTCGATTCCGTCTCGCGAGATGCAACCTTTCCTTTTAATGAGATTGACGACATTGCCGCATGTCTCTAACGATGCCAAATTTAAGTAAAAATCATTTATTTGATATTTCTTGTTTGAAGTGCTGTTAATGTCTATTTTACAATCAGAAGAAAAAAAAAGGGTCAGTCCTAAAACTAATATAACGAATGTATACTTTTTATATAACGATTTTCGAGACCACAAGACAGGTCACTCGCGATAGCTCAGTTGGGAGATCGGAGGACTGTAGAAGAATGCGTAATTGCTGTCATCCTTAGGTCGATGGTTCGATTCCGTCTCGCGAGATGCAACCTTTCCTTTTAATGAGATTGACGACATTGCCGCATGTCTCTAACGATGCCAAATTTAAGTAAAAATCATTTATTTGATATTTCTTGTTTGAAGTGCTGTTAATGTCTATTTTACAATCAGAAGAAAACAAATGTGTCAGTCATAAAATTAATATAACGAATGTATACATTTTATATAACGATTTTCGAGACGAAGTGGCAGGTCACTCGCGATAGCTCAGTTGGGAGAGCGGAGGACTGTAGAAGAATGCGTAATTGCCGTCATCCTTAGGTCGATGGTTCGATTCCGTCTCGCGAGAGGCAACCTTTAGTTTTAATGAGATTGACGACATTGCCGCCTGTCTCTAACGATGCCAAATTTAAGTAAAAATCATTTATTTGATATTTCTTGTTTGAAGTGCTGTTAATGTCTATTTAACAATCAGAAGAAAAAAAAAGGGTCAGTCCTAAAACTAATATAACGAATGTATACTTTTTATATAACGATTTTCGAGACGACAAGACAGGTCACTCGCGATAGCTCAGTTGGGAGAGCGGAGGACTGTAGAAGAATGCGTAATTGCTGTCATCCTTAGGTCGATGGTTCGATTCCGTCTCGCGCGATGCAACCTTTCCTTTTAATGAGATTGACGACATTGCCGCATGTCTCTAACGATGCCAAATTTAAGTAAAAATCATTTATTTGATATTTCTTGTTTGAAGTGCTGTTAATGTCTATTTTACAATCAGAAGAAAAAAAAAGCGTCAGTCCTAAAACTAATATAACGAATGTATACTTTTTATATAACGATTTTCGAGACGAAAAGACAGGTCATTCGCGATTGCTCAGTTGGGAGAGTGGAGGACTGTAGAAGAATGCGTAATTGCTGTCATCCTTAGGTCGATGGTTCGATTCCGTCTCGCGAGATGCAACCTTTAGTTTTAATGAGATTGACGACATTGCCGCATGTCTCTAACGATGCCAAATTTAAGTAAAAATCATTTATTTGATATTTCTTGTTTGAAGTGCTGTTAATGTCTATTTTACAATCAGAAGAAAAAAAAAGGGTCAGTCCTAAAACTAATATAACGAATGTATACTTTTTATATAACGATTTTCGAGATGAAAAGACAGGTCACTCGCGATAGCTCAGTTGGGAGAGCGGAGGACTGTAGAAGAATGCGTAATTGCTCTCATCCTTAGGTCGATGGTTCGATTCCGTCTCGCGAGATGCAACCTTTAGTTTTAATGAGATTGACGACAATGCCGCATGT
Source organism: Acanthosepion esculentum (assembly GCA_964036315.1). NCBI lineage: Eukaryota > Metazoa > Mollusca > Cephalopoda > Sepiida > Sepiidae > Acanthosepion > Acanthosepion esculentum. The sequence goes on along the minus strand of OZ038503.1, from coordinate 92,868,165 downwards.
CTCTAACGATGCCAAATTTAAGTAAAAATCATTTATTTGATATTTCTTGTTTGAAGTGCTGTTAATGTCTATTTTACAATCAGAAGAAAACAAATGTGTCAGTCATAAAACTAATATAACGAATGTATACATTTTATATAACGATTTTCGAGACGAAGCGGCAGGTCACTCGCGATAGCTCAGTTGGGAGAGCGGAGGACTGTAGAAGAATGCGTGATTGCTGTCATCCTTAGGTCGATGGTTCGATTCCGTCTCGCGAGATGCCACCCTTCCTTTTAATGAGATTGACGACATTGCCGCATGTCTCTAACGATGCCAAATTTACCTAAAAATCATTTATTTGATATTTCTTGTTTGAAGTGCTGTTAATGTCTATTTTACAATCAGAAGAAAACGTATGTGTCTGTCATAAAACTAATATAACGAATGAATACTTTTAATATAAGGATTTTATAGAGGAAGCGGCGGGCCACTTGCGATAGCTCAGTTGGGAGAGCTGAGGATTTTAGTGTTGTTGTCATGATCCTTTGTTCGATGATTTGAATCCTAGTGTCGATAATTTTTTCCGCTTTTAATGGTTTTATCTTTAGAAATTATCATTTCCTCTTTTTGGAATTATATATTATCAAATTAATGGTGGTTTCCAGGTCGCAATGAAATTCGTTTTTGTTTTTATTTTCCCATGGTTGATTCATCCATTCATAAATTTTCTATGGTTTTCAACTCTTTGAATTTTTTTATCGCCAGAAAATATTTTTTAATTTTTTTTTGTTCGATCATGGTGGGGACGTATAAAAATGATTTAGTGATAAATCTATTACTAATTAACCCATAGCTGGGGGAGAATTGTATTCATATCTTTGCTATGGATATTTGTACGTAAGTTAATATAACGAACCCAAATGGAAATTAACTTTTCTCTCTGATTAAAAATTCCGAGCCATTATCATTACACCACACGAACATCGAAGCCTACAGCACCTGGTATATCCAAGCGGTCACCCACCTCGGTTCTAGACCAGGTTTGACCTAGTTTAACTTAAGTGATCCTACCGATGTCAGTAATCTATGTGATATGGCCGTCAGCCCGATCAATCTACGGACGATAAAACAAAATATACTCAACTCATGCTACGTTTTCAAATTAAAAAAAAAACTATAATGTTTCAATTTGGTTATCTGGTTTTTCTTTTCCATTTCATTACACTAATATTGTCGGGATTTCAAATCCGACTGTTTGGGGAAAGAGAAGGTAGCAAACCTGTAACGGCGGCATTTGAAGCGAAACTCAGCGACGAAAGAAAGAAATGATAACGAAATGCGGAATTCTCACTTGTGTAGTCACGCGATAGCAACCATTTGGCGAAAAACAATTGCAACAAAAAGAATTGCAACAAAAAGCGCTATATGTTGCCAAGAAGTAATTCTCCTTGTAAAAATAACGTTGGAAAAAAGAGTTAGGACTCTTCTGTCTATATTTCTGAGATGAGTTATTATGTACACTATTTACATTATTCGGACTATTGTCCTCAACTTTATCGCCATATTTATTACAACGTTTCTGTCCTTTTACGCTCCGGCCTTCTTCAGGTGCTTGGAACGTCGAACTGAACCCTTTATTTCGTTCGCTGTGGTAGACTGTTCTAGTTCTACATGCCATGTTGAATGGATGTCAGTTATCTGTTATCTCCTGTTAACTCTTCTCTCCAAGTTCTCCACCGCCTTAACCAGGTATTGAACTCACACTCTTTGGGCCCTGTCTCAGTGGATAAAGGCTTTAGCTTGATCCAGTGTCTGTTAACAATAGACGAAGCTCGTTAATTTTCCCCTTCGCTCAACGGCAGTTCCATAGCATCATTTTATACATAAAATATTTTATACTAAATGTCATGTCTGTGTAGGTAATCTGTCGAGATTTCAAGTCCGATTGTTTGGGGAAAGGTTAGGTAGAAAAACTATAATGGCTACTATTAGCACTTAAAGCGAAACTCGGCAAAGAAAGAAAGAAATGATAACGAATTCTTACTTGTAACTGACGTAATCTCGCGGTGGCAATCGTTTGTGTCAAATTGAACAAAAAAAAACACTATATATTACCTACGAGTAATTGAAGTAACGGTAGAAAATAAAGAGTTATGACTCTTAATTAACTGTTTAGGTATCACGTCCAATTAGCTTCGATAGAAAAAGCAAAGTAAAAAAGAAGGAAGAAAAATACAGCCTTTTGCTAACTTTGACGTCGGTATCCTCCATTTTTCATTCAGTGTGGGAGGTGCTACCGGGGAGCTGGGATTCCCTGGACCAAGCTTCCTTATAAGCTTACAGAGAAGAAAAATATACTACATAGATATCCATAGAAATGCCGGCAATGTTTAACTTTCGTGCACGCACAAAACAGAGAGGCAAAAGGACTGTTATTCCTTTGACAACGTTATTGCTGTATACAGTTTTGAATCTCTCGGCGGTGTTTACTGTTTTAAAAAGTGATGATTAGAATTTTAATAAAGCCCATAAATAATGAAAGTGGATTTATTCATTTTCTTTATTTTGGAGAATTAACAAAGATATTGTCGGGATTTCAAGTTCGACTGTTTTGGGAAAAGGAAAGTAGAAAAACTGTCAACTATTAGCATTTAAAGCGAAATCCAGCGAAGAAAGAAAGAAATGATAACGAATTCTTACTTGTTACTGCTGTAGTCCCGCGGTTGCAATCATCTGAGTAAAAAGAATTGCAACAAAAAAACGCTATATGTTGCCTACAAGTAATTCATGTAGAAGTAACGTTGGGGGGGGGGGAGTTAAGACTCTTATTAACAGTTTTGGTAACACGTCCAGTCAGCTTTGAAAGACGGAGCACGGTCGTAACGAAGGAAGGAAAATTACGATATTTATTTCTGTGAAAAATACAGAAAATGTGGCACAAGGCCTAAAAAGGGGGGATTGAGGAAAATGACGGTCTTCATCTGTCTTAATTTTAAACTTAGCTAGCCACAAATACTGACCCAAACATACAAAAAATATTCCTAACACCAAAACAACGCATTCTTACTAACCTTTCTTACTACATCCACCGTAATACATCATTGTCTCTATGAAAAAACTAAATAGTCCCTATATGTAAAATTCTTTGTCTGTGTGGGAAGGGGAATAAAAACAACAAGTTAAAAAATCCCCAATGAAGATGTACAATATGAATATAATCTATTTAAATAAACTAAACAAAATAATGTTAGTAATAGAACCACCAATAATCCTTAAGGAAGGGAAATTACCGCTACCGCGGTTTTTGGCTAAGTATTTCTTACATGTTTATCTTTCTACGAACACAGATGCAAAATTTGACTCCCCTTCAATCTGATTGTGTCGACTGGAAATCATTTCAATACAGTTTAGGTAAAGACGAAATAATATAATGAAATATATTTGGGTGAAGACGAAATAATATAATAGAAAGATATTTGGGTGAAGACGAAATAATATAATGAAAATATTTGGGTGAAGACGAAATAATATAATGAAAGATATTTGGGTGAAAACGAAGTAATATAATGAAAGATATTTGGGTGAAGACTAAATAATATAATGAAAGATATTTGGGTGAAGACTAAATAATATAATGAAAGATATTTGGGTGAAGACGAAGTAATATAATAAATCTTTGGGTGAAGACGAAGTAATATAGTGAAAGATATTTGGGTGAAGACGAAATAATATAATGAAAGATATTTGGGTGAAGACTAAATAATATAATGAAAGATATTTGGGTGAAGACGAAGTAATATAATAAATCTTTGGGTGAAGACGAAGTAATATAGTGAAAGATATTTGGGTGAAGACGAAATAATATAATGAAAAATATTTGGGTGAAGACGAAATAATATAATGGAAGATATTTGTGTCAAGACGAAATAATATAATGAAAGATATTTGGGTGAAGACAAAATAATATAATGAAATATATTTGGGTGAAGACGAAGTAATATAATGAAAGATATTTGGGTGAAGACGAAGTAATATAATGAAATATATTTGGGTGAAGATTAAGTAATATAGTGAAAGATATTCGGGGGAAGACGAAATAATATAATGATAATATATTCAAAAGGCCATCATTGTACCTCAAAAACAACTTATAACAAATATTCAAAATGTTCTCCGCTTGCTTCTACACACGCATGTACCCGTCGGATCATTGACTAGCGGACTCTTTCAAATACTCCTCGTGGGATTAAGATGTAAACTTGCCAATCTGGTGGATTTATTTATTTGATATAAAATTATGCGATCGAATATCTAAAATTTATTTGTTGTATTTTTTTTAATAATACTCGAACAGTGTACAGACATGTTTAGTATATTTTATATTGTCTACTTGGCAAACATGGACAAACCCACTTACAAGAAGACTGAGTATAAAAAGGATGGTTTTTCCCATGACACCGTTTTTTTTTAATTACCTTCAATCTTTCGTAATATATATTATTTTCCAGGGCGATAATTAAAATTGTAATAAAACCTAAGCATACGATGAAAGAATTTATACTTTTTTATTCCTGAGAATTTACAAAAAATATTAATGGTTTGATTTGGTTTGTTTTGTATATCAACCTCAATGGGTTACTTAATACCGACGACATTTTTTTTGCTAGTAATATTTATTTCAATTTTCAAAAGTGTATTGCCTGTAATATTTTTTCTTCAAAAATTCATTGCTGGTAATATTTCTCCAAAAAGGTATCAAAATCTATTTTTACACTTTCATAGTGTTTTGACCCCAGTTTGGGGGTTAACTATTTGCCCATATCTGGGAACCCTAACAGGTGCTACCACCCCGCGACAAGGTGGACCTGGAAACACCAGCAATTAAGAAATAGTTCCACGCTCCTCAAAACTTCCTGCTCAGAGGCCTTGCTGTCGGATGTAGTTTATCGTTTTCCCAAGACACGGTTGTAATTTATCGTCATACCCAAGACAGAAAATAAGCTCTATTAAATAAAAAGTATTTTAATTTAAACACTAGTTATTTATTACATTTCTTTATTTACAACATTCTAAAAACTAATAAAATTAGAATACAATGATATATTTATCTTTTACTAATTTATAAAGTAACTAGCAGCATGTCCCGGCGGTCGCCCGTGCTTGATTCAAAAATCGTACGACGCTATCACTTGACTTAAAATATTTTTGCCCTTCCTTGCCTTTAAAGGAGTGCCATTTGCCGTGTTGATGTTACTACATGCCTTACTTCTTGCCTATCTCACACTGCGAATTTTTCTATGCTCTATACTAAACATTAAATCTGTTACGAAAAAAAAACTAAACAAAATGAACACAAAACGATCAGCTTTAAAAAAGGACTCGGAACTGGAAAAACCGAATGAAAAAAGAATGTTAACAACAAATACTTTTTCACAATTAACCCAGTTCTGCGGAATCAGAATCAACGTTGAGTTTAAGCAAGCGAATGAGCCAACTGGAGTAAAGTGACATGCTGATTTAAATTTTTTCCACTTATGACGAATGCAGCTATCGATATTTTGCATGCTAGCATACTAGTTAACATTCGTGTCAGTCAGCTGTTGGCTCTCACGCTGGCCAATAGAATCTTGCTGACTATTTGTGGCAGCCAGCTATAGGCTCTCACTCTGGCCAGTAGAAAATGGCTGCAAACTACATGAACTGCCGTAGAAGCATGAAAAAATCGATTATTTCCACTACCGATGGGAGTTGGGAAATGCAAAGTCGGTCTTGGCCTTTTCACTAACTTGGAGTATGTTCATGTACATTTTGGTGCAAATCCGTCGTTGCACACACACACACACACACACACACACACACACACACACACACACACACACACACACACACACACACACACAGACACACACACACACCCTGCCTTTTATAGATAGAGATAAATATGTTGAAGAATTCTGGTATGTTTGTGGGACAGGGACGTAGTAGCCGGGGGAGCGGATCTTAGCTCCCTCCAAATTTTTAGCAGTTGTAGTATTTTTACAGAGTTTTATTTTAATAAAATACAATAAAGAAAGAAATACAAGAAAGAAAAAAAACTATCAAAGCAAGGAAGAATAACTTTGGTAAAGCCCCGATAAAAGAATTCTTCTTTAAAGGCGTACGACGATGATAATTTCCCTTTGACCTTCCCCAAAATACTACACACAGTATTGAGTATTGGAATACAGACGGGACAATAGCTTAAAATGTCCTTGTAGTTGTTTTAATTTTCCAGATCCAAATAAAAAGGAACAAAGTAAAAAAATTCCTTCGTTAATGAATCGATATTTATTGTATATTAAATATAATTAGGGCACAAGGCCAAAATGGGGAGGGGTAGAGGCTGGTCATCACTCTCTTATACCGAGCTAATCCTATTTACAACCCATTCACGCATTACAATTTGCCCATTCACCACAAAGACTTGTCCCTCACCAATCAATCCTCCATGAACCGTAATACCGCATCCGCTCAAGGGGGTTCTACAAAACGCGCACCATCCCATAAAAATATAATGATTATATATGTGACTTTTTCCAAGCGTAGCTTCGATGTGGTACAAGGCCGAAATTAAGAGGTACCCAGTGTGGATCGAACTCACTACTCATTCGTAGTTGTTTTAGCGAGACAAGCTTGTAAACCATTACTCAACCTCGAGGTGCCCCCTTCGTTAATGAATCTCCAGGGTGACTGAAAAGTAATTCCTATTTTATGTATGATGGAGTCTCCCGTCTTGTAAAAATTATAATTTAACGGGAGAGTCCACCATGCATAAAATGGAGAATTACTTTTCAGTCACCCTGTATATTTTCCCTATAGACATTTTCAACAAAAAAAAGATGAAAAGATTAATTTGTAACGCAGACCGTTCTCCATTATTTCAAAGATGATTTCTGCCAGTCGAGAAGTACTGGAGATTTTAAATGTTCTTCTCGCTAACAATATTGGCGGCCTTTGATAACCTAAGGCTAAATTCTAAATTGTCTCTACTTGGGCCCTGGTATCAACACATCACACACTTAACATTTATTTACTCCTGGAACCTATATTAGCGACAAGGGGGATTCATATCATTCCCAAGGTTATTTGCCCGTGAACCAACCCAAATGGAATTGGAATTAGGCTTTCCAGTTAACAATTCCGAGCCATTATCATTACACTACACGCATACGCAAGCCTACATCACCCGATAATTCTAAGTGATTACTCCAAGTGATTACTCATCAAAATACTAAGCAGGCTCGATGTTGCTTAACTTAAACAATCGTACGGGAACCGATATTCCAACGTTATATGGCCGTCAGCCTGATTTTCAAAGAGAAACAAAAAAAATATGCTCATACCACGTCACGTCTTCAAATTATAAAAAATATTTGGGATTCTTTTACATTAAATTATATTAATCTCGATTGAACAATCATGACGTTAATTATATATATACATATATATATATATATATATATATATATATATATATATATATATATATATATATATATGAAGAAATATAGTCTTAAAGTGTGCTATATTTATGGGATAAAGTGCTCAAAATCAGAGACAGAGCGTGTGTAAATACAAAAGTGAACATAGAAGTCAACACCTAGAGGCGACAGTCCGTTTCATGCTAGTGCAATCGTCAGGGAACGTTGCCTGACGATTGCACTAGCATGAAACGGACTGTCGCCTCTAGGTGTTGATTTCTATGTTCACTTTTGTATTTATATATATATATATATATATATATATATATATATATATATATATATATATATATATAGTCAAACCGAATGAGCCAGACAAACCTACCAAGACAGACAAGGTTTGTCTGGCTCATTAGGTTTGACTAGGTCTGCTCTACGTTTGTATTGAGCCCTTTAGTTAGTTGTTTATTCGTATCGGGGTTTTTTCTTTGGGCCTTGAACCTGTATCAGTGCGATTATTTTCGACTGACTTTCATGTTTCTGGCTCTTTCTTTTTTTAAACCCTTTTTTCCCTTCGAGATTGATTTAACTATTGGTAAATCAAGAATTCCAAGGTTTTTCGACACGAGTATAGTTACCTATATATATATATATATATATATATATATATATATATATATATATATATATATATATATATATATATATATATATATATATATATCGAGAGAGAGAGAGTGAGAGAGAGAAACAATATTAGTGGTGAATATACACATACATATGCAATTATATATACACATACATATATGTATAAAAATAATTCCAAGAGGATATGATCCAGGTAGAACTCAATGTCCAGGACAGAGTAAGGATATAATAAAAAGATTTGAACACTAATATTCCATGGTCATAATTTATTCCATTGGAATCGTAAAAACGATCCGATTCATCAGACCTACTCCTTTTTGAATTTGTAGGTCTGATGAATCGGATCGTTTTTACGATTCCAATGGAATAAATTATGACCATGGAATATTAGTGTTCAAATCTTTTTATTATATATATATATATATATATATATATATATATATATATATATATATATATATATATCATAAAAAGGCTTAAACACTAATATTCCATGACCATGGAATATTAGTGTTCAAATCTTTTTATTATATATAAATATATATATATATATATATATATAGTTCATTTCTAGTAAATCACTGGATAGGAACATATTTTATTTTGGCTTCCGTTGGAGGGATCAATTTACAATACCCCAAAATGCACTGCTCTCTTAGCTTTTATACAGTAATTTATTAAGCGTATCTTCGATGTGACACAAGATAGAAATTAAGAATCAGAGAACGATGAATATAAAACGAACAACAATGCACGTTATTAACAAAAGGAATTACATGTGTGCACAAATGTCATGAAACAACAATTTCTTTCCGTCCTGGGTTTGACGATAAACTACATCCGCGTCCTGTGTAAGATGCTAAACTACATCCTACAGCAAGGCCTCTGTTCAGGCGGTTTTGAGGAGCGTGGAACCATCACTTAATTGCTGGCGTTGCCAGATCCACCTTGACCCGGCATAGTAGCACCTGTCAAGGTCCCAGCCATGGGCATATAGTTACCCCCTGCCACACCCCAAAAGGTTTTCAAAACACTATGAAAGTATAAAAATATGTTTCAATACCAGCAATACTTTTTGGGAAAAATATTACCAGCAGTACATTTTTGAAAAAAAAAATATTACCAGCAAATATTACGGTAAAAAATATTACCAGCAATAAAAAAAAACTTGTAGGCATGTCAGTTATCAGTTGTCCTTGAGATTACATGACACAGTGGATAAAGACGTTAGTCAGATCCAGTGACAGGACCCAAAAAGTGTGAGTTCAATATCTGGTTAAGGCGGTGGAGAACTTCGAGAGGGGAATTAACAGGAGATAACTGATAACTAACATCCATTAGACATGGCACGTGTACCTAGAAAAGTCTATTCCAGCGAGCGAAATAAAGGGTTCAGTTCGACATTCCAACCACCTGAAGAAGGCCGGAGCGTACAACGGCCGGAACGTTGTGATAAATATGGCGACAAAGATGAGGACAATAGTCCGAATAATGTAAATAGTGTACATAATACCTCATCTCAGAAATATAGACAGATACTGAAGAGCCGAAATGTTGTGATAAATATGGCGATAAAGATGAGGACAATAGTCCGAATAATGTATATAGTGTACATAATACCTCATCTCAGAAATATAGACAGATACATTTTAGAATTTATTTGAGACTAAAATTTGTATTTGGTTAAGAATTGTTTGATTTATAGTGTTTTGTTTGTAAGTCATATTTTTTAATGTTTTTTTTTCTGTTACTGATTCTGATTTCAAAAGGAACCTGATTATTTTCTTTCAACAGGGAATATAAAAATGAATATAACTACTAGAAAGCGTGCACAGGTTATTGCGTTCCATGAACATTCAAACAAATCTCTGCGACAAATAAACCACAGCCTCAAGATATGCTGGTCCTTTGTTGGACGCATTGTGAAAAGGCGGTCTCTATTGGGCCGTGATAAGGTTTTGAGAAAGGGATATTGTGGAAGAACAAGTTGAAACAGACCAAAAGAGTGGAAGAAATGCTGCTCAGAAACAGCATTAAAAACCCGAGGAAGAGTAGCAAGGACCTGGCAGCAGATTTAGCGGAATCCGGTGTGTCCATATCTGTCTCAAATATCAGAAGACGGCTACTTGAAATGGAGCGACCAGCCAGAAAATCGCATAAAAACAGCCAGAACACGTTCCCAAGAAAATGTCCTGTTGCAAGTTCAGTGCAAATGGGTTAAGGTAGATTAAGAATAATTGAGGGAATGATGTATGATACAAAATATGAAGATGTTTTGAAAGTCCATATTCTTCCAACAATGGAAGACTTTTACCCAGATGGAGATGGCGTGTTTCAGCAAGACAGTGCTAGCTGCCAGACATCGAAAAAAAATGCGAAATCTTTTCAGAATGATAATTTTAATGTGTTGGACTGCCCTAACCCCACTGGAAATTTGTGGAGTATTGTGAAGCAACAACTGATGAAAAACGACTGTACCACCATGGAAAGGATAGTCTAATCTAATCTATGTTCAAACGTGTCCAAATGCTCATTGGAAGTAGAGGCGGACATATAAAATAATGATTTGTGATATTTTAGAACGGTTTTGGAAAAAAAGTAACATAATTTGATATATCACTTCTCTATATTATTGATGTCACTGTCCCCATTAATTCGTACAGTATTGTATTTGGAATTCATCTTTTTAATCTTGGAAAGTTGGGGAATAATATCCTGGCAGTGAAAAGGGGGAAGCGGGCAAAATAGGTTGAACTAGAGGATCTCTGTTGAAGAGTGGAACTGACATGTACGAGGGTCATTCAATAAATAATGTGAATTTTTCGGTATAAGGACTTCTAATACAGATAGAAGCTTACTCTTCTTTATTTTATTTTGTTTTACTTCTTTTTCACATAGATTTAATTTCTTTTGCAGATTAAAAAAAAACTTTGAGAGTTTTGGCGATTAACAAAGATGGCCGACCAAGAAGCATGCTCCAGGATTGAACAGCGGTCAGTTATCAAGTTTTTGGTTGCTGAAGGGTGTAAACCAGTTGAAATTCATAGGAGAATGTCAACTGTGTATGGTGTCACATTTTTCAGCCGAAAAATGTCTACAAGTGGGCTACATTGTTTAAAGAAGGACGGAGCAGTGTTGAGGATGAAGACAAGCCTGGGAGGCCTACAGAAGTGAGGTCTCATGAGGTGATCGAATCAGTCAATGACCTCATTCAGTCTGACAGAAGGGTGACAGTGAATGACATTGCAAGGAATTTGAGCTTATCTGTTGGGACAAAGGCAGGGGTCATCAGTCAGAAGGAGTCATCTTGCATCATGACAACGCAAGGCCTCACACAGCAGCCCAAACGGTGCAGACCATCAACGAGCTGGGCTGTGAACTGCTGACTCATCCCCCTTACAGCCCAGACCTTGCCCCTTCAGACTTTCACCTGTTTCGTCCATTGAAAGCGTTCACGAGAGGGACGAAGTTTAAAAGTGACGATGAAGTCAAAAGTGTTGTGAGCGACTGGCTCAAACATCAGTCCAAAGATTTTTACGCTGATGGAATACGGAAACTTGTGCACAGATGGGAAAAGTGTATCTGTGATATTAATCACTTTATCCCATAAATATAGCACACCTTAAAACTATAATTCTTCATATATATATATATATATATATATATATATATATATATATATATATATATATTCATACATGTTTCATTAAATAATATAGACAAGTGTTGTCTATTTATTTTATATAAATTCTTTTCATATCGTATGATAAGCTTAATAAAATTATCATTAAACGAAGAAAGAAAATCACAATATTGATACATATTTTTTAATCAAATCTAAGCTTTCGGCTTACATAAGCCATTATCAAAGATGACAATTAGAGTACAATATATTAAGCAATACACGGACAAGACAGTGATGATAGTCTGTTTCTGTTTACATGGATGGTTTCCAAGCAACGACAAACTCGTGCATATAAAGACGCTGGAATCGAAAATCGCACGTAGCTCGTGACGTGACACATGGCCACGCAAGAGTGGAAACGAGAAGTATCAAGTATGGGAAGCTGTTGGTATAAACCAATGGCTTCGCTTACCAGTTATAGGCATTTAAGAATATTTGTGGAGATTTTATAGTTTATTTTGTTCTGGTTTGGTTTCAACTATTTTATGTATATAACTTCAAGAATTTTTAGTTTTTGTTTATTGTTTTCATGTTTATATATATATATATATATATATATATATATATATATATATATATATATATATATATATATATATATATGTGTGTGTGTGTGTGTGTGTGTGTGTGTGTGTGTGTGTGTGTGTGTGTGTGTGTGTAGCATATTTTATATTGGTTTCCGTTGGGTGGATCAATTTACATATATATATATATATATATATATATATATATATATATTAATTCAATATAATTAGAAAACAGACAAAGCTAAATGTCCATGATTTAATGAAAAGTTTGGTAATCCGTATGGATAATCTCAAGGAGGATGTAATCCTCATTGAGATTATCCATAAGGATTGCCAAACTTTTCATTATCTTTGGATTAAACTGAACTAATAATTGCTCTCATTTGACATTGAACTCTTTGGATTACATCCTGCTTACGATTATCCATACAGATTATAAAACTTTTCATTACCAAACTATATATATATATATATATATATATATATATATATATATATATATATATATATATATATGAGGCAAACAGACGTCTAGTCACACTGATGAGCTACGATACAGCGAAACAGTTTGTATGTGGATTATAATATATATATATATATATATATATATATATATATATATATATATATATATATATATATATATATGCGTGTGCGTGTGTGTAATATTTTATATTTTTATATATATAAGGTTAGATGTGGCTTTCAGTGCTGATTGTATAACTCGACCGAAAAATCAGTTCGAAAAAAATTGGTATGGCTAAGACTTAAAAGTAGTGAAAGTAACGCTTCGAATCCGTCTCGCGTGATTTTGTACTTTATGTTTTTGCTTTTATGGATTTTTTTTTTTTTGATAGAAATTATCAATTTTGATTTGAAGCACCGAAGGAAATAACTGCCTCCGATGACGGGCTAAAATGGTGGCCATAACCCCGATCGAATCATTGTCTGACATCTAGGCTAATTCCTCACCTTGATACGCTCTCTTTTCCAAGTGTAGTTCACCTATGTTCATTTTGAATGTCTGAAAACCAACTCCAAACCGAGTGACTGTAAATTTGTCTCTACCTTTCAATGGCGGATTTTGACTTGAATTAAAAACAGACATCGTAATAGCAAGAACTAAGAAAAAAGTGTTTAGTTGTAGAATAGTTTCTGAGCCAGAAATAATCCATTATTTTCTAGTTTTTCATATTCATATTAAGTACTAAGGAAGTTTAAAATTAAAAAAAGAGATAGGTTCACACATCCTCCCCGGTCTTTTGAATAGGAGAAGAGGTTTATCCCTCGTTCCCTCTTTAGGTTTGGTTATTCCGGTTCCTTCTAAAAATCCTTTCATTCTCTTTCACTCCTGGTTGAACACAGACCGAGTTTTAATCTTATTATCGGCTTGCGTGGGGTGATAATGAGATAATGTGAAGGTTTTAGAATGAGACGGAAACAAAATCCTAAATAGGAAACAAGGGCTAAACTTCTCCTCAAAAAACCTGGGGAGGAGTGTGAACCGGACGATAGGAGAACTTATCTATTTATATTGAGGCGAACAAAATAAAGAATAAATAGTAAATAAAATCTCAGGCTTCAGGTGGAGACATTCGAAGTTGAAGCAGACTTTAGAAGGAGCCAGAAATCCAGTCCTAATCAGGAAACAAGGGATAAACCTTGACTCCTGTTCAAAAGACCGGGGAGGATTAGGATAGATAGCAGTTGACCGTAGACTTGAAGAGTTTAAAACTGGATTGATCGGGAAAGCATCCTCTCGGGAGTCTGCTTCACAAAGTAAATATTTGGGTGGAATAAACTGTGTGAGTGGAACTTCCTCCTTATCAATGGAATACGAAATGAGGATGAGATGTTTACTTGGCATGGCGAGTCTTAGGTGTGAAACTTGAACTTGTCGAAATACAGAATGTCGCTTGTCTGAACATTTGACATGAAAATATCGATAGAGCTACGAGTAGCCACTCATCTCTGGAGAGGGGTTGTACAGCGGAAAATTATATATCTAAAAAGAAGTATATTTCCGCGTATAAGACGACCTTTAAATCTCTAAAACCACACTTACAAATAGAGGGTCGTCTTATACTACAATTCTCAAAAAGAAACCTTAAATTCTGTGCGATGTTTGTCGATAGGCAAACCTCGGCCTCGGTGCGATAACTTAGATGAAAAGATTCACATTATCAAATAAACTGATAATGAAAGTAGTAAAACCATTTTTACCTTATATATTACTGGCGTAACTTTATAATAAATTGCCTATTTGAAGAATAATTCCATGTCAATGAAATCAACCTGCGTCCATAAACTGTGAAAATGTAAACATCAAGTTTTTTTCTAGCAGTAGCACAGTTGCTCGATTCTTTGGCTACTTCAATAACTTTCAATATAAACCTCGCCATAAGGCATAATGCTTAAAATATAATACACTTTAGATATTTTTGTCTGATAAGTCAAGATTTTAACGAATAGAATTAAATATTCAAACTTATCTTTCGTAGATATGTTATCCAATATTCACGAGACAAAAATTGAATTTATTTGCAATTATCATATATCGTCTGGATTACACTACTCCCCCCACCCCGCGGTTTTTGAACAGGAGTAGAGGTTTATCCCTAATTTCCAGTTTAAAATCGGGTTTTCGGTCCCTTCCAAAGTCTTTTCATTCGCTTTCACTCCTAGTAGCCCTTGCATCTTAGTTGTATTATTGCCTTAGTTGGGGTGAAATGATTAAAATAAATTTCTCTTAAAAGGCGTTAATTTTTTATGTCAGCTAATTTTAAATTGGTTCTTTTATTAAAGACCTTAGTGCATGACTTTATCTAATATGAAATCGATCGGTTATACACATTAGTTAATAAAAATGAAGTATATTTCCGCGTATAAGACGACCTTTAAATCCCCCCCCACCCCAAAAAATTGGGGGTCGTCTTATACTGTCAGTTATGTGCCATGCGTGATACACGCTGAGGCGAAAATGTATCTTTTGGTACATGACTGACGAGGCAATTTTTTCCCGCAGTAGGTTGCCATTTCTTTCTGCGGTAGACCAGTTGTCATCCAAAGCTAAAGAAGTTGGTCTGTACTGCTATTTACACATAGCTGGGGGAGAAGAAGAGGATTCATACCTTTCTCCAGAGTATTAGTACGTAATTGAATGTAATGGATCCGACTGGAATTCGAACTCGGCTCTCCGATTTCTCAATACAAGCCGCTATCCATTACTCTAAAATTCTAAAAAAAGAAACCTTAATTTCTGAGTGATGTTTGTCGGATGTCTAACCTCGGTCTCGGTGCGATAACCAACAACGTACATGAAAACATCCATATTATCAAATAAACTGATAATAAAAATAATAAACCCATTTCTAAGTTATATATTACTGGTGTAACTTCATAATAAATTGCTTATTTGAAGAATAATTCTATATCAATGAAATCAATTTTTATACATTCAACTCAGCTGAGAAAATGTAAACATAGTGTCATGATTGCATTCACAGCAATGGAATGTATTATTATCCTACATTAGCGGTAATTTGTGATTGTTAGTGAAGTATAAGTAAATGACCATTAGTACACCAGGCTGTTTGGAACTGTTCAGGTATAGAATAAGAAGAGGAAGAAGAATCAGTATTAGCAAGTGATCACGTGATGAAACGGAAACAAAACAATGGTTTCCCTTTTAGGAAACGTGTGTAGGAAAAACACATAGAATCGGATTTGTTATTTCGTTTATTTTGAATTGCTCAGGAAACAGTAACAACAATTTCAATAAGATCCCCTTTATAAAATCAATAAGCAGTCGTCTCATACTTCCGGTATATTTGCTATATTTTTGATCTTGTCTCATCTAAAAGTCGCCTTATACGCGAAAATATACGCTATGTTCATTTTAGGAGAAGATCCTATAAAATATAGAATCAGATATACTTTAAAATTTAATATATGATTTATCCCACCCTCTCACACACACACTTTTCCCATTTGAGACAGTTCCCACCAGCAACATTTTTTTATTTTATTTCGTGGCGTTTGGATGGGACACAAGTCTTCGATACATAAGTTTAATTCAGCAAATTTATAAAATCAATAATTTCAATGTGGCTTAATCGCTAATACAATATATTTGTCGCAAAAACAGGATTACAGAATTTTAACTTTACAATCTACCTTATAAATCCGTTGAAAACCATTTTTTCGGAAGCAGAAATCAATCATTTCATATTGCGACAATCAGCTTTTCAACATCAATAGAGTGACAGTGTCGCAAGTGATACATTGGACCGCAAACAGGTATTAAATGTCGCAAATTAACAACAAGAAAACCTATGGCTTGAGTGAAAAAAATATATTGACAAGTTTATTTTCGTTGAAGAAAATAAGTCAATAAAAATAAGGTTGTAGGATCAGTCTAGTCAGATTTTAGGTGGGAAAATAAAATTCGAGTGCCCTGTCCATAATAATACAATCTAATAAACAATACGAAAACATGATCTTCGCAGAAAAAGAAGACTAAGCTAAATATGACAATAACATTTATACAGGCAGTTACATACATTTACATGTCGAAAATCAATGTTCTTTGTTTTGGCTATGAAGCGACCAATAGTTCGTGTGTTCAAAATGGTTTGTCGCAAGTTAATCTGCAAAGTTTCTTAGTATTTTTGTGGCCATGAAGAGACCAATAGTCCGATGTAATTTGTTGTAAATGTGTCTGCAGAATCTGAAGTTATTTGTTGCAAGTGAGTCAGCAAAGTTAGAAAAGATATGTACGCCAATATGTGTGTGTGTGTGTGTGTGTGTGTGACTGCTGTTTTCATTTTGGAGGTTTCAGCCATTTGTGGGTTATGGCTTTCCACCTCCATCTTTTCTAGTTTGTCAAATCGGTTTTGCGTAGAAATTTGGTCGTTGTGGATTTCTGGCTTTTGTTTGGCTGATTCTGTTCTTTTGGGAGATAAACTTTTCATTTTGTCTTGCCTAGGTTTTGGTGGCCGGATAGGAGATCACTGTGACCTTTGTTTACTATGAGATTTGGTATTTTTGGTAGAATTGGTTTGTGTTTGAGCTGTCGTTTTGCTATTTGTTATTTATTTATTTATTATTAATTTCTGGGACACGTAATGAGGAAGGAATGCTTGGAAAGTCACGGGACGGATGGAGGGAAAGAGCGACAGGAGAAAGCAACGCGTGACATACTTAATGGACTCGTGAAAATGAATGGCAGAACAGGATTTGGGAGAACTAACAAAAAGAAAAAAACTTATTAAGAGCTACAAGAGACAGGAGGATGTGAAGGGCCATGGTCGCCTACGCCCGGAAGAAACACGACATATAAAAGAAGAAAAACAAGAAGAACAAGAAGTCAATATTATCAACTTCAACCAATTGACTTATGATTCTATCACTAAAATGGTTTTATTTTAATAATAAATTTAAAAATAAAACATGGATTTCAATGAACAATTCACTCGTTAAAAGAATTTACTTCCGAGGCCCTTCTAGGATTAGGGGCCCTGAAGCTTAAGCTTCATTAGTTTTATAGTAGATTCTCCACTGGTGGCGGACTAGCCACGGTGTCAGCTTGCTCGATGGCAAGTGGGTTCCTGATCGAGTGACTATTGTTTGGTAGGAGATTCGGTATTTTTGGTAGAATTGGTTTCTGTTTGACCTGTCGTTTTTCTATTCGTTTATTCTTTATATATTATTTCAGTTTTTTATTGTCTTTCTTTTGCGGTTTAGGGCCAGTCATTTAGTTCCAAATGCAAAAACTTCTCAATGCGGGGCTTTATTTGTCAGGCTGTGCGGCATTATTATCTTATATTCCGTTATTTTGCACAGGGAGCGCCTTTCATGTAATCTTCTACTACTTGCCTTGCGTCTAAAAATGAGATTTTTCTTTTATATTTTTACTTCGAAAATCTCTCTTTCGTTTTTCCAGAAATTGCCTGTTTTTAAGTATGCTGGATGGCTTTCCTGGCAGTTAACATATCATATTTCATCGTTGAATTCGTCTTCAGAATGGTCTGAATCCCTTTGGCCACGGTGTCAGCTTGCCCGATGGCAAGTGGATTCCTGATCGAGTGTCCTCCTATAACATATAAGAAATCAATAAAGAAACAAACACAGACAACTACTTAGTAATAAAAAGCAATAATCACTTTATAAATCATCTGCACACGATCAGTTACTCAAATCCAATGTGAGAAGACGAAGTGAGAAGTAGAGTAATTGAAGATATGTGGGAAATATTACGGTTAACGCTCTATTTGAAGAAATCAAAGGCAAGTTTTTACCTTCGTGTTCGCAAAGAAAATTAATGTCAAAAGGGCGATTTTTCCATTGACGCCGCTATTATTTTAACTACCTTCACTCCTCGGCAAAGGTTTTTGCTTCAAAAAGCGATGATTAGAATTGTAATAAAACCTAAACATATGATAAAAGTGAATCTATACATTTTCTTTGTTCTTGCGAATTGACAACAAAAATAATAAAGGCTATTAACGCAACCTCGTTTTGGGATCATTACAATGGGTTTTTTCTGCGAGTATCTTTTTTTAAATGTTTAGACGCTAAATTTTGACGTTAAGTCGATTCAGACACTCTTCTTTTTACGCAATTCAGCAAATGTTTCTATATTTTGCTAGGTATTTATTATAAAAATTAAACAATCCTATAAAGGATTCTAATTCGTTTTTATTAGTAGGTATAGATACTTCTGAAATTTTCTTAATTAACTTTGGATCTAGTGAAATACAGTCTTTTGAAATTTGTTATTATAAATATGATATTGTATCACAATCAAATTCACACTTGTATATGTTTGTGAGTCCAGTATTTTATAACTGAACACATGTTCTGTTTCATGTCATAATTCGTCTTTAGTCGTGACACCGTGGCAAATAACATCTTAATAAATAATCGTGTAACTATTTTTTTTACAGTGAACACGTTTTTCATTGCTCTCTGAAAAATGACACTGGTCATTTTAATTCCGAAAGACATTCTCTTCTATCTTATTTATGCTATGAGGTTGTTTATTGCGGTAATTTCCTTGAATTTATTATCAATCTGTATTTGATTATAGGCCGATTTTAAATCAATTTTTTCAAAACATTTCATAGCCGATTATTTGTGGATTGCGGTTTCGATATTGGGGATAAGAAACTGATCCGAGTATATATTAGGATTTACGCTTATTGTTGTGGGTCCTTACCTATGACTACAGAATGAACTCTTCTTAACACTATGTATACTACGCCTCTCAAGAGAGAGGGACGAATCGAGTCGAGCCAATAGTTGTTCATTCCAAACCAGACTGACAGACATACTAACACCTTCCATATTTTGTATTATTATTCCGTGTAATATATCTTCGTTATTTCTACTCTTGTGTTCGTGTTGTTCTTCCTTAGTCCTAACCTGAACCATAACACTTATATTAAAATCGCCACATATTCTTAAGTCTCCATCTCCATTTCGGAATACTACAATGGGAGAGACACATTTTCTGCAAACATACTCCAAGATACCCTCCGCTACCATTTTCTTCTTCTTAGCAACCACCAAAGATAGAAGGTGAATAGGTAATTTACAGGATTCAAAATAGGAGGGGGTACTGTTGTTATTTAATTGTATGTTCGCTTATTATTACTTTTCTGATTTTACACGACTGATTAACTTGTTTAACATGAATTAATTCTGCTTCTAGAAATATACATTATTCGATGACCTACCTGCGATAGAATTGCTGACGCAGCGCATTCAATCGCATCCGTTGTTAACGTAACCTCCTTTTTAGGATCAAAGACTTTTACAATTAGATTTTCTGTGAGTATCTTTGTTAAATGCGCAGACGTTAAGTTTTGACTTTAAGTCCATTTGAACTCACAATTCATTTTACGCAGTTCAGTAAATGGTTCTATTAAGTCGCTGTATTTTGGTATATATCTATTATAAAAATTAACCAACCATAAAAAGGATTCTAATACTTTTTTATTAGTACGTACAGATACCTCTGAATGTTCCTAATTAACTTTGGATCTGGTGCAATACAGTCTTTTGAAATTTGTTATCCGAAATATGAAATTGTATCGAAATTGATATTTGCCTATGTTTGTGAGCCCAGTATTTTTTTAAAAATTAATACGTGTTCTGTTTTTTTTGTCTTAATTCGCCTTTAATCATGACACCGTGTCAAATAACATCTTAATAAATGATCATGTTACGAATTTTGACAATGAACACGTTTCCCATTGCTCTCTGAAGAGAGACAGTTTATATGTAGGTGCTATTAAACAATTTTAGCTGCAAAGATTTGTTTGGCAGCTACTTTAGGAATTGTTAATTAATATCGTCTGGTCCCACTTTCTATATTTGTGGGCTTTCTTTAAATATTCATTTAATTCTTCTATCGTAAATGGAAGGTGGTAGCTCTCAGCATTATTGGATTTAAAGTTCAATTTTTGTTTTTCAGATCTTTCTTTGAACTTAAATTGCTGAGTACCCTTCTTGGCTGATAAATTTTTAGAGATGGTTATTGCTAATTCGCCCGTGATATCCTTTTCGCTGGTTATTTTACTATTATTCATGAGATTGAAGACTTTGCCGCGGGTCACTAACGGTGCCAAATTTACCGAAGAAGCATGTGTTTGATATTTCTTGTTTCGAGTGCTGTCAATGCTTATTGCACAACTCGAAGAGAAATATTTTAAGTGTCAGTCATAGAAATAATATAACGAATGTTTATATCTCATATAAAGAGATTGAAAATGGGATAGCTCTGTCGGTAGAGCAGAGGAAAGTATAATTGCTATCACCCTTAGGTTGATGGTTCGAATCCGTCTCGCGAATGCCGATGCTTTCTGTAATAAGGAATGATGTACTCCAGGCAATGGCCAATGACTATTTTTCAGTATTTTAATAATTTTGTCTGCTTCATGAAAGGTACAGTATTGGATGGCCTTCTTGCAATAAAATTGCTGACACAGCAAACTCATTCGCATGTAACCTCTTTCTTGGGATCAAAGACTTTTACAATGTTTTTGTTTCTGTAAGTATCTTTTTAAATCCTCAAACGCTACGTTTTGAAGTACATTTGAACTCACAATTCATTTTACGCAGTTCAGCAAATGGTTCTCTTATGTCATTGTGTTTTGATAGATATCTGTTTTAAAAATTAAAGTCCTAAAAAATATTCTGATTCTTTTTTTATTAGTACGTACAGATACCTCTGAAATTTCCTAATTAACTTTGGATCTGGGGCAATACAGTCTTTCGAAATTTGTTATCCTAAATATGATATTGTATCGAAATCCAATTTTTATTTGGCCATGTTTGTGAGCCCAGTATTTTTTTTAAATTAACACATGATCTGTTTTTTTGTTTTAATTCGCCTTTAATCGTGACACCGTGGCAAATAACATCTTAATAAATAATCATGTTACTAATTTTGACAGTGAACACGTTTTCCGTTGCTCTCTGAAAAAAGGCACTTGCCCTTTTCACCCCCAAATACATTCTCGTCTATCTTAATAACCCTAAAGTGGTGTTTAGTGTGTCAATTTCCTTGAATTTAGCATCATAGACAAATTTTTATATCAATTTTTTGCAAAAATTGACAGCCAGATGAGTTGAGGATAGCGGTTTCGATATTGGCAATAGGAAACGAATTCAAGCATATTTTATGACTTGCGCTCATTTTAAAATCACCACATATTCTTAAGTCTCCATCTAATTGTTGCAAAACTACAATGGGAGAGGCCCATTTACTGCCACAACGCGGGGGAACATGCTTCAAAATTCTCTCTTCATCCATTTGCTTTAACTTGGAAACCGCTAATGGTAGAAAGGGAATAGGTAATTTACGAGATTCAAAATAAGATGGGGTATTATTTTCATTTAATTGTACGCTTGCTTTATACCCCTTTAACACTCCCGTTTTTACTTTTTCTGATTCTACCCCAGTGATTAATTTCGACGTATCCCACCTTTAGAACATATATACCTAGGATTCCGTGAATTTATTTATATTCGACTATTGTAATGGAAATAATTTCAAATCGCTCACATGTTTCAAATGGTCTATTGTAATATCCATGTTTTTTAAATAAAAGATTCACCAAAATATCTGAATTTTTCTCAATTTCGGTTTACTAATATGTTTCCAGAAATTTCTTGGAATCAGAATAAATTCATTTCCTGTATCTACTTGCACTGGAAACGTCATACCATTTAATTTAATTATTTCAAAAGATTTATTTTCTTAGGTCTTTGTATTGAAAAGACGCCATCAATTATTCCTTTTTCCAATTTTTCTATACAGCCTTTTTTCTTTTTAACTTTACATACTGATGTGGAGCCGAAGTAGGGGCCACGGAAGGAAACCACGGAACACGGGTTAGAGGTAAGAAAGATATATTAAACAGAAAAGTTACAAAGAATAGTGTAAGCAGAGCTTATTATCCAGTGGTGTCCGATATTGGTATCGTACGCGGCTGCGCATTACTGGTGCTACTCCCATGATACTACCATTCACATAATAATATAGTACTGGGAGAGTCCATGATGTAGGGAAGTATCGGTCTCACAACACATACAAACCAAAAATGATTTCTTCTTCGGCACATATGGCAATTTTTTTCCAGAAGCAGGGCCCTTTTTTTCTGTCAATTTCATGCTCACAATTACAGTATTTGCATTTCTTGCGTTTCGTTTTTATACTGTAAGTTTCAACATTGTCCTCAGTAGAATTATATTTTTTTGTTATATAGGAAGAAAGTGTCGCTGCCGACCCTTGAGTTTGAACATAGATCGCCAGAGAGTAAACACAGACGATCCCATTATTAGATTAAATGGATCACGTAACCATAGAGGGAACACATATACAGAGGAAGTAGCTGACGACTAAACGTTTCTAGTCTATAATCTATTACTATTCGGATTGCTATTTCTATTCTAGGAAGAGGTAGATTATTTCATTTTCTACCTCTCTTGCCTTAGTGTCTGTTATATACCGTACCTATGAACACTAATTGGTATGTTCCAATCCTCATAAATACGTTGGACACTATTGTAAAAGGGGATAATATATACTGTCTAAGTAGTCCACCACTAGCAGTGGTTTACCTACTTCACGCCGCTGGCGAGTATTGTATTTTGTTGATGTTATAAAGTTTACCATTTCATTTCCAACCTCCGTTTTCGTTATTCCTCATTCAGTAATACCTTCTAGGTTACAACCCTATCTATCTATCTATCTATCTATCTATCTATCTATCTATCTATCTATCTATCTATCTCCTGTTCCTATCTATCTATCTATCTATCTATCTATCTATCTATCTATCTATCTATCTCCTGTTCCTATCTATCTATCTATCTATCTATCTATCTATCTATCTATCTATCTATCTATCTCCTGTTCCTATATATCTATCTATCTATCTATTATATACCGTGCCTATGAATACTAATGGGTATGTCCCAATCCTCATAACTACGTTGGACCCTATTGTAAGTGGGGGTAATATGCTGTCTATGTAGTCCATCACTAGCAGTGGTTTACCTACTTCACGCCGCTGGCGAGTATTGTATTTTGTTGATGTTATAAAGATTACCATTTCATTTCCAACCTCCGTTTTGGTTATTCCTCATTCAGTAACCGTTTCTAGGTTACAACAGTGTCTTTCTTTTTTAGTTCTAGCTTGTGCAGCAAAACGCCGGGCGCAAATCTCGATAGATTCTGGTTCGTCCAAGCGAGTTAAATATCCTATCAGCGACGCCATATTTTTGTATCGTGTTGTTGTATGTCACATAATCAGTAGTCAACTTTTCTCCCGTTTGGCTCTTTACTCTATACTCCCTTTCTCCTATAACCAACAAATGGAAACAGTAAAAATCCTATTTGCCAATCCCATTACAAAACCGAATTTTCAAAACTCATTTTCGTACTGATAATTTATTTTAGTTCAAATATTTTATTTCCGCATGATTTCTGTTTAAGTTATAAAATTTAAATTCTTTCTCGAAGTTTAAACACCGAATGCGGATATTAAATAACAGTATCGAATGAATTATTTAATTATTAAATTTGACCGAGATTTTAAATTAGACTTTCTCGATACCCAATCAGAACACCTTTCTCCGAATAACAGCCGTCGCCTCAAAAAATATCTTACTAAGTCGGCCGCTTTGCCAACTAAGCTATCACAAACAAACAAGATAGCAACATTTGAATATTTAATTACAACTGAAGGCATAACAAAGTTTGTCATTATCACTTTTGAACTGACGTTTACGGGGTACGCTCAAGAAAAAGTACTAGCATTTAATCGCCTACTAAGTAGCATTTTGTTCTAAAACGAAACAATTGAATTAAATTTCTTAAACAACAATGAAACAAATTAACATCACGCTTGAATCTTCTATTTCTATGAGCCATGTCCCTTCAGGTCGTTAGTGGGTTGATTTTGCTTAGCTGCATATCAACATCTCTATGGGTTATTTAATGCCGAATTCTAAATATTTTTACGCAATTTTATGCCTTCAACTACAGATATTTTGTACATAATTTTATATGTTCAGGTTAAATGTATGTTTTATAGATATATAGTTTGTAGATGATAAAATGTATTTATGAGATTTTTAAAAAAATGTATGGCTGTTAATTTCATGAAAAAATGGATTGTTGGTAATTTATTATAAAAATGTATTGCTGGTACTTTTACTATGAAATTTTATTTTTATACTTTTTAGTGTTCTATTGATTGTTATTTTATTATAAAAATGTATTGTTGCTAATCTTAGTACAAAATGTATTGCTGGTAATTTTACTATAAAATGTATTGTTGTTAATTTACTATAAAATACATTGGTACTAATTTTACCGTAAAAATGTATTGTTGCTAATCTACTATAAAATGTATTGTTACTAATTTTACTATAAAATGTATTGTTGCTAATTCCACTGTAAACATTGTTACTAATTTTACTACAAAAAGTATTGTTGCTAATTTTACTACAAAAATTGCTAATTTTTCTGTAAAAATGTATTGTTACTAATTTTACTACAAAAATTGCTAATTTTTCTGTAAAAATATATTGTTGCTAATTTACTATGAAATGTATTGCTGTTAATTTTACTATAAAATATATTGCACTTTGCTTTACTGTATAAGACAATATTCCTAAACAGAACTATTCTTGATATGAAAATCAAAACAATCCACGAATAAAAGAACAGTAATGAAGGACAATTAATTAATGAAATAATTTTTAAAAAATCAATATGCAAATTAGTTAAACCTGAAAAGTGGTATCACCTGGATATAGATAATATATAATACATATATTGAGCTCTTACTGGGTAAATGACTATAAAATAAATTATAAATAAATAAGCATTGTGACTTTTTTCACCCCAGAATTTGTTGGTGTATTCTGCTCCTATTTTGCATTTATGAATAAATGCAAAATAGGAGCAGAATACACCAACAAATTCTGGGGTGAAAAAAGTCACATGTTTGATGCCATTTTCCCGTGTGAAACTTTTTAAAAAGAATTTTAATTTCATTTTAGCAAGTGTTGGATTATTTTTTTATGGATTTTCAAAAAGGAAATAATTCTGAATTACCGTTTTTGATTGAATACTTTTCCTTATAGGAAGAGGACGATGATAATTCAACATCTCTTAAATTAAGAATAATTTAAAAAAAAAACACATTCTGTGTTATTGAATATTTGACGACATCAAACAGAAAAATTATAAAATAATCATAAAATAAAAACAATGGATTCAACCCAAAAGTATAAGTAAATTTATGAAATTCTATTTCTAATGTAGACGATGGTCTTGTCATCCTAACCCTCAAACTGAAATAGAAAATTATATTATGTATGGGTGTCAAGATTTTTGGACAACACTGTAGTATAAAAAATAAAACTATTCATTTTTCTACGTTTTATAAAATCGGATAGAATATTTTGTTTGTTTAATAGCATATCGACACCTAATGGGTCACTTAATGCCGAAATTTAATTATCTTGGGAGATTTGAAGCAATAAAAATGTTATTTTGCATTCACAATTTTTTTTAAGCGTTTCACCCCAAGGAAGGCCGGAATCCACTAGCACGCAAGGGGTTACAGAGAGTTGGAGTGAGTCCAAATAGGAGTGATAGGGGAAAGGATGAAGAGAAAGATAGGGAGATAGATCAAGGCATCTGGAGACGTCGATTGACATTACATTTGAATAGTTGGAGATTATAGCTATCAGGGAAACAGAAAAAGAGGAGATAGTTCCACAGGCGAGAGGTGCGAGACAGGAAGCTACTGACGTAGAAAAGACGGCTACATTTAACAGTTTCGACAGTGAACGGGTGAGAGCGAGATGCCAGCCTAGTAGAACGCTTAAATTCATGAAGTCTGGGAACCAGCGAAAGCAGTTCATCGGAGAAGTATTTGTAAAAAAAAAGGCAGAGAGAGGCGACGGCACGTCTGTGAGAGAGCGACTGCACACGAGATGCCAGATCAGGGCCAATTACATTGTAAATCCGTCTCTGGATCTTATCAAGAACCTTTAGACAAACAGAAGGGGCTCCAGACCATATATGGCAGCAATAGTCCATGCAAGGGCGAATGGTTGATTTGTAGATTTGAAGGATCAACTCCGGCGAGAAAAATTTCCTGGCGCGGCACAGCGAGCCGACTTTCCTTGCGGTGGACGAAGCTATTGACTCAATGTATTTGTTCCATCTCAGGTCAGCAGACAACGTGAGACCGAGCAGCCGCATAGAGGTGCTCTCGTGGAGTTGAGCATCAGACGTTCTAATGGGAGGAAGGGATGGTTCTCTGTGATGAGTAATAGAGAGCAGTTTTGTTTTTGAGGCGTTAAAATTCATGGTAGCTGATACTCAGCTTTTGTGTATATACAGGCTTGTGTGGACATAATTACACGAGGCGGTGATATGTTTTTTTATGTAGTGGTTTTGTTGACGTTATATTTTGATTTCTTTAAGAAATTCTAGGATATTATATGGATTAATGTCATGAAAGTCGTCTTTCATGTCGGTTGTTTGGTTGAATTGATTTTGTTTGGTGGCATATCAACACCTCTATGGGTTATTTAATGCCGAAATCTAAATATTTTGTCTGCAAATTGATGGCTTCAACTACGGATAATATATATTTCTGCTGTAAAATTACATTAGTCATCTTTGCAATAAAAATGCATTCTGACACTTTCATAGTGTTTTGTTTTTGTTTGGTAGTTCACTATTTTCCCATCTAGGCCTCATGAATTTAAACGTCCTACGAGGCTGGCATCCCGTTCCCACCCCTTCACCGTTGAAACTGTTAGATACAGACGTCTCTTCTACTCCAATAGCTTCATGTCTCGCACATCTCGCCTGTGGAACTCCCTTCCTTATTCCTGTTTCCCTGACAAATACAATCTCCAACTATTTAAGTGTAACGTCAATCGACATCTCCAGTTGCCTTGATCTATCCACTTCCCTTCTCCACATCCTTTCACCTTTCATTCTTATCTGCTCTCGCTCCAAATCTTCTGTAACCCCCTTGCCTTGATCGATCGACTATCTTTCTCCACATCCTCTCCTTTACCACTCCTATTTGCTCTTCCTCCAAACCTTCTGTAACCCCTTGCGTGCTAGTGGCTTCCAGCCTTGCGTGGGGTGATAAGCTTAAAAAAAAGAAGCTTGGGCCTTAACAGGTGCTACCAGCATCCCAAGTCAGGGTAGACCTGTGAACAACCGCAATTAAAGGGTGGTTCCACAATCCTCCAATCCCCTGATCAGAAGCCTTGCTACCGGATGTAGTTTATCGTCATGCCCCGGACAATCGCATAGAATAAAAAATAATATTCTTAAACTACTGGTTATATAAGTTTAAAGATGATTTATTTTTAATCATAAATATCAATTTGTAATTTCACTGCTGGTGTTCCGTATTTCTTTTAATTCCATTTTTATTCTTTCATTGGTTTTGCGTGTGTATTTTAATTCTTTAAAAGAGGGTTCGCAATAGATATTTATAGTTATTGACCTCTGACCCCCAGAACACGGTATGTAAATAAACAATATTTTCATTATGTATGTCCCTCCAAAAATCGATAACTAAACTTTAAAATTAATTTCCAACAATGAAAAATCTTTCTTGGAGCTTTTATTTCAGCTTTAAGTCCAAACTAATAGATTAAATTTAACATTTCCAATAAGCCGAAAAAATTCGCAGTATTTCAAACCGAATTTCAATTGATTGGAATGATTTTTATCAGATTATCAGTAAAATCAATAAAATTGTCCTTATTGACAAATCTGCCAACACATCATGATTCTCTTTTATTAAAAAATCTTTCAAAAATAAAATATCCTTTCCTAAATGTTATTTGAGAAAATTTAGCTGAATTAACGTCAATGAAGGCGAAAAGCTACCAAGATACAAACGGCTACAGGGAGCGAAAGAAATTAAGAATTTATTGAAGGGAGAGATGGTAGTAAAAAAACTGGAAACAGCTACTAATGTTACATTTAAATTTGTAAAGATACTAATTGACAGGAAAGCAAATATTTAGATTTAGTTTTTACAATATCGCAAAAAAGCATTTTTAACACGGTGATGGGCAGTCTTATGAACTCTATTCTGCCTTCTTGCTTTTCGCCTTCATTGATGTTAAAACAGTAAAACAAAGTTTTCCAGTTTATTCTTTATTTAAGCATACTATCTGATTTACTTCATATTTTTCAATTCACACACACACACACACGCACACACACACACACACACACACACACACAAATCTAATTAGCCAGGCAAATCTAATTAGCCAGGCAAATCTACCTAGTACTGGATTGACAACGAGGTCTTATCAATTTATAGTTGAATTAGCTAAATGTAACCGTAAGTTTTATGCTAAACCTTTCTTTTCTCCCTCTTCTCGCCCGTGGAACTCTCGTCCGACTCTATGCTTTCCAGCCAACTTAGATCCTCAAAAATTTAAATGCAATATCAATCATTATCGACTGTCTCTTTGATTACTCTTCTTTTATTGTTGTCGCTCCTTAATAATGTTCCTCTTTTTTCTTATCATTTCACATTCAGCAACGTCATGTGCCTTAGAGGCTTTACTACCTTGGATTGGGGGGAAAATGGTTCTCGTGTCTTTTCAGATATATTACGCTTCCTTCTGGTAATGACACGTAGAACTGTTCCGTGAAATTTTGCTCGTAATTGTGAACTTCACATAAGATTAAACTTATCCTAATTAAATCTAATTAGCACGACTGCTAGTAAGTGATAATTAGTGAAATAGGCTCTAAAGTCATTATTACTGCTTAGCTAATCAGTAGTGCTAATTAGATAAACATCTCATACCAATTAGGCATATATATATATATATATATATATATATATATAAAAGGCAGGATGTGTGTATGTGTGTGTGTGTGTGTGTGTGTGTGTGTGTGTGTGTGTGTGTGTGTGTGTGTGTGTAACGAATGCACGGCCTCAATTATCGACGGATTTGCACCGAAATTTACATGCACATGCTCCAAATTAGTGAAGAGGCAAAGACCTACATTGCATTTCCCAACTCCTATCGATAGTGGAAATAATCGATTTTTTCATGCTTCTACGGCAGTTTTCATGTAGTTTGCGGCCATTTTCTACTGGCCAGAGTGAGAGCATATAGCTGGCTGCCACGAATAGGCAGGAAGATTCTATTGGCCAGCGTGAGAGCCAACAGCTGACTTACACGAATGTTAACTAACATGCAAAACTAGCATGCAAAACAAATCGATAGCTGCATTCGTCAAAAGTGGAAAAAATTTAAATCTGCATGGCACTTTACTACAATTGGCTCATTCGCTTGCTTAAACTCAACGTTGATTCTGATTCCGCAGAACTGGGTTGGGTGTGAAAAATTATTTGTTGTTAACATTCTTTTTTCATTCGGTTTTTCCAGTTACGAGTCCTTTTTTTTAAAGCTGATCGTTTTGTGTTCATTTTGTTTAATTCTTTTTTCGTAATATCAGCACGGCAAAGGGCACTCCTTTAAAGGCAAGGAAGGGCAAAAATATCAAAGTGATAGCGATTGCTGCATGAGTCGTACGATATTTGAATCAAGTACGGGAAACGCCGGTCCATGCTGCTAGTACTACATATATATATATATATATATATATATATATATATATATATATATATATATATATATATATATATATATATATATATATATATATATATATATTAGTGGATATCCATATTTGAGTAGATGCTTTATTTATTCTTTTAACAGCGTATTTATTCATTTTTGTCTACCGGCCTGAATATACGAGAAATCTTATTAAGTAAACATATGCACTCTCAGTGAGGCTAACACCGAGTAGTGAGAGTCTGCATCATACTTGAATGCAATCTTCAGGCCACGTGTTGTACTATTTTTATATGGTGGTCAGTGGTGCATTATTTTATATTTTCTATATTTACGTATGCACAATCTTTGATATTGATCACTTTTAGCCATAAATATAGTATACCTTGAAACTATATTCTTATCTTTCATATATAGAAACTACGAAACTGTAGTTAAGGTCCCCTCAGCATAGTTCCAGTATAAAACACAACTGGGCTCTCTGGGTATTGAATAAACACAAATGCGCCTGAGCATGCATCTGCAATAGGGATTGGTTTGCCGCCATATTTGTCAGGTATCCTCGAATACGAGTGGTCAGCTATACTATATATACATATATTTCAAAATAATGGATTTATTTTTTATTCCATTTTTATTTCTTCAGATGTTCGATCCTACTGGAGAGCATATTCTCTTTATGAAGATTTCTCGAATGCGCATTCCGACAGACGTATTACATATTGTTTAAAATAAAAATAAAAATGTGGTGTCTTTTTCAAATACGAGTATCCACTATGATAACTTTTGACATAATATATATATATATATATGTGTGTGTGTGTGTGTGTGTGTGTGTGTGTGTGTGTGTGTGTGTGTGTGTGTGTGTGTGTGTGTGTGTGTGTGTGTGTGTGTGTATTATGAAATTATTTTAAGACATTTTTATGTTTATACATTCTTTTTATAGATACAAATATTTAAGTAAATGGTCTGTTTTTAATAAACTGTATTAAACAACATTTACCGGCCTGAATGCCCGAGAAATTTTTATAGAAATTCGGAGGACGAATATTTTCTATGAAAGTTTCTCGGACATATATATATATATATTATCGTTATTATTATACAATATTATATTATTATTATTTTTAAATTTTCTTTCATTTCGATGTTCTTCGATATTATATATTTTTTCGATACTATTTGAAATTTTTAATTTGTTTTAAATTTAAATTTTAAATTTTGAATTTGTAATTTAAAATTTAAAATTCTAGATTTTAATTATTAATTTATTACATTTTACTTTTTGAGTTATTTAGTTTAATAATATTAATATTTTTTTGCTTATTTTATATTCACACTATATTTTTTTCTTCCTTTCCTCCTCTTTTATTTTGTTGGTAATCTTTAAAATAATGTCAAGTGTTAACAGTAAAATATATTAATCTGTGTTTTTGAAATTAACTGCAATATACCCATGTATGTTAATTTATTCTTCCTTTTCTTCTTTCCCCACTTTTGTCCTCCCTCTCCTGCTTCACCATTTGGTTTCTTCTGTCTTTTCCTTTTATCTCGTTGTCTTTTTCCCTGTGAGATGACTTATTAAATAGGTCAATGTCAGCTCGTTGATCTCTTCGCTTACTCTTAAGTATCTTAATAAAAATAGATTTAAAATTCTTCCTATCTGTCCTTTCCTACTCTAATTTCGACCTTATTTGTCATTCTCCGCTTCCTCACCCCTCTCTCTATATATATCACTTTACATCAACTTAAAACTACTCCTCAAAAGCATATAAAAATAATACGTAAATTTTAAAACCATTTTTATACTTGGAAATGTGATCTGAGGAACCAGGAAAAATCACTTTCCTGCAGAAATAAAATATCATCAATGGACCCTGAAGATTGCCTGTTTTTTAATTTTTATTTTTAATTACATATATATATATATATATATATATATATATGTGTGTGTGTGTGTGTGTGTGTGTGTGTGTGTTTGTATATGTGTGTGTGTGTGTGTGTGTTTGTATATGTGTGTGTATGTGTGTGTGTGTAATTATAACTAAAAATTAAACTCGTGGCCTGACGATTGCGTCTAGCATGAAATAGCCTGTCACTTCTAAGTGTTGACTTCAATGTTCACTTTTATATATATATATATATATATATATATATATATATATGTTTCAGTGCGTTTGTGTGTGTGTGTGTGTGCGTTCGTGTGTGTGTGCATGCGCGCGCGCGTTGCAGCATAAGACATGATGTCGACTGTAAACGTTGCATTCTCGTACGGAATGACTAGTGATTTCGTTTCTCACCATGTGCCAACTTGGAATTAGTCCAGAGAGGATTGAGCTATCCT
Organism: Acanthosepion esculentum; assembly: GCA_964036315.1. NCBI lineage: Eukaryota > Metazoa > Mollusca > Cephalopoda > Sepiida > Sepiidae > Acanthosepion > Acanthosepion esculentum. The sequence goes on along the minus strand of OZ038503.1, from coordinate 92,835,345 downwards.
TTAGTTTAAAAAAAAAAAACATAGTAAAATAATTTTTATTGACATTAATTACAGTATAGATTTTGTTTAGTACAATGTCGAATATTACTATGAAGGCTATTTTCGATTTGGTAGGCACCGACTTAGGTTAGAGATAGTGGCTATCGTAGTAGATCCCTTCAAATTGTTTCAAAAACGTTTTATACCGGCATCTGATTATCGAGAAAATGTCACTAATACCTGCATTGCGGATTTGAATCAACCCACAAGGAAAATAGCAAGAAAGGTTTTTTAAAATATAATATATTTTTATTTTAGTGTTTTTTAACTATTTTTTCAGTCTGTCTGAGTGTTAAATACTTGCGTTAACGTTCCTTGTTTGCAGTCATTTCTTCAGATGAAAAAATCTGATTTCTTCAAGTGTATGTGTGAGAAAAAAGTGACAAGTGAGAAAATGTGGTAGAAACTGTAAGTGCCACGTAGCTTGGTATGGAAGAGTGGAAGAGTCACGTATCTTGTTGAGGAAGACGGGTGAATAAGTAAGTTAATCTCTTTGCAACCGCCGTCGTGAAATGATGTGGCATGTAACCGTTTCTATCCCCTTACTGGCATTGTCCTTCTAGAGACTTTACTTAAATAATCTTCAAAGGGATCACGAAGCAAAATTTTATTGCTGGTGTGGACGCGACCCATTGGTTAGAAAATGTTAAATATCTATTTTCAAAGGATTAATTTGTTAGCCGGAAGGATGCGCCGATCCCACGACTCAGAAACCCTCTTTTTTTTCTCTCATTTTATGATTGACCGTCTTGGTGTTTGTTTCCGTCTTCCCACTACACGTAGAGCTTTGTAAAGACCCGGATTTTATGCAATTTAAAATCGTTTTTCATGATAATGCTGTCCTCTTTCCTCTTCTGTTCCGCGACTTCACGTATTTAAGGGCAGTACTAAATTGGCAGCTAGGTCTCATCATGTTATAAATGAAAGTACAATATATAATAATATTAATAACACACACACACACACACATATATATATATATATATATATATATATATATATATATATATGGATAGATAGATAATATTAGTGATCAAAGAGGATAAAATCCAGGTAGAACTCAATGTAACAGACAGGACAGAGTAAGAATATAATATAAAAGGCTCAAACACTAATATTCCATGGTTATAATTTATTACATTGGAATCGTAAACACGATCCAATTCATCAGACCTACAAATTAGAAAAATATATATATATGTATGCATGTATGTATGTATATATATATATCGTATTTTTTCTCTGGTCATGTCTTGAGAATGTCTCATGACAGGATACCCAAGATCCTAATGTACAGCCAGTTAGATCAGGTTGACAGGAATGTAGGACGCCCATGGCTAAGATACAAAGACAAGCTGAAGAGCAACTTGTCGGCTGTCAATATACCTCATAACACCCGCGAGCACTTAGCCTTGGAGTGGGTAGAATGGAGATCAACGTGTTTTAGTGGACAGCATTTTTCAGTCAGCTTGTCTGAATCGTCTTCAAGAAGCGAGAGCAAGATCTAAAAGGTTGGCCAATCTAACAGTGATCTCATCACACAATCCTTACTCTTGCTCCATATGCGGCCTCCTTTGTAAATCACTAGCCGGTCTTAAGTGCCACTTAAGATTATCGCACAAAATTTTAATAACTGAATCAATTAAGTTGTCAGATCCTCATACGTCGAAACCGACGAGAGAGTCTGTTGACCATGTTCACCATAGTCTATGAATATAGAATCCAGCGCAGTACGTAATCTGTTCAATGAAACAACGTTAAAGATTAACACTCACGGGTCAGACACTCTACTGAATCTGACTATCTCGCCAATACCACCAGCAGCTGTTCCGTAATTCTTCAGTCTTCGATATCAAAGGCTGGCAGTGAATATTCGGGAAAAAACATGGCCGCCTTTATACACGTTCAATTGAATATTTTGAGCCTTCTGATTGGTTAACTCTTCTATTGGTGAACTATAAAATGAGTCAGCTCATTTTGGCTGGCTCACTAGTACACCAAGGTACCCAAAAACTCCAATAGAGTCCATTATTATTATTATTATTATTATTATTATTATTATTATTATTATATATGTATGTATTATAAGTTGTTGCATACGAACAAAAAGTAATCACTACAAAGATGCATATTTGTTTCGATGCCTAATCATAAGCATCTCATCAGGTGGTTAAAAACGATTTTATTTAAAAATGCTACTCATGAAGCATCACTAATTTTTATACTTTTAAAAATTTAGGAAGCCAATGTAAGAAAAAGAAAAGTGAACGGACATACCCAAGAGAATTTGTTCTACCACTGTCACCATAAAAAATAATAAATGTCCTTAGTCGAAAATTAATTTTTTGTATGCTTCTTTTTCTTTACATATTCATCACGTACCCGCATACAA